>JAVANC010000017.1:33994945-35194945 GCA_033319125.1 Parnassius glacialis
CAACCGTTGGGAAAAGAGGTTCTCGAGGGGCGGTCTCCGTACCAGCAGACGAAGTGTAGGGCGTCCCCCCACTAGATGGAGTGATGACCTGGTAAGATATTCAGGAAGTAGATGGATGCAGGTGGCTCTGGACCGTGCTTTGTGGCATTTCTTGGGGGGAGGTCTATGTCCAGCAGTGGACTTGTGAAGGGCTGTAATGTTTGATGAAAACTGTAATTATTACGGATATTTTATAATAAAAGGAGGAGTAAAATCGGAAGCATTTGAAAGGCTTCCCTCCAGTTCTGTAGCTTATATATTTGCAGAGAGAATTTCCTTTTTATGCCTACTTCGAAAAGGATACGGTAGTCAATTCGACTGTATGTTTTTTTAATGTGCTCATAACTTTTTTCTGAGTAAACCGATTTCGACGATTCTTTTTTATTTGAAAGCTGGTGCTTCTCATGTGGTGCACTATACATTTGATTAAGGTCTGAACAATGGTTTTGAGTTATCGCTAATATATATATATATATATATATATTATATATATATATATATATATATATATATATATATATATGTATATATATATATAGAAGTAGGATGACAAACGAGCACACAGTCGACCTGATGGTAAGTGGTTGCTGTGGCCCATAGACTCGTATATCCTCCATTACGAATCAAAATGCAGATGCGTTGTCATCCGTGAGGACTAAGATGGAATGCTTCGTTTCCAGTAAAAAGGGTCTCCGGTTCTCTACACTCACTATACGAAACACAGCAGCGTTAAGCTGCCATTTTACGCGTGGTATTATGTGAGAGCGTGGGTCGGCTCGACCGGGGAAAAGACCCCCGGTCGAGCCTACCCATTCGTGCTACAACTATACCAGTAATATTGCTGCAGCATGGCTCTACCATTAAAGTCGCTTTTACAAAATGTTTAGTTTATATTATGTAATTTTTTTATTCCCACTTATATAAACTTTAAATACTTAATACTTATTACTTAATAACGGTGATTTTTTTTCTTTTTTTAATCAAAAACGTTACCCCCACACTAGGATTTTCTACTGTATCGTGGAGGCAGTTTACAAACACAAATTGCACAAGGGACAAACATCCAGACCCGGAAAAAATTACTTGTAGGCCATACAAATACTTGTTCCGTGCGGGTTTCGAACCCGCGGGCCCCCAGCGCAGCAACTCGTTGCTAAGCCACTGCGCCACGGAGCCGTCTATTTGATTTCACATGAATTAAATCACTCTCCTGTTTTCCAGGCATACCGGGCTTTTTAGCTTTTATTGTATTTTGTATAGGATAATATATATTTAGTAACAAAATAACCTAATATTTCACATTCCTGTCCTGTGTTATTAACTAAAATATAAATAAAATATTTAAAAAACTATAGTAAGTTCTGGTTGCATAGCGCAAAATCACTGCTTTTTTTCCACATCTATTATTGCGAATTATGGAGATGGCTTCTGAACTGACGACTCTACAGTAAATTGATGACCATGCCTTGAACATTCAAGCCATTAGGTATCGGGGTGTCGAAAATTAAGAAAACTCTTCAAAGAGATGTTTTATACTTAAACTTGTCGTGTTTGGTGATTGGAATTTGTAAGTAATCAGATGATAATTTTATAATCGCCAAACGTAATAATATAAAAAATATAAAGTCAAACAGAATAATTTATATAAAATGAAGAGCTTTGAAAATTACTAACAGACATAAATTATGCTTATTCCGATGATTTTATTCAACAATGACATATTACCCATATATGAAATTGGAACAGCAATTGGAGGTTGAAACTGTAAATGAATATATTAAATCCAATTAAAGCTGCAATTTATTAACTACTACTAACAGTGGTAGAGCCAGGCGGCAGCTTTTGCTGTCGCATGGATGGGCCGGATCGAACCGGGGTGGTACCAGTACCACAACCTCACAGAATACCCAGCGTGAAGTAGAGGTTTACCTCTGCTTTTCGCTTGGTGAGTGCAGGTGGCCGAAGGCCCTTTTTACTGGAAATGAGGCATTCCATCCTAGTCCTCACGGGTGAAAACGCATCTGCATTTTGATCTGTAACAGAGGATAGATGTAGATGTCTATGGGCCGCAGCAACTACTTACCATCAGGTGGACTGTGTGCTCGTTTTTCACCTTATCCTATAAAAAAATACTTACGTAAACTGGTTTTAGTAACCACAGGTATTACATTTGGAAGCTGGGAGAAAGAGGTGAGTGAACTCACAACTTCTGATTTAAGAAATATACGAAGCACCAGTACATATTAAATGGAGTAAAAATTTATATAATATGTAAAATATTTTTATGTTAAATGATTTTACATACGACTTAGGGACCTTCAAGAAAAGAGCGTACTCCTTTTTAAAAGGCCGGCAACGCATCTGCAATTCCCTCCCTGGTGTTGCAGCTTGTTCATGGTCGGCGGTAGTCACTTACCATCAGGTGAGCCGCATGCTCGTTTCCCCTCTCCTATAAAAAAAAACTTATGGCAATACAAAAACTGAAACATTCATTGAATAAAACAATTTTTACGGATTTTATCGCGTTTAATTTCCTATTTTAGCTCCCGACATTTCGGGTGCTTTACAACAACCCATGGTCACGGGGAGGGCTAAGAATGATTGACATCCCGATGTCACAGTTAGCCCGGCTACCTTCAGTTTTTTAATATTAATTTTTGGTTCGATTGACGCAAAATGAACTTACAGTATCTAGAAGTCTTGCAGTGATTCACAATTAGACCCAGTAGCCTGGCGTTCTTGTCGAAATCCAGATATCACCTGTGCTAAGCCGAGGGAGATTGCCTAGTTAAATAAGTATTCAAGTGTGTCAATTTATCCCTGATTATGCATCAAAATGCAGATGCTTTGTCACTTTGAGGTCTAAGATGGAATGCCGCATTTCCAGTAAAAAGTGGTCTCTGATTTTCTACACTCACCGTAGGAATCAAACCTACGACTAAACGGTCATAACCCCTTTTACTACAATAAATGCCTTATTAATACAATTTAATTTCACTGTTAACTCAGTTAAAATAAAAGTAGGCAGCTTTTCTCGAAACATATAATAAAATAAATGTTGTGACTATTACCAATTCATTTATGTTACTATGGGTCGTGAAGTATATTTTTTCTGTATTTACTTTTTTTTTAGTAAGGTTTATTAAGGATAGAAGTGAAGTTTTTTTATTTTATTTTATAAAATATTAATCCCGTTATTATAAGATTAATAATGAAGCAAACAGTTATTACATTTTAAAATAAATTGCCGTATAACATTATGACCACCAAGTTAACTGGCGAAAGTGCAAACCCTTTTTATGAGTAGTAAAAACCATGTCCAGCAGCAAATTACTCAAATTGGTTGCGTTTGCAGTTGTGTTATAAATCCACGCTATATTTTTTTTACGGTAGAGAAGGCATAAGGCAACGAACATACGGCTCACATGATGGTAATTGATCACCGTCGTCCATGAACATCTGCAACAATAGTTAAATATATTTTATAACAAGCTAAGCATTTATAAGCGTTACACAGTTAATTTATAACATGAATTATTTGTAAAATATCTCTGTCTCTACATTTGTTCTGTAATAATATTATCGAACCGCAATGCATTTAGAGTCAAGTTCGTACAGTTGTTTACTGTGTGGAAATAAATTATAGTTATAATATATAATATAATATATAATACAGTTATTCAATAAATATAACCTTTATATATACATACAGTAAGAGTGTACATTATGTTTTAGTTGGAAATAAAATGTTTGTGTATCAAAATGGATGGCGTTTAAAGCCTTTGCGGCTTTGGATGTTCAAGGAGGATTGACTTCGTTCAATGAGACCATTGGAGCTGGTTCTTCTAGTCAGTAAATCTGTTCAAATAAAAATAAACAAATTTTAGATGAAGTCGACAAAGTGATAAGATGTTTCTCGTGGAATGTTTTAATACAAAATCGATTAACGTATTTTAAGATTTAGCCAAGTTTAAAATGTTTCTTACTGATTCTGGAATACGGAATTTGTTGTCTGAACATGTAAAATTCACACTGTTGAATATTTTCCTTCGATGAAATCTGATGCATGTTTAATTTCCATTTATTTAGGAAAATAAGTGTAGCAAAAATAGTTTACCCTTCTGGCCATTTTTGGAATTAAAGATGTTAAAAATTAATTAGCTAAAATCCATGTGATAGAATAGAATATAATAGAATAGGACAGAATAGAATAATTTTTATTCAATATAGATTATTACATAATACATATTGAAAGTCATTTAGATTTTTAGATAAATTAAAATCATGTGTCTTACCTAGTTTAAAGAGCACCTGGGTAAGACACATCATTTTATTTTCTTACGTGGATCGAAACTAATTAATTTCTAACATTTTTATAATGGATTTCCGCAAAGCAACGTCTAATACTATTAATTATCATTTTTGGAAATGTTTCCGCAAGCTATTTTATACGTAGTAGTAAATTTTTGAATGTCATGAATGCTAAGAAATAGGGTGAAGAATAACGTTCTAGAAATTCACCCCATTGGAATAGAATTCAGACCATGGACAACAGAAACTGGCTTCAAATAAAGCAGGCTGCAGTTGTGTTGTTATTTCTAAAAATTCAGATGGTAGGGCTAACGCCTGTTATGTCTTATTCTCGTATCATTAAAATCCGACTAAAACAGTGTATGCATTACTGCATAGCAAATTAATAAAAAAATAAGGGTAACACTTAGCCACAGGGGTCCTTGTCAGGAAAGCAGTTATATTAATATCAATACCTTACCACAATTCGTCGATCATTAGAATATGGATTTAACCACTTATATACAAGCAATAGAAGTGTTGTCATTAAAAAAAATCCGGAAGCAGTGGGCTTTTCTTACGTGGATTTTGCAAAAGCTGTCAAACAATTGAACTTTTAACATTAATACCTGTACGTTATATAATGATAGCTCAGCTGAGCCGTGGTAATTCCATGTTCTCATCGTAGTATATATTTATCGATTACAGCCCACAAAAGCCCACTGCTGAACATAGGGCTCTCCCATAGATTGCCTCATATGGATGATTTTGTCATAATTGCCACCCTTAGCAGGCAGGTTGGCAACCACAGTTTTTTTATTATTTTGAGTTGTAATCTGGACGATGCTGTTGTCCATCTTCTGTTTTAGATTTCATCTGTCGCCTCTAACAACATCCACGCCGCTACACGGTTTATCATATATTATATATATCAATATTATAGATAGGGAAAATTATTTCCAGATTTGTTGAGAGGTTATTAGCTATTAAATAATACTAAAAAAATATCCCTTAATACATTTTATACGTGGTAGAGCCATGCTGCAGATATATTAATAGTATAGTTATAGCACAAATGGGTCGCCTTGACCGAAGAAGGACCACGATCTCACAGAATACCAGCGTTAAATAACAGCGTAATGCTGCTGTGTTTTGTATGGTAAGTTTAGAGAACCGGACACCCTTTTTACTGGAAAAGAGGTATTCTATCTTAGTCCTCACGGCTGACAACGCATCTGCATTTTAAATCGCAAACAAAGATAGATGTAGATGTCTATGGGCCACAGCAACTACTTACCATCAGGTGGTCTGTGTGCCCGTTTGTCAATCTTATTCTATAAAAAATAAACCCCCTTACAATTCGGAGGTAACGACTAAAAATAACAAAATGGTACTGTGTTGACGCAAACTGTTAATAACAATTTATCTTGAACTTGCTTTTGTGAGGATACCTCTTATTTTTAAATGAACTTTCTAAAGATGAATATATTAAATATATATAATACTTACCATATTACATAGCAAATGCACGTGCACGTGTATACACGTACTAACACATGCCCATATGTTTATGCCCAAAGAAACATATCCAAGAAAACACATACGCACATCTTTCTAGAAAGTATATTTTCATTTGTATTAATTTACGAGTATAAATATGTATTAGCTTCCCCTTGCAATCAGTACATGTTATATAAGCTAAATCTAGGGTACGTTCATTACTTGAGAGTTTCTTAATTGAGATAAATGGATATTTATCTCACAAGCTCACCTGTTTGTTATACAGAAGACACATTTGTTAAAAATTTAAGTTCAGCACGTAATTTAAATTAAGTTTCTTTTATTCTTGTACCTAATACTATATTTTCTTTAACATTGAATACAGAAACATATACATTTAATACAGAAATCGGCAGTAAAGGTTACAGCTCCGTTAATCATATTTATTAGAAGGTAATGCAGAAGAACCACGTTGTTATCCAGGAAAAAGCTGCTGCCTAATTATAGTCTAGTTTCCCCCATATCGTTTCATATGACACTCACGGGATTATATGAGATAGTGAATTCTCTAACGCCGCCTTACACAGAGGCAATAATAAAATCATGCTAACAAGATAAAAAATAGCTTCACAAAAAAGTTTATTATGGGATTTGAATGAACACCTATGTGCTGTTCCATGAATGCTGTGAAAGTAGTGTGTTTACATAGCTGCTGACGTACGTAAAGCGATCAATTGACCACGGTGGAAAGTCGCCTCGATGGCCTTGAAATGAATATGTTCATCAAGAGATTAACATCGAGAACCTAGAAGCTTTTGCTGTCGCACGGATGGGCCGGCTCGAACCGGGGTGGTACCACGACCTCACAGAAAACCAGCGTGAAGTAGAGGTTTACCTCTGCGTTTCGATTGGTGAGTGCAGGTGGCCGGAGGCCCTTTTTACTGGAAATGAGGCATTCCATCTTAGTCCTCACGGGTGACAACGCATCTACATTTTGATTTATAATAGAGGATAGATGTAGATTTATATGGGCCGCAGCAACCACTTACCATCAGGTGGACTGTGTGCTCGTTTGTCACCCTTATCATATAAAAAAAAAAACTAGGCATATAATTTATATCTGTTTAACTCCTACAATTATTTTAATATCGAATAAAATTATGTATTATTTTACATGAAACGGATTTAATTTTAAAATTCTAAGCACATTTTTATTAAAAAAATAGTGTTTATGTAAAGAAATCTGTAAACAAAAATGTAACTATGAAAAACGAAGCAGTACAGGCAATGGGCTGTAAGTACTGGATTCATTCATTGCAGATATTAAAGTGAATACTTAAAGTAAAATTAAAGAAAACCGAAATAAAAGAGCCGATAATGATTTATTATATTTACGCGAACACTACACATTGAATAAAACTATTTTTTACGGATTTTATCGCGTTTAATTTACTATTTTAATTTAGGACGTTACGGGTGCTTTACAGCCACCCATGGTCAAGGGGGGGGGGGGGGGGGACTGAGATGGGTTTACGTCTCGATATCACTGTTAGCCCGGCTACCTTCAGTTTCTTAATATTAATTTTTTGGTTCGATTTACGCAGAATGAACTTACAGTATCTTAAAGGCTTGCAGTGGTATGCCTTGGGTTTGGATTTAATTTTGTTAATTAAAGGATCCCAAGCAGATGGCAGCACCCATCCATCTTCTCTATTAAAATTAGTAACATGTTCAAAATAAAAAGAGCCGATGGAAAATGGCTCATTAAATTGTCTTGAACCACAGGTAAGAACACTCTCGATTAAACTTTTTCAAAATCGGTTCATCGGTTCAGGAGTCATCATGCCACAGACAGACACACAAATACACAGATACACACCACCAAACTTATAACACTCGTCTGTTTTCGTCAGTAAATAAAAACGTGAAAACTACATTCGTGTGGCGTTTAGTCCATAAAAAGGATCCCTCTGTTTTTTGCCTGGATAATGATGATACTAGAGCAAATATTTTTTATGATCACTGCTATCATTCCTATGTTTTCTTTTAAAAAGTTTAAATGATATCCGAATTAATAATGTTTACAAAGCGATACCTATCGATTACTTTATATTTAGTTTTATTTGTTGTTACTTAGCCCCCGTTACCCGCTAATGTGAAAAGGAAGTGAACCTACATCTCAGGTAATAAGAAGAGGGTGCTGTGGCCCATAGATACTTACATCTGCTTTCGAATCAATATAGAATGCATCGATAGCAGCCAAAAAGGTGCTCCGGTTCTCTACACTCACCGTATAATTTGAATATATTATAATAGAATAGAATAGAAAATAATAATTTGTTTATTTGGTTTGTGGTTGGTTTTGTTGTTCAGTTTGCCCTGAGCAGTAATTGTCTTGAGCGGAATTTAGGGGGCAGTCTGAGCACCCGCGCTCAGTGGAGTAGCTTGGTCGTGGATGTTCAGCGAGGGATTCTGCAGGGGTGCTGGTACCCTCCTGTCTTACCTGTCTTACATTTAATTCCGCTACCATGTTCATTGATGGGAGGGGGGATTGGGCCTCAGTTCTACCTGCTCTCACCAGACGAAACGCAGAAGCAAAGCTTCCACTTCACGCTGGTATTCTGTGAGGTCGTATTACCACCCCGGTTCGAGCCGGCCCATCCGTGGGACAGCAAAAGCTGCCGCGTGGTTCTACCACTGTTGAACGGACCACACATTAACAACAAACCATAATACGTAAAGTACCTCTCAAATAATTAACATAACCGTGAGAGAAACTTATAACTACCAATTAAGTACATATTCTTCATAAGGAGCTATAGCTGTAATTGAGCATTTTAGAAATTGTAGAATCTTTGAAAGTTACTTTTATCACACATTTAGCAAATAAATTTAACGTTCAAAATAAATAGAAGAAAAAATAAGCAAACTTAGAATAAATCCTTAATGTGTTTGAAAAAAAAATACGGTTCAATTTTGAAGTAGGAAAGAGTTACACGATATGATAATTTCGTAAATATTTCATATGTATAGTCAGTCTGAGCTGAAGCTATCTCTCTCACACGCAGCAATCACATAGGGCACAGCGCGATAGCAATAAGTAAATATTCACAAAATGAAAAACAAGGTCGATGTGGCTATACCTTGCTTATTTGTATGTTTTGTTTACATTTTTTATTATTTTTTAATTATTTGAAATATTATTTTTCCTCTTAAAAGAAATATAACGAAAATTACCTTCAATTATTTTATTACTAGTTCCACATTCCCGCTGTTGCTTGCGTTTAAGGAAAACCTCCTTTGATGTATAATGAAACATTTAATTACAGGACAAAAGTGGTCACGTCTTCAAAGTATCAAATTATATGTTGTTTTATTTCAAACAATCAAGGATTTATATAATTCAAATTAATTAAGAGCAGTGATAACACTTTATGAATACAAAGACTTTCTTATTATTATCATGGTATTTTATTGTTCTTCAATTTGTTGTAAATTTGATCTTTATTATATAATAAAGACAAGTATGCAAGACGATGTTGTGACCAGCCTTTGGAAACATTCTGGTCACAGCTTCGTAGATTTGAACATGTGGAAAGAATAAATAAAGAAAAAGTCACAAAGCAAATTAATGCTGAAGAAATAAGGGACGCCCTAGACGGAAGTTTATTGTTCAAATTGGCGATTTGTTGAAAATGGGCCAATTTGACATAATGTATGGGTAGATATATGGATGTGAAGGAAGCGTGAAAGTTATGTTATGTTATGAAAAGTAAATATGTGACACTTTAAATTTTATATATATAATGCCTCCTTTTGTCAAAAATGTACTAAAGTTTCAACGTGATCGTATAAATGTTTTTTTTTTAAATAAAGTAGTTATTATTAAGAAGACGCTGCTGCTAATCTCCTGGTTTGTGGCCTTATGTCTACTCTAATTATATATATGTACTTATGACTTATGATAATCTTACTCCGCGACTACACATTTAATGTGGCTGCCATCCCCCCTACTAAGCGTGGCTAACAAAATGGAGGCCTGTGTTCAACAGTGACATTTTCTAGGCTGTAACGTTTGCATAAATGATAAGGGCAACACATAGAACACGAAAACACAAACAAAATTAATGTCATTGTCAAAAACCAAGAAAGTTACAAGTTACAAGAAAAGTCGCGTTTCATGGTTAATATTCATGTTTAAGTATAGGACATTTGATATTTGGTATTAGTTAATACAATATAAAGAACTAAATACTTTAGTTACAGTGCGCACTAATGCTATCATGGGTCTACACAAACCAAGGTTTCTATTTTGTTCTCCCGTCTGTTGGAAATTAAATAGTTAAGTGCCAAAAAAGGGCGCACAGTTCAGTGTTTCGCCGTAATTTATTCGTGCCAAGACGTTTTCATGTTTTCTTTTCGGCTGCCGTAGCGCTCGTATTTGCTCGACACTGTGACGTTTAAGCAACTATTATTTATTTTGCTCTTTTAGGCTTATTGCATTCCTTTCAATGTAAGTTTTGTTTTGCCGTTTACTAAAAATCATCATCATCAGTTGATCATTTTCAATTCTTTATAGTTTATCAATGAATTTCTTTTCAATGAATGTATGTTCCAACATTTTTTATTGATACGCTTTAAGTCCTATATTTTATCGGCGATCTATTCAAATCGTCACTAAAACTTTGTGCTCTAAGCCCCTTCTTCCGTAAATTCAACATAAAGCTCGTTTAGAGCTAAGCTTAAAGTATTTACACATGTATGCATTAAGGGAACCTACAACTACATAAATTGAGCCAATATCAGCTTAGCAATTATCAGCAATAACAGCTAGAGCTAGCTAGCATATAACCAAAACTGAGAGTAAATAAGATTTTTCTAATTTTCATTTTCAAATAAGGCAAAAAGAGTAATTTATGCGTAGAGCTTAAATGGAAAGTGGTCATCTTTGGATTCTTTATACTCTATGCCAAAAATGAGAGTAAATACACACATCAATTCTGATTTACTAGAAAGATTACATCATCATATTGTAGTAATATTATGACTGACTACTGAAGTACTTTTCCACGATGTGCAGTCCTATATTAAGGATTTATGATAGATAGTAAGGTCTATGATACAAAAGCATTAATATAGAAAGTTTCTAAGATGCTATAAGCATTATAATAGCAGAGTGGTAACTTGAAGTCCCCTATATAAAAGACTTATGATAGTAAGATCTATGAAATATAGCAAATATGTGGAAGGTCTTAAACAGGTAAAAGCACAGTGCGATGTAGACTGCTTCACAGTGTCCGCGACCGAGGTAAACTTGGACTCGTTAACCGATATGTCCTAGGCATATCATCCTGGTTTGTTGTAGCAACACGACTTTTCCTGACTTTTTCGTGGAGACGTTGAATCGTGGACAAAAGGTTATGCCTGACTCCTACCGGCTAAAAAGCCAGGGTATACGGGGGGTCCCGGAATCTCCATTCGGAACGCAACCGGGGGCCCTCCATCACTTTGCTACAATAATAGAACGTCCTGGGGGCAGTGCCTGCAGTCCCCAGCACCCTCGCAATGCTACCACGATGTCTCGAGACCACTTCTGAGTCATCGTTCTCCTCGGTTGTTACATCACTTGACTTTCGAGGCTCCTGCCCCGAGCGTCTGCAACCCCGGAGGCAGGGAGAGTTTCTGGCAGGGGAACACTGTTTTCTAGAGGAGGGCCATGACAAACGCCTTGGTGACGTCGTCTCCGCGCGGGATCCGCCCTCTCCCGATCCCGCTGAGAAGCCTCCTTCCGAATCATATCAGATTCACAGAAGGTGGCTACGGCCCTCCACGCTGAATTTCCGCTCAGCATCGCCGACACGACTGCTGGCAGTGAGAGGTTCCGCCCGATGCGGTTCACCAGGATTGTCTACTCCCGTTCCCACGCTGGGCATACTGCGAGCGCATGGGAAGCGGAGTTCTGATCCCATCCACCATAGTGGAAGCAGTTCGCCGTCACCTCGCGTCGAATTTTACACAGATATCAAATATATATAATCACCGAAGCACCCATGCCCGGTAACTATCTGTGTTAGTCTGTAGGTGAGTCTTCCTGCTCGTCTCTGCATCCAGGCTTAGAAAATCAGCACGGTCGATCCAATGACGCGTTTGTGTTCATAGAGCTCTTCAAGTCGAGTGCACAATGTCACCAGAGCATTTTGTCATTCCTGCCGTTTAATCACAATCACCGCTCTGGCGGAGGGCACGGATTCGGACGTACAACCTCGCGTCCATTTCCGCCAGTATATCTAGTGGTGGAAAGCGAGCCAGGATTGTCGCCGCATGAAAGGATATAGTGCGGTATCCTCGTACGATCCGTATGGCCAGCCTTCTAGATCTTAGTTCTACAGCGTAGTATGGCCGTTTTTTTTTCATACAGGCGCTCCATACAGAGCTACTGACCGTATAACTCCCGCATAGAGGCGACTTATTTCCTTCGTCGGTCCCCCTAGATTGGGTAGCAGTCTATGCATACCACCCGCCACCCTAGACTAGGCGATCGAAATGTTCTTTGAAACCAGGTGGAAGCCTAGGTACTTCATGTACCTCCCCATTCTGACTTCGGACCCACCCACGCGGACGCACGAGTCGGGTGGTTCCCTGCCCCGTGATAATTTATGAAACGTCTCGTGAGGCGCTATATCTAGCCCAACTCGTGGATTTTGGCGACGACGACTTCCACCCCAAGCTCGGCGAGCTCCTTGGCCCTCTTGAAAGTTATCCGGCTGGCGATCACCAAGATGTCGTCGGCATAGCACACAATATTTACGCCAGCGGGAAGAGCGACTCGCAGAACCGCATCGTACGCGAGGTTCCACATTACTAGACCCAGCACCGAGCCTTGTGGAACCCCAGGTTTGATCTCCCTCCGGATCTTTCTACCATCTTGCCCCGTGTACGGAATATACATGTCGCGCAAGTAGTCCCCTATTATACCTTGCAGGTAGGGGGCGCCTGATGATGTGTCAGTGCCCTCCTGATTGCGCCCCAGGTTAGAGTTAAATTCTTTGACGATATCAATACTTATCGCCAACGCCACGCCACCCAGGGATACTGTTTGTTCCGACAGGAAGCGGACGCACATAATCGCATCTACAGTGGAACGCTCCCGTCGGAACCAAAACTGGCTATCAGCCAAATCGGGACCGATGCGCGACAGATGCCTATTGAGCCTAATAGCAAATATCAGTAGGAGTCCTCCGGTTACCGCCCGCTTCTGGCGGACTGTTTCGATGCCAAAAACTGCCAAGTGTATTTTGGCCTTTGCCTCCTAACCTCCCAACAAAGGAGCCTTCTGACACCGTTCATGTTACGGTCGCAGATGTTGGGGCACGCAATATTTTTTGTTTTTTTGCCTCTCTTTTGGGGTACCGGAAGGTGACGTCATCGTGGCAATCTGCTTTTCGGCGGACCTGGATTTTTTGGGCTTTTAGCCACTTCTACCCACGAACTGACATTGGGCGGTACCGGGTTATTCGATACCGTCGCAGCCACAGGGGGAAGATCGGCCAGCGGCGGGTAAACAGGCTCTTTTTATTCTTCGACCTTCGCCTATTCGTCTTCTGCGACGATGGAGTCGATAGCAAAGGTGGTGTTGGCCGCTGAGGTAGCGATAACAGCGCCTGCGGTGAACTTGTCTGCGGCTGACTCGCACCTGTGGGGATCGGATCACCCACCCTATCGGGAAATATTTTGGCCTTAAATAAAGCCAGCTTTTCTTCGATAAGGCATCCAATGCGCTCCATGAGGTCCCCCTCTCCGTGCTTGGCCTTGTGGTGTGCTAGCTCCGGTCAATTGGACGTACCTGCTGTGCTCGGTGGATTGGCCTTTTGTGTTTCCTGTTTGCGGAGGAGATAAACCTCCTCCGTTAGTTTTTGCGTTTTAGCCGCAAAGCTGGCCAGCTGTGATCGCAATTCCTCGTTCTCCTTTTCAAGATTTTTGAAGTTTTCGCTTGTCGTTATTCCCTCCCAGCCATTCATCCCCTCGGTATTTGCCCCAAAAAGAACCCTAGGATATAGGTTATTTTGGAGAGGTTTTCTTCCTCGCGGCCATGCGGGATCTCCCGGGCCCTAGTGTCTTACTGGTTGTTCGGCATAGGTGCGCTTGGCACATCACCGCACAGAGGTTGCCCGGAATCGGTGCGCTTGGGACATTACCGCGCGGAGTCACCCAGCATTGTGTACCAGTGTGTTGCATCCCGTGTCCGCTCTAATTAAAGAGCGATACCGGGAACAACGACAAGCCTGTAAAGGCTCGTCTCTTAGGGTATTAAGCCCCGGCCGTTTCTAGGTCTGATAAAACCACGGGTACGCCAATACCCGGCCAGTTTTTATCTGT
The DNA here is from genome assembly GCA_033319125.1 of Parnassius glacialis. Classification (NCBI taxonomy): domain Eukaryota; kingdom Metazoa; phylum Arthropoda; class Insecta; order Lepidoptera; family Papilionidae; genus Parnassius; species Parnassius glacialis. The sequence continues at coordinate 34,009,151 of JAVANC010000017.1, forward strand.
GGTGGTTTCCCGCTACCACCCATATCTGGGTGGCATTCCCCTATCCGCCACCTGGGGACGCACCCGATGGGAGGACTGACAACTCCACATGGGACCTACCAACCCCTACCGATTGTGGAAGCATCTTAGCGCATAGCGTTATGATACGTTGGCATCTTTCGGACTAGAGCGAGTGTGTTTTTAGTACTTTTAAGTGTAACAAGAATAATCAACTCCATATCTTAATACAATAGCTCTATGATATAAGCCTCGCAAATTGGTAATGCGCTGGAACCTTTTCACATTAACGTGACGTCATCCGCAATTAAAAAGTACAGTGAAAAAAAAATTAATTTATACTAATATTATTCACGTGAAAGCAATTCGGTCTGTCGTTTTCACGTTTAAACCGCTGAACCGATTTCAACGTACATAGTTTCGACGGTACGCAGGAAGTGATAGTGATGTTCATAAGCTACAAATAAAATCAACTGTTTGTAATTTTTTTAATGTATATTTTATTTTGACATTTAAATAATTTAAAAAATCTAACCTAATTCCTCAACTCCACTCATATATTCTAAATCATCTAAATCAGACGCTATGTGACCTTGGTCATATTTTGTAAATATTTTAAAATCTCTGTTTCAGTTTAAGTAAAAGTAAAGCGAAGTTGCAGCCTATTTACGTCCTACTGCTGGGCACAGGACTACTCTCATTTCTGGATTTTAGGACAAGGAAATGTCCGCCACGCTGTCACTGTCGTCTATCACATGTCTTCGAAATATTTTTTTCTTATTTCTCAGACATGCAGGTTTCCTCACGATGTTTTCCTTCACCGCCGAGCACGTGGTAAATCAGCATTTAAAATTGCAATTAACAATTTCATTGGTGCCGGCGGGGATAAAACCCGGGTTGCTCGAGTACTGTGAAGCTTACAGCAAGCGCTAACCATCTGAGCTACCACGGCTCTTCTGTTACAGTTTACTTCGAAATAACTACATTCTCACTAGCGTCAGATGCACTTTTCTGTTATTGTCCTCCTTCTCTTTTACAAAATAATTGTCTACTTTAATTATAATTTCACAAGCACGGCCATTAATTATTTTTCTACACATTTAAACACAAATATGATAACAATAACAAACAACAACAAAACTTAACAATAATATGAAACAAAACGACATAACTAGAAAAAATAACAATAAAAATGTGCGTGTTCACAACTCGATACGCGTACTCACCGTTCAGTGTTTCTACAGTACTGAGTGTTCAATATCACGAGATTACGTTACCGAAATGGCGGCTAGGTAGGGCTAGGATTTTTGGTTACTGGCGTCTTAGTAGCATGCTACTATATGATACGTTGATGCTATTTTTAATATTACAACAGTACCAATTTTGTTGCCAAACTCAATAGGGATACTGTAGGTGTGTTGTAAGGGGGCGCGACCCGTATCTTTCTCCAACTTGCGGCATTGCGACCTAGACCACCATCTAGACCAACGAGGCAAAAGGCAATCTGAGAACAGAACACTTACGAAATCATTTGTGTACGTTCGTATGTTGTCTGCCGGTCGTAAGCATCGTTTTTTTTACTGACTTAATTATCATTGTTGTGACTGCCTAGTTAGTCTAGTTGTCGTAAATGCGGTTATTAATCATGAGGAGCCGGGTTCAAATCCCGGGTCGGGTCAAAATTCAATTATTGGGTTTTTCTGTAAGAAATTCTCAGTAGCAGACTGGAATCAGAAAGTTAGCGGTAGTTAGTGCGTAAAGCTGTTGGTCCTGCGCCTGATCTCTCTCCGGTCGTGTCGGATTACCGTCCTATGTCCGTGTGAGGGTGAAGGAATAGAAGGTGCGCTTGTGCGTACACGTACACTTTGATACTATAATCCTGTCCTATGCAGATGGCTAGTCTTCGTTGAAACCGGTCGCCGAGTTGGGATTCATTTACAGTCCTCGGCCGGACGACATCACGTTGGCAGTCGCAGGCCAGACAGCCAGACACCCTGCACCTTGACGCGACTAACATTAGCTGGTGCGGTTATCTTACAGGCATACACAAGACGATTTTAAAGCAATTATATATACTTCAAGGTCATCATCTCAAGAATATCTTTTTGACATTTCCCTTAGTCTTTAAAATGGGCTTAGGTCCGATTTATCAAAAATATTAAGTTTCAAATAAATTAAATAAATAAGCATAAATAAGCATAAATAAGCTTGAATCTTCTAATTAATTGCAATAAAAAAGGATTAAGCTGAGGCTACACGTAGAAAATGTGAAATCAGTTCCACCGTTTTTACGCTATACGCAGTGAGTAGTTAGGCATACAAACGGGGTGCAAAATGTAACCACAAATTTTTGAAAAAAAATTATACGAAACATTTCATCTGGAATAAAGTGAAGCTGCGTCGTGTACTGCTTCAGTAAAATCTACCTCATGGCTCATTTACTTTGCCAATGGGCCGAGATTGGCGTAAATTCTAATAAAATGCTTGTTATTCTACTTAGTACTGCAATAATAAAAATAATAAAAATATTACGTCTTTGATTATTACAATCGATAGAAATCAAACATTATTTACGTTTTAACCTCAAAAAATAGCTTACCAATACAGTAGTGAAATTACATCTAGTTTTGAAGTTTTTGTAAAGGGCAGTTGATTATAGTTATAAGTCAAGTTATTCTTAGGCTATGTTCATATTGCTTTAAATAATTACTATAATTAACGACGGCCGACGGCACGGCGACGGCACGGCGACGGCACGGCGACGGCACGGCGTCGCGAACGGCCACGGCACGGTTGCCGGGGAAGCAAAAATGTATAAAATGTATGGCATGTTTTCCACCTACCGGCACCGTGATTGCAAGATTCCCACTCGCTGCCGGCCGGCTAAACTGCATGTGTGCTCGGGCTGAAGTAGAAGGGACGCGTTAAGATTGAGACTCGACATTGACTTGTGAAATGATGAAATCTCTCCTCGTTCATCCGGAGGCAGTTGAAATCATTTTTAGAGTCCATTTTCAATTTTTAAAATAGGGTAGTATATAATTATTCTGATTATTTTATTTTTAGGTTTGATGAATTCAAAATTTTACTTCTCTGCGTTGATTATGTTTTCGTCTTAAATGTAATGTATTTAACAATCAAATACGACGACTTGACGATTTTTACGTACTGTAGAACTGAAGTCTGTGTTAGCACTGACAACGGCACCGGCGTACGTGGAAAAACGAAGCGACGACGCCGTCCCCGTACCGTCGCCGTGCCGTTGCGGTGCCGTAATAAATAGAAAACCGCCCAATAGATGCAGGTGGCTCAGGACCGCGCTTTGAAGTATTCCTTGGAGGAATATGCTCAGCAGTGGACTTGGAAAGGGCTGTGTAATTATGATGATGATTTAAATTATACTTAAACAACAAACGGATGATATGAAGAAAAGCTGTTTTTTGACATCTGCATCATTTGATTATTATGAAATTGCCAGCATCACTGTTATTCTTAAACTCAATGTAAGCGCTGATCTATATTTTGCTGTGAAGGAAAACAGCGTAAGGATACTTGATGTTCTCTTAAAGACGTAAGGGTAAGTATTTACTGTGGCCCATAGATACCTTTATCCATTTACGATTTAAAATTAAAATCCAGATGCGTTGTCACCCGTTGCGTTGTTACCCCGCTAGAAAGGTTTCCCGGCTCTTTTCACTTAGCATACTAAACACAAGTCTATTGCTGAACACCACCCTCCAACAAGAAATACCACAATATACGGCCCTAAAACACCTGCACCCATAGAACACCTGCATACCTTACCAAGTCACTACGTAGAGGTAGAGACTGTAGAGGGAAGTCGGTCAAAACTCCGCCTAGAAACTAGCCCTCTCTATAGCTCGCTAAGCGATCTTAACCTTAATCACACGGCTAGCAGTGAGGTACCACGCCTTAAATACTAAAGTCGTCACTGGCCACACGCACTGGTTTTTTAGTCTTAAGGAATACTTCCCGAACACTGCCCTGTTGAACTGGATCTGTCGATTGACCTGTTGGTTGAAGTTGAGCTTACCCAGTCGGACAATTTGTTCTCAATAAATATACTCGTCGACAATTTCTTTCGGAGTGTTCCCAAAAACTAACGACTTATTTGTGACATGGATATTATACATGACCTTTGTCATTATTCTGCTATTTATTCTGTGCGAGTGCGGTGCTTCTCTGGTCGGGCTGACCATTCTTGTAGCAGCTATAATACGTTGCAACGTAGCTTTACTATGTAAAAATGTCTGTCTTATAAATTAAAATTATTTATTTATAAGCAAGTCAAGCCCGCCAAGATGCATTGGGGCAGATAAGCTGATTTCACCCAGCTTTAAAAACACAGAGGACCTATTTGTGGTACGTGCGTACGTATGTGGTATTATTTTTGCTGCTTTACTTTTATAAATTTTATATATCCTGCCAATACGTAATTTATACATTAAATAATGTTTTTTCCATAATATTTATCAACAGGATATTTCCGTCGCAGACTGGTGCATAAATTTCTTCAAAAGCTAAGAGCTTTCCATTCAGGGGTTAACATACCGCACATAAAGTTGAATATTTTCCCTATTTCTGTACAAGGGTAAATATATTTGAAATATTCCACATTTTTGTGATAGTATCAATTTCGTAACCATAGAATAGTATTGAAATAAATAAAACTTTCAGCTTTAAATTTTGTAAATTTAGCGGGCAAGAAATACTTAGATTAATCTTAGCATTCTTGGATTTTTTTTTGTAAATAATGAGGCTTATTTTATGGTTCAGATGATAACAATAAACATTTTCGTCAGGATAAAGGTGTTTCAAAGTTTAATAAATACGAATGAAAAATTTAAATCAGTTTTTTTATAGTATAAGGGTGACAAACGAGCACACAGTCCACCTGACGGTAAGAGGATGGCTGTGTAGCTCCCCGGTTCTCTAAACTTATCTTACGAAATCGTGATAAATAAACTTTTAAGGATACGTTTGCCTAGCAGCATTGGTCTTTTCCGATTTCTGAGCAGGTTATGTAGCAGAAAAGAGTCCACCATGAAACGCCATGGGTATAGACGGGCTTTGTAGATATACGTGAAATATTTTTAATTACTTTTAAACGTGCCGGTTTTTTTCGCTCTTGGTGAATAAGAACTAAAAATTGAATTAATAATTTACCTGGTGCGGGTGGCGAATTTGTTCGTGTACAACTGAATTTGAGGAAGAGCGGTTAATCTCAGAGCTACTATGGCTTACATTATTATGAAGTTTTCCCAGTTACTATGCGTACTACTACTTTTTATTCCGCATTATAGCTTATCAAAGTCCACTGTGGAACATAGTAGTTCCTCCCACATTATACTTGCCACGCTGAGCAGGCGGGTATTCTCTGCATTTTTATTATTTTGAGTTGCTTTCAAGAAGATACTCCCTCCGCCTATCTCTAGTTTTAGATTTCCTCTGTCACCTCTTACGACAGCAACATAATCACAGAACACAATTACTCTCTACCAAGAGAACATAATGATATGAGGTAGATGATTCTCTTGACAGTTTCTGTTCAACTGTATCAAATAATAATTGTCACTCGTAAGTCTTTTAGAATCATCATTTGTGATCAATCGGCTAGAAAATTAAAGGCCTATTATATTATAAAACATATGTGTCTGCATACAGATCTTTGAATATGTGAACAGAGATAGCTTTGAAGTGTCATTTTATTACAATATGTAAATGCACGTTTGCAAGATTAAACGTAAAAGAAATAGAGCTGAGTAAGCTGAGATCTTTTCAAGTGGCTATTAACGGTTTTTTATGTTAACGCAGACCGTCAATTACCTGAATTTTACGCCCCATAAAGCAGATCACAGTTATTATCGTTTTTACAATTCTTTCATAGTATACGCGTAAAGTGTACTTTTTATTGAAATTGTTTGTATATACGAACGATAATTTTTCTATTAGAAAGTACCTAGTTTTTTACGCGGTTTCGTTTGCGTTCGTTTTTGCTTGGTTTAATAAGACAAATTAAGCGAAGGGTGTAAAAATTAAAAGAAGGACATCACATTCAATGATTATTACAAGTAATAATTAAAAAAAGAAATTTGCTTTTAAAGTATTATTTTTAATACTAAATTATAATTTATTTTTTATTATCACCAGACTTGAGATCGTTCATATAATTGCTTGCAATTTTGATTCCTAAATATTTTATCATAACTGATAGAGTATAAATGAATGACGCATATTTACATAAATAGTCAAAGTTTAATCGAAAGTGCTTTGTTTTTTATCAAATTGTTTAATATTCCTTTAAATCTAAAGCCTCATGATGTACGGACCGCGAACTCAAAAGTAGTGCGTTCGAATCCGTCATCCGACTACTGTAGTGAATCACTCCAAACACAAGCATTTAAAGCTTATCTCTAAAAAAACGGTATAGGTGGCAAATCCTAGGTATCCGATAACATCATAAACGGCTCTTTAATTTTTGAGCAAATTAATTTGACACAGGCTACATACTTAGAGAATGTTTAGTTTCAATGAACCAAATTTTGATTACATTTGGAATGACCAACGAGAAAATATCAACTGAAAACTAGGCAAATTTCTCGGAAAGCAATTGACCGAAGGAAAATCTTGAACTCTGAAGTTATATATTTTAAGCTGTAAAGCCGCGTCTCTACCAAAGTTTTGTTACCAACTTTTGTGTTGTCAACACGTGTTGGTACCAAATGTTTCTGTAATTTTTTTTTATAGGATAGGGTGACAAACGAGCACACAGTTCACCTGATGGTAAGTGGTTGCTGTGGCCCATAGACATCCACATTTATCCTCGTTTGCATATCAAAATGCAGATGCGTTGTCACCCGTGAGGGCTAAGATAAAATGCCTCTTTTCCAGTAAAAAGGGTCTCCGGTTCTCTACACTCACCATACGAAACACAGCATCATTAATGTGCTATTTTACACCTACTACTAATATAGCTGCAGCACGAAAATCTGTTTTGGTTGTATTGTTATGGGTCAATTATTGCAAACGTCGTAAACAGAATATTTAGAATATTATGTGTATTACTTTGCCAGCGTTATGTGTATTACTTTTTTTAATTAATCAGTGAAAATAAAATTTGAATAAAGAAATTTACTTTATAACGATGTTACTTGAAATGCAATCTAAAGACGCGTATCCACCGAAAATGTTAACAACATTTGTGTTTCCAACTGCAAAAGGTAACAACTTTTGTTCCGATGTTTTCGCGCCGAATTGAAACATGTCGCCAACAATTTGAGAAATATTTTAGTTGACAACTTGCTGTCTCCACCAAAGTTTTGTTGGCAACAATATGTCTTCAAGTAACGATATTATGCAAGCAGTCGCATTATTTATAATTTTATGCGAAAAAAAACGCCAGTAGTTTTTGAGTTATCCTTAATAATGCGTATTAATATTGAAGTGAGTTATAGGCAAAAATTTTAATTTCATTAGTTGTCTCTCTTCCTCTCTTTTTAAAAAACGTTACCACTAGAATTTGATCCTGTATCGCAGGGACAGTTTACGTACATGGAACAGACATAGAACAATTATTTGTAGGCCATACAAATACTTTTTTCGTCCGGGATTCGAACCCACGGCCCTTAGCGCTGCAACTTATTACTAAACCACTGCGCCATGGAGCCGTCACTTGTTTGTTTCACAATTTTTGCTATTTACAAACATGCAACACGCGACTTCATTATTAATGAAAGAGTGGCAATGAGAAGTATTAAACTAATAACCAGTACGTGCTGATCTTGCATAAGTAGGCAGCCACTAGTACTGGGTGGTCTACTTACACTGAAAATAAATTTTAAGGTCATTGGCATTATACGCGAAAAAATCGAAAAATCAAATAATACATCTGTAACTATGGCGTCCGTAACTAAAAACCTAATTATCTAGATCTACCTATAAATAATAATATAATTTTGATTACACACATCCCATAATATATTTTGTGAACGATATAAATTAATTAATGTGTCGAATACCTTGTTCATCCACGTGACAGACATGTTGCCGATAAGTGTTTCCAACAAGCGTATCCACAGAGGGAACAAATGTTTGCAACAAGCGTATTCCTTTTATGTTGCCGCCGAAAATGGATACACGATTCCCGACATTGTTTACAAGTTTTGTTGCCAACACTAGATAATTACAGAAACATTTGTTACCAACACGTGTTGACAACACAAAAGGTGGTACGTGTGGTTTCTAGGATAGCTAAGAACCATCGTCTCGACAAAACAAATGTATTTTGTGAATTATTGCCTAAAGCGGTCAAGTCAGTTTGAAGTTACTCGATCACTAAAGGACGCAACAACCTACTACGTGCAATGTGGACGTATCTGGCATGAAAAAAGAGCTGGCCAAGTGCGGGTCGGACTCGCACATGAAGGATTCCGTAGCATCGTAAATCACATTTCTTGTAGGAGCGTCCCCTTTAATTTTTAATTTGTTTTTCCTCTATTGTTTGTTGTTATATCGGCAATAGAAATACACATTCTGTAGAAATTTCAACAGTCTACCTATTACGGATTATGAGATACAGCCCACTGACCGGCAGAAAGACGGCAGCGTGGGCTTAGTAATAGGGTCCCGTTGGTAAGCCTTCGGGTACGGAACTTTTAAAAACAAGGCAGTCACTACTACGCCCACTAGAACGTATCAAGAACAGTATTATATCCATATACCGCACGTTTAGTGACCGTTTCATCCCCGTTCAATATGTGATGCCCGCGCCAAGAGGACCTTAGTTTATTTTGTTTTAAAAATTATTTAAGTATCAAAAAAAAAATTTAAACGTTAGCTTTTAGCAATTTATTTTTTGGATAATAATAATTAGTAATAATTGCTGTTATTTTGGACAAAGATGAGCATCCGCGTTTGGTCGTCTGCGTAGAGTAGCTTGGTCATGGTAACATCGCATGTCAAATATTGTCGTAGTCAATTCTTTGTCGATATCGTTATGGCACGCTATGCGTATTATGGTCAGATCACGGTAAGGAATCTTGTAGTGGGGAGACTTTAAAAAGAATAAATCAATGCAGATGTGTTTTAATACAATTTAATGTTATTTACATAAAAAATACAATGTATCTTCTTAGTAATGATTTTTTATCTTTCTATCTATTAATTTCATTTTGATACTTAAGTTTGTGAGATTTATTAACTTAATTATGAATACTTTATTAAATTTATTGAGTCAAGAGCTTCTTGGAATCCTTTTTTCATTAGTGAAAAATGTAACTTATAATATTTACTTGGTTTTTCCCTCCAATCGACTGGAAAAATCACGTCAGCTCTTGTATTTACAGTGACAGGCGCGTTATTGTGTATATATTTTTTATTAAATCAGTCGTTTAAGTATATGCTAAGAATAATGGGAAACGAAAATTGTATATACGTACGTTATTAGACACAGTAACGAAAATAGAATATTTTCTTTGCCTGCTCTTTTTATTCGTTTATTCTAATATGATTTATATTCATAACAATTAAGGGGACAAATTAACAACAGAATATTCATAACAACATAAACGTGGATCAATGAGGCTTACCTATTAGCTTATTTATGAGACATACCTACAAATAAAGATTCTTCAAGAATTCTACTTGAAGTGTTGATAGAAGTGAGAGTGTTTTACATTTTTGAAGTTTGGAAGAGGTTTGCTTATTATAAGTATTTGTTAATATTTCTCAAACGTTTTCTAATGAGGTGATATATTAGTTACTGTGTATATTGTACACTGTTTATTAACTTATCTTGACTCGCCAACGCACCACCACACGTGTTACCGGGCCGGCTGTCGGATCGAGACTGCCCTTTCGTTACCCGCACATCGTGGCGTATGCGCTCGAGACAAGTTAGTGTATTTACATACACTACATCCCTTCCTTGTTTTAATTTACTATTTTTCGGAAGTATGTCTGGTTGTTTATAAAGTTATTTTTAATTAAACATCTTTTTTAACTTTCACTATTTAATTTATTGAAAATCACTCATCGTAAACAAAGTCCTATTAAATTAAAGAATTATTAATATTTTGTAAGTTGTTGTCATTTACAGTATCATCATTTTAACTATCATTTATTTGTACAATTTTAATCTATAATTTCCTCTACATCACTTTCTAGTCTTTCATCATTCTCTCCAATATTTAATTCCTTATTCTGATCACCAAGAGCTCTCCATCTTCCTTCAACTTTCTTTAAGTGTACTATATTCGTTCTATAGACTTGTCCCGTTTCGTCGTTACGAACGTCTACATCCCCACCTACACTCCGATGCACCGTGTAAGGAACTGGATCGTAATTTAAGCTTAATTTATTATTTTTATTAAAGTTTTTGGTGTACACCTTATCTCCTGGTACTAAATAACTAATAACTAATAGATAGACAGGTGTCATTGTCAGTAGACGCGTTATTTTTTGCTTTGTATATTTTAATCCAAAAACGGTGTTAAAATTTGTTAGTTATTCAAGTATTATACATTTTTGAAATCAGTGTTTTACCATCTTTAAAATAGTGGTAATATTTTTAGCAGACATTACCCTGTGCATAAACGTATGAAGAAATGACAAGTGAAGTTAGTACTTGTATAAATGAGTATCCAACTGTAGAATGTGGAAATGTTACGCCAATGAGTTATGTGAACACCCAGCGCGGGACTCAACGAAGGTTCTCGCCGGTAGAGATGGATGCAGATTTTGATTTTGTATTGTTGAATGAACTGAGGCAATTTCGCTCCGAAATGACATCTCGTTTGGAAAGTCAAGCAAATGCAATAAAACATCTACAAGATCAATTCTCCCAAACCAAGGCTGACATTAATCATTTAATAAAATTAATGACGGTAGTAGAGGAAAAAGTAGAGTCGAAATTATCCCAAAATAGTTCGCCACAAATTATAAATAAAGATAGTATTGACCCTCCGTGTACGCTTGCTAAAATAGTCAGCCAAGCCACCAGTACCAATACACTATTGAAAAAGAGAACAAATAGTCGCCATATTTCTTATACGCAAAGTATGAACAGCGATGAAGCCACGAAACCGACTCAACATACGGCCCAGGTGAAACTAATAAGCACACCGATGATTACTGAGTCAATAAGTACGGATTCGATTAACAAAGAGGATCATCAACAAGCTGGTTGGAAGACGGTACAATATAAGAAGACTAATAGATTACATAAAGATGTGAAAATAGGAAAAAATACAGATATAAAGGCAATACAGGCTACGGAAAGAAAAAAATATCTGCACGTATGGCGTTTACAGCCGAAAACCACCCCAGAAGCGATTACTGACCATATTAAGAGCATATGTGGCTCGGAATTGAATATAAAAATTGAAAAAATCAAACATAAAACAGAGCGAGATTATTCATCTTTTATAATAGGTGTACCTGAACAGTTTTATGAAAATCTGAATAAAGCTGAAGTATGGCCATTAAACGCTGAATTTAATGAATGGATTTGGTTTCGTAGATTCCCCAAGAAAAGTTTTGGTAAATAATAATAAAATAGACATATTTTATCAAAATGTAAGGGGTCTAAGAACTAAATTGGATATTTTTAGGAGTAATATTGTGTCTTCTAATGCGGACTTATACGCGATCACGGAAACAGGTTGTAATGAATCGATACAAGATGCAGAGATCATACCAGAAGGATACAAAATATTGCGTTGTGATCGAACAGACGGTCGGAAGCAGGGCGGTGCACTTCTCGTGGCCACACACCGGTTCGAGCTACGGCATGTACTTGTTGCAGAAGCTTCTATAGACACCTATGCATTTGAAATGGTTAGTGCGACAGTTCATTTAAATAATAGATTTTTGTTTATGTGCTGTGTGATTTATATACCACCGGGCAGTTCAGAAAATGATTATGTGACTTTGTTTAGAATAATAGAAAAATTTTGTGATAGATATAAGCAGGTTATTGTAATAGGAGATTTTAATTTGTACTCAAGTTCTCTAAATATTAGTAATTATTTTGAGTGCTTCATGTCCTATTGCGAGTTCACTCAGTATAATAAAATACCTAACTGTTTAGATCGTCAGTTGGACTTGGTACTGGGCACGGGCTTTAATGGGTCGGGGTCGATGTTGGTGGAGGCGGCGGACGAGGAGCTCCTGCTAGTGGACCCGTACCATCCGCCGCTCGCAGTCAGCGTGCACGTCGGGTCCGCGACCCCTCCACCTCCCACATCGCCGCACACACCCTTTGAGGCGAGTGTTTCCAATATTACACCGAAATGGAATTTTTATAAAGCTGACTATCCATCATTATATTCAATGCTAGCTTCCAACGATTGGAGTAAGATATATGAAATGAGTGACGTAGAAGACATTTTAGATTACTTTTATGATACACTTAATAATATTTTAGATAAATGTATACCTAGAAAAAATACAAATAAAAAACAATCACAGTGTGTATACCCAGTATGGTACACGCGCGAAATTATTAATGAAATCAAAAATAAAGCAATACTTCACAAAAAATTTAAAAACACAAAGCTTGACAGTGATTACAGTGAATTCGCTAAGTGTAGAAAACGTATTAAAAAAGCCATAGAAATTGCACATAAGGAATATAAAAATAAAATTGAACTTCAATTTGCAAAAGACCCAAAATCGTTTTGGCAATATTTTAAATCCAAAAAAAATTATTTAGATAAGCAGAATATCATAAAAGATGGTGAATACCTAAGGGAAGATGAAGTTGTTAAGGAATTTGCAGATTTTTTTGAATCGGTATACAACAAGGATCTGCCGCGATTGGACATACGCGCGTTAGCCGATACCACCTCGGCGACTGTCCACATAGATACTCTGAGTCTTCAGGAAGTAAGAGAGGCACTCGTTCATCTCAAACCAAAACGCTCGTCGGGTCCGGATGGTATACCAGCTTTTCTTTTTAGGGATTGCAGGAGAATACTGGCAGAACCGCTACATCATATTTTTAACATGTGCTTAAAACATGCAACATTCCCAGCGAGATGGAAGATCACGAGAGTCATTCCGGTTCCGAAAGGTAAGTCAGGTTCTGATGTGAGCAGTTATAGACCTGTGGCTGTACTGTCGACGGCAGCGAAAGTGTTCGAGTCAGCTATCCACCGACGGATGCAGTCACAAATAAGCGCACATCTCTCCGATCATCATCTCTCTGCGCGAGCACGGGTTTAGGCCGGACCGCAGTACAGCCACCAATTTGCAGAACTTTATGGCGCAGGTAGTACCGGCAGTTGATGCTGGAGTACAAGTAGACATAGCCTACTTTGATTTTAAAAAGGCGTTTGATACGGTGGATCATGATATTTTATTAAAAAAGTTGGCTCAAGTCGGATGTACTTCGTATATGGTCCAGTTCTTCGTCAGCTACATGAAAGATCGACAGCAGTACGTGGAATACAATGGGTATGAATCAAGACTATACTATACACGATCCGGTGTGAGCCAGGGCAGCAATTTGGGGCCTCTTGAATTTTTAATAATGATAAATGACTTACCAGAAGTCGTCAGAGATAGTACTTGTTTATTATTTGCAGATGACCTTAAATTGCTGCTTCCAGCTAGGGTTACATCTGATTGTGAATGTCTACAGGAGGATATAAACAGAGTGGTGAAGTGGAGCCACGAAAATAAATTGTATTTTAATGTATCCAAATGTTCGGTGTTGTCTTTCACCCGTGCGCGTAAGCCGATGCACTTCGAATACAAGATGGAAGCGATACCGATGACCCGTGTGTCTCGGGTACGAGATCTCGGAATCCATCTCACCTCCGATCTAACGTTTCGCGAACATATTATTAAAACTTGTCAAAGGGCGTATAGAAACCTGGGTTTTGTCCTGAGACAGTCAAGAGATATTAAAAATATTACCACACTGAAAGTACTATACGATGCTCTAGTCAGGAGTCACTTGGAGTACGGTGCTGTTATATGGGCTCCGCATGAAGAAAAGTACAGCCTAATGCTGGAACGTGTGCAAAACAAATTTATGAGGCACATATACTTCAAACTGTATGGCGTATATCCGTTTTACCCTTTGAGGTACCCCACATTGTGCGTGCTCGGGATGGTCGGGTACAACCAGCTCAGAGTAAGACGGGAGTTTGCCCTGGCTGTACAAGTAGTGAAGTTGCTTCGTGGCGCCACATGCAACCCGGGGGTGCTGCGCCACCTGCAGCTGTGCGCACCGGACCGGTACGTGTGGAGGCGACGCCGCCCGCCGCTGCTCGCGGTGCCCGTGGCCAGGACCAAGTTGCTTAGTAACTCACCTATAGTCCGAACAATCCTTGTAGTGAATAAAGTTCATGAGAGGATTGACATATTTTCGAGTAATCTGAGTGAACTCGCTAAGGTAGTTTTATACATAGTTAGTTATGTAAGTTAGTTGTAATACATAGTATATTTAAGTAAATTAGTGACACTATCGTATTGGGTTTGTTTAGCCTGTAAGGATAGTTGTTAAGTGTGTGTGTGTAAATAAATAAATAAATAAATAAATAAATAAATCACACTCTTTGGCCTTGCTCCCCTTATCTGTATATTCCTTTCCCTCTTCTTTCTTTTCATGATCCCTGTTCCTGACCTTAGAGTCTTCAAGTTCACGAGTAATATCTGTAGCCATGGGAATTTTATCACGGAACTGTCTTTTAAAGAACAGTTCTGCTGGAGTTTTTCCGGTCACATTATGAGGTGTACTATTGTACATAGTCATATAATTCTTTTGACATATTTTAAGGCGTTTTAAAATGTCGCGATTCTGACGCTCAACTTCCCCATTTTGCTGAGGTCAGTAGGGTATTGTATTATACAAAATAATATTTCTTTCCATGCAGAATGATTTGAAATCTTCACTTCAGAACTGCCACTGCCGGGTTACCCAGTCGACTGAAAATTTCTTTCAGATTTTGTATGATCTCTGCACTGGTGATCTTGCGACATATCTTAACTTCTTTATACCGACTGAAGTAGTCCACTACAACTAATATATAATCACCGCTTGTTAGAGGACCCATCAGGTCGATAGCTATGTCCACCCACGGCTCATAAGGTAATTCTCTTCGTTTTAGTGGATTCGGAGGATTTGGTGCCGACACAAGGGTACAGCCTTTACAAGACTTCGCCAAGTTCTCAGCGTCCTTATCGTACCTTGGCCACGATACTTTGGTTCTTAGCCTGGCCTTCATTAATACTATCCCTGGATGTCCTTCATGAGCTGCTGTTAGAACCTGGCTGCGTAGTTTCTTAGGAATTACTATTTTGCACCCTCTTAATAAAATTCCCTCATAAAAACATAGCTCATTTTGAAAAATTTTGTACTTTCTTACTCCTTCGTCCCATTTATTATTGTACAAGCCTTCTGTCACCTTTAGTATTTCTTGATCTTCTTTTGAACACTCTATAATACGAGTATCCTTCAATGTAACAGCTACAGGTCTTGTACCATCTACAATTTGGTGTATATCAGATTCCGGTATGTCCATTGAGAAGTTTTCCAATTTGTAGTCTTGATAAACAGTCTGCAATGTTGTCTTTCCCGGGTTTGTAAATGACCTTAAACTTGTAAGCTTGAAAACGTAATATCCACTTCTCAATTCTAGCACATGGTTTGGACTTAATACCTATTGGCTTGATACCTTCGTCTGATAGTTCATGTCCTAAAACTGCACTTTTCTTACTTTAAATTGACATTTGTCTTTCTTTAGGACCACATTATTTTCCTGTAAAGTTTTTAACACACTTTTTAATCTTCGATCATGCTCTTGTACATCTTTTCCATAAACTAATATGTCATCTATGAAATTAATTTGTCCCTCACATCCTAGTAATATACGCTCTAAAGTTTTCTGAAATATTTCGGGAGCACATGTGATTCCAAACATTAACCACTTATACCTGAATAGACCCTTGCTGGTTATGAAGGTGGTAATATACCTGGAGTCTGGATGTATCTCAATCTGGTGAAATGCATCTTTAATGTCAATCTTGCTGAAAAATTTAGCATTTTTTATTTTAGGCAATAACTTGTCCATAGTTGGTAATGGGTGGTTTTCTCTTAGGATAGCCATATTTGCTCGTCTCATATCTACACAGAGACGAACCTCCCCATTGTTCTTTTATACAGGGACTATTGGGGAGACCCATTTTAAAGAGCTGTGAACTTCTTCAATAAAATCTCTTTGAATTAGTTCTTCTATTTTATTGTTTATTTTTTCTTCTAGTGGTATAGGAATTCTCCTATAGGGTTGAGAAACTGGTTGCACTTTGTTATCTATCGGTATTTCGATTAACACGTCTTTAAACCTCGGGAACGATGTTATTGTTTCCGTTTGGTTTACTGGTAGTCTAATTTTAAGTACATCCAAAGAAATTGCTGTATCTTTACCCAGTAAATTCCTTGTGCCGTCAGCAATAATGTAAAAAGTAGCGTTTTCCGATCTGTCTTCTATTTCTAAATTTGCCTCACATGTAGTAGTTTGATACTTTCGTACCCGGAAAAAGTTTTATTAGGATTCTGATTTTGTTTACGTACCAGTACTTTATCGTTTTTAATTTTTTGCCATGTTTGACCTGTAATCAAATTATATTTACACCCAAAATCTACAAGCATTTTGACTTTTGCCCCACCAATGTTGCATTCCAACTCGCAATCCTCATCGATGCGAAAAACGTAATGTATATCATCATTTTCTTTTTGATCTACTTGATAAGCACCTTCTCTTTGATGATTCGTTTTATATTTTTTACGATAATTGACATTATTGTTATTTTTACTTGCTTGGTGTTTCCTTTTCAATGGTTGTCTTGTTTTGCAATATTGTCTAAAATATCCTCTTAATCCACATTTCAAACAGTCTTTATCTTTCGCTGGGCACTTATTATCGTGGGAAGCATGTCTTGAACTCCCACACCTACCGCATTCAATTGCTTTTTGTTGTTGTCTCCCTCTTTTTGACTTACATCCACTTTATTGATGCCTTGATTTACTCCACTACTTCCAAATTCTTCCATCTGTCGATTAACCGCTTCGAGAGCATTTGCTTCTACCACTATATTACTTAAAGTTATTGAATCTCCTGTTTGTAGTATTTTCTTTCTAAGTTCTCTAGAGGAACATTTCTCTGTTATTTGGTCAATGATTTGATCATCCTTATCTTTGAATTCACATTTATTTGCTTGTTGTCTTAATCGTATTAAGAATTTATCGAATTTTTCATTTTGTTCTTGTTTAATCAACCGGAATACATGGCGTTCATACACCTTACTTTGTTTTGGTGCAAAAAATGCATCTACTTTTCTATAGCTATATGAAAAGCATCAATTCCTTCAGCCGGTATTACAGCGGCGTCAGGGATATTATAAAAGATTTCTTGCAATTCAAGTCCGCCAAAATGTAACAAACATGCTCTCTTTTTCTCACTCTTCTCTATACCAGATGCCTCGAAGTAAATAAAGAGTGCACGCTTCCAGCGCTCCCATCTAGTACCTACAGATGTAGGTTCCCCATCACAATCAAATTTCTCCAGTATGAGTTGCGACATGTTGAAATTTCAATATACTAAATTTTTTACTAGTGGGACTACCTGAAACCAACCAATTCAAAATTCAAGCACTTGGTTTGTACTTATCCATAGGGGTATTCTGTTAAAACACACCACTACAATTTCAATTAAATAAGCAGCTATACTGCTAATATATTGTGATCAGTGTCAATTAAATGACCAATTGATAGAATCAGGCGTTACTTTGTGGAAATCCATTATAATGGGGTTGTTATAAATTAATTTGCTTAATTCCGCGTAAAGAAAGAAAATGATGTGTCCTGCACAGCTTTAAGGGGGACCTCCCACCCTCCCCCAATCGCATGCACTATACCCGTCACCGTCAATCCCAGCACTACCATCCTCAGCACCACCACACTAGACAGGACACACCACTCTCGAAAATACGACACGTGTTTCGCCTCTACACGAGGCATCTTCATGTGAAGTAGACTCTGCGGAGGCTGGCCGCTAAGTGAGCGGCGAGCCGAAACTACTGCTATTTATACTACTTGCTGACGCAACCGCGCTCCAATTACGTAGCGAGCGATTACGTCATGCGATAAATCACCGCCAGACGTACGCCGATATTTGCTGTGAAATTAACAACAAACTACTGCGAAACGTCCGCCTACCCTACAACCACGCAACCAAATGCTGACCACCGCACCGTGATGGTGACAAACGACCATAAGACTTTAAAGTCAAACATCCATCCGGGTAGTTAATCTCTAACCACATACATAGTCTAAAATGCGTTCAATATCGTTTGTTAAAATTATATCTAATTCCTTAGGTAATCTTATAAGGTCGTCTGATTATTAGCACAGCCTCTAAGCTCATCTCACTTCACTTGAGTACCAGAATACTCTATAAGGTACAAAAAAATATAAATTAGAAGTACTTTTATTAACCTTTTACCCTCATATGAATTCATCAACGAGGTTTATTGTAGTGCGTTTAACATAATTATCATGTAAAACTACAGTGCAATGTAAATAGTACAGTAAAAAAGTAAAGTATCGTAAAACATCATAAAATTACATTGCGTACAAAACTTCTGGTCATAATTATTAAAAATAATAAGTTAATGATAATGAATCTTTCCAGAGACTTATTTAATTCTATTTTCCTTTTTATTTCAACAAAAGTACTTATTGTTTTCCTCGTCGCCACATGTATTGTTCACTGTTTATTAACTTATCTTGGCTCGCCAACGCACCACCACACGTGTTACCGGGCCGGCTGTTGGATCGAGACTGCCCTTTCGTAAACCGCACCTCGTGACGTATGCGCTCGAGACAAGTTAATGTATTTACATACACTACACTGTGGTTTTAAGTCGGATATCTTCCGTAAATAAGGTCTTAAAAATAGATCTTATATCATGCAGAGAAACTCCGAGCGCAACCTCCTCCATAGCTGAGCGATCTTAAGCTTTCTCGACTTAAATAGACATTCCGGTTCCAAGGATTTACCTAACGTGTTAAAGAAACATATGATTTTCAGCTATAGTTAGTAGTAAAATAAACCACATACAAGCATAAGGAAATCTTTTAGGTATATTCTTTATGTATTAAAGACAAAACGGGAACTACTTTCAAGACCTTATTTATTTTTAATTGTTGTAAATAAATAAAAAAAATAATAAAATTTTGTAGAGGTACCATAAAAATATAAAAAAGAGAATATTTTATACTGCCACAATAGTTAACTATAAATAATATAAGAGTATCTCTGTGTCTCTCCCAAAGCGAAATGACGAGGCAGCGTATTCGATATTTTTGGTAATTTTATTACGTGTTTCGAAGAAATTATTGTTCAATAGAAACGATAACAACCAATCGCCTCTTTCCGTCCACTTTGGCCATCAAAACAGGTTGCAAGAGTCTGGCGTGTTTAAACTGTACTTTTTAACAGTGGTAGAGCCACGCGGCAGCTTTTGCTGTCGCACGGATGGGCCGGCTCGAACCGGGGTGGTACCACGACCTCACAGAAAACAAGCGTGAAGTAGAGGTTTACCTCTGCGTTTCGTTTGGTGAGTGCAGGTGGCCGGAGGCCCTTTTTACTGGAAATGAGGCATTCCATCTTAGTCCTCACGGGTGACAACGCATCTACATTTTGATTTGTAATAGAGGATAGATGTAGATGTCTATGGGCCGCAGCAACCACTTACCATCAGGTGGAATGTGTGCTCGTTTGTCACCCTTATCATATAAAAAAAAACTTTCTTATGTTCCTTAAAAAAGCAATCAACCAGAATTTCTTATCACCAAGGTCATTCATGTGAAGCTTTTTGAGATTCCACAAAATGGCTCGGGTCCAAATTGTGTACTCTTTGAGCTCTCCCGTGCGAACTTGTCGGCAGTTTAATTGCCTACAAGACCCGCATGACCCGGAACCCATCTTAAAACTACCTTCTCATTACCTCCCAAGGCGTTTAGGAGGTTCACACAGTCTCTAACGAGCTTCGAGTTCACCAAGTTTGATCTCTGCGCTAGCAGTGCTTGCTTGACTATCAAAGTTAATATAGATTATATGGTTACGGCCGAGGGTTAGGGGGAAAGCGAAAAAGACCAGAGGACGATGCGGGCGGTATCGAGGAGCACCGCTTTCTGCATTTGAGCTTGGCGCGGTCCGTTACGGAGTCCCAGTCGCCTCAGAAGACCCGAGAGCCTGACTGGCATTAACCCGTGTGCAGAGACGAATACAGGTACAATTTCAGTCGACAAGCAACCCCACATGTCGGTCACCTCGTGAGCCAGGTCTAGATATTTTATTCGCTCATCTGTTTCAGCTTTCACGAGGTTCTAGTCATATGGAAGGTAATAACGACCAATATATCCTTGACTGTGCCCGATTCATCAGCACAATATCAGGCTTATTCGTAAAAATAGTCCTGTCTGTGATGATGGCCCGGTTCCAATAGAGCCTGGCGCGGTCATTTTCGAGCACGGCTTCCGGCAAGTACTTATAATAAGGTATTTTCCGATCCACGAGACCGAATTTCAAAGTGAGCTCCTAGTGTAGAGTCCTGGCTACTAAATTGTGTCTGTGCAAGTACCTAGGTCACTCAATAAGTTTTGAGATGTTCGAAATTTAAAAATGGAACGCACCCGTGTTATATGTTTCTATAAAGCAAATTTATTTAAAAATAGAACTTCATAAGCAAATTCCTCAATATTAAAAAATAAAGTTCTATTAATTTTCTCGCAACGCTTCCGGCGTTTTTCTTTTAAAACGATGGATCTTAACCGTGAACATTTGCGCGCTATGATATATTATGATTATAAATTTGGTTTAACCGAACAATTAAGTTTACAACGGTTTTAATCAGCATTAGGGGACTCAGTTCCATCACGTGCAACAATTTTTAGGTGGTTTGCTGAATTCAAAAGGAGTAAAATTAATCTTAAAGATGACCAAAGAACCGGAGCCCCGCAAATAGCAGTAACGGCAGAAAATGTATGGAGTACTGAAATGTTGGTGCGAGAAGTTCCACGAATCACATATACCGACATAAAAATGATTGTAGGCATTAGTTTGGGAAGCATTCATACCATCCTACATCAATATCTTGGAGTGAAGAAGCTTTGTTGTCGATGGATCCCGCGTTTCCTATCCTAAGCTAAAAACAGACCTGTGTGGATTGGTGCCATGGTCTACCTTTCGAAAACGGGGCATCTAGGCGTGTTTCAGAAATCGTTACTGGTGACGAGACATGGATCTATCAATATGATCCAGAAAATAAAAGGCAATCATCGGTCTACTCAGAAGGACAGTTACCTACAAAACTGCAGACCTCGCAACGTTGGTAAAAAAATGATGGCTGGTTTTTTTTCGCGGATCGAACATTTGTCGACGTCAATGTTGGAAAATTGTAGGTCAGTCAACTCTAAATAGTATACTACATTTGCATTACCCAAAGCTTTTCAAGCTGTGCGGGAGAGAAGACCAAAGACCGGGCTTCCGGGAATCAGGCTGCATCACGATTACGCCTCCTCACATAGGTATATGAGGAGGCGTAATAAGAACCCTTAGAACAAAAGCATTTATTGAGAAATCTGGTGTTGAAGCTCTAAGTCACCCACCCTATAGTACTGACTTAGCTCCTTTTTGTTCCCAAGAATCAAAGAAAAAATAAAAGGCAAGTTTTTACAAGCGCCGAAAAAGCCGTGGCTGCCTACGAAGAAGCTATTTCCGACCTGTTAGATCAAGACTGGCAAAAGTGTTTTCATAGTTGGTTCGAGCGAAAAATTTAAGCGAATAGAACTTTGTATAGAGTATGATGCAGAATATTTTGAAAAGATGTAAAATAAATATAAATAGTGTCTAGAATACTTTTTTTATATCTTAAAACTTATTTACTGCCCTACGTACTCAGAGTTAGAAAGCTCTGAACAACCGGAGATAATAGCCTAAGTGACTCACCGGGATGGCGACAAGCTCGACAGACGTCAACGGCGCCATCTTTTAGGATGTATCTCCGATAGTTGTTGGTTTTAATAAGCTGATCCTGTATCGCACAGACAAAAACCCTCGGTTTCACCAAAGAGGTCACCAAAAAATAGCCAGTGGAGGGAGGCAACTGTGTCTACGAAAGGCTCATATAGAGCCTCTACAACCTGTAGAACCTCCTGTGGAGCTCCTTCTTCTTCCATACGGTCTCCCAAAAAATTCTCTGTACTGCCGGGTCTTGCCTTGTCTTGCAATTGCTCGTTGGCTAAGGATAGAGGGGTAACATAATAAATAACGTCCCTATAGAATGGATCATCCGCTCTCGTCAGAAAGTAATTACGGAGGCTGCACACTTCGCGATTATGCATGGTAAGCGCGCTTAAAAAGCCACGCCACCATGTTTCCACGGCAAGTACAGCCTCATTATCGACGATCTCGGGTGATGCGTCCTATGAAACGTCATAGTAGTGCGGATTTTTCTATTCAAGGCAAGTTCAGTTTTAGTCTAACTAAGTATGCCAAAGGTATATATGTACTCTACTACCCCACACACTGGTCGAGGAAGTCTCTAACTTGACAGTCAACCTTTTCCAGCTCGAGGACCCTCTTTAGCCATGTATGGGGCACCGAGCCGAATGTCTTTCTATAGTCTGTCCAGGCGCCGAAGAAATGCCGACGGTTGCATTTAACCACTTTACTAATGACCATGTCAATGAGGAGTGATTCCTTGGTTCCACAACCACCACCCCGACATCCATTTTGAGCACGCAACATCACCTGATTTAAATCCAGGTGACAAATGATTCGCGTACTCAAAATGGATGTCATTGTCTTATATATGGTGGAGAGACACGTAATTGGGTGGTATTTGCTAGGGAATATGGAATCATGGTCTTTGGGAACCAAATGGCTGATCCCAGTAATGGAGAGGCTCGAGAGTGACTTTTGGTCGAGAGCCTCTTGAATCTGTCGGACGAGCACAGCGTGACACACCACGAACCCTTCATCCAGTTGTGATGCAGTCCGTCGAGTCCGGGACTTTTCCAGTTTGGGGCTCTACGGACTGCCTCAGTTACATCATCCGGCGCATCCGGATGACGGGATCCATTGGCGTAACACTCGCATTCTGACTCGCCACAACTTCCGTCCAAGGGCCCTCGCTGTGGTTTACGGGCTCTAACCACAGGCTGCGCCAGAATGCAACAGTATCAGCTTGATTTGGTGTGGGGTCCGTTCCACGTACCATTGATACGTAGAAAGCGCCCAGCACCAACTGACTCAGTTCTTGGCCTTTTATTGCCTGACCTGGAGCACATCAGTCTGCCAATGAGGGCCGTAGTCTTATCGATACGTTTCTGAATTCTTATTCTCCAGGCTGCGATAGCGCTACTTTGTCTAGTAGCATGTCCAGCCATGAGGAGTTCGGCGCCAATAATACGATATACTGCCAGTGTGGCGCAAAAAAGAATTGAGTCCGTCTCACAAAGGTCTCGGCTAGCTTCCAAATAGGTCACCAGTCTTGGGTTTAGATCCCTCACGACAGCACGATTCCGCTTGCTTAGGGTTATGCGGGGAATTCGCGGTCAATTTTCGAGAGGCGTGCTGCGCGTTTCCTCAATCGCCTCTTCCAATATACTCCTCATTGGTTCAAGTACTAGTTCCTGGGCGACTGTTCCATCATCGTCTGAATTAAGATTCTGAATTAAGGGATTCACGGCGGCATCTAAGTGTGCTCGTTGCTCTGCAACTTGTGGCGCCGCATCCTCGGTCGTATTTTTTTCATCCGATCAGGATACAGCCTCACGTTTTAGCCGTTCGAGTTCAGTGCCATCAAATATGTTTGAGTGCAACATATACCGAACTCGGTCTGCCAGGTTTTGCTCGGTGACGGTTATAAATGGTTCCAGCTCAGCAAAAAGTCGATGCATCCTAGCACGTTACGAAACATCTCCAATTTTTCTCACTTTAGCGCCTAAATACACCCACAATGCGTTGCTGTTTATCTGCATTGTCCATCGTATGCGGCGTAGTCCACCAGTGACGGGTTCCAATTTCTGGGCCCGCAAAGACCCTGCCAACACCAAGCCAGCTGGTGGGGATGATGGATGCGAGGGGCTGCTGGGTAGTCGTGCAGCTCCTGTTGCTCAGCTAGCAGTTCGCATGCCGTCTCGTCCAGCGCCAGTTCCAGACGTGCCCTGGAGACCTCACAGCATCTTGTACGTACCGTAAAGTTGAATTAAACGAATCGACTCATCGTGATTGCTCATGATATTATATAATTAAAATGACTTCAGTAAAACTAAAACAAACATTATAGCTTCGCGAGCCAAAATACCACCGTACACACCAAACGAACAGCGAACATTGTGGCACCTTTGAGCGCGTCAAGTTTACCGAAAACGTATGGCTCGCGGCCGAGCTGCTTTCGGCCGAGGCAACGTGCGCCCGAGGCAGCCCGAGGCACTTCCACATCAGCCAAGGCATTGGCTCGCGAGGCTACCGAGCGAGCCTGTGCGCTAGGTCGATACCCGACTATTATTGTTCGGTCCCAGTAGATTTTCCGATTCTTACTTTTTTATTATTACTATTATTTATTTAATTGATTTTATATTCTCGCCGGGAATTTATATTTAGCCGGGAAGAGCTGATAACACGGGCCTGAGCCAAGTGATTATCAGTTGTATTAAATACGGTCACGTGTAGAAGATTGCACAGAAAATGGTGGCGTACTTGTGTTTTGATCTGGGTTTTCTGGTTCAAATTTCAGAAACTTTTTAACAAGTCGACATGTGTTTAGTATCGCGGCCTTCTGCAGCAGATGATAGGTATTTGTAGGTAAGTTAAGGGACTGGTGAAGTTGTTTCGGTATTACTACTGTTGTAGACAATACTATTGGTACTATTGTAACTTTTTGCCGATGCCAGAGTCGGGCTACTTCATTTTTTAATTCAGTGTATTTGCTCAGTTTTTCTGCTATTGTTGTCTGCAAGTTATGGGTATTTGGTATAGCAATATCTATTAAATATCCAGTTTATTATCTTGTTTATAAGTGTAATATCTGGTCTATTGAAATGGATTGTCCGATCGGTAAGAATGGCGCGGTCAAGTTATACTTTTGTTGAGGGGTTCTCTAATACAGTTTCTGGATTGTATTTGTAGTATGGTGTAACGGAATCTATAAGTTTGTACTGGTGTGCTAATTTTGGTGTATAATGTTGGCTATTTGATCGTGTCTATGTTTGTAGTCTGTTTGGGTTATTGACTTGCACGCGCCTGTGAATGTGAAAAATGCTGAATCGTTTCTGGAGAGCTATGGCATTTCTTACATGTGTCATTATTAAAATTCTTTATTATAAAATTTCTGTAATTTTTGGTTTCAACTACCTGGTCCTGTATAGCAAGCATGAACCCTTCAGTCTCCTGGAAAAGTTCACCGAGGCGCCGAGGAGTTAAATTAACCACGCCTTCGACGTCTCTTTGTCAACATTTATCTGGCATAAGTCTTGGCGATGTCTTCCGTGTAGAGATTTCTGGGTCCATTCTAAAAGCTTGGTTTTGTCCTCAATTACTTTCTCATTTTTCTGTTCAGTTGTATCTTTTAAATTTAGGAATGTTAAGTTTTGGTCGTTCTGTGGTATAATTTTCTGAAGAATAGAGGTTTTGGTTTGTGAAAAAAAGAATTGTCTAAGTGCTGTTATCTGTCTATTGTGTAGGTTTAGGATATCAATTAGTCCTCTACCTCCTTCTTTCCGCGGCAGTGGTAATCATTGCAGACATGATCGTGGGTGGTGTTTGCGAAATTTGGTCATTGTGGTAATACCACCATTTTTCGTTGAAGATTTTTCAGATCGGTTTTGGTCCAATTGATTATCCCAAAGAATATTATGTGAGAACCGGTATAGCAAAGATGTTGATTGCTTTGATAGTACTTCGAGAATATAGTTGCGTTTTCAGAATTGTGTATAGTCTATGTTGAAATTGTAGTGTTAATTTTTGTTTAGTTTCTTTATAGTGTATCTGTCGTGATTGTGTGTAGCCTAGGTATTTATAGCTATCTTGTTCCTCTAATATTTCTATCTGTTCTCCTGTTCCTAAAGTGTATTGTGTTGGTAATTCTGTTATGCTCGAATTTAATTTATTTTACATTTATCTATGCCGAATTTTATTTTAATGTCGTTTGAGAATTGTTCTGCCAAATTTGCTAATTCACAGAGTTGAGTCTCACTTTTAAAGTATGGTTTGATATCATCCATGTACAACAGATGATTTAATTCTATTGTTTGAATTTCATTTTGTCATTCAGTAGTTTTATTTTTAACGGGATTCCTAAAGTAGTTGCGTTTAATATATTAGATAGGGGATTTAGAGCAAGAAAGAACTACAGTCCCTGAAAGATCCCTCTCTGAATTTTTATTGGAATGGTATCTACTATTTTAGTAGGGGAAGTTAGTCTCAATATAGTGGTCCAGGTTGTCATCATGACCTTCAGGAATGTTACTATAGTTGGATGTATTTTGTATATATCTAAAAATTTTAAAAACCATTAGTGAAGAACAGAGTTGTATGCTTTTTGTAGTCAATATATATGCTAAACAAATCGGTTTTGGTTTTTTGTACTTTTTGAAGGATAACTGAGTCTATGATTAATTGTTCCTTGCAGCCTTCACTCAATTTGCGACATCCTTTTTGTTGTTCGGCTAAGATATTATTAGTGTCGATGTGTTGATATATTAGTTCAGATATATAAGATGTGATAATTTTGTACAAGGTCTGCAAGCATGTTATTGGTTGGTATTTTGTTGGATTTCAGAGATCATTACGATCTTTAGGTATCATAAAAGTTGTACCTGAAGTTACGTAGGATGGTATTGTTTTAGGATCCTGTATGAAAGTATTTATGTAATTATAGAGAAAACTATAGATAAATGTAAATTTTTTGTACCAATAATTATGAATGTTGTCTGGACCGGGTGCTTTCCAGTTATGTAAACGAGTAAATACTTTATGGAAAATTACTGGAGATATGTGATCAAATGTCATTGCTTGGATATTTGTGTTGCTGTTTGTCAGTTCTGTTTGTATCCACTCTGCTTGGGTATTATGTTCGATTGGTTGTTCCCAAATTCCTGCCCAGAAGTTTGTCGTCTGAATCCTGAACGTTAGATGTCGCCTGTCTAATATTGCGGTAGAAAAGTTTTTCATAGTTGGTGAATTGAGTGTTTTGTAGTTTTCTTTTGGCACATGCTTTGTATCGTTGTAGTCGGCCTGCTACCACTGCCAGTTTTTGGTTTAAGCGTCTCTAATGTGTGAGCGCTTGTGTATTTTGGTTTTTCATGAGCAGTGTGGACAGTGTGGTGTTCTAGTATCTTGTTAACCTGTTAAGTTATATTCCTACTTCTATTGACATTGATGAATTGTGTCATTTGTGCTATATTTGAACGTAAATCATTTAATTTTTGTTCTAATCGTGTCTCCTAGTTAGATTTATATTCTTTTTTTGCACTTTGGGTGACTTCTCTTGGTTGAAGTGTTATCTTTGCTCCGGTAACTTTTGCCACAGTCCATGCCGCACAAGATATAGTAGTTTGTAAGGTATAGAAGTCAGTTTCTTTGTTAACGTTTTCAGGTAAAATTATTTTGTTTAGGTAGGTAACTATACGCGCTAATTTTTTAGAAGGTTTTTGTTTAGGAATAAAAATTCTTTTTGTAGGGCTAGTTTCTTTACAACATTGGAATGCTTGTTGGAACGTCTCATCTATTAGTGGATTCCTATCTAGGTTTGCTTGCGGAAGGTAGTATTTCTCCTGCAATGTTGATTTCAGTATGATCAAACGTAAGTGAAGGTTCTTGTGTGGATCTGGTGTCAATGCTGTTTATAAATTGAGTTTCAGAATTACTGTTGTAGTTTGAGTTTACTAGCGTCGTTTCGCTTGTAAAGTTGGTATAGTTAAAATTATGTAGTCGTAATTCTTCAGATACTTTTAGTTTTAATGAATTTAATCTGTCACTAGTGAAGTAGTTTATTTTTTATTATGGTTCTTCGTTGGTCTGTTATTCTCTGTCGACTAACCTGCATGTTCAGGTGTTTTTCTATAAATTTTATGTGGAGTGGTTCAAGATAAGTTTTTCTGTCTGTATCTAGTGCAGTCAATTAACGGTAAGTACGCAGTATGAAATTATTCATTTCAGGTGTCCATCGTCTGCGCGTACTTAGAGCGCTTGTAGTGGGTGCAAGCTCAGAGTCAAGGTTGACTTCCTGCACAACACTATCAAGCGTGCTGGTGGTGGACAAGCTAACTGTTTTTCTTGTCACGTAGGAGAGGCGAGTTGAAGGGATGGATGAAAATAATGAAAAAGTATCATCGCCCGTGGAATCGGCTGTGGCTTTTACGTAGTGAGCCCGCCTGTTCAACTCACTACGACCAGCTATAACAATTTTGTCGATGGGAGTGGTGGTTTTTAAAGCTTTAAAATATTTTATCATAATAATGTAGCCTTGTATTGAACAAAGAAGAAAATCATAAACATTTATCAACTAATTACAGGCCAATTGACGAGCACATTATTTCATAATATCTGATACGGTACCGAGTTCCCAATATCTATAAACACTATATTGTAATTGTTTTAGTTATTGTTATTAACATTATAAAACACGAAATACAATATGTAGGCTTCCTTATCTTAGAATCTTATGTTTGCTTTTAAAAGTTTGTTGATTAAGTAGCATATATGAAAAATGCTTCACAGGCTTCACACTAACAACAAAAAAGTTTTCATATTTGAGATGTGAATTCTGATTTTTTTAATTTTTTATAATATTTTCCCGTGGTGTTGCAGTCTTTCGTAGATTTTCCATCAGGTGAGCCGCATGCTCGTTTACCCGCACTTCTATAATAAATAATAATAATAATAGTTTAGGTGTAAGAGTACTTGCTAAATGTTACTTCATGCGCCAAGCTCATCGCGCGGTGCACGCTGCTGATTAACAGTTATGGCTCTGGCTACCAACTGACGACGGAAAAAAGTTTTTAAAACGCTGCACTCAAATAACTGTGACGAACTTATCAGTGCGAGGGTATCTACTTTGCCCTCAACAATCTACCTGTCCATGTGGTAAGTAAAGGAAAATATCGTCCAAATAAAGCATGTAAAATCATTCAAAAAGACTGTTGATGTATGATTAAGACTATAAAATAAAGTTTAGAAAAATTACGTTGCATTAAATATTTCCTATCACTATCACCACTCTTACACAACAAACACACAACTTATCAAATGTTACTAATAGCACTACTAGCACTACAAGCACTACTAGCACTGCTAAACATAGGCATACCTATTGCGTCATACGGATGCTATTTGCCGTATTTGCCGCGCTTAGCAGGCGGGTTCGCGACCGCAGTATTTAATTATTTTGAGTCGCTATAAGAAAGTTGTAGCTATTCGTTTTCGTTTTTCTTCTGTCGTCTTTTACGTCACCCTCGGGACGATAATATGGGGTAGTGAATTCTCTTGCACTTATCCTTTATCAATAGCTTGTAACATACCATCTAGTTGTCCCAGTGGATGTGTAGTCAAAATGTACTATTCCAAAAAAATAATAATAAAGAATAGAAAGTGTAATAAAAAAGTCTGAGTGCGATTAATCTACGCAAACTGCCAAATATCTGCTTGACACCCTTAAATATTATAGACTCGGCTTTTATTTAAAACGTCTCGACAATGCCGATGCATTTACATGTATTTTGCAAGATTGTTGTTTTAAATATGTATAGTATATTATTATGGAAAATCCTCTGAATCAAGTTTAATTAAAACCTAATCAGCTCTTATAAAACAAGCGTCCAATGTAACTAGTGTGGAGTATTATATCATATCTTCATTTGTTCACAAGATACGCGAGGCAAAATAATTTCGTAAACGTACAATGTATTTTTGAAACAGAAACAGAAACAGAAACTTTTTTATTCAATATAGATTATAAATAATACTTATTGAAAGTCACTCTTTTGTATAATTACCACTGGTTCGAAAAAAACCTCTGTCCTGGGAAGAACCAGCAAGAAACCCAGCGGGACTTTTTTTTTAAATAACAGCTTACAATCATGTATGTTACACAAATTAACAACACAACAAATTAGAAATAGCTTGGGAGCGATCACCTCACTTCCAGGGGTTATTATCATCTATAAATTCTTTAATATTATAATAACCCTTTTTATACAAACTTAGTTTAATAAAGTTTTTGAACTTTGAGCAGGTCAAATTTTGTATATTTTCTGGAATTTTGTTGTAAAAGCGTATACATCGCCCCAAGAATGAATTACTGACTCGATGGAGTCGAGTAACTGGTACAACTAGCTTGTGTCTGTTCCTAGTATTTACAGAATGAATATCACTTATTTTTGTAAAACTACTTTTATTTTTGTGTACGTACATTATATTTTCATAAATGTATTGAGAGGCCAAAGTTAATATATTAATTTCCTTAAATTTTTGTCGCAGCGACTCTTTAGGCTTTAAATCATAAATTGCTCTTATGGCCCTCTTCTGCAAAACAAATATAATTTCAGTGTCAGCTGCGTGTCCCCATAGCAAAATACCATACGACATTATGCTATGGAAATAGCTAAAGTAAACTAGTCTAGCTGTTTCAACACTAGTTAGACTTCTAATCTTTTTTACAGCATATGCTGCAGAACTAAGTCTGCTTGCTAGCTTTGATATATGGGGGCTCCATTGAAGCTTCGCGTCTAGTGTGATTCCAAGAAAAATGGTGGTATCTACAAGACTCAGTTTCTCCCCATTTAAAATTACATTAGTATTTAATTGTTTGACATTTGGAGTCATAAATTTCATACATTTCGTTTTAGTGCCATTTAAATGCAAATTATTGACATTGAACCAATTCACTAATTTAGATATAGCATTATTTACTTCGTCATATTTTAGCAAATGTCGACTTAATTTGAAAATTAAAGAAGTGTCATCTGCAAATAATACTATATCATGGTTATCTCCTACTATGTAAGGTAAGTCATTAATATATACAAGAAACAGAAAGGGGCCGAGAATTGAGCCTTGAGGCACGCCCATCTGTACCATCGACCCGGAAGAACTCGTACTGTTGATGACAACTTTTTGCGTTCTCTTACTTAAATATGAAATAATTAATTTAAGAGCATCACTTCTTACACCGTAGTGTTGAAGTTTCCTGATTAATGTTTCATGGTGAACACAATCGAAGGCTTTGGATAGGTCACAAAATATACCCAAAGCATCCTGTGAATTCTCCCATGCATTAAATATATATTTAATCAGCTCAACACCGGCATCAGTTGTCGAGCGACCCCTTGTAAAACCAAATTGATTTTTATGAAGTAAATTATTTATATTAAAGAAATTTAACATTTGATCAAGAATAATTTTTTCAAAAATCTTACTAAGTGTTGGTAGTACAAAAGTAGTAGTAGTATGTTATAAAGCCTTTGATATCAGATATTTTTTATTTATCCAACACCTATTAATCAATTTTTATGATTATATCTATTGTCTTAATTAATTCAATAACAATTTGAAAGGGATTTTCGTTAAAAATAATATGCTGATAATTCTCCCTTAATAATATTCATAATATTGATTCCCTTGATAATCCACTGCTGATCATAGGCCTCCCCCAAAGAATGCCCCAAAGCACGGTCCTGAGCCACCTGCATCCATCGACTTCCTGCATATCTCACCAGGTCGTCACTCCATCTAGTGGGGGGACGTCCTACACTTCGCCTGCCGGTACGAGGCTGCCACTCGAGAACCTTTCTTCCCCATCGGTTGTCGGTTCTTCGAGCTATATTGCCGGCCCACTGCCACTTCAGCTTACTAATCCGTTGGGCTATGTCGGTCAGTCTGGTTCTACTGCTGATATCTTCATTCCTAAGTTTATCACGCAGAGAAACTCCGAGCATAGCCCTCTCCATAGCTCGCTGAGCGACCTTGAGCTTCCTCATACGGCCAGCTGTGAAGGACCACGTCTCAGTTCCGTAAGTCATCACTGGCAACACGCACTGGTTGTACAATTGCGTTTTAAGGTTTTGAGATATGTCTGACGAGAAGATGTGTCGTAGCTTCCCGAACGCTGCCCAGCCGAGTTGAATCCATCGATTGACCTCTCGGTCGAAGTTGGACTTACCTAGTCGGACTATTTGTCCCAGGTAAACAAACTCGTCAACAACTTCGAGCTTAGTGCTCCCAACAACTACCGGCATAGGTGTAACATGGACATTAAACATAATCCTTGTTTTGTCCATGTTCATCTTAAGACCTATCCGTTGGGAAACACCATTGAGGTCATTGAGCATAGTGCTTAGGTCCTCTAGCAATTCTGCCATAAGGACTATATCGTCGGCAACTCGAAGGTGAGTGATGTACTCGCCATTGATGTTGATACCGTATCCTTTCCAGTCCAGAAGCTTGAAAACGTCTTCCACTGCAGCGGTGAAGAGTTTCGGGGATATGACGTCACCCTGTCTTACAACTCTCTGCAATTGGATAGGTTTCGTACTCTGCACTTCAGCACTTCGATATACCGACAGTCAACTTGGCACCGCTGAAGGGACTGCAGCACCGCCCAAATTTCAACGGAATCAAAGGCTTTCTCACAGTCCACATACGCCAGACATAGTGGAAAATTGTACTCTTCGGACTTCTGTACAATTTGCCGAAGGGTATTTATGTGGTCTATGGTGCTAAAGCCCTTTCGGAAACCGGTTTGTTCGGGAGGCTGGAAGTCGTCAAGTCTGCGTGCGAGACGATTCGTAATGACTCTCGAAAACAGCACGTAGACGCGGCTCAGAAGGGAAATCGGTCTGTAGTTCTTCAAGAGAGAAGATTGAGATGGGTAGTGATGCTGTTGGTTTGCATACTTTGGTGTTATCATGTAATTGGGGTCCTGGTAGTAAGCAGGGTTTATTACCGAGTAGTGTTCTTTTATTTAAATACTTTTGAGAATAATTTCTAACATCAGAAGTGAAATCGTTTCTTACATCAGAAGTGGGAGAGTTTCTTATAGTATTTATTAAATCATAACTAAATAGTAGAAGAGAGTAATATGTTAACATGTCCTTTTATCTTATTTTTAAATGATTTATATTGTCACATTCTTTAATGTTATTTGGCAAGTTTTTGTATAGCTGCACTCCTTCGTATAAAAATGTTTTTCTTCCATAATTAGTTCATTTATTAGCAACCTCAAGTTTGTGCTTGTTTTTTTAGGTTGTGTGTAATTGTCTTTTTTTGGAATTGTATATAGGAGTGAATGGAGTCTGTAGTGATATTTTTGATAAAAATGCAAGTATAGTATGTGTAAAGCTGAGTTATATTTACTTTTTTTAGATACTTGTTGCGTTGGAGTAAGTTATTGATAGTGAATTAAAACTTTATTTATTTATTCTTTATTGCATTCCTTAATCTAAAAGAACACAAAGGGCGGACTTAATGGCTAGTGGCATTCTCTACCAGTCAACCCATGGAGTGGTGAGAATTTGATGTAGTTGTAGCAATATAGAATAAAAACAAAATAGAAATGATAATTAATTAAGTTAAATATACATTTTACTAATATATACAATAAATAAACTATAAAAATATATCCTATTTATACATCATGTTTAGAAATATATACGTACATACATAAGCATACATATATTTATACCAACATACATATACAAATAGTATATATAAATAACTATAAATATATACGTCTAAAATATAAATGACATGGATGTTTCATGTAAGAAGCGTGGTCTTTAACAGATGATTACGCACAAACTTTTTAAAAGCAAACTTATTGGGAGCTTTTCTGATGTCGTCAGGCAAGGAGTTCCAAAGGCGTGCAGCCTGAACTGTAAAGGAGTTACCATAGATCTCAGTGAAGTGAACTGGAATACATATTTTGTTGTTAGAAGAAGAACGTAGAACCCTATCATGAGATGAGGAGAGATAGCGAAATTTACTCTTAAGATAAGAAGGCGAAAATGGGTCATTTAATATGGAAAAAAGAACAAGTAATATTCTGGAAATACGTCATACTAACGAAGCCCGAAAATAAATCTTATACAGTTATTGAGAAGGCATTCTAGCTTGTTCAGAAGATCCTGGGACAGATCCGGGTAACACACATCTGCATAATCAATTATGGGTAATATGAGTGATTGGACAAGCATGATCTTAGACTTTGTGGGGAGAAAATGTTTTAATCGATACAGAGTACGTAACGTAGCAGTGACTTTACGACTGACTTCAGTAACCTGAGTTCTCCAATTCAGCGTGCTGTCAATGAGTAGGACAAGATTTTTTACAGACTTACTGAACGGTCCCATTGTAGTAGATATGATATAGGTATGTCTGCAAGATTAATCTTGGCTAGCATCCTTGAGCTACCCACCAGTATAGCTTGGCATTTTGAAGGATTGACCAAAATTCCATAACGAGTAGACCAATCCTTGATAGCTGATAAGTTGTTATTTTTTTTTAATCCCATAATGGATTTGACTGTCTATATATTTTTTTTTATATGATAAGGGTGACAAACGAGCACACAGTCCACCTGGTGGTAAGTGGTTGCTGCGGCCCATAGACATCTACATCTATCCTCGTTTGCGAATCAAAATGCAGATGCGTTGTCACCCGTGAGGGCTAAGGTGGAATGCCTCATTTCCATTAAAAAGGCCCTCCGACCACCTGCACTCACCAAGCGAAACGCAGAGGTAAACCTCTACTTCACGCTGGTTTTCTGTGAGGTCGTGGTACCACCCCGGTTCGAGCCGGCCCATCCGTGCGACAGCAAAAGCTGCCGCGTGGCTCTACCACTGTTAAATCTTTAAAACTTTTGTTTATCTTTTAAAACTTTGATTATCTTATTTAGAGTTCTTTGTTTCTAGATTTATTTTGGCTGGTGATCCCCATATTAAAATTATATATTCTAGATGTGATTATACTGAAAAATTATATATTGTAGTGCGCCCAGAATTCGGAATGCAATTTTATACCTTACATAAAGCCCCCAGTAATGCTGTTTTGATCAGACATGCTCAATGTGATATTTCCAAGTTAGCTTTTCACCTATCCACAGTTCAAGATATTTCTCTCGATTCGTGCATTGTATTATACTGTTATTTATGGTAAGAGGTGTGAAATCTGGTTATAATGGATGAACAGTGGACTGTATATTTATTTCTGACTGATTACTTAACGACTGATCTGAGGTTAGCTATACTAGGGGACTGCTTGAAGAAAAGATGGTACTTTTTAATATACTGTATTAACTATTTACAATGATTCGGCACTGACTAACTATGTCTAACACTATGTACAGAGGGAGGTCTTGAATTGGAGTCTTGAGTCTTCTTCAGGTTTCTTCTTAAGTGCCGCTCCGAAGTGAAATGAACAGCTCACAGACCGAGACGCCCTTCTTATATCTCGCAAGAAGGTGCCTCAGTCTGTGAGTAGTGCCGTGCGACGACAAATGAAGCCACACGCGCGCTGATTGGCCGCCGACATCACTGGGTCGGCGCCGGTGTGCGGGGTGCGCGGGGGGTAGCGGGGTACGAAGGGGCGACGGGGCGGCGGGTCTCTAGCTGTCCTCAACATCCTCCCCCCGGCGTAGCTCGCGAGCCTCATCTTCTTTCGGGAGGACGGCGATCTTCCTGACCGGCCGCCGCAGCAATCCGCCCCTGGTCCGCACCTCCACGTTGCGCACCACGCCGTCTGGTCCGGGAAAGGTCCGCGTTATAATTCCACGCGGCCACACGTTCCTTGGCAGGCTACCGTCTGCCACCACGACGAGGTCCCCCTCTTGTAGCTGTCGCTGCTGCACATCCCGTGAGTCCCCGCGCGCAACCAGC
Organism: Parnassius glacialis; assembly: GCA_033319125.1. Classification (NCBI taxonomy): domain Eukaryota; kingdom Metazoa; phylum Arthropoda; class Insecta; order Lepidoptera; family Papilionidae; genus Parnassius; species Parnassius glacialis. The sequence goes on from JAVANC010000017.1 coordinate 34,045,116, forward strand.
GTCGGCAGGTACTCCTTCATCCAGCGCTTTCAGTACTCGTCGGCAAGTCCTTGCGCCGCTCTCCACGCCCGACGATCACTAGGCGTGCACGGCGCGGTTACTGGAAGGCTCGATGGTCCCAGCAGCAGGAAGTGGTTGGGTGTCAGCGCCTCTTCCTCGTCGATGTCGACTGGTACGTGTGTCAACGGCCGAGAGTTCACTGTGTTCTCGGCTTCGGTGAGGAGCGTCACCAACGTCTCCTCCCGCGGGCTCTTCTGGTGTAGAGTGGCTTCGAGCGCGGTCTTCACTGAGCGCACGAGACGCTCCCATGCGCCTCCCTGGTTCGGCGCGCCCGGCGCGATGAACTTCCAGTCTGTCCGCCGAGTCAACGCGTAGTCCTTCAGCAGGGGTGCCCACTCCTCCATTGCCCGTCGTAGTTCGGTGTCCGCCCCATGGAAATTCGTTCCGTTGTCAGAGTAGATGACCCGTGGCCACCCACGCCTAGCCGCCATGCGCCGCAATGCCGATATCGCCGAGTCCGTCGTTAGGGAATAAACTATCTCTAGATGTACCGCGCGCGTCGTCAAACAAGTGAATAACGCTATCCACCGCTTTTCATGCCTACGTCCTATTGTTACCGTTATAGGCCCGAAATAGTCGATTCCGGTGTAGGTGAATGGTCGCGCGAATGCCCCTAACCGTTCAGGTGGTAGATCTCCGATAACCACTGGCCGTGGTGTCGCCTTGCGTACCCTGCACTGCAGACATCTCCGCTCCACTTCTCTTACGGTCGGTCGTAGTCGAAGTATGTGATATCTCGTGCGTAGGTCGTTCACTACCCGTTCCCTGTTGGCGTGGCTTGCTTCCTTATGCGCCTTCTCCACAAGCAGCTTTACAAACTGGTGGCGTCCGTTCAGGATGGTGGGCCTCTTCATTTGACTGTCCACATCGGCTACGTCAATCCGTCCTCTAGCTCGCAGTATGCCATCTTCAAATATGGGGTCGAGCTTCCTCAACGCGCTGCCGGTTGCCAAGTTCCTTCCTTTCTGCAGTCGACTGATGTCTTCAGCAAAACTGTCTTGTTGACTTCGCTCTATCCACATCCGTTCTGCTTTCTGGATGTGGTCCAATGTTAGTCCGTGCGCCTTTCCTCTCATGGCATCGACGAACTGTAATATGCGAGCGGTGGCCCTGACCAATCTCTCGTAAGAAGCGAACCTCTTGATGTCTGGCAGGTGTGGAGCGTCCCTGGTGTCGCTCTGGTGCGCCACGACTTCCTCCAGCTCGTCATCTTCATCCCCTGCCTTCTCTTCCCGACGTCGAGGCCATCGATCTTCATCTTCGTACAGGAATGGTGGTCCCGTAAACCATTTGTCGCTCTCTTCCTTGTACGTATAATTAATGCGCGTTGCCTGATCCGCGATGTTGTCTGCGGTCGGTATCCACCTCCATTGCTCGGGTGACGTCTTCTCCGATATCTCCCCTAATCTATGTGCTACGTATGGGGTGTAACGCGCCGTATCGTTCTGAATCCAATGGAGCGCCGTAGTGGAGTCTGTCCAATAAACTACCCTATCGGCTACCACTCTGTGCTCGCCTTGCACGAATTCCGCGAGTCGCGCGCCTATTAGATTCGCCTGTAACTCTAACCGCGGAATGCTTTGCGCCTTTATCGGGGCGACTTTCGCCTTGGCCGCCACTAATCGTACCTTAACCGTTCCGTCGCGGTATCGTAATCGCCAATACGCCACGGATGCGTACGCACGTTCGCTTGCGTCATTAAACACGTGAAGCTGACGCTCTACCACTCCCCCCGTAGGAGCATAGCACCTAGGCAGCCGCAGTCGTGATACTTCCTCGACGACTCGCAGCCACCTCTGAAATTCCTCAGCTGCCTCCTCGAGTAGTTCGTCGTCCCATCCGACCTTCTTCATCCGCCACAGGTCTTGCAGTAGGATCTTGGCGGTGATGGTGAGGTAGCTCAGCAGTCCCAGCGGGTCGAAGACCGACATGACTGCACTTAACGCCTCTCTCTTGGTCGGTGGCCTCTGCAGCGTCTTCACTTCGTTCGGTACCCTGTTCATGGATGTGTTGAACGTTAAGGCATCTTCATCGGCCATCCATAATAGCCCTAGGGTTCTGCCTGGGCTGTCTTGTCTCAAGCCTACCTCCTTAGGCTTGCTCGCTAGTAATTCCTCCGGCTTGTCTTCTAGTAGGGCTGCGTGGTTCGAATTCCAGCCTGCTAAGGTGAAGCCGGCCTGCTGGTGTACTTTCATAACCTGCCTCGCAGTGTTTACCGCTTCCTCTACCGTAGCATAACTGTCTAGGTAGTCATCCATGTAGTGACTACGTACGATAGCGTTAAGTGCCAACGGATGTGTCTCTGCGTGTGCACGCGCGTTATGATCCCTAACACTATGTGCGAGAAACGGCGAGCTCCTCGCACCGAAAATCATCGATGTCATAACGTATTCCCGCGGTGGGCTGGATCGCTCGTTACCTCGCCACAGAAACAATTGCGCGGGTTGGTCACGACGGTCTATCTTTACGCGTAAAAACATTACCCTAATATCCGCGGACACGGCTATTTCGTTCTCCCTAAATCTAAACAGTATGCCCGGTAGGTTCCGTAACAAGTCGGGGCCGTCAAGTAAATAATCGTTCAAACATTTACCGGACGCACGCGCTGCCGCGTTGAAAACCACTCTTGTCTTCCCAGGCGTGTTCGGATTCCGTACTGCGAAGTGGGGCAGGTACCAGCTCTTGTGGTCCTCTCTCTCCGTCCCTTCGGCTTCCCTTGCGTATCCTTTCGCCAGGAGGTTGTCTATTTGTGCTGTATAGGCGTCTCGAAACTCCGGCGATTTGTCCATCTTCTTCTCGATCGTCCGCAGTCTTCGAGCAGCCATCTCGTAGCTGGGAGGCATCCGCACGTCGTCGTCCTTCCATGGCAGTCCCACCTGGTATTGCTCGCCGACCTTCTTGACGGTGCGCTGGAATATCTCGACAGCGCGCTCCTCTTCCCGTCGCGGCCTACTCTTTAGCGAGATACCGATGGAATCGATCTCGTACTGCCGTTTAAGGAGTTCCGTTAACTCCTCGTCCTGACTGGCGAACGTTCGAATGTCCCTATCTAACCGTCCGCTACTACTTACGACGTGTAATACGGTTTCACCGTCCTCCCTACACGTGAATCGCGGCACGGTTCCCTGTATCACCCATCCTAATAACGTTCGTGCAGCTATAGGCTGCCTTCGACGTCCTATCCTTAAATTACGGGTGATTATTAAATGCCAGTTGTCGGAGGCTAATAATAATCTCGGTTTGGCGTCCTCGTAGCAAACCGAGCTCGGTAGGTTGCGTAAGTGTTTCAACCGTAAACACTCTTTATTTACCGACTGCGAACCTATCTGTAAATTTGTTACTGTACGCGCATTTATTCTATACATCTCGCTGCGCGATTTTCCACGTATGCCTATGATAACTAGCCTGCTATCGGCCTCGCGCTGACTATTGCTTATTCCCCTAATATTCAGCGGTTTTACCGGTCCTTCCGCTCCTAACTCGCGCGCTAAGTCGTCGTCGATCAACGAAATGGTCGAGCCTTCGTCAAGCAACGCATACGTGTCTATTTCTCTACCCTGTGGTCCACGCAACGTAATGGGACACACTTTCAATAATACGGACGCATTACTACCGACGTTAGACGCGACGAGCACGGTCTCATCCGGTTTTGCCGATGTCTCAGGTGCGCGGGTCTTGCAGGTGTGAAGGAGGGCATGGTGGGGGGCGTTGCAGCCGTCGACGCCGCATTTCTTCGCTTTACATTTAAATCGTCGGTGTTTACTATTTAAACACAGAAAACATACCCCATCTTCCTTTACCCAATTCCACCGGTCGTCTACACCCATTTGCGCTAACTTTCTACACTTGGCGATCACGTGTTCACCCCCGCAACACATACAAGAGGCACTACCGGTGTCCTCCTGGGCGGTGAACGTTTTTACGTCGCGAGCCCTATTCTCTACGCGGCGTGTCACTATCCATTTCGACGACGGCGCCTCTCGTCTTACGGGCGATTCCTTAGTCGGCTCTACGGACGTACAGGCATGACTCAACGCACGATCAGCCTCTCTCATCATGAACCTGGACAGTGTAACGATGTCCGGTTCGTCTGCACTTCCGTAGTGCTCCGCATAATCACACCAACGCGACCGTAAGTGAGGGCTTAACTTACTCGTTACTTCCCTAGTAAGCATTGGATTTTGCAGATATCCCTTGCCGTCGACGTTTTGCAAGATGCACACGATATTTTGCAACTTTATTGCGAACGCATTTAATTCCTGTGCGGTTTGACCCGGGCGCGGAAGGCGTTTCAATTCTTCTAACGCTCGATCGATAATTACTTCCGGCCGGCCGAAACACTGCTCTAATGTTCGCATAATATCTGCTGGATCCTTCGCGGTAAACAGCAGTGCCGATACTACTTCCCTAGCTTCACCGCGTAGACAGTTTCTTAACCTTGCCATATTTTCCGTGTCTGTGAATCCATATAGACGCGTGGATTCTTTCATCGCGGCTTTGAACGCTAACCATTCCGCGGCCGAACCGTTAAAAATAGGCAAGTCCTGCGTCTGCTTCGCGGCAGCGGGCCTAACTCTGACCATATTCTCCAGAGCTTCCGCTAGTCGCTCTATACCCCTATCTTTCCCTCGCGGAGTAAGCGACCTATCTCTATCCCTATCTCTCTCTAGCCTACGCTGTGGCGCTGGCGTCCTATGTACACCTACATCCCTATGACACGGCGACGATAATCTACGATCCGCGTGGCGATGTGGCGATGGCGATCTACGTACACCTACATCCCTATGCGGCGACGGTGATCTACGATCCGCGTGGCGATGTGGCGATCTATGTGTAGGCGATAGAGTGCGGCGTTGGACGCGCGACGGCGACGTAACCCGTACACGACGATCCACCTGGTTCATTTCTACGGCGACTCCATCTTCCCTCTGTACCGAATCTATGCGGCGCGGTTGAACGTTATTCGCTTCCGTCCTCCCCTGGGCATTTTCACTGTGGTCGTAACCGGTTACCCTGTTCGGTAGGGTCTGCTCTAACTCGATGCGGGGCGCGGGCTGAGAGGGGCGGGAAGGCGACTCCCCCCGCACAGTCTCTACGTTTTCTAACCACCTATCAACGCGTACCCTATTTTCAACTAACTCGTCTTCGTTGACACTTTCCCTATCTGTTTCTTCTTGCAGTTGCGCGACGTCCCTAGCGTACTTCTTCCTAATAAGATCTTCTTCCAACTGCAATTGCTTCCTCCTAATTGCAGCTAGTTCCTCCGCGGCGTTATACTCAATTTGCTTTAATTTAGCTATCGCACTAGCCGTCGACCGGGCTGAACGAACGGAGCGAACCGACGGGGCGCGGGGTGCGGGCCTATGTACGTCTGTTACAGGCGCGACGGTACGTACTATCGAACTAATCTCTGTAGACGGAAGATCTTCAATAATCGCGGCGAGTGTCTCTGTACGCGGCGCGGAAATGCTAACCTCTCCCAAACGATCGGTCGTGGACACGGACATAGCGAGGCGCGGCGGCGGGGGCGCGGGCGCGGGCGTAGATGCGGGCGCGGGCGGGGCCTGGAGCGCGGGCGCGGCGGAGGGCGCTTGTGCCATCGCGAGATAATCGGACGGGGACGCGGGTGCTTCTTCGAATATGCGCATTCCTACCGGCGTGTCATCATCGTTCCGTGTCTTCTGGCTTCGTGTCTTCCTCATTGTCCCACGTTGCGACCTCCGGTCGTCTTCAAAAAGACGTACGTACAGTCTTTAAAAAGACACACGTATGGATGTCGTTCCCGCCACAAGGGCGTTACCAGATGGTCACAGTTTGGCACCGTTAGGGAGTGACCACTGGCCGCGTAAACGCGGTTAAAGAAACAAGAAATTGTCTGGAAACAGACAATAGACGTATGTGACGTAATCGTAACAAGAAACAGGGAAGAAATTAGTACCGAAGATCTTCTCTCTTCGTCGACGAACTTCTTTCTTCCTTGAAGATCTTCTATAATGATCTTCTCTCTTCTATAATTATGTTCTTTCTTCTATAATTATGTTCTTTCTTCTATAATTGGCTTCTTTCTTGTTTCTTCTTACTTCTTTCTTCTGGCTTGAATCTGGCGGCGATGGACCAAGAATATAATGGATGAACAGTGGACTGTATATTTATTTCTGACTGATTACTTAACGACTGATCTGAGGTTAGCTATACTAGGGGACTGCTTGAAGAAAAGATGGTACTTTTTAATATACTGTATTAACTATTTACAATGATTCGGCACTGACTAACTATGTCTAACACTATGTACAGAGGGAGGTCTTGAATTGGAGTCTTGAGTCTTCTTCAGGTTTCTTCTTAAGTGCCGCTCCGAAGTGAAATGAACAGCTCACAGACCGAGACGCCCTTCTTATATCTCGCAAGAAGGTGCCTCAGTCTGTGAGTAGTGCCGTGCGACGACAAATGAAGCCACACGCGCGCTGATTGGCCGCCGACATCACTGGGTCGGCGCCGGTGTGCGGGGTGCGCGGGGGGTAGCAGGGTACGAAGGGGCGACGGGGCGGCGGGTCTCTAGCTGTCCTCGACACTGGTATTTGCTAATTTTTTGTCCCGGATTTCTGAAATTTACGTATGTGATACAGGAGAAATTTTGGAAAAAAATAATGATTAGCAAAGTGACCAGTATTTTAATGTGATTTAAATATTACAACTTTTCTTAATTGCGAGATAGCTTTACGAAACTATTTTATTTGTGAAGCATGAAACATGTAACTGGCTTGACGCCAGTTTTCAAACAAGATTCAGGTTTCCAATATTTTCCCAGCTTTACTTTTAAAACTTATAATCAAATGGCTATTTGTTGAAGTGTTGGTATTAAGTTATCTCTCTGAGAGCAAACTTGCGAATTTAAACCTAGTTATAACGTCGCTAATGTTCATAATACTTTGCATGTCTCAGCTGCGACCTTCGTAAAAATAGCCTACCTATTGTTGCAGTACCCGTATTAAATCAAAATGCACCTTAAATCCGCATGCGAGAGTCTGTGTCACTTAGCCCGTTACGCACCTTTGTTAACGCCGTTCCTACTGTAGAGTTAAGTGAGAAAACAAATTGAATACTTTGGTATTACTTGATAGTAAAATACACGGAGGTGTTATTTTTTTTTTTATATAGGATAACGGTGACAAACGAGCACACAGTCCACCTGATGGTAAGTGGTTCCTGCGGCCCATAGACATCTACATCTATCCTCTATTACAATTCAAAATGTAGATGCGTTGTCACCCGTGAGGACTAAGATGGAATGCCTCATTTCCAGTAAAAAGGGCCTCCGGCCACCTGCACTCACCAAGCGAAACGCAGAGGTAAATCTCTACTTCACGCTGGTTTTCTGTGAGGTCGTGGTACCACCCCGGTTCGAGCCGGCCCATCCATGCGACAGCAAAGCTGCCGCGTGGCTCTACCACTGTTAAAAATGTTATGCAAAGTATTAGTAATTTCCCGATAATAAGAAAAATAGTGGCGGTTAAGAATATCCACTACCCCATATCTTCCCGTGGGTGTTGTAAAAGGCGACAAAGGCTAGCGGGCAGGAGATGGGCAGCAGCGTCTTCCTGATAACGGCAAAAGTACAATAAAAAAAACTGCGGTTGCCAACCCGCTCGCCAAGCGTGGCAACTATGGCAAATACCCCCTATGAATGAATGTAACAAAGAGACGGCCCCCAATTCCCGGCGGTCCCGCTATTCCTGGCTACGGTGGCGGCCATGGTAACGGCGGGGCAGGGGGTGCTAAGACTCTCCGGTGGAGGTTCGGTTGCCACCTAAGACTACTCGACCTGGCAACATACAACGCACGCACCCTGAGGACTGACGAGAAGATCGTGGAGCTAGAAGAAGAGATATACAAGTTACGCTGGCATATTATAGGATTATCCGAAGTCCGAAGAGAAGGGGAGGATACGGTAATCCTCAAATCCGACAACTTGCTCTATCACCGGGAGGGCGACCATCTGTCCCAAGGAGGTGTCGGATTTATCGTCCACAAGTCTCTCATTAACAACGTTGTAAAGATTGAGAGTGTTTTGACGAGGGTTGCGTACCTTATACTCAGAATCACCAAACGGTATTCGCTGAAGGTCATACAGGTTTACGCACCAACCTCGGCACATCCCGATGAGAAGGTGGAGAAAATGTATGAGGATATCTCTAGAGCCATGCATTCCTCCAAAAGCCAATATACGGTGTTAATAGGAGACTTCAATGCAAAACTAGGCACAAGAGAGAACGGTGAGCTGAAAGTAGGGAAATTTGGAATAGGGCAACGGAACCCAAAGGGCCAGCAGCTAGCCGACATCATGGAGAAAGAGGGACTCTTTATGATGAACTCTTTCTTCCAGAAGCGGCCCCACAGGAAGTGGACCTGGTCGAAATGAAGTCAACGCTCCGTCCTCCTCGTGCTCTGTTCCATAGTCCCGAAACCTTTCAGCTCGAGTTACAAAACCGTTTTCAGTGCCTAGAAGACTGCAATGAAGTGGAAGATATGAATGACAAGCTCGTGGAAACTGTCCATGCGGTCGGAGCTAAGTTTAGCAAGACCCGCCGCAGAAGAACACAAAAACTCTCGGATAACACTTTTAATCTCATAGCTGTTAGAAGGAAGATAAAGCTACATTCTTCAACAGATTTGACAGCATACAGGCAACTGAACATACAGATTTCCAAATGCATGCGGCGGGACTTACGCAACTTCAATACAGCTCGTATTGAAGAAGCAATCGAGCGGAACCAAGGCTCCAAAGTCTTAGCCAGCGATCTGTCTGCCAGAAAGAGCCAACTGTCAAAGCTGAAGACCGAACGTGGCAGCGTCGTTTCCGGGACACCTGAGATTTTGAGTGAAATTGAGAGGTTCTATGGGCAGCTGTACACGTTATCGTTGGAGCCACACGTCTTTCCGACACTATTCCGAAGATATCCCGGACGTCAGTCTGAGCGAGATTAGAATGGCTCTCCAGCATCTTAAAACTGGCAAGTCCCCGTGCGAGGATGGAATTACAGCGGAGCTTCTGAAAGCGGGTGACAAACCAGTACTTGAAGTCCTTTAGAGGCTCTTTGATTCCGTCCTCCATGGTGGCATTCCACCGGAGGCGTGGAGCAGAAGTGCGGTGGTCTTGTTCTTCAAGAAAGGCGATAACGCTTTCTTGAAGAACAACAGACCGATTTCCCTTCTGAGCCGCGTCTACGTGCTCTTTTCGAGAGTCATTACGAATCGTCTCGCACGCAGAATTTATAACTTCCAGCCTCCCGAACAAACCGGTTTCCGAAAAGGCTTTAATACCATATACCACACACATAGCCTGCGGCTGATTGTACAGAAGACAGAGGAGTATAATCCGCCACTTTGCCTTGCGTATGTGGACTATGAGAAAGCCTTTGACTCCGTCGAAATGTGGGCGGTGCTTCAGTCTCTTTAGCGGTGCCAAGTTGATTGTCGGTATATCGAAGTGCTGAAGTGTTTGTACAGTAGAGCTACAATAGCAATCCGAGTACAGAATCAGAGTACGAAACAGAGAAGTGTAAGAAAAGGTGACGTTATATCCCCGAAACTCTTCACTGCTGCATTGGAAGACGTTTTCAAGCTACTGGACTGGAAAGGATGCGGTATTAACATCAATGGAAAGTACATCACTCACCTTCGATTTGCCGACGATATAGTGGGGAGCACTGAGCTATAAGTTGTTGACGAGTATGTTTACCTGGGACAAATAGTCCGCCTAGGTAAGTCCAACTTCGACCGAGAGGTCAATCGACGGATTCAACTCGGCTGGGCAGCGTTCGGAAAACTAAATTGTACAACCAGTGCGTGTTGCCAGTGATGACTTACGAATCTGAGACGTGGTGCTTCACTGCTGGCCGTATGAGGAAGCTCAAGGTTGCTCAGCAAGCTATGGAGAGGGCTATGCTCGGGGTGTCTCTGCGTGATAAACTTAGAAATGAGGATATCCGCAGTAGAACCAGAGTAACCGACATAGCCCAACGGATAAGTAAGCTGAAGTGGCAGTGGGCCGGCCATATAGCTCGAAGAACCGACAACCGATGGGGAAGAAAGGTTCTCGAGTGGCAGCCTGGTACCGGTAGGCGAAGTGTAGGACGGCCACCCACTAGATGAAGTGACGATCTGGTAAGACATGCAGGAAGTCGATGGATGCAGGTGGCTCAGGACCGTGCTTTGTGGCATTCCTTGGGGGAGGCCTATGTTCAGCATTGGACTTATGAAGGGCTGTAATGAATGATAATGATAATTTTGAAGAACATTATTGTTCAATGTGAGGTAAGTTAAAGGTAAGATCTACTATTACTACCTACTTACACATTATTACTATTACGTGCTGTCTGATGCCGGTAGAGTAGATAGCATCTCCTCATGTGTGCCAGTGGATTTCGTAAAATGCGGTTGTGATTATCTAGTACCCCGTCCACCAATCCGCTTTGGAATGCATGGTGGACTACTGCTCAAACCCCCTCCATATAACGAGAGCTCTGTGTCCCAGCAGTAGGTTAATATTTAGGCTAATGAGAATGATGATTTTATGTTATATTTTATTAAAATTGACAACAATTTTAGGTTGCATACATATAAAATTTATACATGAAAAAATGGTACATGCCCAGATTCGTAGGGTATAAAACTTATAACATTATAATATATTGTTACGGCCAGCAGCTGCTTATCCCAGGAGTAGGGTCCCCCGCGGGCCCATAGACGGAGAACCTACAAGCAGATGCTGGTCGGGCCTGCTACAGGCCAAAGGTGAAAAGTTTCTAATTACAATAAACGATCGGGGGGGAGCGTTGTATTTTATTGAATAGAGCTTACTTACCTCTATCCAAGGCGACTGGTCCCTCAGGATTCGGTCAGGTCGCGTGTGGATGTATAGTGCTAGGAAAGTAAGGGTCAGTGATGTGTATCTGGGTGTGGCTGGTAGTTTTATTGACCTTATTAGACCGTTAACATCTGCAGCAGTTCGGAACTCAGCACCTTTCCACCTCACGTCACTTTCTTGGTTAGTCACGATGAAGGTCCAGTAACTCTGTCGTACGAATAACTACCCTACAGAAGCCACTAACTCTCGTTTGTTATAACGCCTAACTCGCGAAATGAACACAGAACGTACGGATCAAAGGTCACAGTTATTTTTAGAATATCAAATACCGCACTAGTTACTAATACAGTCGAATCCACTTATACAGATTCTGAATTAGACACTAAGTCCCGGGTGAAGCTAACAAAACAGGAATGCGCGTTACGTATTCTAAAACCGTATATTTCCTAGATGCGCGTGTCGTATTCCGCTTCCGATTTCCCGAAAAAAAATACAGCGTGCCGCCGATCGCAGCTCTGAATTTGGACTGTTAATTTTTCTAGGGCGTTCTCGACTCCCACCGTTCAACACGCTCGGACGTTCAACACGCACGAACTTCAACCCGTATCGCGCCGAGCCGAGTGCCATCTAACGTCGATGCTTGACATTAGCGCTTTTGCGCGAACATATATAAAAAATCGAAAACTGTAAAGCTGTGGTCGGGTCGCTAGTCAAATAATAAATGTAACTAACTAACCGTAACTATGGCGTTAGTAACTAGGTACCTTATTATCTAGATCTACCTATAAATAACAACATCTTACCTTAGAGACAGTAAAGAATGAAAAGTCGACATTCCTATTGTTATTTAAGGATCCGTATGCTATGCAGTACCTTTTGGCTTTTTGAGTGGCCATTTTTGAATAAAAACTCAAAAATAAATATCAAAATTGCCGAAATACTTGTAAGAAAAAATACTTTTTTGTTAACCTAAGGCTCATCAGGTCACCTCGAGCACGCGCTTGACAACCTCACTAAATTAGCCTCTTTTAGGCGGTCGCGAAGCGTAGGTATATTTTCATGCCCACAGCGCGAAGTGAGAGAAGCCTGTCCTAATATCATTATATTTTTGAATGACAGCACACAATAAATGAACCAAATGATTGCTGCAGGGCGATTGATGGAATAGGTGTTCAAGATGACAAGAAAAAATATGTTTTCCTATGAACCAATTCAAGGTCTCAGTAACTAAACTAAGAGTCATAATATTGCCATTCTTTTTGACAGATAGGTGTTTTTTTTATTATTGTTTCCGCTTTCGGTAAATTTCGAGATAATACCTCGACTTATAGTTGACCTATCTACACTAAAAAGTCACTGGATTCTCTATGCGTCTAATATAATAATAAATTCAGAATGTTGGTGGCTTAATCGCCATAAATCGCAAAAAAAACCGCATCTTTAATAAGAAGAATACTAATCCCATCAGTATTCTGAAAACGGTGGCGGTGATTACCTCTCCTATATTAAGGCATTTTGTTTGGAGGATAACCAACTAAGGCTTCTTATTTGATCAGCCTTAACATAATCAATTAAGTAGGTTATTAACAGAAGTTTTGAGTGTTTTTGTCATGTATGCTAACACAATGGAGTTTGGTTGCCCAAAATAAAGAATATTATTTTAGAATGTAACGAGACACTTAAAAGCTTCAAAATTGTGGAAATTATGATAATCAATATGACTGTAGCCGCTTACAAGTCCATTGCTGAACATAGGTCTTCCTAAGAACTGCATCAAAGCAGGATTCTGCATTATGAAGGTTGCCAATGTGGGAAGACACCATGTACTGCACTCGGTGGCTCGAACTGGCTAGTCCCTTTGTCTCTCTGTTGAAGGTTGATTCTATAGCATATGATTACACAAGCATAATATCCATAACATTATGCTAGTGTACGGTGTAGTGGCAGTCTAAATTTTTTTTTATAGGATAAGGGTGACAAACGAGCACACAGTCCACCTGATGGTAAGTGGTTGCTGCGGCCCATAGACATCTACATCTATCCTCTATTACAAATCAAAATGTAGATGCGTTGTCACCCGTGAGGACTAAGATGGAATGCCTCATTTCCAGTAAAAAGGGCCTCCGGCCACCTGCACTCACCAAGCGAAACGCAGAGGTAAATCTCTACTTCACGCTGGTTTTCTGTGAGGTCGTGGTACCACCCCGGTTCGAGCCGGCCCATCCGTGCGATAGCAAAAGCTGCCGCGTGGCTCTACCACTGTACCCCAAATTATCCCGTGGGTGACATACGAAACAGAAACAGGAGATGGGGAGCAGCATCTTCCTGATAACAACTCAAAATATTAAAAGTGCGGTTGCCAACCCGCCTGCCAAGCGTGGCAACTATGGCAAATATCCTATAGGAAATCTGTGGGGGAGGTCTATGTTCAACAGCGGACTTTTGATAGGTTGTGATGGACGTATGAATGAATGCTAGTGTATTGCAAATATTATGCTAGTTTAATCATATGCTTTAATAAATTTAAATGTTATTATTTATTACCATTTATTTTTACTTTTTTTATAGGATAAGGGTGTCAAACGAGCACACAGTCTACCTGATGGTAAGTGGTTGTTGTGGCCCATAGACATCTACATCTATCCTCGACTACGTATCAAAATGCAGATGCGTTGTCAGCTATTAGGACTAAGATGGAATGCCTCTTTTCCAGTAAAAAGGTCTCCGGTTCTCTACACTAACCATACGAAATGCTTTAAGGCTATTTTACGCTGGTATTCTGTGAGAACGTGATCCTTCCCCAATCGAGCAGACCCATTCGTGCTATAACTATACCAGTAATATAACTGCAGCACGGCTGTACCACGTAAACACTTCATAGGCCAATTAGATAATAATGTTTGCAATTCATCATAAAGAAGGCCGCCTCTCATTCCATCGCTAACCGGAAACATGCAGATAGAAGACTTTTAAGACCTCCTTACTCTGTAACCAATTTTGAATGACAGATCGTCGGCACATTCAGCATGCAACATATAAGCACCTAGATATTTTGCAATTTTTTAGATTACAATAGTGGTTATTCTTATTAAGTAATTATTTTCCAAAATGCTTACTTCTTCTGTGAGTGACTGTGGTGTCAATAATAGAAATAACCCTAATAATTGCACATTTCACAAGTAAATTTTCAAGACGTCATCACTGTAATAACTCGTCTATTGTTGGTTAATATTTATGTTGTATTTAGGTTCAATTACATATAAAATATTTTTTATTATTTTGTCAACTTTGATATTTTGCAATGAAAAGGTTACGTTATTAATAATTTGCATGATTTTGGTAAATATATTTTTAAACAAAATATTTTAGATGTCCGCTAGGGTACTAAGCTACAAAATTTCAAAAATTGTAAAAATTCAAGATGAATATAAATATTCCATGTTCATCTTGAATTTTTACAATGAATCGGCAAGTCTATTCCCACACAATAAGAAGAGGAATTAAAAGAAATGCTCGGTTTGAGTTCTAAAAATGTAATTTTATTTTGGGCGTGCTGGTTGGGAATTATACTAAATGAACTCCATGGGTTGACTGGTAGAGAATGCCACAAGGCATTAAGTCTGGCCTTTGTATTCTTTTAGATTAAGGAATGCAATAAAGAATAAATAAATAACTGTATTGAATTCAGAATTCAGAAACTGAATTTAATTTTTTATAAACTTTGATTTTCTTTATATCGAAAAGTAATCTTTATAACCACATGAGTAAAGAAATCGTACCGTACAGAGGCAAAACTTCATACAACCGCGTTGTGGCACACTACTACAAGATTGAGGCGCATGTGTGCGTTAGCACTGGCGGCTCGTCACGTACAGAGAGAAAATGTTCTAAGCCCGCCACAGACATACGGAATTCCGTTTCGTGATTCCGTTTCGGAATCCCGAATCCAGTAATCCGTGAATACATCACACACACATACGTTTTTTTCCCGTTCGGAATAACTAGGGCCAGTCGAGAGACGTTAGCCATTGAGTCTAGACGTTCTGCCAGCGAATAATGACGACGATTTTCTAATTGCGATTCCATTTTTGGTGTATTATTCTTACTGGGTGCATCCCCTTATCACCCTAAGCCTGCAATATACCGGAACAAACTTGTGTCTGAAGTCGAGTCTTTGCTGGACAAAGTCTCGGACTGGGGGCGACTAAATCTAGTCCAGTTTAATCCTCAGAAGACACAAGTTTGCGCGTTTACTACTAAAAAGAACCCCTTTGTCGTATCTCCTCAGTTTCAAGGCACTCCCCTGGTTGCCTCAGCCAGTATCGGAATCCTCGGCGTCGACATATCGAGTGACGTGCAGTTTCGTGGTCACTTGGAAGAGAAGGCCAAATTAGCCTCTAAAAAGCTTGGCGTGCTCAGCAGAGCGGGACAGTATTTCATGCCGGCACACCGCCTGCAACTTTACAAGGCGCAGGTTCGGCCTCACATGGAATACTGTTCCCATCTCTGGGCAGGGGCTCCCCAGTGCCAGCTCCTTCCACTTGACCGCATCCAGCGCAGAGCGACTCGAATCGTCGACGACTGAGCCCTTTCCGATCGGCTCGATTCATTGGCACTGCGAAGAGATGTTGCATCCCTTTGCATTTTCTTTCGCATCTACCATGGGGAGTGCTCTGAGGAATTGTTCTGCCAAATTTCACGAACGCACATCGCGGCAGAACTCCCGATACCATCCACACCATCTGGATGATTGGCGGTCCACCACTATGCGATTTAGAAGATGTTTTCTTCCTCGCACGACTTCCTTGTTGAATCGATTACCATCAGCGATTTTTCCGGACCGATACGACTTAGGGACCTTCAAGAAAAGAGCGTACTCCTTTTTCAAAGGCCGGCAACGCATCTGCAATTCCCTCCCTGGTGTTGCAGTTGTTCATGGGCGGCGGTAGTCACTTACCATCAAGTGAGCCGCATGCTCGTTTGCCCCCTCTCCTATAAAAAAAAATATAGTCAATATTATATAAAAAGATCTATCTGTCCAGAGATATTTTTTATATATGTTATCTGGAAATTCTTTCGAGGAATTATTAAATAAAATAAGATGAGTGGTTACGAAAAGCTATACACCTATAAGATTAAATGTAAAAACATACATAAACACACCTACTCGTTTCGGTCGTGCGACGAACACTGAGCGCGTTCCGTACGGAATTTACGTATGTGTGTTGCGACTCGTACAAAATCTATGGAAGACTTGCATTCGAAGCGGCTTTTTTCCGTTAGAGATTCCGAACGCACAGGCTGTCATACGGAATCTCGAATCGGAGAAATTCCGTACGGAAAATACCGTACGTGTGTGGCGGGTCATAGATTTTATATGGACTTGCTGCGTTTGGGATTCCGGCCTAAGGCCGGCCACATACATACGGAATTCCGTATCGAGATTCCGTTTCGATACTCCGAATCGGAATTCCGAACGCAGAGAGTCCATATAAAATCAATGACCCGCCACACACATACGGTAGTTTTCCAGTTTTCCGTTCGAAATTTTGCGGACAAAACGGAATTCGGTATGTGTGTGGCTGACCCGTTCGGAATTCAGAAACGGAATCTCGAAACTGAATTCCGTGTGTATGTGGCGGGCCGTAAACTGACTCGGCTAGTGCTCAAACTCAAGGTTGTGAAAAAAATAATAAGTGTCAAATTTCTTTTTTTAAAGAATAATTCGTATGAAATGAAATATAAAAGTGTAAATATGGTTTACGTAGATTTAAATCTTATGGAAGTTGCCGCAAGACACCGCTGATATAGTTAATAAAATTATTAATCTGTTTGATTTCTTAACACAATCACTGCAATCTCTTAATAAATATAAAATATGTTTTCGATGTTATAGTTATCAAATTGAGTTTGAGAGAAGAAATTCTAACATTTTTCATTAACTTAACTCAACAAGAAGTGATAGACAGAAAGACGTTACAAATAGCATGAATTTCATTCACGGATTTCAAGTGTCTATAAAATCTATTCACGGAGAATTAAAATCAGAAGGAATTAATATTAACGAGGCGTCTCATTCAAGATTTTCTCGAAAATATCTTTGAAAAAGTCAGAAAAGCAGGTGGTGACTGCCAGGAACCAACATGTCATTAAGTTTTTCATACCGGCACATCGCTTGCAACTTTACAAAGTGCAAGTTCGGCCTCACATGGAATACTGTTCTCATCTCTGGGCCGGAACACCCCAGTGCCAGCTCCTTCCACTTGACCGCATCCAGCTAAGAGCGGTTCGAATCGTCAACGACCAAGTTCTTTCTGATCGGCTCGATACACTGGCACTGCGTAGGGATGTTGCATCCTTTTGCATTTTCTATCGAATTTACCACGGGGAGTGCTCTGAGGAAATGTTCGTATTAATTCCAGTCGCCAAATTTCACGAACGCACATCGCGTCAAAATTCACGATACCATCCTCACCATCTGGATTCTTGGCAGTCCACGACTGTACGTTTTACTAGAAGTTTTCTTCCTCGTACAACTTCTCTGTGAATTGTTTACCACCGGCGATTTTTCCGGGCCGATACGACTTAGGGACCTTCAAGAAAAGAGCTTACACATTTCTCAAAGGCCGGCAACGCATCTGCAATTCCTCTGGTGTTGCGGTTGTTCATGGGCGGCGGTAGTCACTTACCATCAGGTGAGCCGCATGCTCGTTTGCCCCCTCTTCTATAAAAAAATTAGTATTGTCTTCAATAAGAGCTTTATTACCAATATCCGTGTAGTGGCGGTCAAGAATATCCAATACCCCATATCCTCCCGTGGGTGTCGTAAAAGGCGACAAAGGGAAACAGGCGGGAGATGGGCAGCAGCATCTTCCTGATAATAGCCAAAATTACAATAAAAAAACTGCGGTTGCCAACCCGCTCGCCAAGCGTGGCAACTATGGCAAATACCCTCCAATGATCAAAACAACAAACAGACGGCCCCCAGTCCCCGGCGGCCCCGCTATTCCTGGCTACGGTGGCGACCATGGTAACGGCGGGGCAGGGGGTGCTAAGAATCTCCGGTGGAGGTTCGGTTGCCACCTACGACGACTCGACCTGGCAACGTACAACACACGCACCCTGAGGACTGACGAGAAGATCGTGGAGCTGGAAGAAGAGATAGACAAGTTGCGCTGGCATATTATAGGATTATCCGAAGTCCGAAGAGAGGGGGAGGACACGGTAATCCTCGAATCCGGCAACTTGCTCTATCACCGGGAGGGCGACCATCTGTCCCAAGGAGGTGTCGGATTTATCGTCCACAAGTCTCTCGTTAACAACGTTGTAAAGATCGGGAGTGTGTCGACGAGGGTTGCGTACCTTATACTCAGAATCACCAAACGGTATTCGCTAAAGGTCATACAGGTTTACGCACCAACCTCGGCACACCCCGATAAGGAGGTGGAGGAAATATATGAGGATATCTCTAGAACCATGCATTCCTCCAAAACCCAATATACGGTGTTAATGGGAGACTTCAATGCAAAACTAGGCACAAGAGAGAACGGTGAGCTGAAATTAGGGAAATTTGGAATAGGGCAACGGAACCCAAGGGTCCAGCAGCTGGCCGACTTCATGGAGAAAGAGGGATTCTTTATGATGAACTCTTTCTTCAAGAAGCGGCCCCACAGGAAGTGGACCTGGTCGAGCCCCGACGGTTCGACAAAAAATGAGATTGACTTCATTATGACGACCAGACGACAACTGTTCAGTGATGTCTCTGTGATCGTGAGGGTGAAAACCGGCAGCGATCACCGAATGGTTAGAGGCACACTGAACCTAAATGTTAAGTTGGAGAGGTCTCGTCTGATGAAGTCAACGCTCCGTCCCCCTCGTGCTCTAATCCAAAGTCCCGAAACCTTTCAGCTCGAGTTACAAAACCGTTTTCAGTGCCTAGAAGACTGCAATGAAGTGGACCATATGAATGACAAGCTCGTGGAAACTGTCCATGCGGTCGGAGCTAAGTTCTGCAACACCCCCCACAGAAGAACACAAAAACTCTCCGATCACACTCTTAATCTCATGGCTGTTAGACGGGAGATGAGGCTACATTCTTCAACAGATTTGACAGCATACAGGCAACTGAACAGACAGATTGGAGATCTGTCTGTTCAGTTGCCTGTAGAGCGGAACCAAGGCTCCAAAGTCTTTGCCATAGATCTGTCTGCCAGAAAGAGCCAACTGTCAAAGCTGAAGACCGAATGTGGCAGCATCGTTTCCGGGGCACCTGAGATTTTGAGTGAGATTGAGAGGTTCTATGGACAGCTGTACACGTCATCGTTGGAGCTACACGCAAGTGTGAGTAACAATCCAAGAGCGAGTCTTATTCGACACTATTCCGAAGATATCCCGGACGTCAGTCTGAGCGAGATTAGAATGGCTCTCCAGCACCTTAAAAACGGCAAGGCCCCAGGCGAGGATGGAATTACAGCGAAGCTTCTGAATGCGGGTGGAAGACCGGTACTTGAAGTCCTTCAGAAGCTCTTTAATTCTGTCCTCCATGGTGGCATTATACCGGAGGCGTGGAGCAGAAGTGCGGTGGTCTTGTTCTTCAAGAAAGGTGACAACGCTCTCTTGAAGAACTACAGACCGATTTCCCTTCTGAGCCGCGTCTACGTGCTGTTTTCGAGAGTCATTACGAATCGTCTTGTGCGCAGACTTGACGACTTCCAGCCTCCCGAACAAGCCGGTTTCCGAAAGGGCTTTAGCACCATACACCACATACATACCCTACGACAAATTTTACAGAAGTCCGAAGAGTACAAATTGCCACTATGTCTGGCGTATGTGGACTATGAGAAAGCCTTTGATTCCGTCGAAATTTGGGCGGTGCTGCAGTCCCTTCAGCGTTGCCAAGTTGACTGTCGGTATATCGAAGTGCTGAAGTGTTTGTACAGTAGAGCTACGATGGCTATCCGAGTACAGAACCAGAGTACGAAACCTATCCAATTGCAGAGAGGTGTAAGACAGGGTGACGTTATATCCTCGAAACTCTTCACCGCTGCATTGGAAGACGTTTTCAAGCTTCTGGACTGGAAAGGATACGGTATTAACATCAAAGGCGAGTACATCACTCACCTTCGATTTGCCGACGATATAGTCCTCATGGCAGAATCGCTGGAGGGCCTAAGCACTATGCTCAATGACCTCAATAGTGTCTCCCAACGGATAGGTCTTAAGATGAACATGGACAAAACCTATGCCGGTAGTTGTTGGGAGCACTAAGCTCGAAGTTGTTGACGAGTATGTTTACCTGGGACAAATAGTCCGACTAGGTAAGTCCAACTTCGACCGAGAGGTCAATCGACGGATTCAACTCGGCTGGGCAGCGTTCGGGAAGCTACGACACTTCTTCTCATCAGAAATACCTCAAAACCTTAAAACAAAATTGTACAACCAGTGCGTGTTGCCAGTGATGACTTACGGAACTGAGACTTGGTCCTTCACTGCTGGCCGTATGAGGAAGCTCGAGATCGCTCAGTGGGCTATGGAGAGGGCTATGCTCGGAGTTTCTCTGCGTGATAAACTTAGGAATGAGTATATCCGCAGTAGGACCAGAGTAACCGACATAGCCCAACGGATTAGTAAGCTGAAGTGGCAGTGGGCCGGCCATATAGCTCGAAGAACCGACAACCGATGGAGAAGAAAGGTTCTCGAGTGGCAGCCTCGTACCGGTAGGCGAAGTGTAGGGCGTCCCCCCACAAGATGGAGTGACGACCTGGTAAGACATGCAGGAAGTCGATGGATGCAGGTGGCTCAGGACCGTGCTTTGTGGCATTCTTTGGGGGAGGCCTATGTTCAGCAGTGGACTTGTAAAGGGCTGTAATGATGATGATGATGATGATGAACCAATATCTTAGAGAATTCTTGAAATACTTATTGTGAATACGATTTCGATATGTTACTTATGAAACCAGACGATTGTCGTATTTTAATACATCATCACTACAACCTGACAATGTTACTGCCCCTGTGTTAACAGTAGGAACAAATGATTATCTATTTGATTTACCATAAAAAATATGGTTTAGTCTGCGTCAGGATATTTGTATAGAAAATGTTATCTCGAACAACACAAATGTTAAAAAATTTAATTATACGTTAATATATCTGTACAACCTATAAATATGGGAAAATATTCTTTTTTCAGCCAATACAAGGATTTTATGAAATACAGTGTTCAATCGGGTTTTTTCCATAACACTTCCTGACAATCTTATCGCGTTTGTTGAATTGCTTGAGCAAAAATGTTGCGAACATTTTGACGTCAAAAGAAACATTGTAAATATTAGTTGTGAAATATTAAAACGTATGCAACATTTTATATTTGTCATGAAATGCGAGTACTTTTCAATTGATTATTTAAAAAAAAAGTTAACATTAAATTTAGAATTTACCAAATACCAGTTTACCAAAATAGGTAAACATTTTGACATCTGCTTAAAAACTTTGCCTCTGTACAGTTTCTTTAATCATGTGCTATAACTACAATATAATGAGGACGTTGATATTATTCAGGCTAAATTGTTCATGGTGGCAACTTTTAATTATGGAAACATTTACTCTGTCACCTCTTACGAAACTCACGGGAGGATATGGGGTAGTGATTACTATTATAACGGCACTATACCTTTGAGAACTTTTCCAGCCACTTTTGTAATTAAGCTATACCTTGAAAAGTCTAACTGTATGAATATAAAAAGGTCCAAGTATAGATAAATATTCTGACCAATACTCTGATTCTAAAATTAGAAGACTATAAAATGTATGTAAATACGAGAATATAATTTATACAACATAAAAGTCAAGATAATTGTAAATGTGCTAACATCAAAACTGGGTGGTTCTTATTTGTACAAAAGTACAAATAGTTTATTACAACTTATAGTTACTGGGGTACTGACCTATAATCTACAAGTACCTCTATACAAATACGCTGGACTGGCTTTACATAATGACAAAATGAGGCAAATTGATTTTCGCCATTTTGGCGCTGACTGCTATCAGCAAGGGAGCGTCCACGGAAATAATAATAGAAATAGGATTGTGTGACAAAATATATCCATATATCCATTTTATTTATGTGTCATTTTAATATAATGCTATACAATTTTTTTTACTTTTTTTATAGGATAAGGGTGACAAACGAGCACACAGTCCACCTGATGGTAAGTGGTTGCTGCGGCCCATAGACATCTACATCATATTGCGAATCAAAATGCAGATGCGTTGTCACCCGTGAGGACTTAGATGGAATGCCTCATTTCCAGTAAAAAGGGCCTCCGGCCACCTGCACTCACCAAGCGAAACGCAGAGGTAAACCTCTACTTCACACTGGTATTCTATGAGGTCGTGGTACCACCCCGGTTCGAGCCGGCCCATCCGTGCGACAGCAAAAGCTGCCGCGTAGCTCTACCACTGTTAAAAATAAATTAATAATTAATAAAATAATATAAATAACAATAAATAAATGTATCAATTAATACTTGTGTCTTAGACACAAGCTTTATACCTCATATAAATCAAAATGACGACGACGCTGCGTTAGACTATCTACGTTTTTCTTCTTAACTATAGAACGGGGTTTTATTCCGGGTTTCACCGTTAGTTATGTATGGTTCACTCGAGAGCCTTAAAAAGGTTCAATGAGTAGGAAAAGCTGCAGTAGGTAACTATAAAATAAAAAGAAATATAATTTTGTAAAGAGTTTATTATAAACCATTCATTATGAGTAGGAAAAGCTGCAGTAGGTAACTAAAAAATAAAAACAATATAGTTTTGTAAAAAGTTTATTGTAAACCATTCATTTACTTCTAACAGAGAAAATCAATAAGCTGCCTAAATATTATAGCTACTTTAACAATATCTATAGGCACAATTAGAATATTTAAGACTTTAAATTACATTAAAGAATACCATACTACAACTGACGTCATAAGCAATTTGCTTCGGATACCAATTCACAAGTTTTATGCTTCACAGTCACAGTTTCAGGATAAAGCCAGTTGAAAACATGTGAATTAAAAAATATTTGGTAGTTACCATGGTGTCAGCGACTTTAGTTGTTGTAAACAAATATAGGTAGAAAAAAACATCGGTAAGTATTATCGACAGGGATCTCGTCCACCCTATTGAATTTTATTGTTTATCAAATATAGGTAATTCAAAGCCAAACATGTTTACATTTATTTAGATATGTGACAGATTTTTAAGCACCCATAATATCCTGTATTATATTTTTTTTATTTTAACTTTAAATCCCCTTGCTTATGGAATGCTACCACACTTCCATTTTGGTAACAAGTTTTACATTGTCATCGTTACTTAAAGTATTTTTTATTATATTTCTAACATGAAACAACCAAACTACGCAACACACACTCGTTTTGAGCAAAATAACGGCCATTTGCAACGTATGTCAAATTCAGTTCCAAGTACACTCAATAGCGGCGCTTCAAATTGGCACAAACGTTTTGTAGGGTGTAATCAGTTGAGCTTACTAGTTACTCCATATATACTACCAGTATATATGGAGCTAACGTTGTCACTTTTCCTAAATAAATTAACTTTTACTAAATAAAAGTACCTAATTATTTATTAATCACCTGGAGCTTCAAATTGCTAAAAGATGAAAAACTATAAATAAATGTATTAGAATATAAAGTTTTATCTACCCTAACTACATAAAGACTCACATTTTTTTTATCTCTAAAAATGCTTGAAAAATAAAAAGTGCAACCGTTATCGTTACAGCCTATTAAAATCTACTGCTGAACATAGGCCTCCCCTATAGATTGCCTTATATATGCCTTGTCATATTTGCCACGCTTGGGAAGGGGGATGGCAATCGCTGTTTCTTGTTTATAGTCGTTAGTAGCTGTTACCCGCGGCTTCGCCCGCATGGTCACTGGGAAATGAACTATCCATTGCTTTTTGAATTGAAAGAAAACTGAGTTTTATAGATTTGTCAGAGATGCAGCCATTAAAAGGAAACAGAGCAAAATTGATTCGTCAGCCTATTTAAATGTTTTGAAACGCAGCGTATAGGAAAGCATGAAAATAGCCTGTTTATTCCAAATGGAAATGGGATATTTTTTTAATTAAAGGAAACACAATAATTATCCGTCAGGGATGCAGACTTTTGAAAAGAAACTGAGCTAAATTGTTTTGTCAGAGATGTAGTTTTCTGAATTGAAAGGAAACTGAGCCAAATAAAAGATCCGTCAGAGATGCAGCCTTTTGAGTTGAAAGGAAACTGAGCTTAATAGGTCCGTCAGAGGTGCAGCATTTGGAGTTGAAAAGAAACTGAGCTAAATAGGAAATTTGGAATTGAAAGGGAAGATCTGTGGGAATTCTGATTAATTGATTGTGGGAATTTTGGAAAGAAAACTAACTGAACACTATTTTAAGACGCTACTGTACACAATGTTATATGTTTTTCCATTCGGGGAAAGAATGTGGAGATTCTGGGCATTTGACACACGCGAACATGCTACATACCGCTGACCATGAGAGAAGCACGGTTTTTCTAAGTTGACCCCCGCTACCTGTAACGTTTGCCCTTTCGCTTTATTAATTGTCATTGCAAACTGAGCTTAATAGGGAACTGCAACCTTTTAAATTGAAAAGGAAGATCTGTGGGAATTATAGGGATCCGTGGTATAATAACATTTTCACCTTTTCCTACGCTTGTCAAAATTGTAGCACCGATTATGTTCCGTTCAAGATGTGTCACACGCAGCCTTGTCCCGTTACATAACCATCTAAATTTCGCATTAGCATGACTGGGACGCCTAATTTTAATTGAAGCTTATGTGAGGGCACACCTGACAACTCTAAAGAATTTAGAAACTCTACGGGATATGAAGTGCTCTGTTCTGTGTCCATAACTGTGTCTACTGACAAATACTCTGTTATTTCTCTTGTTACTTTGCTTAATATATCTGAATTTATTTTGTTAACGCTCTCATTTTTTGGTGCAAGAATCGCCCTTTCACATAACTATTTGTCTTCATGCATGTTGTTCGTTAAATCTGAATAAACGCTCGCAATTAATTCCGAATGACTCTGTACTAAGTTACAAAAATCTCTCCTCAATTTAACGCAGCCCTCAGCATCCGTTTCCAACCGCCCATCGCCAATTTTTAATAGTGTGTCAGCATAGTTTCCAGCATTGATATAATTATACAAATGCACTCTCATATTCGTAGTAAAACTGAATTTTGTCACCTTGTTCTATAAAATAGACGACTTGAAGCATGTTTAAATTTCATCTGCAGGTGTGCCCTTTTGAATGACAGGTAAAGTTTGGCGAAAATCACCAGCCAGTAAAACCACCATTCCTCCCATTACATCGGTATTGCTGCGCAAATCCTGGAGCGTTCGATTTAGTGCTTCTACAGCTTTTTTATGCGACATTGTACTTTCATCCCACACTAAAAGTTTGCATTGTCGTAGCATTATACCTCTTGCACTATTTTTGCTAAAGTTGCAGATCGGCGATTCTTCCTGCGCTAGGTTTAGAGGGAGTTTTAAAACAGAATGTGCAGTGCGGCCCCCGCTTAGCAGCGTGGCGGCTATACCGGTGGAAGCTACGGCCACAGCAATGTTTTTGTCTTTCAGTACTTGCGCTAATAATAAATTTAACAAAAATGTCTTCCCAGTTCCTCCAGGGGCATCTAAAAAGAAAAGTGCACCATTTCCAGATTCAATTTGTCCTAATACTTTGTCAAAAACTCGTTTTTGTTCGGAAAGCAAGCGGGGTAATTCGGCTACTTGCTGCTGCAAAGCTGGTATATCGTAGTTTGTTTCACGTATAATTTCATCACTTGGTTCATTTTCGGTTGTTCGCTGAGGGCTTATTATTCCAAAGTCGCTTAATTTTTTGCCTACCATTGCCATTACTTTATCTTGAATTTTTCCAAGTGCTCCATTATACGAGGGTGGATTGAAAAGTACTCGGCCTAACACAGATCCATTCAATTCTAAAAATCAAATCTACCCACATTATTTATTTCAGTTCAGACTAGTTCATTGTGTGAAGTTCGAAACGTGTGCGATAATTAGTTGTGATTTTATAAATTTATTAACAAAGTAATCGGACATAATTTCCGCGAATGGAGCAAATCGAGCAGCGTGCCGTCATTAAGTACCTCCATAAGAAGGGGCTATCATCAAAAGCCATCCATGATGACATGGTCAGTACATTAGGCGATTGTGCTCTGTCATATTCATCCGTCAAAAAATGGATAGCAGAATTTAAGCGTGGTAGAGAGAGTGTGAAAGATGAACCCCGCTCTGGAAGGCCTTCGACGTCATTTACTGACGAAAATATTATAAAAGTACTTGATTTAATAATGGGAGACCGCAGATTAAAAATCAGAGAGATAGCCGAAATTATAGGCATCTCTTATGAACGATCTCAAAACATCATTGTCAACGAGTTGGGTTTCCACAAGGTGTCTGCGAGGTGGGTTCCGCGACTGCTTTCAGTTGAACAAAAAAGGACGCGATTGACTATTTCACGCGACTGTTTGGAGTTATTTGAAGCCGATGCAGATGATTTTTTGAATCGTTTTGTTACTATAGACGAAACATGGGTTCATTAATGTACACCGGAAACAAAACAACAATCAAAACAGTGGAGAAGACCTGGTTCACCACCCCCTAAAAAGGCTAAGTCGGTTTTGTCGGCAAATAAGGTGATGGCTTCAGTATTCTGGGACTCGAAAGGTGTGATTATGATTGATTATCTTGAAAGGGGTCAGACTATAAACTCTGATTGCTACTGCACCTTACTATGTCGTTTACGAGAGGAAATAAAAGAAAAACGTCGAGGAATGCTCTGAAGAAAAGTCCTGTTTCATCAAGATAACGCCCGTGTTCACACGTCAGTACAGTCAATGGCTGAAATTCACAACTGTGGCTTTGAACTGTTACCACATCCGCCGTATTCATCTGATCTGGCACCATCAGACTTCTTTCTGTTCCCTAACTTAAAAAAGCACTTGGGAGGTCAAAGATTTTCGACTAACGACGAGGTCAAAGCAGCTGTAGACGCATATTTTGACTCTAAGGAAGAATCATTTTTTTTCAACGGACTATTATATATTCTATGCTTGGAAGGGGAGGTGGCAAAAGTGTATTGAACTCGATGGTGATTATGTAGAAAAATAAAAATATAACTGATTTAGTATGTGTTTATTTTCTTGGTTAGGCCGAGTACTTTTCAATCCACCCTCGTAAATGTGTTCATTGTATGTCATGTTCGCGTGTGTCTGCTGTAACCTTCGCAAAATATCTTCCGCCATGTACTCTTTATATTTGTCCCACAATTCATGTGCATTAGATATCCCGCAAGATGATATGAGAGTTGCATAAAGATCCCTAATTTTGGCTGGTGACTGGCACTGCACAGCTTCCTCCATGGTTTCATCCCAGTGATTATCGTTTTCTAAAAGATGCAATGTTTCACATGCTTCTCTATAAGTTGCGCATTCCTAACAGTTGACAGTTTTAAGGTCTTTATATCCTGTAGGACCCCGAACACGGTGCAGCAGCAATCGTAAACAGAAACATTCAAAATTAGTTACATGGACGGTATACACACGACCAAGGGCATCTGATGACTTTACACCGGGCCAATTTGCAACAGGCGCGCCTTGAATACAGCGTTTCCACTCCTTTCTAGATGTGTTCAAAGTATAATAGCGGGGGACTTCAGAATATAACAACGTTTTTGCAAAGGGGTCGGTTTGACAAAGTTGAAAGAAGGCTGTTAGTGTAGTTTTTGGCGGTGATGCAATTCTTTCTTGGAAATTTCTTTCGGTGAAATATACACGCTCTCCATTTTCTAAGTGCACAGCAAGGTGAGCAACTTCCTTGGCTTCCCTTTCGTGCAAAGGGAAGCCAAGGAGACGCCACGCTGCCTCGTTACTGCTGACATAACGCCCTGCTTGAAAGATCTGTACTTTATTAACGGGATTTGCCTCACCTTCACTCCTGAGATTAAATATTGCTTGGTCGCTTCCTTTATGTATGTACTTACAGATATACTTGATTGCGTGGACAGAGCTTGCTACTCCATTAATGCTACATGCTTCTCCATTAATGTGGGCATTAAACATTTTACACAGAATGGGCGAATACGGGACAATCCAGCTGTTATCTAAGGTTTCGAACGCTCCAGAGCGAGATTTGATTGTAACTTTCCTGCCACAATCTTTTGGAGCTCTGCGTCTTTATAAAGGGTAGTCATTGTTATTGTGCACTGTTTCTTTTAATAGCTATTTAGGGAAATTTTTTGTACATTTTCCTACTTTCGTACATGGCGATATTGAATTTCGTGCTTCCACATGGACCGTGAATCATATTTCGGACGATGGTATCATACAATTCTTTATCTTGCTCAGGATCCGGAATCTCGGCGCTTATTATGTCGTCTATTTGGCTGGGCCGCAACTTCTCTTTACGCCATATTAGAATATGGACATACGGTAATCCTTTTTTTGCCATTCAATTGAATACATGAAGCACTGCACCTCTCCGAAATTTTTCCCTTTGTTAATTACATACATTATTTTTTGTACTTTTAATCCAAATACTCTGTCTGTCAGTATTTTTTTGGGCCCGGCATTAGCTCCTCGGTTATTTCTTTCCATGTGGGATTGCAGCAAAGTAAAAGCAGCCTGACGCTCTGCTTGTTCTTGCCTTCTCAGTTCAGCATCTTCTGAAGATTCTAGCGATCGAGCTAATCTTTTCGCTTGTCTTTGAGATAATACTCTTGAAAGGCTGGACTTACGTTTGCGAGGCATTATGAAGTAACAAAAAACCTATTTATAAAATAACGTTAAAATACCTAAAAGGAATTAAATTTCCTTTTAAATATTTTTTTAAAAGTAAATCCAAAATATCTAAAAGGAATAAATATTCCTTTTAAATATTTTTTAAAATCAAAACAACGAAACTAATTCAAGACACAACACGAATCCGAAAATGATAGCCAAAAAAAAAATCGAATCAACTTAAACCAAATCGCAAAACAAATCGCAGAAAACCGAAATCGAAAGCAGTAGTCAATATAAATATCACCAACTAAAAAAGAAGTAAGTGTATAGGTACCGTATTCACTATCTATACTATGATTATTCCTTTGAAATATTGTTAAACAACCTAAAACAACGAAAACCAATTCACGATTCTAAATAAACAAAATCCAAAATCAAAGCCAGAGTCTAAATATGTATAAAGGAATACCAACCAAATCAACGAAACCGATCCAAGAAAATACACAAATCCGAAAATGAAAGGCAATATAAATCCATTCAACCTTAACCAAATCATAAAGCAAATAACAAACAACCGAAATCGAAAGCAGGCAGTCGAATAAGCTACGAAATAGAAACAATTTAAGCGTATTGGTACCGTATGAACTCTAAGTTGACGCGCGGCTCAACGGCGGGAGTTAAGTACATGTCAGGAAACATTTCGTTATCGCATTTTAAAAACCTAGTAACGACATCTAACGGAATCAATTTAAACTATGTATACGTTAGTTAATAATAACTCTCAAAAAATATTTTTCTTATAATTTTGCACAATTTTTCTTATTGTAATACCGATTCATTCATAACCACATATAAGAACTGTATTCATTTCCGTTCAATAAATATTACTAAGGCTTATTAATAAAGCTTACTAAGAACTGTTTCTACCACAGTTAAGTAATAGTTAAGGGTGAAAGCGTGACAGGTGGTGATAGTATTTCTGATCCATACTTATAATCACGCCTGTAACCCTTGCGGGGTAGGCAGAACATCAACGGATTACTTAATATCGTCTGCTAGGTTATCGCCTATTCTGTGAATTACAATGCACCAAAACGTTTGAAGAAAATCAGCTGCTGAATTTTATGTTTTTTATCGCTCTCTTCCCGGTCCTGCGTGGAAAAATACAGATCCCTACATTTTTTATCTTAATTTTGGTAAAAAGACATAATAATCCAGATTTCCGGCCTTCTGTGTTCGTCAATTTTACCGTCGTCCGTCTTATATAATCACGGTGGCGCCACCTAGCTGAATTTAATTTTGTAACATATTAGATTTTCCCACGGGAATGAGATGTTTTTCCGCGGAAAAAAGTAACCTATGTCACTCTACAGCCACCGAACTATCCCCATACAAAAAAATCATGCCATGCCGACGTTCTGTTGCGACGTGAAAGAAGGACAAACAAACAAACAGACTTTCGCATCTATATCTATACATATAATAAATCTGTAGAAAAGGCGTGTCTCTAATTCTAATATATTCTTTAAAAAAACAAGTGCAGGAGACTAAATAAAGGGTTCTGAAGCCAAATTAGTGGTTTTTCGAATTTTTGTCTGTCTGTCTGTCTTTCTGTCTGTCTGTCTGTCTGTCTGTATATTCCGGATTCACGAAATAACTACCGAACCGATTTACATGAAATTTTGTATGTAGGTAGTGAGTAACCCGGGGCAACTTATAGGCTACTTTTTATCCGATTACGGAACTTCAAAAAAGGAAGGTTAAGTATTGTATTTCCTTTAGATGTTATTTTTCTTTTATATCTTGGTTATAGGCGGGATGACGGGTATTTTTCAAATAACTACCATATTTGTAAATAAAGTTTAAAACATAGTTATAATCTTGGTAAAATAATTTGTAACTACACCGATTTGGTATTCCAAACAGCGCCATCTATCATCAAATTGATAAAGTATATTTTGCCTTCAGTTACTAATACATAAATGAAATAATATAAATAACTTACATTTATATGATTAAATTATTAGATTTTTAAAATTATTAAAAAATTCTATCGTTTAGTTTTTTAGTATTTTTGTTATTTTATTTTAAAAGTGTAATAATTTCAATAGATAATAGTGACGTCTATCAAAAATATGAAAATTGATAAGGCATTTATTTCAATTACTAATATATATATGTAAAGTGATTGAAACTGGTCTGTCTGCAATTGTTGCAATATTTTCATTATCGTTATAGTTTTATTAAAGAGATTTTTATGTATGTCGCAGCCAGATCGTAGAATTGATCATATATCATAAAGTAGTCTATCATTTCGTGAAATGATGTGGTCATTTCATAATATTTAACACTATTTGTTGACCATGTCATGGTATGGCTTGACCAAATCAATGAATAGAAATCGTTTGAAGATATTAGTAACTAAACACAACGTTGCTATTTCATAATATGGTCATATGACGATATCATTAAATTGTTTTTCACCGCTAGCGGCGCTGATAGCGTATTTTTTTAACAGAAACAGAACTTTTAAGAGAATGGACATCACTTTATCCCTGATCGATATAATAAATAAATGTTCGGTTCTATAGCTGATATAACTAGATGGTATAGTTTTGGCTTTCATTATTTCATCTAATATTAGCGCCACCTACTTACTTCTAAATAAACTAAAATGGCAAGTCATTGATAAAATGAAATAATACAATGCTACTGAATATAGGATGTAAATAATTGAATCATTGACATTTTATATTACACACTTTATTGAAAAAACATAAATCTTTGGCTTTTAATTCTATTTACAGTAGTAAAAGAAGAAATTATAGCGTAGCTCCTATTTGGAGAACGAAAACCACCTTTGCGAAACATCAATATGACAAACAATCAGAAAATTTATACAATCAGATTAATAAAATATTGCAAATATATTCATTAAAGACATAACTATGACTATACATAACAGTAACATATGACTGTAAGAAAAAAATAATGCAGTGGCGTAAAACACTTAATTACGATCAAACTGAAGCTTTATTACAATTTATCTTACAAGCTTATAACACATTCACTCACTATCTTTTTTCATACATACACACACGCACACATGCACACACGTACACACATACAAACACACACACACACACACACACACACACACACACACACACACACACACACACACACACACACACACGTACACACACACACACACACCCTGTTTCTTTTTTGTTGAATGTATTTAGTTAAGGGAGGGCGAGGACCTTCTCACACAAGTATCTTTATACTTAAAAGAAGTCCTCAAACTTATACTAAATTAAGAATATGTTGGAAACAATAAACTTTCATTTCATTCCTCCCGCGTTGGAATCGGCGCAGCGAACACTTTTTTGCCCAAAAACTCTGCGGCCTGTGCCCATTAGTAACATACTAAGCTGCTAATTTTTTTACTTTTCATGGGGAATATATGCAGTTTTATTTCATTCGTGTTTTCGGGTATGTTGCTTTTGTTTTCACTCTGCCGTAAATATTAAGGCTTGCAAAGATGAGTAGAACTCGTTATCGTCAGCCTATCTAAAGTCCACTGAAATGAACATAGCCTTCCCCCATAAATTGTCAAGTTTGCTATAGTTTCCACGCTTGGTAGGCGGGTTGGCAGCCGCAGCTATTATTATTTTGATCTGTTGTTAAGAAGATGATGCAGCCCATCCCATCTCCAGTTTGTTTTCCTATGTCGCCTCTTACGATGGGACGATATGAGGTGGTGGATTTTCTTTCACCGCCACAACAGGGCAAAAAATTTTCTACTCCCGTTCATGAGTTTAGTGCTCCTCACGGTCACTTTGAATAAAATTTATAAGGAATAAAACTAATTTTAAGGATTTTTATCGCGTTTAATTTTAACTTTTCAAATTCCCGATGTTTTGGGTACTTTACAGCACCCATGGTAACGGGAGGAGCTAGAGAACTGGGGTGTTTGATGACTTGATGTCATCGTTAAAATAGAATAGGATAAATGCAGTAGCAGTTTGAATTTAATTTTATTAATTTTGGGGTCCTCAGCAGATGGTAGCGCTCAGCCATCTTCCCTATTAAAATTAGGATATTTTTAATTTCAATAATCTCGCGAATCATCATTGGTAGGATTCGGTGTTCTATTGCAAGGATTTGTTGTCTATCAGATCCGATATAATGGTTGGGACGATACTAAAGATGTTGACATACTTTAGACTTCCCGGAGTTTCCGTGCCATCAACGAAATGTTCTTTTACTCGGCACTTTCATCTAAAATGCGTAAAAACACCCGTAACATTATTATAGAACTGTATTTATCAAATTTTCAAGTCTACTCCAAGTAAAAAAATATCTACATCTATTTTATGGTGCCAATCAATTTTAAATAGGACCAATGATATGAATAAAATGTCTCAAATAAACATTATATTACTTTGTTAAAACTAAATGAAATTTAACTATAAATAAATGTAAAGAGTAAAATGTAAATAATAATAATACATTTTGATTTCAATACTATTTACCATTCTTATGGATACATTGGCATCTTATGGAAAAATTGACAGACATAGAGACATAGACACCGAAGTGACTAAAAGTGATCGAATTTTTCTAAATTTGGCACGGAACAGCATTTAATGATGTTCCTAAATTCAAGCGCACGCGAGCGAAGCCGCGGGTAAAAAGCTAGTTTATAATATTAGTATGGATTAGGAAGACGCTGCTCCCCATCTACTGATTTGTTTCCCTCTGTCGCCTCTTGCGACACCTACGGGATTATATTATGAGGTAGTGGATATTCTTACACCGCCACTACTCGGTACGTGACAATACCGACGGAAATTAAATAAACGAAAAATAAGTTAAACATAAACATAAAAATAAATTAAACAAGATTTAACAAGACGATAAAAAATAGTTTGATTCAACATTTGACCTTTTCGAGTGGTCTAGAGATGGGCCTTTTCGTGTCTTCCTAATAACGACTAAAAATAAAACACTGCTCGCAACTCGCTTGCCAAGCGTGGAAACTGTGGCTAATATCCTCCCTATAAGGTAGTTTATGAGGAAGGCCTATGAGCAGTGGACTTTTATAGGCTGTAATGGTAACGGTAACACTTTAGTCACAAGAGCCTACACTTTAGTGCGAGCTTCTGGGCCTGACCATTATCTACAATAAACGCATGTACCTAAACTCATCTCAATGTGACCCTGTTATTGCACCTTGGGCTTGGGAGGCTGTGTGAATCGATTAGGATTCTCGTAATGTCCCACTAGCTTTGAGGTCATTAAGTTTGATCTTGGCGTTGTGTTTTTGCAGATAGATTTACGCACAATTTAATATAGCGTTGATCTTTTACTGGAAGATATAGGTAAATTTACACAAATTCTTATATAGTTTCAATTTGGGTCGTTCCACATAAATTCCAAATCCTAAGTCAAGACCCACATTCAATCCACGGTATACCATATAAAGCTAACGACCTCCCAGATGACTTGTCCAACAAGAACAAGGGACGTTAGGCATTGAAGTACATTAAAAGCCGCCCCGGGCGAGGTTCGTACTGCTCTAGTTGTCATGAGACAGGCAGTCCTTTAAGGCGATTTAACTTAACTGCAATCGACTTTTAGTTAGCTTTATTACACCATACACCAGTGTTTTCCAGCATCAATACTGCTTCGGTCTAGGAATAATTTTGAAATGGTAAAAGTTGGGTAAGGAAAATTATTTTCCAAATGGATGGAAGGATTTCCGAGGAAATGGAATGGATATAAGGAAAATTACAATGAATTTGCGATAGAGTTTTCTACTATGCTATTACAATATACTAAATTTCTAACCAACCTATCACGCTCTGGCGAATGAACTTTCTATATGCAGGATTGCATTGTGAATTATAGATTTTATCTTCTTCACAATGCAATCATTTTTTTAGAATACTAAAAACTTGTTCGAAACTGCAGAATACTATCAAGTGAACTGTAAGTTCGTTTGTCACTTTAATTTAAAAAAAAATCTTTGCCCAATATTTAGAATAGAACAAGAAGAAAAAGTAATCAATAACATTTCTTTCGTAAATCCTCTTAGTCAAAAGTTTGTCACGAGGATCACCCATGATCACGATGGTTAACTCCCTTCGTGAAAATGGGTAATGCAATGTAACCGAAAGTTTGAGAATTAAATACGTTAAATTTAAATGCGATAAAATCCGTAAAATTTGTTTTATTCCATGTGAAGTATTCACGTAAATATAAAAAATATTTAGGTAAATGGCTAATATTTAATAAATAATTCTTTTTTTGACATTATAATGAATTTTAGTTTAGTTTTATTTAAGACGAAATAAACAAAGACTTTCTTTCTCTGTGGGGAATGGACACTTCTAACACGAAGACGAGAGAGCTACGGAAAAATTCGCTGATAGATAGTCAACAGCTCGTCATCTCTTAAGAAGCTGAATGTAAGACTGCCTTAAAATTGCTTTCTGTTTGCCTCGACTCGCATAAATTTGCTATCACAATACTAAAATTCTACACGGTTAGTGAAAAGAACCGGACAGCCTTTTTACTATGTGATTAAGTATTATTTACCACGTGCTCGGCGGTGAAGGAAAACATCGTGACGAAACCTGCATGTATGAGAAATAAGAAAAAAATATTTCGAAGACATGTGAAGTTCGCCAACACGCATTGGGGCAGCGCGGCGGACATTTCCTTGCACTAAAACCCTCTCAGATATGAGAGGAGGCCTGTGCCCAGCAGTGGGACGTTAATAGGCTGCAACTTTACTTTTTTTACTTTTTAAAGTATTCCACATCCTATCATAGCCCTCAGGGCACCAAGGCACCACTACTTTGATACATGGTTGAGGACACTATATGAGGTGGACTGCTCGTTTGTCAACCTTATTGTATACTCATTTTTGTTGTAAGGAAATAGTTTAGACATTTTTGGATTCTTATACGATAGACAATTTTGAATTCAGATGTAGCCTTTAAACCAATTTTTACATTTCTGCAACAAAAAAGGCATAAAAACGCACCTATAAACTTTTACGTAGTCGTAAAATGGATACAAGCGAACAGTAACCTACTTCGCCCTTTTCATTATGATAATTTTAAAGCTACTCCTACCAGGTACTTCACATTAGTTGCAATAAGCAAAATTTCTCAGTAACTATTTTAAAGGTAGTGCGTTCTACTTATCGCGTTTAATCTTATCTTTTTTTTCCCATTCACTACGTTTTGCGTTTAGGTGGCCGTGGACAATTTAAGTTTAAAGTTAAATATGAAAAAAAAAATGCCAAAAATAAGTTTGATATAATGCAATACATTTTTAATTTATAATTAAGTAAGTGTGTACAACATTACAAAAAATTAATTTAAAGTGCTTGAGAGACAGCTTTACGTACTTTCTGAGTCGAGCTGCTACTGAACATTACAGAAAACCCAATAGCTGATTTTTTCTGACTCGGAATTTGAACCCGGGTACTCGTGATCGGTAGTCGCGACGACTACGACTTACGACTAGACAAATGAGGCAATCAGACTACATACATACATTGCAAATTAACTAATATCCAGACGCCAACCGATTACATGTAACTTGCAGGCCATATTGTAATAAATACTCGTTCCATGCGGGATTCAAAACCACAACCAAACGCGAATACATTGCGCTTTTCAGGCATGGTATATAAAATATTATAGTATACTATAAATGAAACTTTAACCACTTTAGTTTAAAACAAACGCCGTATTCCAATAAACCATTATTTCACCTCACGCATTATGTGTTTTTCCACTCATGTGGAACACAGTAAACATGTAAATGAAATATAACGTAAAGCTTTCCGTAGATAATGTTTGATAATGACGCTTGATGGCGATAATTAAAAGGTCCGCCAAATAACTTTTTTTTAAAATGCTATTAAAAAAAAACTACTAAATATTTTTTCAAATTTCTTTTTTTATTTGAAAGTACAATCCTTCCGGTTAATGATGGAAAATAATTTCATTCGACATTTTTTCACAAGGTAACGAACATACGGAGCTGACGGTGCTTCATTTCTTCCAAAATCCGTACGCAATTTTCGCACACTTTCTGCAACATTACCATGATTTTCAAAGTAATGTCGCAATATTTCCCAGCGTTGTTCAAGCGTATACACAACCATATTCGTTCAGCGGAAGGATAAAACTAATTATCTGTCAAATTAGACATAAGCTAAGTGTTGCCATTCACGAAATAAGCACTAGTTGAAAAAAAAAGTTAGATGGTTGACCCTTTACATTCATTATGAATGTTAATAGGGTTTGTCACTTTGTAACAAAGTCATTAAATAAGTAAATCCAAATGTTTATTTCCCTATAGCGAAACAATTGCTGAAACATTATTTGGTATTCTTCTTCTTCATCAGGCCTTTAGCTCTACTGTTGGACGTCGACTTCTCCCGTTGTGCTGAAGGATATGCCTTAATTGTCCCGCCTGTCAAGTGGATCATGCACAATTGCATTTCCGGTCTGGGTATAAACAAGTAAGACATGATGGTTATACCGCAATATATCAGAAGCCATAAAATCTTTTTGGAGTTTTCTACAACTCATTCTAACTACACTCAGATTACAGTTTTTTTAATCCGGTATTAATATAAGGAATATATTATATAATTTATTTATTTTAACCATGACAGAGCATTTACACCACCACATTACTCCAGTGTGACTCAATTACACTGAAACATACTAAATCAAGCAAAAAAGTAAATTATAAGCTACATACATTGCTAATCACAAATATGAAAGTAATAAAAACGTCACAACCACAATCACAAATTCAGTACTCACACAATTATAAACACAATTTCACCGTTATCTTTGATTTTGTATAAGAAAATAGGAATGAAATGGTGCTGATTATTTTTTTAATAGTTAAAATCGATTGCAATTATGGTCGATACTTGATTAATCAATCAGAATTAATGTAAAAAATAATACTGCAACTTTTTAATCCAAAATAATTTTTTTAATTTTTACTGAAAGTTGGTAGTACAGAAATAGGTCTATAATTAGCGGGGTTCAATGTACTACCAGATTTAAATAAAGGTATTACTTTACTATACTTCATTAAATCAGGAAACACACCAGAATTGATACAAGTATTAACAATAATAGCAAGATGAGGTGCAATTAAATCTATTATGGACGCAATAACTGTAATGGAAATCCCCCACAAATCTGCCGTTTTCTTTACATCAATAGTTTTGAAATATTTTACAATATCTTTCGGTAATACTTTTTCAAATCTAAATTATTTTAAACATGTATTAACATTCTGTTTGAGTAATGACTCGGCGACTGGTGGAGGAGTATTCAATAACTCTGTTGTCAAGATAGGAACATCAGTGAAATATTTCTCAAACACCGCTTCTTGATTTGATTTAGTCAATTCACTGTTAATTTTTAATTGATAGTTTGAGTTACGAGGTTTGTCTTTACCGGTTTCGCTGTTAATTATACTCCATGTCATTTTTATTTTATTCTTAACCATCTTAATTTTGTTGCTAATATGAAACGGTTTGGCGGTGGAGTAAACTTCTTTAAACATTTTAGAATAACTTTTTACATATTCTTTAAAAGCATCGGAAAGGTTATAAGATCTTTCATGGTAAAGGTCATATAACCTTCGTCTGCTTTTATGAATTCCTACTGACGCCCACTCATTAAATGCCTTGCGACTGTTTCTGGAGAATGTTTTAGAAGTAAATGTTTTGTTAAATTCATTGCTTATAAGGGTAAATAATTCTCCATATAAATAGTCTGCATTGTTTTTATAAGAAAGCGATGGAAGGTTTTTTATCATATTACTTCTAAATTTCTCCAGGCGGATTGCATTAATAGGAACAAACACAATTTTCTCAATTACCTGTTTTTTGTGCATATAATGTAATGAAACCAGTTGTCCACAGTGACCTGAACTATGTTTTTGAATTATTGATTTGTTGATTAGTAAAAATATTATCAATACAAGTTGCACTACACCCTGCAATACGTGTAGCTTCAAAGAATAAATTATCAAGATTATAGGATTTGAATAAACAGCAAAATTTAATACTGATGGAAGAAGTTTCCAGTAGATTAATATTAAAGTCTCCACACATTACAAGAGATTTATTCTATTTATTAAGCTTAACTAAAACTTCTTCCATAATTTTTTCAAAGGTATCATAACTTGAACATGGGGGTCTGTAAGCACTGGCAATAATTAGGTGCTCAAGCTCAACATGCCATTTCTACAGTACGCTCAACAGAGAGGCTAACAATGTCTTTACGTTCTTTACATGATAAGGATTTATTAGCTAATATTAAGGAGCCACCACGTAATTTAGTATCTCTATCGAACGAACTGATCACCTGCTGGTTACTGAAATTAAATATAGAATTTTAGTCTTTCAACCAATGTTCAGTAATACATAAAATATGTATATTGTTACTATTTAAAAATAATTCAATTTCTAATTCTTTGCTTAATATATTTTGTATATTTTGATGCACCAGATTGATACAGTTTTTATTATTGCTATTTTGTGAAATTACACAATTATGTTTTGGTAAGTTGTATTCTAAGCTATTTAAATTATATTTGCTAGATTACCTCTTTTGTCTTATTACGAGTATCTAATTTAAATTACTTGGAACTGGTCCCAAATCAAATGTAAAATTATTTTGTTGCTCAAAAAGAGCAGGTGTCAAGGTAGCTAAATCATTGGCTGAGTTAAAATATAAATAATAAGATAGCGTATTCGCTACCAGTCTTAAACCATACTTTGATAGGTAATACCTATCTCTTGTTAAAAACTTCTTAATTAAGTCAATTAAATGAAATTTATAATTATTACAATTATATGCCAATTTTACATTATTATTGCATATTAAATTATTCATTTGGATATTTAAGGCATGTCTTAATTTATTTTCTTGTGGCAGACCCTATAAGGCAATATAAACAAAACAATCTTGTGAACATTTAAATTATTTAGAATTTCAATATAATCCAATAATTGTTTTTTATTCCCATTGCCTCTTCCTCCAATAAGAAGTATCAATATACTATTAGGAGTATGGCTACTTATTATAATTTTATTTATAATTTGGCTAAATGTTGCTCCAGGTATACAATAATTAATAATTTGGTGTTCCTTTAGACAGTTATTTATTACTAAACCTAAGTTTTACCTATATCATCACTGTAAACAATAATATTATTTATACATAACACAACAATATCTTAATAAATTAAATCAACCTGTTAAATTATTCTTGGAATACCAATTATGCTTGTATAATATGAATTTCATAGTCCTTTATTCTCTTTCGTTTCATATAATTAGTGACTGTTAAGTTATTTTCTCTTAGTCGTTTTAAATAAAATCCGTTTTTATCTTGTTGAGCAGTAGACTTTTATAAGCTATTATGGATGAATGTAATTGTGCTCCATTTATTTATTTAGTCACATTAATTCTCTTATAAAGATTTATTTTTAGATGAATTACAGGGTAGAAGTGTCACTAATTCAATGGTTGTACTAATCAGTGTGTTTAATACTTAAAAACATTGTACAATATTCTTTTTATTTTGTGCATAATAGGATAGGTTAAAATAAATATTTCATATTTATTTTTCATACCAAGTTGTAAAAAATAGACATAGACATGTATTAATAATGCGGCACTATCAAGTGTCTGCTAACTTATCCAATAATAGACAACAATTTAGGTTGTTCTTTCAATAGTGTAAAAACACGACACGGCCCTGTAATATTATATGATCTATTGAACTTTGATGATGTCCATGTTTCCCTGTAAGGTTTTCGATCTTGGCGATAAGTTTCGAATAATAGGACCTATCAATGCGCAAGAATAAAATACAAAATATACACTCAAACACAGAAGCACTTACTCGTAGTAACTCCTAACCTAGCCGTGCCCGATGTAGCGTCTATGCGGTAAGATTATTTTATTGGTGACTATATAAGAACATTGTCTTTCCTGAGTTTGTTTTTTTATAAATGTTTACATACCTACTAGCTATTGGTGAACCTTTATTAAATAAATAAAATAATATTAAATAAGATTGCCGCCGTTCGATGCCATTGGGGTGTAGAGTCGGTGACACGGGGAACATTACAATGCAACCAGATCCAATACATTTATGTACATATTTGCCCAAATGTGTAACCAACTAGCTCGAGGAATATATCAGTCTTTGTAAAAAAATAAATCCCCCACGCGTTACATGTCTTTTTAGAGAGAAACGTCTGTGTTTTACTTCTCCTTTTTATTTTTAAACGTGATCTGCACACTAGGATTTTCTCCTGTATCGTGGGGGGTGTTCAGTTTACAAACACAAATTGCACAAGGACAAACATCCAGACCCGGAACAATTATTTTTAGGCCATACAAATACTTGTTACGTGTGAGATTCGAACTCGCACCCCTTAGCGATGCAACTCAATTACTAAGCCACTGCGTCACGGAGCCGTCTTTTGTAACAAAAATGTGTAAACATTTGTTCGATATTGTAATATGTACCAAAACTGTGAGTAACAACTGATTATACTGGTTATGCTGATATCTCTCTCTAACCAAATTACACCAATCGTAATACTTCTTGCATTGCTAGACATTTCATTTATACATAAAATTAAAGCGTCTGTCTACAATATCGAAATAACTGTCTTTTGTTGAGATCAGGTGGTCATTTTCGTGCCATCAATACATGAATAACAATTTTAAAATTTTTTGTCTGTCTGTCTGCCCGTTTGCAGTGCCTAAACCGATTGTAATGAAATATCAAGAAAATATAGAAATCAATTCCACGAGTTATCAAGCCTATTTTATCCTAAAACTAAGAGTTTTTTTTTTGTGACAACGATAATCCTAAATATAAATAAAGCTACATTACTAGATCTTAACATGGTAAAGCTAGAGCGGGTCGCTCTTAAACAAAATGCCCATCTCCAAAAATATTATAATTTATTATTACTAGAAATTCTTCATCAACATCAACGAGGAAATTATATCAAACTTTACAAATATGACGTGGGAGAGAGAAAGAGAAAGAGAGAGAGAGCTCGGAATTTATCGCTGTGGTTAAAGTCTATAAGGAAAACATCATCGTGTGTATATGTATAGTATTTTAAAGTACAAATTGATTACCAAGCAGGATTGTCATCAACTCAGGACATTTAATAGTGACGTAAATATTTACAAATATGAAGAGCAAATACACTTTCGTCTTTATCTCCTTGTATCTGATAAACCATTATTGCAATAAGATCGGAAGAACGGTCGGATTTAGTTTCATCGCACGGCTACAATTACAATACAGCCTTTTCTGGAAACAAAGTGTGTTTTGTCTCACAAAATATTTTCTTTCGTGGAATTTGAGACTAAGGTCACAAATACAGATCATTTCATACTGAAACGTACGCGGCTAAACTATTTACTGTTTCCTCAAAAGGATCTCCGGACAACGTTTAGTATATACACACATATTTTCCCTGGATAAATACACAAAAGCAATTTTGCAAACAAAAGCAAACTTAATATCTACAGTGGTATTCTTGTTCTATGTTGAATGGTTGCCGATGCATGTCGAACAGCGGATAAGAATATTTGATATATAATTCCTTATTTTAAATGTACTTTTTCAAAACACTTAACACTGCTAAGTTCTGAAATAAGATATTTAAAATTAAAAGTAAATTTAAAAAAATATATAAAATTACTATTATCTAATGAAATTTTGTTGGTAATTATACTGTTGTATAACTTTTTTGTATAAATGAACGTCGTAAGATATTAGGAACTAATTTTTACGATACTGACTTTGAGATATTGGATTTTATAATGCTGATACATCGAAGTAGCCTTCCAGGACACTAATTCAATGTACATTAATTATTCTTAATATTCTTCATATTCTTATAAAAGTTAATTTATTATGACATCATCATCATTACAGCCCTTCACAAGTCCACTGCTGAACATAGGCCTCCCCCAAGGAATGCCACAAAGCACGGTCCTGAGCCACCTGCATTCATCGACTTCCTGCATATCTTACCAGGTCGTCACTCCATCTAGTGGGTGGACGCCCTACACTTCGTCCGCCGGTACGATGCCGCCACTCAAGAACCTTTTTTCCCCAACGTTTGTTGGTTTTTCGAGCTATATAGCCAGCCCACTTCAGCTTACTTCACTTACTTCACCGTTGGGCTATGCCGGTCACTCTGGTTCTACTGCGGATATCCTCATTTCTACGTTTATCACGCAGAGAAACTCCGAGCATAGCCCTCTCCATAGCTCCCCGAGCGACCTTAAGCTTCCTCATCCGGCCAGCAGTGAAGGACCACGTTTCAGTTACATAGGTCATCACTGACAACACACACTGGTTGTATAGCCTTGTTTTCAAGTTTTGAGGTATACCTGACACGAAGATGTGACGTAATTTCCCGAACGCTGCCCAACCGAGTTGAACCCGTCGATTGACCTCTCGGTCGAAGTTGGACTTACCTAATCGGACTATTCTCGGACTCGGACTCGTCAACAACGTCGAGCTTAGTGCTCCCAACAACTACCGGCATAGGTGTGACATGGACGTTAAACATGATCTTTGTTTTGTCCATGTTCATCTTAAGACCTATCCGATGGGAGACACTATTGAGGTCATTGAGCGTAGTGCTTAGGTCCTCCAGCGATTCTGCCATAAGGACTATATCGTCGGCAAATCGAAGGTGAGTGATGTACTCGCCATTGATGTTAATACCCTATCCTTTCCAGTCCAGAAGCTTGAAAACGTCTTCCAATGCAGCGGTGAAGTTTCGGGTATATCACGTCACCCTGTCTTACACCTCTCTGCAATTGGATAGGTTTCTTACTCTGGTTCTGTACTCGGATAGCCATCGTAGCCCTACTGTACAAGCACTTCAGCACTTCGATATACCCACAGTCAACATGGCATCGCTGAAGGGACTGCAGCACCGCCCAAATTTCGACGGAATCAAAGGCTTTCTCGTAGTCCACATACGCCAGACATAGTAGCAAATTGTACTCTTCGGACTTCTGTACAA
Source organism: Parnassius glacialis (assembly GCA_033319125.1). Taxonomy (NCBI): domain Eukaryota; kingdom Metazoa; phylum Arthropoda; class Insecta; order Lepidoptera; family Papilionidae; genus Parnassius; species Parnassius glacialis. The sequence goes on from JAVANC010000017.1 coordinate 34,089,012, forward strand.
TTTGCCGAAGGGTATATAGGTAGTATATGGTGCTAAAGCCTTTTCGGAAACCGGCTTGTTCGGTAAGCTGGAAGTCGTCAAATCTGCGCGCGAGACGATTTGTAATGACTCTCGAAAACAGCACGTAGACGCGGCTCAGAAGGGAAATCGGTCTGTAGTTATTTAAGAAAGCGTTGTCACCTTTCTTGAAGAATAAGACCATTGCACTTCTGCTCCACGCCTCCGGTGTAGTGCCACCATGGAGGACGGAATTAAAGAGCTTCTGAAGGACTTCAAGTACCGGTTTTCAACCCGCTTTCAGAAGCTCCGCTGTAATTTCATCCTCGCCTGGGGGCTTGCCGTTTTTAAGATGCTGGAGAGCCATTCTAATCTCGCTCAGACTGACGTCCGGGATATCATCAGAAAAGTGTCGCATAAGACCTTGGATCGTTACTCACACTTACGTGTGTCTCCAACGATGATGTGTACAGCTGCTCATAGAACCTATCAATCTCACTCCAAATCTCAGGTGTCCCGGAAACAACGCTGCCACACTCGGTTTTCAGCTTCGACAGGCTTGGCTCTTTCTGGCAGACAGATCTCTAGCAAAGACTTTGGAGCCCTGATTCCGCTCGATCGCTTCTTTAATACGAGCAGTATTAAAGTTGCGTAAGTCCCGCTACATGCATTTGGAGATCTGTCTGTTCAGTTGCCTATATGCTGTCAAATCAACTGAAGACTTCAGCTTCAGCTTCAGCTTGCCCTATTCCGAAATTCCCTACTTTCAGCTCACCGTTCTCTCTTGTGTTTAGTTTTGCGTTGAAGTCTCCCATTAACACCCTATAGTGGGTTTTGGAGGAATGCATGGCTCTAGAGATATCCTCATATATTTCCTCCACCTCCTCATCGGGGTGTGCCAACCTCGGCACACCCCGATGAGGAATGAGGAGAGGGACCAATTTTATTTATATAGATTAAAACTTTCTTTTATTTATTAGTTTTTCGTGATTATTTATTTAAGAATTTTAACATATCTTAACCTAGTGATGGAACACAAAGAAATGTATTGAAATTCTTTTGCTGGTGTTTTTCGGTTGCTGCCGTGGCACGTTCACTTCGCTAGCTCGACTCGCGCTTTGTGGTCACCAGTACACTATAGCTCCTCCGTTTTTTTTGCCCCCAAATACAATAGAAAGGGCTACCCACCGGAATGCGAGGAAGGGAGGTGGTGAATACTCTAAGCATACCACGACAGCCGGCTGTCGTGGTTATGTGGGACTCGCTGTGACTAACCTAACCTAAGTGCCTACCCACTAAACACCACCTGTGAGACTGACATTGGCTTTTGTAGCCTTTCTGCCGTACCGGAAGCGACCCTCTTTAGGGAAAAGGGGGCACAGGGGGTAAAGGGGGCGCAGGAGCTCCTCCACTTCGCTCGTCGTCTTTATATTATAAACATGAGTTTAGAACAGTAACTGAAAGTTTTTAGTTTAGCAGTTTTTAGATTTATTTATATGAAAAAAATATTAGTCGATCAGTATATCACATTAGTAACATATTGTTTCAGTAGATCGATATATTAAATGTTTTGTTTTTTTTTTGTTTTTTTTTTTTAACTTTACCCCCACACTAGGATTTTCTCCTGTATCGTAGAGGCAGTTTACAAACACACATTGCACAGGGACAAACATCTAGACCCGGAACAATTATTTGTACACCATACAAATTCTTGTTCCGTGCGGGATTCGAACCCGCGGCCCCCAGCGCAGCAACTCATTGCTAAGCCACTGCGCTAATAGATTTAATTTGTTTAGAATTTGTTTCTCTTCTCTTATACTGACTGACCCCTTGGTCTAGTGGTAATTTAATTTTATATTCGATTTATTTTATCTATGTTTAAGAAACTAGACCACGCTGAATTGGATTTGCTGCCCAGCGAATCTGTTAGTTGAAGTACCATTGGGCCATTTGGCTGACTACATGACTTGGAGAACCAATGATACGGTATGCTCGAATGGGGAGGGGGGAAGAAGGTTTGAGATTGGGCATTGTTAATGTTTATTTGGAGGAGTGCATATAGCTGAATTTCGTAAGTTTAAATATGTGACCGAAATACGTTATATTATGTTTGTTGTTTTATATATTCTGAAATAAGATATTTAAAATTAAAAGTAAATTTAAAAAAATATATAAAATTACTATTATCTAATGAAATTTTGTTGGTAATTATACTGTTGTATAACTTTTTTGTACAAATGAACGTCGTAAGATATTAGGAACTAATTTTTACGATACTGACTTTGAGATATTGGATTTTATAATGCTGATACATCGAAGTAGCCTTCCAGGACACTAATTCAATGTACATTAATTATTCTTAATATTCTTCATATTCTTATAAAAGTTAATTTATTATGACATCATCATCATTACAGCCCTTCACAAGTCCACTGCTGAACATAGGCCTCCCCCAAGGAATGCCACAAAGCACGGTCCTGAGCCACCTGCATTCATCGACTTCCTGCATATCTTACCAGGTCGTCACTCCATCTAGTGGGTGGACGCCCTACACTTCGTCCGCCGGTACGATGCCGCCACTCAAGAACCTTTTTTCCCCAACGTTTGTTGGTTTTTCGAGCTATATAGCCAGCCCACTTCAGCTTACTTCACTTACTTCACCGTTGGGCTATGCCGGTCACTCTGGTTCTACTGCGGATATCCTCATTTCTACGTTTATCACGCAGAGAAACTCCGAGCATAGCCCTCTCCATAGCTCCCCGAGCGACCTTAAGCTTCCTCATCCGGCCAGCAGTGAAGGACCACGTTTCAGTAACATAGGTCATCACTGACAACACACACTGGTTGTATAGCCTTGTTTTCAAGTTTTGAGGTATACCTGACACGAAGATGTGACGTAATTTCCCGAACGCTGCCCAACCGAGTTGAACCCGTCGATTGACCTCTCGGTCGAAGTTGGACTTACCTAATCGGACTATTCTCGGACTCGGACTCGTCAACAACGTCGAGCTTAGTGCTCCCAACAACTACCGGCATAGGTGTGACATGGACGTTAAACATGATCTTTGTTTTGTCCATGTTCATCTTAAGACCTATCCGATGGGAGACACTATTGAGGTCATTGAGCGTAGTGCTTAGGTCCTCCAGCGATTCTGCCATAAGGACTATATCGTCGGCAAATCGAAGGTGAGTGATGTACTCGCCATTGATGTTAATACCCTATCCTTTCCAGTCCAGAAGCTTGAAAACGTCTTCCAATGCAGCGGTGAAGTTTCGGGTATATCACGTCACCCTGTCTTACACCTCTCTGCAATTGGATAGGTTTCTTACTCTGGTTCTGTACTCGGATAGCCATCGTAGCCCTACTGTACAAGCACTTCAGCACTTCGATATACCCACAGTCAACATGGCATCGCTGAAGGGACTGCAGCACCGCCCAAATTTCGACGGAATCAAAGGCTTTCTCGTAGTCCACATACGCCAGACATAGTAGCAAATTGTACTCTTCGGACTTCTGTACAATTTGCCGAAGGGTATATAGGTAGTATATGGTGCTAAAGCCTTTTCGGAAACCGGCTTGTTCGGTAAGCTGGAAGTCGTCAAATCTGCGCGCGAGACGATTTGTAATGACTCTCGAAAACAGCACGTAGACGCGGCTCAGAAGGGAAATCGGTCTGTAGTTATCTAAGAAAGCGTTGTCACCTTTCTTGAAGAATAAGACCATTGCACTTCTGCTCCACGCCTCCGGTGTAGTGCCACCATGGAGGACGGAATTAAAGAGCTTCTGAAGGACTTCAAGTACCGGTTTTCAACCCGCTTTCAGAAGCTCCGCTGTAATTTCATCCTCGCCTGGGGGCTTGCCGTTTTTAAGATGCTGGAGAGCCATTCTAATCTCGCTCAGACTGACGTCCGGGATATCATCAGAAAAGTGTCGCATAAGACCTTGGATCGTTACTCACACTTACGTGTGTCTCCAACGATGATGTGTACAGCTGCTCATAGAACCTATCAATCTCACTCCAAATCTCAGGTGTCCCGGAAACAACGCTGCCACACTCGGTTTTCAGCTTCGACAGGCTTGGCTCTTTCTGGCAGACAGATCTCTAGCAAAGACTTTGGAGCCCTGATTCCGCTCGATCGCTTCTTTAATACGAGCAGTATTAAAGTTGCGTAAGTCCCGCTACATGCATTTGGAGATCTGTCTGTTCAGTTGCCTATATGCTGTCAAATCAACTGAAGACTTCAGCTTCAGCTTCAGCTTGCCCTATTCCGAAATTCCCTACTTTCAGCTCACCGTTCTCTCTTGTGTTTAGTTTTGCGTTGAAGTCTCCCATTAACACCCTATAGTGGGTTTTGGAGGAATGCATGGCTCTAGAGATATCCTCATATATTTCCTCCACCTCCTCATCGGGGTGTGCCAACCTCGGCACACCCCGATGAGGAATGAGGAGAGGGACCAATTTTATTTATATAGATTAAAACTTTCTTTTATTTATTAGTTTTTCGTGATTATTTATTTAAGAATTTTAACATATCTTAACCTAGTGATGGAACACAAAGAAATGTATTGAAATTCTTTTGCTGGTGTTTTTCGGTTGCTGCCGTGGCACGTTCACTTCGCTAGCTCGACTCGCGCTTTGTGGTCACCAGTACACTATAGCTCCTCCGTTTTTTTTGCCCCCAAATACAATAGAAAGGGCTACCCACCGGAATGCGAGGAAGGGAGGTGGTGAATACTCTAAGCATACCACGACAGCCGGCTGTCGTGGTTATGTGGGACTCGCTGTGACTAACCTAACCTAAGTGCCTACCCACTAAACACCACCTGTGAGACTGACATTGGCTTTTGTAGCCTTTCTGCCGTACCGGAAGCGACCCTCTTTAGGGAAAAGGGGGCACAGGGGGTAAAGGGGGCGCAGGAGCTCCTCCACTTCGCTCGTCGTCTTTATATTATAAACATGAGTTTAGAACAGTAACTGAAAGTTTTTAGTTTAGCAGTTTTTAGATTTATTTATATGAAAAAAATATTAGTCGATCAGTATATCACATTAGTAACATATTGTTTCAGTAGATCGATATATTAAATGTTTTGTTTTTTTTTTGTTTTTTTTTTTTAACTTTACCCCCACACTAGGATTTTCTCCTGTATCGTAGAGGCAGTTTACAAACACACATTGCACAGGGACAAACATCTAGACCCGGAACAATTATTTGTACACCATACAAATTCTTGTTCCGTGCGGGATTCGAACCCGCGGCCCCCAGCGCAGCAACTCATTGCTAAGCCACTGCGCTAATAGATTTAATTTGTTTAGAATTTGTTTCTCTTCTCTTATACTGACTGACCCCTTGGTCTAGTGGTAATTTAATTTTATATTCGATTTATTTTATCTATGTTTAAGAAACTAGACCACGCTGAATTGGATTTGCTGCCCAGCGAATCTGTTAGTTGAAGTACCATTGGGCCATTTGGCTGACTACATGACTTGGAGAACCAATGATACGGTATGCTCGAATGGGGAGGGGGGAAGAAGGTTTGAGATTGGGCATTGTTAATGTTTATTTGGAGGAGTGCATATAGCTGAATTTCGTAAGTTTAAATATGTGACCGAAATACGTTATATTATGTTTGTTGTTTTATATCGTTTGTTGAAGCTCCCTATTTCCAATGTTTTAGAATAACTCTTAGAGTAATTATATATACATACTTAGAGTAAGTATAAGCATTATAATATATGTTATTACTTTGAGGCAAGCTTTAAGGCCAATGTCAAACTCTTAATAATGAAACATTAATCTTTACACTTTTCTAACAAATTAACTTCCCTAGGTATGAAATAGTGTTGCCCAAAATCGGTCTTGGTCTTGCAAAAATGCAAGAACAAGACCAAGAACAAGACCGCCTGATTTTAGCAAGACCAAGACCAAGACTCACCGTGCAAGATTTGAGCAAGAACAAGACTAAGCCTGCGAGACTCTTGCGTCTTGCAGTTAGGAATGAGTGTCGTTTCAGGGAGTATACTACTATATAGGAGTATAATATTACGCTTAGGGAGTCTATGAGACGCAAAAAATATATTAAAAAAAATTTGGAGAATTGGACTTATGCGCATTACGAACAATATCATAAACATATATAGCGGATGAAAATATCCATTAAAAGAAAAATCAGTGCATCCCTAGTTTTGACCATCGGCACTTTGATAGTGCGCGGCGTCTTGTTGTCGGCATCATCAAAGGTCAAATACTGACCTGTCAAAGAAATTTTGCAGCTATTCGGAAGTACAAGGTCAAGATACACGCGCCGGCGGCTTCTATTGATATCTCATTCAATCGTCGCCGCCGCGCCGCACGCACTACATTTGACACTGCTAGAATGCCGCCACAGAGTACATGTTCCAAAGAATAAAATAAGTTTCCGGGTGCTCAGAATGGACACGAATACATTATGCTGATCTCGTAAGGAATATTGTAATTAGATAATGGTAAGGTTTGGTAGATACCATAATAATTTATTCTAGTTATTAATTATTATAATATTAACTATATGGGTTTATAATAATTACTTACTATTATTATTATTACCTAATAGATAAACATGTTCAATAAGTTCACTGCAAATCTCGATTTTTGGAAGTGTGTGTTTTGAACACAAAGTGTTCGAATATGTCGTCACCCATTTGATAAATATTGTAGACACTTTTAACACACTTGAAACGTGTAAACATTTTGTACAATGTAAATTTGAATAATATAAAAAGTATGCATATTAAATAAAAAGCGTAAAATAAGATCTATGTACTTTTTAGGAGCCCGAGTATCTCTTAGAGAACCGTTTAAAGAAATTGATTGCATCGAATTGATGTAAATAATAGTACTTTGCACAATTTTAATAGTAGAAATAAAAATAAAATTACAATACCTGCTTTCCGGTTACACAAAGTATATAATGCGTTCTTCGGTAGCGATATAAGTTTTTATAATAAGATTCCAAAAGAAATGTTAGATCTTTCACGTTTTTAATTTAAGTCAGACAAAAATGCTTGGAACTGATCTCTCGTACTACACAGGACTACATAGAAATTTCTAAACCGATTTGGTATCTACATATACATTTGACATTTTATGTTTGACTTATCGCTTTACATAATTATAGTACTATTATAAAAATATTTTGAAAAGAGCAACTACTGATTTTCTTACTTTCTTCCATGATTCTTCTCAGTAGAATCAGAACCCATGACATGGAAAAGTAAAAATTGGGCAAAACAGTGATTATATGACTATTCAAAAGTGTATTTTTAATGCCTACTTGAATAAAACATATTTGAATTTTGAATTTTAAACGAGTGAAGGCAAATTTAATGTAATTAACGTAGATTAATTCAATCACAAGAAGAACATAATATACACAATTTTATTTAAATATTTACATTTCATTTTTACGTAGGCACACTATACCTATCTGGCATCGCATCTACTTTATTAATCTTCTGAAGAATCGTTATTTTTATCAAAGAATGCCGAACTTTCCTTTGTCGGTCTTTCGGCGTGTACTTACAAATAGTAGTATTTATTTTAATTCCAGTCATTCCCAATTGAGCTTTGCTTGGAGTCTAATGCATTAATTGTTTTACTCTAATCCTTGTTGTTCTCGGAGTGATAAGTTTACGATTTGACATGAGTGACGAAGATTCGAATAGTTCTAGTCGGAGTAGTGAGAGTTGGAGTTATAGATCTAAAAGACCTAAAAGCAAATTTGATGAGTTTTTCGACATAATTCATGCATCCCAAATTGCTTTGTGTAAATTATGCCAACATAAAAAGGTTGAAATAAAAATGAAAAACAGAAACACTTCAGGCTTAAGGAAGCATCTAATATCTTTCCACAAAAAGGAATCACGAATATTTCTTCCTAAAAAACCAAAATTAAGTGGAGATATCACAAGCTTTAGCCGTGTAGTGGCGGTCAAGAATATCCACTACCCCATATCCTCCCGTGGGTGTCGTAAAAGGCGACAAAGGGAAACAGGCAGGAGATGGGCAGCAGCATCTTCCTGGTAACGGCATAAATACAATAAAAAAACTGCGGTTGCCAACCCGCTCGCCAAGCGTGGCAACTATGGCAATATACCCCCCTATGAGCAATGACAATAATAAACGGCCCCCAGTCCCCGGCGGCCCCGCTATTCCTGGCTACGGTGGCGACCATGGTAACGGCGGGGCAGGGGGTGCTAAGAATCTCCGGTGGAGGTTCGGTTGCCACCTTAGACGACTCGACCTGGCAACGTACAACGCACGCACCCTGAGGACTGATGAGAAGATCGTGGAGCTGGAAGAAGAGATAGACAAGTTACGCTGGAATATTATAGGATTATCCGAAGTCCGAAGAGAGGGGGAGGACACGGTAATCCTCGAATCCGGCAACTTGCTCTATCACCGGGAGGGCGACCATCTGTCCCAAGGAGGTGTCGGATTTATCGTCCACAAGTCTCTCGTTAACAACGTTGTAAAGATCGGGAGTGTGTCGACGAGGGTTGCGTACCTTATACTTATACCTTATATTCGCTGAAGGTCATACAGGTTTACGCACCAACCTCGGCACACCCCGATGAGGAGGTGGAGGAAATGTATGAGGATATCTCTAGAGCCATGCATTCCTCCAAAACCCAATATACGGTGTTAATGGGAGACTTCAATGCAAAACTAGGCACAAGAGAGAACGGTGAGCTGAAAGTAGGGAAATTTGGAATAGGGCAACGGAACCCAAGGGGCCAGCAGCTGGCCGACTTCATGGAGAAAGAGGGACTCTTTATGATGAACTCTTTCTTCAAGAAGCGGCCCCACAGGAAGTGGACCTGGTCGAGCCCCGACGGTTCGACAAAAAATGAGATTGACTTCATTATGACGACCAGACGACAACTGTTCAGTGATGTCTCAGTGATCGCGAGGGTGAAAACCGGCAGCGATCACCGAATGGTTAGAGGCACACTGAACCTAAATGTTAAGTTGGAGAGGTCTCGTCTGATGAAGTCAACGCTCCGTCCCCCTCGTGCTCTAATCCAGAGTCCCGAAACCTTTCAGCTCGAGTTACAAAACCGTTTTCAGTGCCTAGAAGACTGCAATGAAGTGGACGATATGAATGACAAGCTCGTGGAAACTGTCCATGCGGTCGGAGCTAAGTTCTGCAAGACCCACCGCAGAAGAACACAAAAACTCTCCGATCACACTCTTAATCTCATGGCTGTTAGACGGGAGATGAGGCTACATTCTTCAACAGATTTGACAGCATACAGGCAACTGAACAGACAGATCTCCAAATGCATGCGGCGAGACTTACGCAACTTCAATACAGCTCGTGTTGAAGAAGCGATCGAGCGGAACCAAGGCTCCAAAGTCTTTGCCAGAGATCTGTCTGCCAGAAAGAGCCAACTGTCAAAGCTGAAGACCGAGTGTGGCAGCATCGTTTCCGGGGCACCTGAGATTTTGAGTGAGATTGAGAGGTTCTATGGGCAGCTGTACACGTCATCGTTGGAGCCACACGCAAGTGTGAGTAACGATCCAAGAGTGAGTCTTATTCGACACTATTCCGAAGATATCCCGGACGTCAGTCTGAGCGAGATTAGAATGGCTCTCCAGCACCTTAAAAACGGCAAGGCCCCAGGCGAGGATGGAATTACAGCGGAGCTTCTGAAAGCGGGTGGAAGACCGGTACTTGAAGTCCTTCAGAAGCTCTTTAATTCCGTCCTCCATGGTGGCATTGCACCGGAGGCGTGGAGCAGAAGTGCGGTGGTCTTGTTCTTCAAGAAAGGTGACAACGCTCTCTTGAAGAACTACAGACCGATTTCCCTTCTGAGCCGCGTCTACGTGCTGTTTTCGAGAGTCATTACGAATCGTCTCGCGCGCAGACTTGACGACTTCCAGCCTCCCGAACAAGCCGGTTTCCGAAAGGGCTTTAGCACCATAGACCACATACATACCCTAAGGCAAATTGTACAGAAGTCCGAAGAGTACAATTTGCCACTATGTCTGGCGTATGTGGACTATGAGAAAGCCTTTGATTCCGTCGAAATTTGGGTGGTGCTGCAATCCCTTCAGCGGTGCCAAGTTGACTGTCGGTATATCGAAGTGCTGAAGTGTTTGTACAGTAGAGCTACGATGGCTATCCGATTACAGAACCAGAGTACGAAACCTATCCAATTGCAGAGAGGTGTAAGACAGGGTGACGTTATATCCCCGAAACTCTTCACCGCTGCATTGGAAGACGTTTTCAAGCTTCTGGACTGGAAAGGATACGGAATTAACATCAATGGCGAGTACATCACTCACCTTCGATTTGCCGACGTTATAGTCCTCATGGCAGAATCGCTGGAGGAGCTAAGCACTATGCTCAATGACCTCAATAGTGTCTCCCAACGGATAGGTCTTAAGATGAACATGGACAAAACAAAGATTATGTTTAATGTCCATGTCACACCTATGCCGGTAGTTGTTGGGAGCACTAAGCTCGAAGTTGTTGACGAGTATGTTTACCTGGGACAAATAGTCCGACTAGGTAAGTCCAACTTCGACCGAGAGGTCAATCGACGGATTCAACTCGGCTGGGCAGCGTTTGGGAAGCTACGACACATCTTCTCGTCAGAAATACCTCAAAACCTTAAAACAAAATTGTACAACCAGTGCGTGTTGCCAGTGATGACTTACGGAACTGAGACGTGGTCCTTCACTGCTGGCCGTATGAGGAAGCTCAAGGTCGCTCAGCGAGCTATGGAGAGGGCTATGCTCGGAGTTTCTCTGCGTGATAAACTTAGGAATAAGGATATCCGCAGTAGAACCAGAGTAACCGACATAGCCCAACGGATTAGTAAGCTGAAGTGGCAGTGGGCCGGCCATATAGCTCGAAGAACCGACAACCGATGGGGAAGAAAGGTTCTCGAGTGGCAGCCTCGTACCGGTAGGCGAAGTGTAGGGCGTCCCCCCACAAGATGGAGTGACGACCTGGTAAGACATGCAGGAAGTCGATGGATGCAGGTGGCTCGGGACCGTGCTTTGTGGCATTCCTTGGGGGAGGCCTATGTTCAGCAGTGGACTTGTGAAGGGCTGTAATGATGATGATGATGATCACAAGCTTTTTAATAACCACCGGAAAAATGGACAGATAAGAAAAAATATACTTATCACACAATTACATAACACATATATTATGTAACTAGCGGCCACCCACGACTTTATTCGCGTACAATATCTGATTTCCTATGAGATTTTGAAATTTTCCCGCTGCAAAAGTCTTACCTAAATATAAAGAGGCTATAGAGGTAAAGCTTAACTATGCAAGTATTTATTATTTAAAACTAATAAAGTAAATTTCGATCTTCACATCTATACTTTAAAAATATAGGACTTGCATGTAACCATTTTACCCCAATTTCGCCCCCTTAGGGTTAGGATTTCGTAAAACAGCTTATTCAGGATTTTATTATTGAAAACTTATAACTTTAATGCCGATTTTCGTGTCTCTAACTTCAAAAACGTAGGACATTCATACAAACATCCAACTCCCATTTCACTCCCGTAGGGATAGATTTTCTCAAAACCGTTTCTTAAGTGATCTCTATGCCATAAAAGGAACCTACCTTACAAACTTCAAGTTTGTATGTTTTATAGTTCCTGAGATATCGTTATAGTCAGTCACTGAGTGGTAGTTATATATATATACAACACGTAACATAATTAATGCACTTTGAGAAAGTAGTTAATTTCTATCATTTTTAATATAGGTAATTTTTTTATCCAAAAATAATTGAAACTACGTAATTTACAGTCACACTAAACCTGTACAGTCAATACAAACTGAAATGGACCGTAACTCAAGGCAATAAGACTTTTAAAAGTGCAGTTTTATTTTTATTAATACAAATTCCGTCATTCAATACAAAATAAAGAAAACTGAACCTTATTTCAAGTATTTTAAAGTCTTTACAAATACAGTTTGAAGTACCTTATAAAGGTCGCGGCGGCCGGGCCATTGACCTCCCAGATCACCTGATTACGTACGAATTAAATATATTACGTATGAAATCATATTATCATATTCTATGAGTGAACGATTTTAGAATAGTGAAAAATAACACTGAATTGCTTTCTAAATTGGTGATAAAGGTGATGGCTTCAGTATTCTGGGACTCGAAAGGTGTGATTATGATTGATTATCTTGAAAGGGGTCAGACAATAAACTCTGATTACTACTGCACCTTACTACGTCGTTTACGAGAGGAAATAAAAGAAAAACGTCGAGGAATGCTCAGAAGAAAAGTCCTGTTTCATCAAGATAACGCCCGTGTTCACACGTCAGTACAGTCAATGGCTGAAATTCACAACTGTGGCTTTGAACTGTTACCGCATCCGCCGTATTCACCTGATCTGGCACCATCAGACTTCTTTCTGTTCCCTAACCTAAAAAAGCACTTGGGAGGTCAAAGATTTTCGACAAACGATGAGGTCAAAGCAGCTGTAGACGCATATTTTGACTCTAAGGAAGAATCATTTTTTTCAACGGTCTAAATGCTTGGAAGGGGAGGTGGCAAAAGTGTATTGAACTTGATGGTGATTATGTAGAAAAATAAAAATATAACTGATTTAGTATGTGTTTATTTTCTTGGTTAGGCCGAGTACTTTTCAATCCACCTCGTATCACGCAGAGACACCCCGAGCATAGCCCTCTCCATAGCTCGCGGAGCGACCTTGAGCTTCCTCATACAGCCAGCAGTGAAGGACCATGTCTCAGAACCGTAAGTCATCACTGGCAACACGCACTGGTTGTAAAATTTCGATTTCAGGTTTTGAGGTATGTCTAACGAAAAGATGTATCGTAGTTTCTCGAATACTGCCCAGCCAAGTTGAATCTGTCGATTGACCTCCCGGTCGAAGTTGGACTTACCTAGTCGGACTATTTTTCCCAGGTAAATATACTCGTCAACAACTTCGAGCTTAGTGCTCCCAACTACTACCGGCATAGGTGTGACATGGACATTAAACATGATTTTTGTTTTGTCCATGTTTATCTTAAGACGTATCCGTTGGGAGGCACTATTGAGGTCATTGAGCATAGTGCTTAGGTCGTCCAGCGATTCTACCATAAGGAATATATCGTCAGCAAATCGAAGGTGAGTGATGTACTCGCCATTGATGTGAATGCCGCATCCTATCCAGTCCAGTAGCTTGAAAACGTCTTCCAATGCAGCGGTGAAGAGTTTCGGGAATATAACGTCACCCTGTCTTACACCTCTCTGCAGTTGAATAGGTTTAGTACTCTGATTCTGTACTAGGATAGCCATCATAGCTCTACTGTATAACCACTTCAGCACTTCGATATACCGACAGTCAACTTGGCACCGCTGAAGGGACTGCAGCACCGCCCAAATTTTGACGGCTTTCTCATAGTCCAAACACGTAAGGCAAAGTGGCAGATTATACTCTATCTATAACTCTCTGTCTTCTGTACAATCTGCCGCAGGGTATGAATGTGGTCCATGGTACTAAAGCCTTTTCGGAAACCGGCTTGTTCGGGAGGCTGGAAGTCGTCAAATCTGCGTGCGAGACGATTTATAATAACTCTCGAAAACAGCACGTAGACACAGCTCAGAAGGGAAATCGGTCTGTAGTCCTTCAAGAGAGCGTTGTCGCCTTTCTTGAAGAACAATACCACCGCACTTCTGCACCACGCCTCCGGAGTAGTGCCACCATGTAGGACGGAATTAAAGAGCTTCTGAAGGACTTCAGGTATCGGTTTTCCACCCGCTTTCAAAATTGTCTAGTAAGGCTTATTATACTACTAAAAAGTACATGATTCAAAATAACCACTGGGAATGAGGCGATCGCTACCATGCTGTTTCTAAATGTTTTCATAACAATTGTATAAAATATATAGTAAATTCTGCTTTTTTAAAAAAAGTCCCGTTGGGTTTCTTGCTGGTTCTTCCCAGGACAGATGATTTTTTGCGAACCAGAGGAAAAAGTAAAAAATGACTTTCTTTGTAATCTATATTAAAAAAAATCTATTCTATTATATGACAACAAAATAGTAATTGTCGACTAAAAATGTGAAGAGGAAAAACAAATTTTCAATTACCGTAATATATGTTTTTCTTCAAAAAATAAAGTTTATATAACAAAAAGCAGTTTTAATGTACTATGTTACTCGATATCATCGTCCACGACTGTTTCTGTCACCAGTGTGGCGCTACTTTGGATGAGGTGAAATATTTGACAGATTTCATACTAGTGTTGCCCAAATGCAAGAACAAGACGAGACTTAGCCAGTCTTGGTCTTGGTTTTGCGCCAATACACCTGGTCTTGTTCTTGGTCTTGGTATTGCGCTCTCAGTCTTGTTCTTGGTCTTGGTCTTGCAGCAAAAGTCTCGCAAGTCTCGCAAGTCTCGCAAACCTGTTGCTATTTATTAAACGTTACTTTAGATCTTAGAACAACTTAACACAGTAGGCACATTTTGAGCTTGAATTAACATAGCCATAGAAAGACCAACCAAATTAATAAATGTCTAAACATTTAATGAGAAATTCGAAAAATCAACTAATACCGGGTGGGGTTTGAACCCACGACCTAAGCGATCCGTGCCGATGCTCTAACCAACTGTGCTGTCTACCATGTCTCACGGCCACGGGAGTTAGTCTGTTTTAAAAATGAGACGTATTTACGCTACCAGGTTTTAAAACCAGGTATTCACTTCAAAGTACGGCGCCCTGGTACAAGCAAAAAATACTCGCAAGTATGAAAATACTTGCATAGGAAAATTATCAATATCTCAATAGTAGTAAGAAACTCAATCGTATTTGTGAACGAAAAATACTTAGAACTTCATAGTATTTTATTTATTTATACGACTTTGCTACTTATTCATAGTAGGATAACATGGAATACGGGTGAAATTCCTATGCAAGTATTTTCAAATTTTGACACAACGCCTGGACACGTCCCTCGGGTCGCAATGAGACGTATTTACGCTACCAGATTTTAACTTTAAAGTACGGCGCCCTTTTACGACCAAAAAATACTTGCAAGTATGAGAATACTTGCATAGGAAAATTATCCATATCACAATTGTAATAAGAAACTCAATCGTATTTGTGAAAGAAAAATACTTTGAACTTCAAAGTATTTTTTTTATTTATACGACTTTGCTCCTTAGTAATAGTAGCCTAACATGGAAAGCGGGTCGAATTCCTATGCAAGTATTTTCAAACTTTGACACCGCGGCTGGACACGTCGCGTAAGTAGTAGGTAAGTAATAAGAATTATGTTTATATTCGAGGAAGTAAAAGTTTTGTTACGATTTTTTGTAAATTCAATTGTTGTTGTGAACTGTTTACGTAACCTACTGACCGTGACCTAATTTTTAAACAGTTATTTCGCGTGTATATTGAATTGAGAGGCAATTTTAAAACTTTTATTAATTAAGAGTCCTAAGCCGAAAAGTAAGAAGGAAAGATTTCATTTCGTTAACAAAAAAATTGAAAACCCTGGTACTTTTCCATACTCGTACTTAGAAGCCCTGGTATTAAATTTTGCAAGTATGTCTCATCTCTTGCCTGTTTCTTAATAAACGATTACATTTAATAAGCTTACATGTGCTAAAACTTAATCAAAACATATAAAAAACAAATTAATGACATTAACTTGACTGTATTATAAACAACATTATCTGTCTACAAAGAGATTGATAGACCCTTATATGAAATGGAATAAAAGAGTTATACAATTTACCGTTTATTTAAATAAGAAAATAAAATACCATACAAATCTCTCTTACAAAGCAATAAGGACCGTGGCCGAGCTCACTTGACTACTCTAGCGCCATCTATTATCTATCTACGGAAGCGGTTGCGATGTATATCGATATGAAAATTTGACGCGCTAAATACATCGTTCTTTATTTAATACATTTCCATAGATGTCGCTACATGGTACCGCTAAGTAAGATTGACGAAGTCATTGGGCTCTAGTCTCTCTTACAAAGCAATAAGGACCATGGCCGAACTCACTTGACTACTGTTGTACTAGCGCCACCTATTATCTATCTACGGAATCGGTTGCGATGTATATCGATATGAAAATTTGGCGCGCTAAATACATCGTTCTTTATTTAATACATTTCCATAGATGTCGCTACATGGTACCGCTAAGTAGGATTGACGAAGTCATTGGGCTCTAGTTAAATTACATAACAGTACGCAACAGCCTAAGGGAGTGAAATGGGAGTTGGAAGTTTGTATGATAGTCCTACGTTTTTGAAGTTAGAGACACGAAAATCGGCATTAAAGTTATAAGTTTTCAATAATAAAATCCTGAATAAGCTGTTTTACGAAATCTTAACCCTAAGGGGGTGAAATTGGGGTAAAATGGTTACATGCAAGTCCTATATTTTTAAAGTATAGATATGAAGATCGAAATTTACTTTATTAGTTTTAAATAATAAATACTTGCATAGTTAAGCTTTACCTATATAGCCTCTTTATATTTAGGTAAGACTTTTGCAGCGGGAAAATTTCAAAATCTCATAGGAAATCAGATATTGTACGCGAACGAAGTCGCGGGCGGCCGCTAGTTACATAATATATGTGTTATGTAATTGTGTGATAAGTATATTTTTTCTTATCTGTCCATTTTTCCGGTGGTTATTAAAAAGCTTGTGATATCTCCACTTAATTTTGGTTTTTCAGGAAGAAATATTCGTGATTCCTTTTTGTGGAAAGATATTAGATGCTTCCTTAAGCCTGAAGTGTTTCTGTTTTTCATTTTTATTTCAAACTTTTTATGTTGGCATAATTTACACAAAGCAATTTGGGATGCATGAATTATGTCGAAAAACTCATCAAATTTGCTTTTAGGTCTTTTAGATCTATAACTCCAACTCTCACTACTCCGACTAGAACTATTCGACTCTTCGTCACTCATGTCAAATTGTAAACTTATGACTCCGAGAACAACAAGGATTAGAGTAAAAAACAATTAATACATTAGACTCGAAGCAAAGCTCAATTGGGAATGACTGGAATTAAAATAAATACTACTATTTGTAAGTACACGCCGAAAGACCGACAAAGGAAAGTTCGGCATTCTTTGATAAAAATAACGATTCTTCAGAAGATTAATAAAGTAGATGCGTTGCCAGATAGGTATAGTGTGCCTACGTAAAAATGAAATGTAAATATGTAAATAAAATTGTGTATATTATATTCTTCTTGTGATTGAATTAATCTACGTTAATTACATTAAATTTGCCTTCACTCGTTTGAAATTCAAAATTCAAATATGTTTTATTCAAGTAGGCATTAAAAATACACTTTTGAATAGTCATATAATCACTGTTTCCCCAATTTTTCTTTTCCACGTCCAGGGGTTCTGATTCTACTGAGAAAACTCATGGAAGAAAATAAGAAACTCAGTAGTTGCTCTTTTCAAAATATTTCTACAATAGTACTATAATTATGTAAAGCGATAAGTCAAACATAAAATGTCAAATGTATATGTAGATACCAAATCGGTTTAGAAATTTCTAGTTAGTCCTGTGTAGTACGAGAGGTCAGTTCCAAGCATTTTTGTCTGACTTAAATTGAAAAGGTGAAAGATCTAACATTTCTTTTGGAATCTTATTATAAAAGCGTATATCGCTACTCAAGAACGCATTATACAATATGTAACGTAATTAACGCACACCCTCAGACACCCCAATTAGTATATTATGTTATAATCATTATACATACACTGACTTTTTAATTAAACATGTTTATGCGTTGATTATTTATTGAATTAGTTATACTAATTCCCGAACAATGTTGTGGTCACAGTATAAATCCACGAACGCACGCAGTCACTCACGTAGGTATAGGTTTTGAGGGTCTTTCTATCACAGTAGGTACCTATTCGCTCGCGTTCGAGGTGAGTTAACGCCGCCGCCGCTTGTCACAACTGTAGGTAGGTATTAGTGCCGTAAAAAGCCGACAATACAAATACACATTTGTTTATGTTAAATAAATACCTACCTATGAACACTAACTGATGTTCGTACTCCGACCATCGAGTTGTTTATTTAAGTCTAGTAAACATTTGATCGCATTTTTCAATCACATTTTTCAACCATTGGACTTTCGGCTCTGAACAATTTTGTTTATTGATTATGATACAATATCAATAGGCAATATTCGTTACAAAATGTTATGAATTTGCATAACATTTGAATTGTAATTGTAAATAATAACAAACTACTAAAACTAAGGGGCAAGACGAAAACATAATTCAAAGACGGTGTGTTTAAAAGATGTGAATCAAAATTACAATAATTTTATGAATCAAATATTTAACTTACTGGTAGCCTAAACTCTCATGCAACGTTGTATTTTAATACGTTTTCAAAATATCCACCACGGCTTCGTGGCGCAGTGGCTTAGCAATTGAGTTGCAGCGCTAAGGACCGCGGGTTCGAATCCCGCACGGAACAATATTTGTATGGCCTACAAATAATTTTTCTGGGTCTGGATGTTTGTCCTTATGAAATTTATGTTTGTACACTGCCCCCACAATACAAGAGAAAATCCTAGTGTAAAGGTTACGTATTAAAAAAGAAAAAGAAAGAAAATAATTTAGAAAGCAATTCAGTGTTATTTTTCACTATTCTAAAATCGTTCACTCATAGAATATGATAATATGATTTCATACGTATTAATATTTAATACGTACGTAATCAGGTGATCTGTGAGGTCAATGGCCCGGCCGCCGCGACCTTTATAAGGTACTTCAAACTGTATTTCATCTGTCCTGGGAAGAGCCAGCAAGAAACCCAACGGGACTTTTTTTAAAAAAGCAGAATTTACTATATAATATTTTATACAATTGTTATGAAAACATTTAGAAACAGCATGGTAGCGATCACCTCATTCCCAGTGGTTATTTTGAATCATGTACTTTTTAGTAGTATAATAAGCCTTACTAGACAATTTTGAAAGCGGGTGGAAAACCGATACCTGAAGTCCTTGAGAAGCTCTTTAATTCCGTCCTACATGGTGGCACTACTCCGGAGGCGTGGTGCAGAAGTGCGGTGGTATTGTTCTTCAAGAAAGGCGACAACGCTCTCTTGAAGAACTACAGACCGATTTCCCTTCTGAGCTGTGTTTACGTGCTGTTTTCGAGAGTTATTATAAATCGTCTCGCACGCAGATTTGACGACTTCCAGCCTCCCGAACAAGCCGGTTTCCGAAAAGGCTTTAGTACCATGGACCACATTCATACCCTGCGGCAGATTGTACAGAAGACAGAGAGTTATAGATAGAGTATAATCTGCCACTTTGCCTTACGTGTTTGGACTATGAGAAAGCCGTCAAAATTTGGGCGGTGCTGCAGTCCCTTCAGCGGTGCCAAGTTGACTGTCGGTATATCGAAGTGCTGAAGTGGTTATACAGTAGAGCTATGATGGCTATCCTAGTACAGAATCAGAGTACTAAACCTATTCAACTGCAGAGAGGTGTAAGACAGGGTGACGTTATATTCCCGAAACTCTTCACCGCTGCATTGGAAGACGTTTTCAAGCTACTGGACTGGATAGGATGCGGCATTAACATCAATGGCGAGTACATCACTCACCTTCGATTTGCTGACGATATATTCCTTATGGTAGAATCGCTGGACGACCTAAGCACTATGCTCAATGACCTCAATAGTGCCTCCCAACGGATACGTCTTAAGATAAACATGGACAAAACAAAAATCATGTTTAATGTCCATGTCACACCTATGCCGGTAGTAGTTGGGAGCACTAAGCTCGAAGTTGTTGACGAGTATATTTACCTGGGAAAAATAGTCCGACTAGGTAAGTCCAACTTCGACCGGGAGGTCAATCGACGGATTCAACTTGGCTGGGCAGTATTCGAGAAACTACGATACATCTTCTCGTTAGACATACCTCAAAACCTGAAATCGAAATTTTACAACCAGTGCGTGTTGCCAGTGATGACTTACGGTTCTGAGACATGGTCCTTCACTGCTGGCTGTATGAGGAAGCTCAAGGTCGCTCCGCGAGCTATGGAGAGGGCTATGCTCGGGGTGTCTCTGCGTGATACGAGGTGGATTGAAAAGTACTCGGCCTAACCAAGAAAATAAACACATACTAAATCAGTTATATTTTTATTTTTCTACATAATCACCATCAAGTTCAATACACTTTTGCCACCTCCCCTTCCAAGCATTTAGACCGTTGAAAAAAAATGATTCTTCCTTAGAGTCAAAATATGCGTCTACAGCTGCTTTGACCTCATCGTTTGTCGAAAATCTTTGACCTCCCAAGTGCTTTCTTAGGTTAGGGAACAGAAAGAAGTCTGATGGTGCCAGATCAGGTGAATACGGCGGATGCGGTAACAGTTCAAAGCCACAGTTGTGAATTTCAGCCATTGACTGTACTGACGTGTGAACACGGGCGTTATCTTGATGAAACAGGACTTTTCTTCTGAGCATTCCTCGACGTTTTTCTTTTATTTCCTCTCGTAAACGACGTAGTAAGGTGCAGTAGTAATCAGAGTTTATTGTCTGACCCCTTTCAAGATAATCAATCATAATCACACCTTTCGAGTCCCAGAATACTGAAGCCATCACCTTATTTGCCGACAAAATCGACTTAGCCTTTTTAGGGGGTGGTGAACCAGGTCTTCTCCACTGTTTTGATTGTTGTTTTGTTTCCGGTGTACAGTAATGAACCCATGTTTCGTCTATAGTAACAAAACGATTCAAAAAATCATCTGCATCGGCTTCAAATAACTCCAAACAGTCGCGTGAAATAGTCAATCGCGTCCTTTTTTGTTCAACTGAAAGCAGTCGCGGAACCCACCTTGCAGACACCTTGTGGAAACCCAACTCGTTGACAATGATGTTTTGAGTTCGTTCATAAGAGATGCCTATAATCTCGGCTATCTCTCTAATTTTTAATCTGCAGTCTCCCATTATTAAATCAAGTACTTTTTAAATATTTTCGTCAGTAGTTGACGTCGAAGGCCTTCCAGAGCGGGGTTCATCTTTCACACTCTCTCTACCACGCTTAAATTCTGCTATCCATTTTTTGACGGATGAATATGACAGAGCACAATCGCCTAATGTACTGACCATGTCATCATGGATGGCTTTTGATGATAGCCCCTTCTTATGGAGGTACTTAATGACGGCACGCTGCTCGATTTGCTCCATTCGCGGAAATTATGTCCGATTACTTTGTTAATAAATTTATAAAATCACAACTAATTATCGCACACGTTTCGAACTTCACACAATGAACTAGTCTGAACTGAACTAAATAATGTGGGTAGATTTGATTTTTAGAATTGAATGGATCTGTGTTAGGCCGAGTACTTTTCAATCCACCTAGGTAAACTTAGAAATGAGTATATCCGCAGTAGAACCAGAGTAACCGTCATAGCCCAACGGATTAGTAAACTGAAGTGGCAGTGGGCCGCTCATATAGCTAGAAGAACCGACAACCGATGGGGAAGGAAGGTTCTAGAGTGGCAGCCTCGTACCGGTAGGCGAAGTGTAGGACGACCCCACACTAGATGGAGTAACGACCTGGTAATACATGCAGGAAGTCGATGGATGCAGATCTCTCGAGACCGTGTTTTGTGGCATTCCTTGGGGGAGGCATATGTTCAGCAGTGGACTTGTGAATGGCTGTAATGATGATGATGATGATGAATGATGATGACAATTTTTGCCTCATAAATAATTTAAATCTTTTGATAGAAAAGATCTACATATTTTCTGGGATTTTCTTGTAAAAGCGTATAATCTTTTGAGTTGAGTGACTGATATAACTATAACTTGTGCTTGTTCCTAGTATTTACACAATGTAAATCACTATTTTTAATAAAACTTCTTTTGTTTTTGTGTATATACATTAAATTCTCGTAAGTATATTGAAAGGTCAAAGTTAACATATTTATTTGTTTAAATTTTTCTCTAAGGGATTCCTTCGGACCTAGGTTATAAATTGCTCTTATGGATCTCTTTTGAAAAATAAAGATAGTTTTAATGACAGTCGCATTACCCCATAGCAAGATTTCATATGACATTATGCTATGAAAATAACTAAAATAAACTAATCTAGCTGTTGCACCACATACCATCAGGTGGACTGTGTGCTCGTTTGTCACCCTATTTCTATAAAAAAAATGTAAGGCATCTAATCTTTTTTTACAGCATATGTTGTAGAACTAAGTTTGCTCGATAGTTTAGATATATGAGGGCCCCATTGAAGCTTCGCGTCAACTGTAATACCGAGAAAAACAGTGGATTAAAATTACCCAGGTGAGCAGCATGTTCGCACTTAGACAAGCGACGGAAAGCAGTTATAGAATAAGGATAGCAATCGAGTACACAGCCCTCCTGATGATAAGTGGATACTGCGGCCCATAGACATCTACATTTATCCTCCATTAAGAATCAAAATGCAGATGCGTTGTCACCTCTGAGGCCTAAGATGGAATGCCTCGTTTCCAGTAAAAAGGGTCTCCGGTTCTCTACTCGCCATACGAAACACAGCAGCATTAAGCTGCTATTTTACGCTGGTATTCTGAGAGAGCGTGGTCCTACCCCGGTTGAGCCGATTCATTCGTACTACAGCCATAATATAACTGTAGGGTGGCTCTACCACATTTAATTTGCAAGTCAAAGTAGAAACAGTGTCATAGGTGCGACACTTATATTGCTGTGATCTTTAAATCACATTATGTTCTTACACTTACACGTACACAGTTGATACATTTGTCAAGAAAGGTGATTATGTCAAGCAGCCAAATGTTCTACGTTGTTGTTGACGATGATAATTATGGTTAAGCCTTACTCTATTTTATTGATTAAATTATGAATTATGTAAAATTCTTTTTTCATTCAGATGGTTTTGGAACGAAGTTCCTTATTGCACGGTACGAATTTGGTGGATGGGGGCTAGGCGAGAAAAAGTGTAACATTTTTCCGTCACGACCCCCTTTCTATAGAGATAGAATAATATTCATCCCCCTTACCCTATTTTATCTTGCCAGGAAAGAAATATGACTTTAAATAATTCATTTATTTGTATTTGTTAATCAATAATATAATACGTTTATCAATAAGTGTTCCACGACACTCACGCATGTTTTTAGTTAGTAGTTATTGTAGGCCTCATTCAAAGTATTTTGATATTTCAAGTCCTACGTTAAACAAATGTTCATTTTCCTTAGATTCAAACTGTTTAAAGTATGGTTTGTGAATAAAATACATGGTATGGTGTTTCACCTTTAGTCGCTCTACGTACTTTAAACCTGGACGTAACAGTGATTGACACGACTGCTACGCAAAAAAAGGCGAGTACCTATCCAAACACACTTTAAAAGTTACAGAAGTTTAATGGTTTTAATTGATAATAAAAACTAATTTAACGAAATAAATTAAAATAATCCTGCCAGCACTTCTGAGCTGTACTACCTTCTCTATTTTACCTTTCAAACAGCAGCGGAGCTACAACCTCAGGTTCCGATTTCAGGCTTAAGAGAGCCAGTATGCTTACAGGCCACACGGCATTTCATTTGAAGAGTGAGACGTGATAATACATTTGTAGCCTTGTTGTTGTGGGCGATATCTATGGGCTGTTGTAGCCACTTACTAAGGGTCTCTAGCTTTAGCTATTTATAATATACTAGCGTCTGTTGTGCAGTACGTGGCCGGGATGAAAAAGCAATGGCCAAGGGCAGTTTATCAATCTCAATTTAAAAAAAATATCTTGAAATATCTTGGTATGTTGTTGGATAGTCAACTGACTTGGAAGCCACATTTCAATAAGATTAAAAATAAACTTACTTCACTAACTGGGATCATTCGTATGTTTGTTAAAGTCTTACCACGTCAAGTGCGATATACAGTATATAATACTCTGATAAAGCCACACATAGATTATCTGATTGAAGTATGGGGCTCAGCAACGAAAACTAACTTAGCACCCCTTCATATTGCACAAAACGAATTAGTAAAAGTATTATTTAATTATGATTTCTTAACAGCCACGAAAAAAAAATATGACGAAACTAAAATTATGAACATTTATCAGACATATACGTATTTTACCTGCTTGCTTATACGTAAAATGTTACACAAAAATGTGCGCAGCCAAATAACTTTCACTAAAAAACAACAATTGCATGATCGGATGCTTAGAAGTGCAAAGGATATTAGCTTATACGTTCCACGTACAAATTACAGTAAAAGAAACATATTGTATGAGGGTGCAAAACTTTATAATAAACTGCCAAAAGATATAAAGGAATCTAAGACCATTATTACATTTAAGCGAAAATTAAAATTTTACATCAAAAATCGGTTGTCTGTAAAGTCGGTTTACTGACGATAGTTGAACGTGACAACATCATAAGAAATATATAATATCGAAAGAAGATACCTTTATCGCCGCAATTATCGTTGCTATTAACAATTGACACCACATTCACTTTTCACTGCACGTCATACTTGACGAAAACATGTAAATGTATTATTGTATAGCAGATGTCCATGCGGACATGCCGAATGCGGAGGCCGATTATGCCTCTTTGTCGTTCGTTCCGCGCTCTCGATTGCACTTTAAATGGAACGCCTCAGAGCGAGGTAACGCCGCATGAGTCATGTTTTTCATGCGTGCAGCCAGCTTCATCGATTTATAAGACGTTGTCACGTCAAAAACAAAATCTATCAAAATGTTATAAATAGAATTTACATAATGGAACAGTGAACTATTTGTAAATAAGAATATATATTCACACCGAATTACAATAATATAGGGTCCATAGTAGCACAAAAAATTGTTAAATGTATACAATATATATATACAACTTACACAAAACTAACAAAAAATTAACATTACAAAATATTGAAATATATAATATATTTACACTAAAATAAATACATACTCATTTTAAAACATAATTAAAGTATCTTACATATACTATAATAATTAACAGCTTATCACATTATACCTAACTAGTAATACACAATTATTATTTTTTACGAGCAGTAACAAATTTCTTAACACATCTAGTTAATCTTATTTTGCGTGACCTAACGGGTTATTTTACTGGGAGTTTGACTGCGCTTTGTTCTTGCTTGTATTTTTAATAGTAAGCGCCTATGAAATATTCTTAAATTACCCTCTGTCTTTTTTATATTTTGTGCAAGATTTATATTCATATTTAATATTTAATGTAAGGCCAAAGATATGTTATGCCTACTCAAAGCACATTTTCTTTGTTTTCTTTTATGTTTCTCAGTAAGTGAGTGTATACTCTTTTGGGAAATAAATTTGTTAAACCTCGAAAGCTTGTTATGTTTACACAGCAAACATATAACTAGCTACAAACCAGCCCCTATTCTAAGCCTGATATTATCAACTTTTTAATCCGTAATAAAGTCCTGCATCGCCTGCAGCCTGGTTACATAATTTAAAAAATTTCGCTCAAATCATTTAAAACAGGGTTAAACAAGAGCTCTACTGATACAATTAATTTACCATGATACATTGAATGTGCAGCATCCAAACTGCAAGTGCATTTTTTTAAATAATTCTCAACTTTAAAGAATTACCGCTTTTTCGCTTTATTTTCTATAATGGCAAAAGTGTAAAACATCTGATACTATTACATCTAATGTCCATGACTGGACTAATACGGCGACTTCGAGTACCGCTTTTCCACCCGCTTTCAGAAGCTTCTTCAATACAAGCTATATGGAAGTTACGTAAATCCCACCAACGCTGTTTCTTCTGCATATTGTGATGGCGCAATATTAATATTATTAATAAACAATAATTAATTTCAATATAGAGACATTTAGTAATATCATAGATATAATATTTTGAACGATTAAAATGCATTAGTAAGCATAAAGTTCAAATATATTCATTTCGAATATTGATTATTATAGTATAGTAAAAAATAGTTTTATTCAATGTGTAGTATTCGCGTAAATATAAGAAATCATTATGTATGTAAACTCTACTTAAAATATTCAAAACGTTTTAAACAATAGAAATTTAAGTCAAATATATTGCAATAAGAAAGATAAATAACAGTTGTAATATCATTAAAAAACATTTTTTTTAAATTAACGGGGGTGTTCTTGTATTACTGGAGGGTGTTCATTTAATGATTGCTTATACATAAAGGATTTCTCGGAGAGACATATCCATGGTTGTACATATGGGGAGGTCGGCTGACCGAAGGCTACTAGTGCTGTTGCACAATAGAATAGAATAGAATAGAATAGAATAATTTTTTATTCAATATTGATTATTACATAATTCTTATTGAAAGTCATTTTTTATTTACCACTGGTTCGGAAAATACCTCTGTCCTGGGAAGAACCAGCAAGAAACCCAGCGGGACTTTTTTTTTCAAACATATTTCACTTAACAATAATTTCATTTATATAATTTTTAAATGATTTTTAATAGAACCAGCATGGTGGCGATCACCTTATTCCCAGGGGTTATTTTCATTCATGTATTCCTTGATATTATAATAACCCTTTTTGTACAGTTTTTCTTTAATAAAACTTTTAAACTTGTTTATTGATAAACTTTGAATATGTTGTGGGATTTTGTTGTAAAAGCGAATACATTGCCCCATAAATGAATTACTGATTCTGTGGAGTCTAGTAACTGGTATTACAAGCTTATGTTTGTTCCTAGTGTTTAAAGAATGCACATCCTTATTCTTATTAAAGCTATTTATGTTTTTATGTACATACATTAGATTTTCGTAAATATATTGCGATGCCAAAGTTAATATGTTTATTTCTTTAAATTTTTGTCTGAGGGACTCTTTACAATTTAGGTTATAAATCGCCCGAACGGCTCTCTTTTGCAAAACAAATATAGCTTCAATATCAGTCGCATTACCCCATAGCAAAATTCCATAAGACATTACGCTATGAAAGTAACTAAAATACACTAATCTAGCTGTCTCAACATCTGTGAGACTTCTAATCTTTCTTACAGCATATGCTGCAGAACTAAGTCTGCTTGCTAATTTAGATATATGGGGGCCCCATTGAAGTTTCGCGTCAATAGTAATACCGAGAAAAACAGTGGTATCCACAAGACTCAACTCCTCCCCATTTAATAGCACATTGGTATTCGAATGTTTTACATTAGGTATTGTAAATTTAATACACTTTGTCTTATTGCCGTTCAAGAGCATATTGTTGGCGTTAAACCAATGTACTAATTTCGATAGAGCATTATTTACATCGTCATAATTAATTAACTGCCGTTTGAGTTTGAAAATTAAAGAGGTATCGTCAGCAAATAATACTATATCGTGATTGTCCCCTACAAGATAAGGTAAGTCATTAATATAGATTAAAAACAGGAATGGGCCAAGAATCGAGCCCTGAGGAACGCCCATTGATACTACCGATCCGGAGGAACCTTTACCATTTATCACGACTTTTTGAGTTCTGTTACTTAAATATGAAGTAATAAGTCTAAGCGCCAAATTTTTTACACCGTAATGTTGTAGTTTCCTGATTAATGTTTCATGATGAACACAATCGAAAGCCTTGGAAAGATCACAGAAAACACCTAAGGCATCCTGTGAATTCTCCCAGGCATTAAAAATATATTTCATAAGCTCAACGCCAGCATCAGACGTCGAGCGACCCCTTGTAAATCCAAATTGATTTTTATGAAGTAATTTATTTGTATTAAAAAAAATTAACAATTGATCCAAAATAATTTTTTCAAAAATTTTACTAAGAGTTGGTAGTACAGAAATAGGTCTAAAATTAGCGGGGTCCAATGTACTACCAGATTTAAATAAAGGTATTACTTTACTATACTTCATTAAATCAGGAAACACACCAGAATCGATCAATGTAAAATCCTATATTAGGGACTTAAGATAGTAAGGTCTATGATACAAAAGCATTAATATAGAAGGATCCCCATGATGAATAAGCATTATGATAGCAGAGTTATGACTAGAAGTCCCATATATTAAAGACATAAAGTAAGGTCTATGAAATAAAGAAAATATGTGGAAAGTCTCCATTATGTAAAAGCATTATATTGAAAGAAATGGGACTTGAAAAGTATTATAGCGTGTAGAATGCTTCACAGCGTCTGAGACCGAGGTAAACTTGGTCTCGCTAACTGATGTGTCCTAGACCTATCATTTCAGTGCCAGTGCTAAGCGGGTTTATCGTAGCAATACAACTTGCCCGTGGACATAGCACACCCCTACCAATTGTGGGCGGCGTCGTAGTGCATAGCGTTATGATACGTTGGCTATCTTTCCTATTAGGGTGAGTGTATTTGATAGTACTTTTAAGTGCAGCAAGCTTACTCAACTCCATGCCTTAGTGCAATAGCGCTATGATACGTAGATTTTTAGTTAACAATAGTACCAATTTTATTACCAAAGTCGATAGGATTTTAGTGCGAAATCGCGTATTCTGGGGCACAATCCCGCTCTATACTAACACTGCACGGGGCAAACAGAGCGATATAATCATGACGACCCCTTCCTCGCTATCCGTGGACTTCTGCAACATCAGGGGACTTCACTCGAACCTTAACGCCGTCCACTACCATCCAGAGACGGCGAAGCCAGCCTGACTCTTTTTGACTGAGACCCAGGTGTCCTCTCCGACTGATACTTCGTACCTGTCCTACTCGGGGTACAATTTAGAATAATTTTTCGTGCCCCGGGCTGAAGTTTTCGTATACGACAGAGAAGATATCTGTTTTCAACGCCTCGGCAGTCTTGAAGGTATGAACCTGTTTATCTTATCCGTGTACGGGTGCCTGTATATGTCCCATAGCAATAATGCCGACACAGACCGACTCATCGACCACGTCCAAATGGCTCCAGATTTCTTGGTATAACAGATCCCATCCATAGAGATCGTGATACTTGGTGATTTTAACGCCCACCACGCTGAATGGCTCGGTTCACATTTCACCGATCATGCGGGAAAGATCTGTTTTTATGACTTTGCTTTGGCATATGGTCTGACATAACTAGTTACTTCGCCTACGCGGATTCCAGATGTGGAGGATCATACACCTTCCCTATTGGCCCTTCTGCTGACCTCTCATCCGCTCGGATAGCAGGTTTCCGTCGATGCCCCTCTCGGCTCTTCGGACCATTGTCTGATCCGGAGTGTGGTGCCACTCACGCTCTCCTAGCAGTTGCGTTTTTCAGGTTGCCGCCATGTTTGGCATTACAGGTCGGCGGATTAGGACGAAATGCAGTCTTTATTTGCATCCTACCCATGGGGGCGGGGTTGCTTCTCGCTGAATAACGCCAGCGCTGTTGCTGACTCTTTTACCGATGTGGTGCTACAGGGAATGGAACTATTTATTCCATGATCTGTGGTACCCATCGGTGGCAGATCTCAGCCTTGGTTTGGTCGCTCTTGTAAGACTACATTACGCAGTAAGCAAGAGTGTTATTGGCCCTGGGCTGAGGCTTCGGTGGCTCGGGATGTAAGCACCAGCGTGCTTAAAAATAATTATAACTTCGCCTCTGGATCCTTAAAAAGAGTTATTGCCAAGGCAAAGTCAGAGCACATGGGCAGAATTGGCGAGAAACTAGTTCGCCTTCCTTCGGGAACCCATGTATTCTGGTCTCTCGCCAAGGCTGTCCCAGGGGAATTTCTGTAAGCCATCACTACGGTCTCTGCACATGGAGAATGACCCACGCCGCATATGAGAAAGCCAACCTTTTAGGCTCCCTTTTTGCATCCAACTCGACTCTTGATGATGGAAAGAAAACACCGCCGACCATCCCGCAGTGTGAGTGATCTATGCCTGATGTGCGATTCACACAGTGCTCAGTACGCAAAGCACTCCTCCCCAGGACATCCACAAGTCGAGGGGCCTGACGGAATCCCGCCAATTGTGCTGAGGACGTGTTCTTCAGAGTTTTCACCAGTTCTAGCACGTCTTTTTCGGTACGCCTACTCCCTCTGCATTGTCCCGAAATGATGGAAGACAGCTTTCATACACCCGATCTCTAAAAAAGGTAACCGCTCTGATCCGTCCAATTACAGGCCTATCGCCATCACCTCCTTGTTCTGGAAAATAATAGAGTCCATTATTAACTGCCTGCTCTTGCGGTACTTTGAGGATCACCAGCTGATTAGTGACCGCCAATACGGTTTTCGTCGGAGTCGATCAGCTGGTGATCTTCTTTTTACCTAACACATAGATGGGCGCAGGCGATCGAGTCCAAGGGGGAGTCATTGGCCATTAGTTTGGACATAGCGAAGGCCTTCAATCGGGTTTGCCACAAAGCACTTCTTTCGAAGCTTCCTTCCTACGGGCTTACCGAGAAATTGTGAAATTGGATCACCAGTTTTCTGGCTGATCGGAGCATGAAGGTCGTAGTAGGCGGTGCGTGCTCCGATTACAAGCCTATTAATGCTGGTGTTCCACAAGGCTGCGTGCTATCACCAACGCTGTTTCTTCTGCATATCAATGATATGCTTCAAACCGGTAACATACATTGCTATGCAGATGATAGCACTGGTGATGCTTTATACACCGGCTGTGCCAGTATTTATCGGGAAAACATCGCCGAGTACCGGAACAAACTAGTCTGAAGTCAAGACTTTGTTGAACAAAGTCTCGAAGTTTCGTGGTCACTTTGAAGAGAAGGCCAAATTGGCCTCTAAAAAGCTTGGCGTGCTCAGCAGAGCGGGAAAGTACTTCTTGATACCTCAACTACTGAACCTATTTACAAAGGACTTCTCACGACCTGGAGAAATATATAGGATACTTTTTATCCAGGTACACGAAGTAGTGCCACTGGGATGTAAATGGAACTGCTTGGCAACAGCTATATATGTATATTTTACAACTTCAGTTTTAAAACAGTATAGCATACTTCAATAGTACTACATACAAAATATTTCTATAATAATAAATTATAGTAGGTACATTGTATTGTATTATGAGTCGTTGTAGCCCAGATGGTTATCGCTCGTTGTAAGCTTCACAGTACTCGAGCAACCCGGGTTCGATCGCCGCCGTCACCAATGAAATTGTTAATTGCAATTTTAAGTGCTGATTTACCACGTGCGTGGCGGTGAAGGAAAATATCATGAGGCAACCTGCATGTCTGAGAAATAAGAAAAAATATATTTCGAAGGCATGTGAAGTTCGCCAACACGCATTGGGGCAGCGCGGCGGACATTTCCTTGCCCTAAAACCCTCTCAGAAATGAGAGGAGGCCTGTGCCCAGCAGTGGGACGTAAATAGGCCGCAACTTTACTTTACTTTTTACATTGTATTGTATTATAAATGTATGGTCTATTATGGTTATGGTATATTTATAAATATTGAATGACCTTGTTTTTATCTCTTATTCGTAGTTCAATAAATAAAATCATACCGTAGACACACTGCTAGTCTTTCTCTGGTATATCTGGTATATATAATAGACTTCCAAAAATGCATATTTTCTTTTTCAATATCACTGAATAATGTTACGAATCTCCTCAAATTGCACTTTTGTCATACGAAAGTACAGAAAAATCATTCGTCATCATTTTCCAGTTACTTAACTAATGTATGGTATTCTTCAAACTCCTCTCTTTGTTTATTTATCATGTACCAAATATCTTCGCTTCTTAACTTTTTTCTTTTTCTTTGTGGCGTGGATATATTCACTTATGAACATCAGACTAAGTAAATCACTCTCAAACTCTCAGAATCAGAATATATGCTATAAGTTTGTACTCGTGCGTCCGCTAAGAAGTGACAAGAGTATCTGATATCAAACCTATGTTGCATACCTAGGTCAAGTGTATGTATACACCAACGTGGGAAAGTTGCATCCCATAAGTTTCGTACGTGGGATCAGTCTGTTTCTCCCATAAATGTCTTTGTCAATCGGGTATTATTCAAAATCTCTAACATAACCCCCAGACCATTTCATGTCATTAAGGTTCAATCGCAAAATTTATAAGTTAACAATGTTATTGATGGTTTTGAAGTTTTTTATAATATTTTTTGTCTTTATATAATTAGTTGCTTATTGTAGATATTGTTACGAGCTTGGGGTTCGAGACAAAAACTGCCGAGTGAATTACCAAAATTGACACTTTAATTACAGAACACTAATTACAACTTATAACTACACTAATAACAAACCAATTGTCCTACAGCTCACTTTAATTCGCAGTTGTATCGCTTCGAAGTATTCGCTTATATCGC
Organism: Parnassius glacialis; assembly: GCA_033319125.1. Classification (NCBI taxonomy): domain Eukaryota; kingdom Metazoa; phylum Arthropoda; class Insecta; order Lepidoptera; family Papilionidae; genus Parnassius; species Parnassius glacialis. The sequence continues at coordinate 34,121,303 of JAVANC010000017.1, forward strand.
CAATTCAATACTGCCTCGGTCGTGGTCTATACCGACTTTAAATAGGGCCTCAGATAATTTCCAGAACCTTCTACTGTAGCGACATCTAGATTGTTCGAGTACATATCGGTCCCCAAATTTCTAAAAGGATCTTGACTCTCCTATTTCTGCTACTCGACACTAGAGGGCGCTGGTGGTAACTAGTATTACCATGTACAAGACATTATTAGTGGCGCGCAACACTGCCCCCTCCTAAGACATGCTTGTCCCGAGCATTATTGGCCCCATAATAACGCGCCAGTCGATCCACATGGACAATCTTAGGAGTACCTCTTCTAACATTAGTCAGCACCCGCCAGTTTCCCTGCTTCTGCTGAGCGGTCCTGTCAGCCACACTACCCTCTCGAGATCGATCACCTTCCTTTTCTACAGTTCGTTTAGGGCAGCTGGAACGAATATGGCCCCTTTCCCCACAGCTGTAGCACCTAGGTCTATATCCTTTATTGCGGTCTTGAACTGTAGCTGCTGAAACCTCCCTGACGCGATGGGAACGATGATCCTGCCACACGGCGTCAACTTCCAGTGCATGGGCCAACGCGTCCTTAAGCGTCTCGTGGTGCCCGAGCCTCACAGCAGCTCTGACTTCGAAATTCGCGGATGCCGTCGATGAATATCTGCACCAGGTTCCCTACAATGAGCACAGGTACAGACTGGTATGCTTTCCGAACCAGCTTCTCCACCTCAAGGGCCTACTGCTGCAGGTTTTCGTTGCTGCGTTGCACGCGATCTTTGAGCTGCCCACGAAAGACGTGTTCCAGGTGAGCGTCGCCATATCTCGCCTCCAACGCCTCAAGGAGCTGCTCGTAAGTCACTTCCTTACCGAGAGCTTCCAGAACAGTTAAGGCCTGGTCGCGCAGGCCTAGGGTGAGCGCAGTCATGGCCTGACTTTTATTCCAGCCGTTGGCCTTCATGACAGCTTCGAACTGAATTTTGTTGGCCGACCAGGAAGAAGTCCCGTCAAACGGTGGCACTTTGAATCTACGTAGCGAAGGTGTTGTAGCTACCACGGGAGCTGTAATTCCATCCCCAAGTTTGAGGTTGTCCAGCGTTTTCTTCACGTCAGCCATCACGTTGTTAACCCGATTGTTCACTTGGTCTATTCGTGTTTCAGCTTCCGACAGGCAGTTGTCATGTTGAGCAACCCTACCCTTCACCTCGCTTATCTCTTTCCCGAAGCTAGCGTGAAGGTCGTTTCTGAGGAGCATCTGCTCTTCCATACCACGCTACAGCTGCTCTTCCAACCGACGGGCCAGTTCCTCCTGTCGGCGAACCCGTTCATCCTGTCGGCGGGCCTGCTTCTGCAGCATCATCATCAGAGCACCTAAGTCAGGTGCTGCAGATGCAGGATCTGCTGATGGGCCGGCCTCCGTGGTCGGCAGCTGGCCCTCCGACGTTTGCGGCGATGCATTACCAAATCGTCTCTGGTCCGTCTCCAGCTGGCGTTGACTTTGGGTACGGATACCCTCCATGTCGTCCTTTCGTAAAATCGGCACGATTTGATCCCACTTCTGACACCCATTGGTACGAGCTTGGCGTTCGAGGCATTTAAAAACTGCCGAGTGAATTACCAAAATTGACACTTTAATTACAGAACACTAATTACAACTTATAACTACACTAATAACAAAACAATTGTCCTACAGATCACTTTAATTCACATTTGTATCGCTTCGAATTATTCGCTTATATCGCCAATTCAATACTGCCTCGGTCGTGGTCTATACCGACCTTATATAGGGCCTCAGATAGTTTCTAGAACCTTCTACTGTAGCGACATCTAGAATGTTCGAGTACATATCGGTCCCGAAATTTCTAGAAGGATCTTGACTCTCCTAGTTCTCCTACTCGACACTAGAGGGCGCTGGTGGTAACTAGTGTTGTCATGTACAAGACATTAATAGTGGCGCGCAACAATATGTATGGACAGACAAAACATAGTTTTCCGCATATTTTGCCGACGAAGAGTCATAAACTTACCTTTTATTATTTAGATATTTAAACAATGGTAGGTTTCCATGGACAAACACAACCGTCTGAAAGATAAAAAGACAGGTAAAAGTAAGAATTTGCATTTTTTTAAAACGTAGTTTACAGCTGTCTGCCCTATATAAGTTTTGATTACTCTAATGCACATTTCTTGAGCTTTAAAACTCTTCATATTCCCGATCCACTAACTTTTTCCAAAATATTACATACCTAAGTGTTGACTCGACGTATCGAAATTATGCACGAAATTGCTTTATAAGTATTCGCGTATCATTTATTTTATTTAACTTGTTCAAAGAATAAGAAAATTTACATAATTTACTAAAAATAAACGATCAGTGCCTGCCTACCAGTTTAGTTGTTTATCAATAATAATACATAAAAATTTTGTTTCTTTCGTTTCATTAATTAGTGACCCGTAATCGTTACTCGTAAAATTTGATAAACAAAACTGTTGTCAGGTAAAATATATAATTTTTAATTTTTCCTTTATATTAGTTTTACGCGCCGATCGATTATACGTAGGTCACTCAATAAGTTTTGAGATGCTCGAAATTTAAAAATGGAACGCACCCGTGTTATATGTTTCTAAAAAGCAAAATTATTTAAAACTAGAAGAGCCAATGAGGGCTAATAATTTTCTGCTCACCAGATGTCACTAGTTGTTAATTACATTTTATTGAGTTTTTAGATACACATTGAGAAATAGATTTTTAATAAAAGTTTCTAGAATATTATATTAATACACAAAACAATGTGTCAGTGGTTTGTTCTTTAATTCTTTGCGAATTTTAAATTTTTTTTTAATTTTCTACTTTTGTGAATATTTGTGGTTTAGTTTATTTATTTTTAATCTTATTAATAAAAAATATAGCTATTAGTACAGAAAAAAACAACCTTCACATTTTCCGAACAAATTAACTTCTCCGCTATGAAATCTGTAAATATTATACTTTATAGTAGCTCTATATTAAAAAAAAAACAAAGTTCTATTAATTTTCCTGCAACGCTTCCCACGCTTTTCATCTTAACCGTCAACATTTGCGCGCTATGATATATTATGATTTTAAATTTGGTTTAACCGAACAATTAAGTTTACAACCGTTATAATCAGCATCAGGTGACTCAGCTCCATCACGCGCAACACTTTTTAGGCGATTTGCTGAATTTAAAAGTGGTAATATTGTTCTTAAAGAAGACCAAAATACCGGGGCCCCGCTAACAGCAGTAACGGCAGAAAATGTAAGGAATACTGAAATGTTGGTGCGGAAGACCCACGAATCACATATACCGACATCGAAAAGATTGTAGGCATTAGTTCAGAGAGCATTTATACCATCCTACATCAATGTCTTGGAGTGAGGAAGCTTTGTTGTCGATAGATCCCTCGTTTGCTCTCCGAAAGCGAAAAATATATTCGTAAGGATTGGTGTCATGAAATGCGTCTACGTTTTGAAAACGGGGCATCTAGGCGTGTTTCAGAAATCGTTACTGGTGACGAGACCTGGATCTATCAATATGATCCGGAAAATAAAAGGCAATCATCGGTATGAGTCTACTCAGAAGGACAGTTACCGACAAAACTGCAAAGACCTCGCTACGACATTTGTCGACGTCAATGCTGGAAAATTGTAGGTCAGTCAACTCTGAATGGTATACTACAGTTGCATTATCCAAAGCTTTTCAAGCTGTGCGGGAGAGAAGACCAAAGACCGGGCTTTGGGGAATCATGCTGCATCACGACGACGCCTCTTCACATACTTCCCTTAGAACAAAAGCATTTATTGAGGAATCTGGTGTTGACACTCTAAGTTACCCACCCTACAGCCCTGACTTAGCTCCTTGTGGATTAGTTTTGTTCCCAAGAGTCAAAGAAAAAATAAAAGACATTTTTTTTTTTCAAGCACCGAAGAAGCCGTGGCTGCCTACGAAGAAGCGACTTTAGAGATTGGTTGATTGATTGGAGTTGAGTTGGTTTAGGCGAATGGAACTTTTTATAAAGCATGAATGAGAATATTTTGAAAAGATGTAAAATAAATATTAATAGTATCTAGAATACTTTTTGTGTATTTCAAAACTTATTGAGTGATCTACGTATAGACCTATTTAATTTTAATCGCAAATTCATAGCTTTTTTCTTCCTTCTGAAAAGGATGAAGACATTAGCCAAAGTTTACAGTGATATGCTTTTCAAAAATGTAACACAGACTTTCCAGCAATATACGCTGCCACAACCTAAAGCTGACTCGAGAACAATGTCCCGAACTTCATAATAACTGATGACTAGCCCACGTCCAGTCCATGTCTGAACCCGAATTCATTGGAATAGAAACTAAAGAACATGGCATGCTCTAAAAGTTTATCTGACATTGAGTCTCTGAAGAAATACTTAGAACTAACTGTGGCTAAAGTCTCCTTTTAGCTTGCAAAAAACATATATTCGTAGCCAGAAAAATTAAAAGCCTGTCAAAGTGAAACGGCGACCAGGTTGAAATAAATTGCTTTTATTTATTTACTTAAACATCGACATATGAGTTGAATCAAGCTGTTTAGTTAAAAAATACATATGCATTTAAATGTGTAACAGAACTTAGGGCCATACTAAGAGAACCATATTAACGAATATTACAGTCACAGGTTGCAGATGTTCCTCGACCGGCTGCAGATAAGCTCGTATAAGCCGGCTCTATATACTAGGCTCTTAGTGGGCTCACAATTTGCGGCAACACAGGCGAGCTGTAAGTAGCCGCCGCATACACAGCTGTAAGCTTCACCCGATACTTAACATTATAAAGAACTTAAAATAGTGAAATTATATATACTTATAATAAATCTACTATAGATTTAAAATTTTATTGCAAATACGTTATTTGTTCAACTGAACATTGATTGATGGTGTAAGAATATCCACTACCTCGTACCACCTTGTGGGTGTCGTAAGAGGCCAAAGAGGGTAACGAAACAAAATATCAAAACGGGACAAAATAATAAAATAAACTGCGTTTTCCATCCCGCCTGACAGGCGTGGCAGCTATGGAAAATATATCCCTGTGAAGCAATCTATGTGGGAGAACTATATCCAGCAGTGGACTTAGACAGCTTGCAATGATGATTATTATGATGGTTTTGTTAAAATCGCAGTTTTATAAATTATTATTTTTTTCTTTTAAATCCTTTGTCCACTATAAACAATAGAGTAACATTATGGAGCACAACAATTTTAAACAATAGCGACCGCTCATTATCAAAGTCAAACTTTACCTCGGTATTGAAAGTAGTTCGAAACATTTAATTACATAGTGAAATTGTGTTTAAAATTATTTAATATTGCTTGTCACGTTTTATAGTATACTAGTTGGCCCAACAGATGTTCTGTCCTTAACAGTAGGTGGCGCAATAAAACGGAATGAAATCGGGGTGAAACTTATTTCACCACTATCATCATCATTACAGCCCTTCACAAGTCCACTGCTGAACATAGGCCTCCCCCAAGGAATGCCACAAAGCACGGTCCCGAGCCACCTGCATCCATCGACTTCCCGCATGTCTTACCAGGTTCACCACTATACTGCTCCATTTTATAATGTAAATATTAAAAGTTAATAATAACTCGAACTATGCCGTGTAGTGGCGGTCAAGAATATCCACTACCCCATATCCTCCCGTGGGTGTCGTAAAAGGCGACAAAGGGAAACAGGCAGGAGATGGGCAGCAGCATCTTCCTGGTAACGGCATAAATACAATAAAAAACTGCGGTTGCCAACCCGCTCGCCAAGCGTGGCAACTATGGCAATATACCCCCCCATGAGCAATGACAATAATAAACGGCCCCCAGTCCCCGGCGGCCCCGCTATTCCTGGCTACGGTGGCGACCATGGTAACGGCGGGGCAGGGGGTGCTAAGAATCTCCGGCGGAGGTTCGGTTGCCACCTTAGACGACTCGACCTGGCAACGTACAACGCACGCACCCTGAGGACTGACGAGAAGATCGTGGAGCTGGAAGAAGAGATAGACAAGTTGCGCTGGCATATTATAGGAATATCCGAAGTCCGAAGAGAGGGGGAGGACAAGGTAATCCTCGAATCCGGCAACTTGCTCTATCACCGGGAGGGCGACCATCTGTCCCAAGGAGGTGTCGGATTTATCGTCCACAAGTCTCTCGTTAACAACGTTGTAAAGATCGGGAGTGTGTCGACAAGGGTTGCGTACCTTATACTCAGAATCACCAAACGGTATTCGCTGAAGGTCATACAGGTTTACGCACCAACCTCGGCACACCCCGATGAGGAGGTGGAGGAAATGTATGAGGATATCTCTAGAGCCATGCATTCCTCCAAAACCCAATATACGGTATTAATGGGAGACTTCAATGCAAAACTAGTCACAAGAGAGAACGGTGAGCTGAAAGTAGGGAAATTTGGAATAGGGCAACGGAACCCAAGGGGCCAGCAGCTGGCCGACTTCATGGAGAAAGAGGGACTCTTTATGATGAACTCTTTCTTCAAGAAGCGGCCCCACAGGAAGTGGACCTGGTCGAGCCCCGACGGTTCGACAAAAAATGAGATTGACTTCATTATGACGACCAGACGACAACTGTTCAGTGATGTCTCAGTGATCGCGAGGGTGAAACCCGGCAGCGATCACCGAATGGTTAGAGGCACACTGAACCTAAATGTTAAGTTGGAGAGGTCTCGTCTGATGAAGTCAACGCTCCGTCCCCCTCGTGCTCTAATCCAAAGTCCCGAAACCTTTCAGCTCGAGTTACAAAACCGATTTCAGTGCCTAGAAGACTGCAATGAAGTGGACGATATGAATGACAAGCTCGTGGAAACTGTCCATGCGGTCGGAGCTAAGTTCTGCAAGACCCACCGTAGAAGAACGCAAAAACTCTCCGAACACACTCTTGATCTCATGGCTGTTAGACGGGAGATGACGCTACATTCTTCAACAGATTTGACAGCATACAGGCAACTGAACAGACAGATCTCCAAATGCATGCGGCGAGACTTACGCAACTTCAATACAGCTCGTGTTGAAGAAGCGATCGAGCGGAACCAAGGCTCCAAAGTCTTTGCCAGAGATCTGTCTGCCAGAAAGAGCCAACTGTCAAAGCTGAAGACCGAATGTGGCAGCATCGTTTCCGGGGCACCTGAGATTTTGAGTGAGATTGAGAGGTTCTATGGGCAGCTGTACACGTCATCGTTGGAGCCACACGCAAGTGTGAGTAACGATCCAAGAGCGAGTCTTATTCGACACTATTCCGAAGATATCCCGGACTTCAGTCTGAGCGAGATTAGAATGGCTCTCCAGGACCTTAAAAACGGCAAGGCTTCAGGCGAGGATGGAATTACAGCGGAGCTTCTGAAAGCGGGTGGAAGACCGGTACTTGAAGTCCTTCAGAAGCTCTTTAATTCCGTCCTCCATGGTGGCATTACACCGGAGGCGTGGAGCAGAAGTGCGGTGGTCTTGTTCTTCAAGAAAGGTGACAACGCTCTTTTGAAGAACTACAGACCGATTTCCCTTCTGAGCCGCGTCTACGTGCTGTTTTCGAGAGTCATTACGAATCGTCTCGCGCGCAGACTTGACGACTTCCAGCCTCCCGAACAAGCCGGTTTCCGAAAGGGCTTTAGCACCATAGACCACATACATACCCTACGGCAAATTGTACAGAAGTCCGAAGAGTACAATTTGCCACTATGTCTGGCGTGGGTGATAGAGGGCTTCCGACCGCCGTAGGGATCGGATGCAATTCGCATCGCTAGTGACTTGTGGACTACTGGTGGACAGCCGGTGTACGGGTGGTCGACTGGTGTACTGCTGGTGGACAGCCGGGTGATAACTGGTGACTGGTTGTCAATTCGGTTGTCATCTGGTGGACAGTCGGTGGACAGATGGTGGACAACCAATGAAAAACAAGTGGAGTGGAATAATAAACAAGTGACTATCGAAAAACATTGTGGACAAGGTCCGAAAACAGTGAATAGCAAACTATTACAAGTGCAAAACAGTGAAGTGAAAAAGACCTCAAAACTAAACTATTAACAATATTTCCCACATTAGATTGTCAACAGTAGTCTAAAAACAAATGAACGAAGTGCAAAACTATAATTTACATTATTCAAGTGCAAAACTTACAAAACACAATTAAATTAGGCATGATTTTGCATTTTTGATCAATAAAACAGTGTCATCTAGAGAAAATACTCAAAACTATAAAGACTATCACGCACCAAACAACTGTCCCGTCCTCTAGTTCCTAATCGAGCCAGCAGAGGACAGCACAAGTTGCAAAACGACAAAAAAATATTCACAACACTATATTATCGTAAAATATATCCAACAAATATGGAGGAAGTAATGAATATGCTTAGAAAAATTCAAAATGAGCTGAATGAACAAAAAGCAACAATTGTGCAATCAGCTGACAAAGTTACGGAACAAGTTACGCAAAATATAAACTCCATATTGGAGGAAAAGTTTAAAGCAATAGATATAAAATACGAAAACCTTAAAGAGAAGCTGGAAAACCAGGAAAAAAGATTATACTTTTTAGAAAAACAGTCAAGACAGAGGAACATCGTTATTTTTGGCTTAGCGTAAACTGATACATCATATGCAAATTTAGAAAAAACCGTATTAAGTTTCATAAATCAATACTTCTCTGTAGGACTAGAACACAGAGATATACAAGAAACTAGGAGAATAGGGAAGAAAGGAGAAAAACCACGGCCGATTACCGTAACGTTTACTTCATTGGGCACGAAAATAGAAATCTTTAAACACAGGAGAGTATTGAAAGATACCACTTATTACATAAAAGAAGACTTTCCACAACATATTTTAGAAAAAAGAAGGGAACTGCAAGAGCAAGCAAAAATTGAAAAAGAGAAAGGAAACTCCGCCACTATCAAGTACGATAAACTGATAATACACTACAAAAATGCAAATACATCAGGCAACAAGAAAAGAACTCTACCAACATCACCAAACTACAATGATTTTACGCAACCAGAACCAAAGACACAAGCTAATAAAAAGAACAAAACTCAAACAGGACTACGAAGATCGTCGAGTTTATCAGAGGGAGTTATGAAACCAGGAATACTTAGTTTCCTAACAACTAAAAACCAAACCACCAACAACCAAAATAACCTACCATACGACCAAACAAAAATAACGAACAATAACAATTACAGCCCTCTCTCACGGAAAACACACCATAAATAATAACAAACACTTAACCACATCTTCCAAGCCGGCTGGTCCCCGTGGAAGATTACGACCGAAACCCTCCAGAGGAAACATTAGCAGGTTCGTCAAAGACTACTAAAAACAAGTATCATAACCACCTATATATATCGACCTACAACGTTAAAACCCTATCGACTTATTCACGACTACTGGAACTAACAGAATCATTAAAAAACGTAAAGTACGATATTATTGGTCTCTCAGAAGTCAGAAAACTCGGTAACAAAATAGAAGAACATGATGAGTTTATTTTGTACCACATTGGAGAAACGCCGGGATTATATGGAGTAGGCTTTATTGTCAAAAAACAGCTGAAAAATACATAAAAAGTTTCAATGGACTGTCAGAAAGAGTGGCCCTGCTAAGAATGCATACCAACAATTTAGACTTAAGCATCATTCAAGTTTACGCCCCAACAGAGGCCTCGAAGGAAGAAGAACTAGAGCTATTCTACAGTACTGTCGACAAAGCCATACAACTTTCAGGAAATAATATAATAGTCAGTGGTGACTTTAACGCCAAAATTGGTCAACCCAAACCAAACGAAACCATTACGGGAAGTTACGGCTATGGTAATAGAAACTGAGGAGACAGACTCATCGAGTTTGCGTACGAGAACAATCTAGCTATTATGAATACTTTTTTCAAAAAGAACAACAAACAGAGATGGACTTGGAAACAACCCGATGACTCTGGAGGAGGCCTTTACCCTCCGTTGAGAGGGGTTCTTGCAATTGTACAAAAACAAAAAAAAAACTTTCATTATGCATTGTTATAATTGTCTTAGACAACTACTAGAAGTAAGAAGATAAATTGTCTTGTTCTATATTATTCTATTACATATCTATCTATCAAAATTAAGTATATTCCTTACTAAATAAACGTTATATTCCTAACTATTAAAAGTAATATATACCAAAATACTAAGTTTTTTTTGTAACACTAGATTAATTATTTTTTTTTGCATGCACACTGTTTTAAAATTGTAAATTTCTACTTTGAAGCAAGAAATAAAAGGCTTTTTTATTTTTTATTTTTATTTTTATTTTTATTTTATATAGTCCTCATGGCAGAATTGCTGGAGGAGCTAAGCACTATGCTCAATGACCTCAATAGTGTCTCCCAACGGATAGGTCTTAAGATGAACATGGACAAAACAAAGATTATGTTTAATGTCCATGTCACACCTATGCCGGTAGTTGTTGGGAGCACTAAGCTCGAAGTTGTTGACGAGTATGTTTACCTGGGACAAATAGTCCGACTAGGTAAGTCCAACTTCGACCGAGAGGTCAATCGACGGATTCAACTCGGCTGGGCAGCGTTCGGGAAGCTACGACACATCTTCTCGTCAGAAATACCTCAAAACCTTAAAACAAAATTGTACAACCAGTGCGTGTTGCCAGTGATGACTTACGGAACTGAGACGTGGTCCTTCACTGCTGGCCGTATGAGGAAGCTCAAGGTCGCTCAGCGAGCTATGGAGAGGGCTATGCTCGGAGTTCCTCTGCGTGATAAACTTAGGAATAAGGATATCCGCAGTAGAACCAGAGTAACCGACATAGCCCAACGGATTAGTAAGCTGAAGTGGCAGTGGGCCGGCCATATAGCTTGAAGAACCGACAACCGATGGGGAAGAAAGGTTCTCGAGTGGCAGCCTCGTACCGGTAGGCGAAGTGTAGGGCGTCCCCCCACAAGATGGAGTGACGACCTGGTAAGACATGCAGGAAGTCGATGGATGCAGGTGGCTCGGGACCGTGCTTTGTGGCATTCCTTGGGGGAGGCCTATGTTCAGCAGTGGACTTGTGAAGGGCTGTAATGATGAATAACTCGAACTCGGTGCCATATATCGGGGCCAGAATTTATAATTTTCTTTTTAGCGTTAGACAAAAATAATAAATATATCATATACATTGAGTATGAGTCAATTTAATCCATAAATATAAAATAGTTACAGCAGAGCCATAGCCAGGCCTACCCTAGTCGGCTCTACTGTCTATGGTTCATAGCATCCACTTACTATCAGATGGACTGTGTGCTATGTGTTACCCTTATTCTATAGAAAATTTCACCAGAGCGCCATCTAGCAGAGCCCAGCATGGCTATGAAGCATCGTCTCGATAACAAATATATTGTGTGAATATAAGCTCAATTAATCAAGTAGTTCAGAAGTTTCGAAGCCACCCCTCTTTATTTTCTCAGTCCGTATCGCTAACTGTTTTGCTACTGTTGCTTATAAATTATGTAGTTTTGCCTAAAAACAATTACTAAACTTATTATTGTGAGCTGTTATAAACAGATGTATAAGTGAGTAATTGCTATTATAAGCATTATGTAAAGTATATAAAAGTGATTTTTCACAAACTCTAACCTATGTTTGGTACACAACTTTCTTATAATTTATAATATTCCGAAGTGTAAATAAATTAAATTAGTTTTGCAGCAGTAAAAAGTGTCTTTTTTAAAAATGAACCAAGGCGAGCCATTGTAACAATTTTGGTGTCAGAAGTGGGATGTTCTGGAAAAACAATTAAAGTACTGGGACTCTTAGGTGTTAGGCACGTCGCGATAAAGAATTCCCGCCTAATAGTTATTTGGCTCCGTAAACCTAAGCGTTCATCACCACGGTCCTTGGGTAAGGTGGCAGCTTTCGATGGTAAGTCTTGGGTACATGTGCCTAAGCCCGCATGGTTGCACTTGTGGCCGACGATAAGACTCCGCTACTAAGCGCCAGCCCGCACCGCATCATCAAGAACCTCCTGCTGCTCCATCGTGATCGACGAAAAGCCTCCACTTTCGAGTGTGAGCCCGCATCGGAACCCCTTGCACTATCGGGTCACCGGACGGTTAGTCTCGCCACCAACATCAGATCTTGCATCACCATCATCATCACCACGTGTAAGGTCTCCTCACGGACAACGCAACGGGACTACCAGTTAGTGCCGTAATTTAAGACTTCCTGCGTCGTCGGACACTCAAAGTCAACGCTGCCATTGACGTCATCACTGTACACGTTTTGGAAAACTGAGATGTTCGTGAGAATCTACATTTTGTGAGTAATTTTATATAATATTAAATTAAAGTTTTCCAAAGTTATTGATTACAGCTTATTTCCAAGTGAAAGTGATTTAATTTCAAAAAGTAATCAATTATAAGACATTTATTTTATCATTAAGTCATTGAATATTAATATTTTCTTTAATATATTTTCTTGTATTTCTGATGAATTGTACTGTATTTTAAAAATATTCTCTATTAATTAATGTTCTCTAAAAAGGTAAAAGCTGAAAAAGTTAAAATTTCAAATTCTGACTCCTCAGATAGTTCATTGTCAGGACTATATTCAACACTGAAAAATATTAATTAAAAATGTAGGAAAAAATCACTCTTTCAGTCCTAATCAAATTTGTTAAGCTCTACAATGGGGATCGCGAGTCTTTGCCCGCGTTTGTTACAAACAGCGAAAACGCAACTTCATTAGCAAGTACAGACCAAGAGAATGTATTGTTTAAATATATTGTGTCCCAACCTGAAGGAAAAGCACAATTAGCATGTTGCTTAAATAAATTTAGTAGTTGGCCTGAATTAAAACAATTTCTTAAATCGACGGAGAGAAAAAATATTAGAAGCATTTACTCGTAGACCTACAAAATTGTAAACAGTTGCCTTCAGATAATCATTGGCCTTAAATACTTTCTTATTAGGCATAAATCTTAGTTATTCGCATATTGTACGCTGTAGGAACTTTATCCGGAGCGATTACACATGCTATCGTTATCATCATTACAGCCTTTTACAAGTCCACTGCTGAACATAGGCCTTCCCAAGGAGTGCCACAAAGCACGGCCCTGAGCCACCTGCATCCATCGACTTCCTGCATGTCTTACCAGGTCGTTACACGATCTAGTGAGGGGACGTTCTACACTTCGTCCGCCGGTACGAGGCTGCCACTCGCTAACCTTTTCACCCCATCGATTGTCCGTTCTTCAAGCTATATGGCCGGCCCATTGCCACTGCAGCTTTCTAATCCTTCGGTCTATATCGGTAACTCTGGTTCTACTGCGGATATCCTCACTTCTAAGTTTATCACGCAGAAAAACCCCGAGCATAGCCCTCTCCGTAGCCTCGCACTGAGCAACCTTGAGCTTCCTCATACAGACAGCAGTGAAGGACCAAGTTTCAGTTCCATAGGTCATCACTGGCAATACGCACTGGTTGTATAGTCTAGTTTTTAAATTTTGAGGTATACCTGGCGAGACGCTATGGCATAATTTCCCGTAATTTCACATTATATCGAGGACGAAAAATTATTTAAAAAAGGAAATTATCGCAGCGCTCATCCAAATCGTGCTCAATTTATTACAAACTCGGATATACTTCTTCCGAGTGTTATAAAAATAAATAAAAGGTTTCCTATCCCCACCCCCATCATCTTAACTCTAATTCTAATTCATCGCATCAGAAAAATTCAAACAATCCAAATAATTATTATAATATATATCATTCTAATTTTAATCCTCATAAAATATGTGAATATTGCAAAATAAAGATTATTTAATAAGCGAGTGTCGCAAACTTAAGTTTAAAAGCGTATGCGCCTCAATAAACGTAACGCTGCACTATCAAGTACACAAGTACCTGGCACTAGTAATGTGCCGGACAATAATCGCTCTAATATACACGTTGTTTGCGCCCCTGAAAATAATATTGATGTTTAAATTAAACACGGTTTCCGTGCCGTGTCTACCGAAACATCGTATTAATTTAAATGCCACGAAAACTATAAAACTTTCTACATCCCGTGTTCCTAAATTATGTTATAAAGCACGGATGACAAAAAATATTGATGACCATGTTTTAAATACTACGTTCAATGAGTCGTCAATAGAGTTTCAAAGTCGCACCTGTGATCAATTCTCGGCTGCACAGGATTCTAATTTTAATGTACCTTCGTGTCAATTAATATGCTACACTTCAAATAAAAGACTCGATTCCTTTGTTCCTATGTTATTTTAACACAGTATACTCGTAATAAAAAATCAAAGACTCAAAAGGTTAAAAATAATGTCTCAATTTCTAATAACTCTTATAATAAAAAAAACTATGGCTATCAACGTGATGTCACAAATTGTGAAACATTTACGTCACTCTCTAGGGTTGGCGCATGTGAGAAAACTTATACAATAAATAATATTAATAATAATATTTCTCTGCCTCACGTTATGTTAAAGACTAATTTTAATGAAAAGCCCCTATGTTTCATATCAATACTGCTTCTATGACTTCTATTGTGAAATATTCTAGTTTATTAAATCAACCAGTTCTAGGGACTGATATAATTACAATGAAAGGTCTCGATGATAATGACTGCACGTGCGCATTCCTCGGATCCATTAAGATTGATTTCGAATACCAGATTTCTTTTAAGAGTAAAATAGTATTTAACTTTTTATTTCATGCAATTGACGACACAATGAATTTAAATTACTACGGTATCATAGGTAGTGGTTTTATACAACATTTTAATGTAGATATACAGTAATAGCATCACGCTATAAGCAGGAGTGCTACCAGGCCTGGGCTGACGCATCAACGTCTCGGGATGTAAACACCAGCGCACTTAAAAAGAAGTACAATTCCGCCTCCAGGTCCTTCAAAAGCGTCATTGCCAAGGCAAGGTCTGAGCACATCGGCAGAATTGGCGAGAAGCTAGTTCGCCTTCCTTCGGGAACCCGTGCATTCTGGTCTCTCGCCAAGGCTGTTCAAGGGAACTTCTGTCAGCCATCTCTTCCATCTCTGCACAGAGAGGACGACTCACTGGCCCATGCCGCAAAGGAGAAAGCCGATCTTCTGAGCTCTCTTTTTGCGTCTAACTCGACTCTAAATGACGGGGAGAACACACCTCCGACCATCCCGCGATGTGAGTGCTCCATGCCGGATGTGCGATTCACACAGCGTTCGGTCCGCAAAGCACTCTTCTCCCTGGACGTCAGAAAGTCGAGTGGGCCCGATGGAGTCCCTCCCATTGTGCTGAAGACGTGTGCTCCGGAGTTGGCACCGGTTTTAACGCGTCTTTTCTGGTACTCCTACTCCCAAGGCCCGAACTCATGGAAGACAGCTTTGGTGCACCCGATCCCTAAAAAAGGCGACTGCTCAGAACCGTCCAACTACAGGCCTATCGCCATCACCTCATTGTTCTCCAAAATAATGGAAGCCGTTATAAACTGCCAGCTCATGAGGTACCTTGGGGATCACCAGCTGATTAGTGACCACCAGTACGGTTTTCGTCGGGGTCGATCAGCTGGTTATCTTCTAGTCTACTTAACTCATAGATGAGCAGAGGCAGTAGAGTCCAAGGGGGAGGCATTAGCCGTTAGTTTGTACGTAGCGAAGGCCTTTGATCGGCTCTGGCACAAAGCGCTTCTTTCGAAGCTTCCTGCCTATGGGCTTCCCGAGAAATTGTGCAAATGGATCACCAGGTTCCTTGCTGATCGGAGCATCAAGGTCGTATTAGACGGTGCATGCTCTGATCTCAAGCCTATCAACGCTGGTGTTCCACAAGGCTGCGTGCTATCACCAACGCTGTTTCTCCTGCATATCAATGATATGTTGCTAACTGGTAGCATTCATTGCTATGCAGACGACAGCACTGGTGATGCCTTATATACCGGCCGTGGAAATATTTCTCGGGAAAACTACGCCGAGTACCGGGACAAACTTGTGTCTGAAGTCGAGTCTTTGCTTAACAAAGTCTCGGATTGGGGCCGACTAAATCTAGTCCAGTTCAATCCCCAGAAGGCACAAGTTTGCGCGTTTACCGCTTAAAAGAACCCCTTTGTCATATCTCCTCAGTTTCAAGGCACTCCCCTTGCTGCCTCAGCCGGTATCGGAATCCTTGGCGTTGACATATCGAATAGTGTGCAGTTTCGTGGTCACTTGGAAGGGAAGGCCAAATTGGCCTCTAAACAGCTTGGCGTGCTCAGTAGAGCGAGACAGTATTTCATGCCGGCACATCGCTTGCAACTTTACAAAGCGCAAGTTCGGCCCCACATGGAATACTGTTCTCATCTCTGGGCCGGGGCACCCCAGTGCCAGCTCCTTCCACTTGACCGCATCCAGCGCAGAGCGGTTCGAATCGTCGACGACCGAGTTCTTTCTGATCGGCTCGATACACTGGCACTGCGTAGAGATGTTGCATCTCTTTGCGTATTTTATCGCATCTATCACGGGGAGTGCTCTGAGGAATTGTTTGGACTAATTCCAGCCGCTCAATTTCACCATCGCACATCGCGACAAAACTCGCGTTACCATCTATACCATCTGGATAATTGGCGGTCCACCACTGTGCGATTTAGATGAAGTTTTCTCCCTCGCGCGACTTCCTTGTGGAATCAATTACCACCAGCGAATTTTTCGGACCTATATGACTTAGGAACCGTCAAGAAAAGAGCTTACACCTTTCTAAAAGGTTGGCAACGCATCTGCAATTCCCCTGGTGTTGCGGTTGTTCATGGGCGGCGGTAGTCACTTACCATCAGGTGAGCCGCATGCTCGTTTGCCCCCTATTCCATAAAAAAAAAGTACTCTATTAGTTCTCTTTATTTACTAGATCATAAAATATATTTTTGTTTTAGTATACCATTATACGTTACACCTCCACGGTCGGAGAAAATAATTGAGTGGCAAGTAGCCAATTTATTAAAAGTAGGTGATTGTAAAGAAGCCTTAGTATTAGATCAGGAAGTTTGCGAAGTCGTATGTTTGGCTAATTGTATTGTAAGGTTAAAACCGAATAATAGAGTTAACGTTACCGTGTTATACACTACGGTAGATGAAATCTAAATTAAAAACTGTCAGGTTCAATTGATTCCATACCAACTTATGTCGTCAAAATTAGATAACTCTCATAAAGAAATTATTACCGGGCATTTTGAATGCACACGTATGCCTTTTGGCCTCAAGAATGCCCCACCAACCTTTTATAGACTAAAGGCCTTCATTGTTATATATATTTAGATGATTTTATTATATACTCTCATGATTTTGACTTGCATATGAAAAAACGTGAACTAATCTTCTCCAAATTCAGAGAGGCTTATTTAAAACTACAACCTGACCAATGTGACTTCTAGCGACTAAAAGTCTCTTACCTTGGACATGTAATTACAGATCAAGGTATTTCGCCTAACCCTAATAAAGTAAAGGCTATTACTCTGTTTCCCACAACTAAGACTCCTAAAGCTGTAAATTCATTTCTTGGATTAACAGATTACGATCGTCGTTTCATAGAAAACTGTTCTCATATCACAAAACCTCTAACTTCTTTACTTAAAAAGGACTCAATCTATCACTGTTCTCACAGGTCTCATGAGCAAGAATATGCTTTCAATCAACTTAAACAAAAGTTGGTTACAGCTCCTTTACTTCAATACCCTGACTTGTAGTGTTATGCAACTTACATTTCATTGTACACTAATTCTCCATTCTGTTTTGATATTCTGCATTCATGTTTTGCATCACTTTATACTATTTTTCCATTCTGATTTTGATTTTCTGCATTTATATTTTGCATCACCTTTATTTCTATCGGATCCTGTAACGTATTTACACAATAACATATCATTTTACTTCGTATTTTCACACTATTTAGCACTTTTAAAATAAGTCTACCTTTTTCGGTCTTTTATTGAATTCTCTGTAACTCTACAATTTCAGGCTTCGCGCACGCTGCCGTGCATTAGTTTTTCCTATATGAATAATATCTCATTTCTTACTTAAATGTAATATTTTCTTAATAACAGTCCTAAAACTAAAAATTGCTCAATTTGACAACCATTGTTTATGTGGTTGTTATGGTAACTTTTATTCAAATTCGTCTCTGGTATGATGTTCTTCCTACATAAATACTTTTTGGCTGTAGGTCATTTACAATAAATTTCGTTTTAATTTAAATAATTTCTCGTTCTCTCTAAAAAGGTATAAAAGCCGAGCAATTGGAGAATACAAAAAGTCTCGCTTCAGTTCTCAAACGAGAAACATCTACTAAAGGCCTTATCCCGGGGCCGCTTTGCCCCGGGATCCTGCAAGCCTCCATCTACACGTGAAGTCGTCGGCAGTCTGCTTCAAGCGCGGGGCCACACTACCTTCGGGCACGCTACGACTGCTTGCTCCAGTCGCCGAGTGGACCTATTGCCCGCGCTACCTCTGGGCGCGGCGACTACTTCTTCAAGTACTGAGCGCACCTACCCCAGGCGCTACGTGCGCCGGCTCCGGACGCTGCGTGTGCCCAGTCCAGGCGCTGCGTGCCGTCGCCGCTGAGAAACCTCAAGCTCTGCGTGTGCCTATTTCTACAAAAGCAGCGAGGCTCCAGGCTCCACTATAAAACTATATTGTCCTATTCTCCTATCTTTATTTTTTTTAAAACCTAATTGTAATCTCATTTCATCCATCATCTTCATATTTCATTTTTTTTATAAAATTGTAAATACTCTTTTAAAAAAACTTAAATATATTATTTTCTTGGTCTACTTTTGTTGTTTTGCTGTTCTTAGGTTAGGTTCTTTTTCTCTTTTAATTGTCGCTTCACGACAGACTACTGTCAACCTTTTGTCGTAACAACCGATTCTTCTAATTACGTTGTTGGCGCTGATTTGTCTCAGGACGAGATTGTTAAGGATAAACCTTAAATAGTAGTACCTTAAATAAACAAGAAGGAAATTATTCGACTACAGAAAAGGAATTATTGGCTCTTCGGTATTAATACATTTAGACCATATCTTTACGGGTATAAATTTAAGATTGTCACAGATCATTGCCCTCTTACGTGGCTTTTTAATGCCAAAGATCCAGGCGGACGTTTGCTCAGATGGGGATTAAAATTAGAGGAAATAATAATGAAATTGTTTACAAGCCAGGTAGAATTAATTCAGTTTTTTTTTTATAGGATACGGGTGACAAACGAGCACACAGTCCACCTGATGGTAAGTGGTTGCTGCAGCCTATAGACATCTACATCTATCCTCTATTACAAATCAAAATGTAGATGCGTTGTCACCCGTGAGGACTAAGATGGAATGCCTCATTTCCAGTAAAAAGGGCCTCCAGCCACCTGCACTCACCAAGCGAAACGCAGAGGTAAACCTCTACTTCACGCTGGTTTTCTGTGAGGTCGTGGTACCACCCCGGTTCGAGCCGGCCAATCCTTACGACAGCAAAAGCTGCCGCGTGGCTCTACCACTGTTAATAATACGGATGCTTTTTCTCGTAATCCAGTAAACGGTATTATGCGTTCTAAATTAAATAAGGCTACATATGAACAATTTTTAAAAAATAATTTTCAAAATCAATTTCTAATGATACACAAATAGAAGAGAATAATCAAAGTTTGTATTCTGTTCCTTGTCCAGTCTCTCTAGACTTTGATTACTCTATGCCAAACTGTGAACAGCTATTGTCAATGATAAATAATACTGCCGAGTTGTTATTAGCGGAACGCAAACCTACAACCGCACACTTGGTCTACTCTAACAATAAAATATTTTACTTTCTTTACACTAAAGTTCATCTAATGATGATGAGACAAATTATAAGACAATTTATAATTTATTACGTAAGTTTAGGGACGAAATTATTTCTAAAGATTACTATGATACTGACATAGCATTATCTGACTTTTCGGAACCATTTACAAAGTTCATATACTTAAAGATTTACAATATTATATCTTATATTTTCCATGGTACGAATATTAAGGTTCGCATACACAAGAATAGAATGCAATACCCTTCTCCAACCAAGATTCCAAATATTTTAAAAGAAAATCACGGGACTACCGTAGCTGGTCATCCAGGTATAAAACGCGTGCATAGTAGAATTAAATCTTTGTTTTATTGGAAAAACATGCGTGCAGACCTAGAATGCTTCGTTAAAGATTGTCAAATTAATAAGCCTTTGCGCAATTTTAACAATGCACCCATGGTTTTTACAGTGGTAGAGCCACGCGGCAGCTTTTGCTGTCGCACGGATGGGCCGGCTCGAACCGGGGTGGTACCACGACCTCACAGAATACCAGCGTGAAGTAGAGGTTTACCTCTGCGTTTCGCTTGGTGAGTGCAGGTGGCCGGAGGCCCTTTTTACTGGAAATGAGGCATTCCATCTTAGTCCTCACGGGTGACAACGCATCTGCATTTTGATTCGTAAATGAGGATAGATGTAGATGTCTATGGGCCGCAGCAACCACTTACCATCAGGTGGACTGTGTGCTCGTTTGTCACCCTTATCCTATAAAAAAAAAAAAAAATGGTCATAACGTCCTAAAGCACGAACCCGTTTGAAAGATTAGCGCTAGATATTGTCGGTGTTTTATCCGAAGCGGGTCTTCAAAAATTTAAATACATACTAACACTCCAGGATGACTTAACCAAATTTTCTTGCGCCTATCCAATGATTACTTCGACAACTGATAAAGTCGCGCATAATCTCATTCATTTTATTTCATTATTTGTGTTTCCTACAATGATTCTAACTGATCAAGGTTCATGCTTTACTTTAGAGTTATTTAAGCAATTGACTAGCATTCTTAAAATAAAAAAATATCTTCTCGAGTCCATACCCTCCTCAAACGAATGGTGCATTAGAACGTAGTCATGCTACCCTTAATGAATATTTAAAATCATTTGTAAATAATAACCATGATGATCGGCACTGTTATCTTACTACTGCAATTTTATCTTACAATACCACTCCACATTGTACTACTAAATTTAATTCCTTTTGAATTATTATACGAACATAAGCCGTATATCCCTAGTAGCATATACAACTTCGATGAAAAAACAACCTACAATTAGTACATTCGCGCTCTACAATATTGAATGAAATACTCCCGCGAAAAGCCTTAGAAAATATAAATAAAAGCAAGGAACCTTCAAAAAGGTACTACGAAGCCTCTTCGCGAGAAAAATCTTATAAAGTAGATGATTTAGTCTATATTAAACAGCACTATAGGTTGCGCAAGGCCCTGTCTCCAATTTGTAAGGGACCTTTTAAAGTTATTAAGGTTAACGGCAAAGATACGACTTAGGGACCTTCAAGAAAAGAGCGTACTCCTTTTTAAAAGGCTGGCAACGCATCTGCAATTCCCTCCCTGGTGTTGCAGTTGTTCATGGGCGGCGGTAGTCACTTACCATCAGGTAAGCCGCATGCTCGTTTGCCCCCTCTCCTATAAAAAAAAGATAATGTTACTGTATGCATAAATAGGAAACACGTAAAATACCACATTAATGAAATAAACACAACGTAAATTATGTAATAATTGTTACAAATTCCTCATCCGATCGAGTTATTTAGAACCGATTGAACAAATTGTACATAGTCCAGGTTTATACTTCGATTCGACTTCTATAGCATACTTCTGCAACGATTATTGGCCTTATTTAAAGAAAATTGATCAATCGACTTCGAGCACGTCTAGTTTTTGTGAGAAGGCTCAGAATACCGCAATCATTGTTATAAATTTCAAAGATAATAAGCCCAATAGAAATTCTAATTAACGATAATTGTCTTAAATATGACTCGTTATCACATATTATTTCCGAAAATACTATTATCCGTTTTAAAAGATCTCTTGAATTTGGCAGTGAGATTCTTAAGTTCTTCTTTGGTACATTAGATACCGATGACGCCAGAAAATAGGATGAAGCTATTTCTACTTGTCAGCGTAATGAAAACGAGAATTATTCACTAATGAAAGACAACGTACATTTTGTTCAATCATTCGTCAATAATTTTAATGTTTAAATTCGTCAATTAAATGATAATGAAATTAAATTAAATAAACAAATTGAAAAACTAAATTAAATATTTTCTGAACATTCTAAAATTACTACCGACTTGGTTCAGCAAAAATAAATTCCATTTTTATTGTGATTGAAGGTTCAATGCTATCGGTTTCAAATATACTAGACACAATTTTAAGCTCTATTTTATTTGCAAAATCCAATATCCTCCATCCCTATATCTTAACTCCCACTAAGTTATTTAAAGAGCTTTCTAATAGCAAAGTGAGCAAAGTTAATGTAGAACTTCCAATTTACTTATCATTAGAGAATATACATACAATTATTGATCTTGCTAAATTAACTTTGTATTACTATAATAATAGGATAGTATTTGTCATAAGAATTCCTTTAATGAATCCTATTAAGTTTAGTGTTTATAAGATTTTACCATTACATACACAACATGATAAGCATAATTTACAAAGTTATTTTCGCATTCATACTTCCAAGCTTATAATATAATTTAAATTTAATTATATTAATTAACGCATTATTTGATAGCTTAAGTGAATGTAAAAACGTTCTGTTTTGTCCACAATTAATAATCCAACCTGTGAAACTCAACTCTTGAGTGAAGTAATTTTGTCACTTCCAGAAAATCAATATGTGATTTGAAAATAATATATGGCAATGTTAATTTATGGCAAAACTATGTGATGGAAGATTTATTTATGTTCAGTCTAAGCCGAATAAATTTACTATTAAATGTACAAATGATAATAACATTTCGGATTATACCGTACAAGGCACTGTAACATCATCTTTAAAAATGATTGCGTTGCATATTACCAAACACTGCAATTTCACCCATCTCTAATGTTTTAACCTCAATTACGCTAACAGATATTGACTTGGAATAGTTAAAATTAGCGTTATATAGAATTGAAGCAACTATTAAAGATTCAACAATCGTTTTGTAAAGGAGGACTTCGTCACTGCTGCCAGAAAACATTCGTCCATGTCTCCGCTCACCACCATTGCTATAGGTCTACAAGGCAACAACCGTATCTTTGTGAACGATCATCTAACTACCTACAACAAAACTTTATTTAATACGACTAAGACTGTTGTTCAAGAAAAAAAAATCCAGTTCGTATGGGTGAAGAACTCGATATAAGTTCATGTCATGTATTTAAAAAAGTTGCAACGAAATCTATTAAAACTATAAAATGTTTTGAAACCACTGGTTGGGTCCATATGATTCAATTTTTCTATCGTCCGTATGAGCTCAAACTCCAGGCAGGTAAATTAGCCCTATGCTTAACAATTTTTACCCAAACAAGCAATACTATAAAGTTGATATCTCGATACATAGTTTACTTCTTGTTTGTTGTGTACAAACAGATAATATTTTTTCTATTGAAAATTTTGCTATACCCTATTTTGGATCACATAAATAACTTAAATGTAATTTTTTGGTTAATACTATTTAATCGCTTATTTATAAATCTATATTATGTCAGAATAGTCACACTAGTGTTCCGAAGGGGTAAACTGCGCCCTATAAACTGGTTTATATTAATTATATTTTTTAAATTGTACCTATCTATATACACTACTGACACACTATTTATATACCCTACAGAAATTATTTAAAGATATATGCTGTTGTCGAATACTTACATACTTAATTACAAGTATACTTATGACTTATGTTTTATGTTTCAACGTACCGCCTCGACATTTTACACATTTTACTATAGTTAGATATTTAGGAAAATATTGTTTTTGTTATTGTCAATAATACCTTTAAACGTGTACTATCAGAATGTAAGAGGCCTTCGGTCGAAAACTGATAATTTTTTTAGAAATATACTATTAAATAATTATGATATTATATGCTTGACTGAAACTAGGCTAATAGATAGCATATATAGTTCTGAGCTGTTTGTTGACAGGTACATTGTTTGGAGACGGGATCGTAATTATTTACGAACAGGAAAAAAATTGGGCGGTGGTGTCTTAATAGCGATCAAACGTAAGTTTACTTCTGTTGAGGTAACCGAATGGCAATCTTCTGCTGAAGACATTTGGGTGAGCATAAGTATTAACCGATGTCGTACACACGTATGTACTGTCTACTTATGTAAAGAAAATAGAGGTAACTCATTTGACTTACAACTACGTAATTTTTGTGACAAACTTATGGACATTATGTTATCTCATCCCAAAAACATTTTTTTTATTGCTGGCGATTTTAATGTACCCGCTATTAAATGGGAAACAAGACCGGATAATTCGGAGATGACGGCGACTAGCTATATGAGTGATCTTTATGATTTATTTATTAAATAAATCATAAAGATCACTCATATAGCTGAACCCTGAATTATTTAGGATTACGACAGTACAATTGTGTATATAATATAAATAATGTGATTTAAGATCTTGTGTTGAGCAATTCTGACACCTGTGTAATAGCTTGCGACCCGCTTATTCCGGAAGATGCTCATCACAAAGCTTTATCTATTCTTATAAAATCTGTAAAGGTCAATGAACTACCAGTTTTAAACCAAGCTAAATACATTTATTCTAAGGGTAGGTTTGACAAGATACGTGCTGAATTAAATGGCTTTGATTGGTACTCTCAACTTAAAGTAGACAATTTGGATAAAGCGACAAAATTATTTTTAATATAATATATGAGTTAAGAAATTTATACACACCGACTAAAACTGTTAAATGCTCTCGTTACCCGCCTTGGTATAGTCAGCCGCTGATAAAGATACTACGTAATAAAAACAAATACCACCGTAAGTACAAGACCTATGGCAATCTAGGTGATTATGAATCTTATTTATTTCTACATGCAAGAACTAAGGATATTGAAAGAGAATGTTACCGTAATTTTATCTCACAAACGGAAGAACACATTGCTAGCAATCCAAAGTCGTTTTGGAGATATGTTATATAATCCTACTAAAATAATCAGTCATTTCCTAGCAACATGTCACTGCAAAATGAAACAGCTATGAACGGACAACAAATAAGTGACTTATTGCAAAATATTTTCATTCCACATTTTCCTCTCCGTACGGTAATTATCATGCTGGTCATATCACTATTAATGAGTTAAACATTCCAAACTTAGTTAATTTGAATACCATATGTATTAATCAAACAAATCAATAAATTACTTAAGTCACTGTATCTCAACAAACCGGGTGGGCCGGATCTTTTACCACATATTTTTATAGTTAATTGTTCCAGAGAGCTTTCGGAACCTCTGTTCATTCTCTTTAAGCGATCGATAGCTGAAGGTGTTGTTCCCAAAATTTGGAAACAGGCATACATCACACCTGTTCACAAAAAAGGAAACACTACAAAAATAGAAAATTACAGGCCTATATCAAAACTATGTTTATTTGCTAAAGTATTTGAAAAGATAGTATATCAACAAGTGTACAATTCTATTTCCCCTACACTTAGCAATGCCCATCATAGATTTCTTATAAAAAGATCAACTATTACCAATCTGATCCTTAAAAATAATTACATTTCAAAAGTTATGGACATTGAACTCCAAGTTGACTGTATTTATACTGACTACAGTAAATGTTTCGATCGAGTAGATCATCAAATCCTTTTATAAAAATTTGCAATGTCAGGTATACATGGAGACCTTCTGCGATGGTTCTCCTCTTATATTGAAAATAGGTCACAAGCTAATGAGTTTATGTCCACTTGGCTACCAGTTCCCTCAGGCGTACCTCAAGGCTCTCTGTTGGGCCCCCTACTATTTATTACAGCCTAAAAACGATAAAAATTCTCTACTGTTCATTTGTACGGCCTATTCTTTAATATGCATCACAGGTCTGGAACCCACAATATGAGGTTTATAAGTCTCGTATTGAGGGTAACCAGAAAAGGTTTTTAAAAGCGGTAACGGTGCGACAGGTACGCAGTGCTCACGCGGCATCGACGCAGGTTATTATTTACCTACACTTTCCCGTTCATAAGTAATTAGACAAACAACTAAAAATGGCTATTGCAACTAAAATGTTAATTGTTATGTATTTTTTTAGTTGTGTATGTTCAAAGAACGTTATATAGGATAAGTCTTTTCATTTAATGTGATAACTTTATTGCCACCCCGTATAACTTCTTTGAAGGCGTACTACAGTGCAAGAATAATATACATTTAATAATTATAATTAAAAGCAAAAGTAAAAATTGTCCATACTGCAGAATCGAAACTTGCGATTTTTCTCAGCTGAGAGAAAAATAAGTAGCTCAAATAAATAATAGTTGTGTCCTAAATATACCTAGTCAGGTCATTCTGTCACATGTTTAATATAAAATAATTGAAACAAGTTTATTCATTATGTAACCATTTATATACCAAAATGAACTTAACAAAACATTGATTCTTATGACACTAAAGTTTATTCAAAATGACTTCCATGATTTTGAATACAGGCCTTCAATCTGCGCGGCCAGTCGTCTACCGCAGCACGAACGAGGTCCATGTCAATATCGGCGGCTGCCTTAATCAAGGATGTCTTGAGTGACTCCAAATTGGGATGAGGCTTTGAGCACGCCTTTTCCTCCAAGTGTTGCCATATCTTGTAATCTAACGGATTCAAATCTGGCCTGGAAGAGGGCCAGTCTTCGTGCCGGATAAAGTCGATTTCACGCGCCACCAGCCAGTCTGGAGTGCTCTTCGCTCTATGAGCTGGCGCCGAATCTTGTTGGAATACCCAGTGCCTGTTATTGAACATGGTATGAGAAACAGGTTCCACAAGGTTCGTCAGGACTGTATTTTGATACATAACTGCATTCGTTTTTACACCTTTCTCACAAAAATGTACCTCTGTTAAGCCCCAATAAGAAACTCCCAACCATACCATGAGCGAGGATGGAAAATGACCTCGCTGGACACGCGGAATACGGTTGCTCGCTTCTTCACTATTGTGTGCGTACACCTTATCATTTTGTTTGTTGTAGCTCTCTTCTACGGTAAAAATTTTTTCATCCGAAAAAAGAATTTCCCGATATTTTTTCCCGCGTACCGCTTCAACAAAGCGCGGCATCTCTTCAGTCTCAGGTCCATTAGACGAGCATTCAAACGATGTCCTGTTTTTATTCGATATGCCCGAAGCCCTAAATCTTCATTTAACACCCTTTTCACCGTGGTTCTGCTTAACCCCATCTGAAGGGCCAACAGTTTCTGCTTACGTTAGGGATTTCTTTGAATTTGCGCCTTCACAGCTTTTATCACTGCTGGAGTCCTAACAGACCGAGGGCGACCACTTCTTGCCCTGTCATCTACACTAGAGTCTTCATTGTATCGTTTGATGGTACGATAAACGAATCTTTTGTTTATATTCAAATTTTTCAGTATGTCAAAAATTTGAATTGGCGCGTAACCGCAACGATGTAACGCAATAACTGCAACACGGTCTTCTTTAAGCGTCCACTCCATATTTAAAAATGAGTAAAATTCTAAAAAGTATACAGTTTTATTTTCATGAACAATTCGAGATTCGAATTCAATAAACTTTTTTGTGGCCAGCATTCTAAAAGAAAAGTTTTTACGGTGTGACAATACTTATGACCTGACTGTGAATTGTTAATGAACATTAAAATAAGCAATCAAGGCTTACAATAAACGATAGGTGAAAATATAAAATAAATTTCTTATGAATTACTTTGAGCTATGAAATTATCCATAAATTTATTTCAATAGAATAGTTCACAGAACGGAATTCTCTTTGTAAAATAAGATTATCTAGAATCAAAACTTTAGTAAATGAAATTACAAACAATGTTTGTAAATTAATTTTCTAAGTGTTTTAGTTTTGGTTCAAAAACTTAGTCCAACGGTTTAGTAAAATTACAAAACGTGTAGGAGAAATAAATGTTTTTGGTTAAATTACCATGCACTACGTGATGTCCAAATCAAAGTTGTAGAAATACTAAAGATATTCATAAATCTCCGATAATTTATAACGATTTGAAATCCAATTTTTTTTGTAACTTTACAAAAGGAATGTAGTAAATGAAATCTCAAAAAATATATTTAATGTATTTATTGAAATTTAATCAACCGTTCGAAGAATGTTTAAAAAATATTTTTTCAGAGTTTTAAAAATACTAAAAATATTAGTCAACATTCAATCACTTTAAAGTAATTTCAGTTTAAATATTTTTTTATAATTTTACAAAAATCTGTAGTAATTCAAATTACAAACAATGTTTGTAATTTTGAAAACTGAAGACAGTTTCGTAAGATTACAATATGTGTAGGGTTACTATATGAAGATTGTAAAATTATAACTCATCATAATGGGTTTCCTCACATGCCTTGGTAAATTACTCGAATTGTATTGTAAATCACAACCACCAGTAATTGAGTTTCAAAAGTTATTATGTCGTATAAATGCAGATTCATCTTGAAGGAGGTTTCGATACAACTTGACATTATTCTTAAACTTATAGCTTTGTATTTAAGAATAACAGCGGGTGAAATAAGTTTAAACTAAACAGAGCGTGACAGCTAGCTTTAGCGGTTCGCTGCACAACAAGTGGCGCACTGCGTGACCGTTTGGATGACGAGCACGTACATTTAAAAACCTAACATTTTCCATACAGTTCTCTTCTTAGCTCTTTTATCACAAACGTATATTCTAAATTGTTTAAATGTACTGATTTATTATAACGAAAGATGTAAGTTGTATAAATAAAACACTACTAAATCATAGTTATAGTAGTGATTTTTAACAGTAAGCTGATATTTTAGATATTTATTCCAGCCATTCACTATTCCTAGCATGTTGCAGTTCATAACAAAGTTTCGCGCTTGAAATGAAATATCGCTATAGTCTAGTATGTGTAGTGCTCTATGACGCGTACTATTTTATTATTATTTCTGTGTGAAGTGGTAGCATAAGGCAGATTTTCGCTAGTGATGTGTCCGTCACTTACGAGTTAACTCGTTTGAGATCCTCGTGACAGCAAATTAAAAGAGTTACTCGCACCTCATCATTGAAACACCTCACTCACTCGTTCCCTCACTCATGAGTTACCTCATTTGAGGTCCTCGTAGCAGTAAATTAAAAGAGGTACTAGTACTTCAGCATTAAAACACCTCAATCACTCGTTCACATATCGATTATACGATACGTCACAAACAGTGAATTGGCTTTTCAAAATTATTACACCACCTTTCAGTTCACAGTTCAATTTACTTTAGTTTCACTTTGAGTTAAAAAATATAAATATCATTTTCATTACCTTATTATTTCATTACGGATTAGTGAGCTGAAGTGGCAAAGGGCCGGCCATATAGCTCGAAGAACCGACAACCGATGAGGAAAAAAGGTTCTCGAGTGGCAGCCTCGTACCGGCAGGTGAAGTGTTGGGTGTCCCCCCACTAGATGGAGTGACGACCTGGTAATAATGCAGGAAGTCGATGGATGCAGGTAGCTCAGGATCGTGCTTTGTGGCATTCCTTGGGGGAGGCCTATGTTCAGCAGTGGACTTGTGAAGGGCTGTAATGTTGATGATGAAGTTAGCTTTTTAAAATAGCAACTCCTTTTTTAGGTTAACCTTTATAATCTGCAAGAAAAGTATAATGAGGCATAATAACAGTGGTAGAGCCACGCGGCAGCTGTTACTGTCGCACGGATGGGCCGGCTCGAACCGGGGTGGTACCACGACCTCACAGAATACCAGCATGAAGTAGAGGTTTACCTCTGCGTTTCGCTTGGTGAGTGCAGGTGGCCGGAGGCCCTTTTTACTGGAAATGAGGCATTCCATCTTAGTCCTCACGGGTGACAACGCATCTGCATTTTGATTTGTAAGAGAGGATAGATGTAGATGTCTATGGGCCGCAGCAACCACTTACCATCAGGTGGACTGTGTGCTCGTTTGTCACCCTTATCCTATAAAAAAAAAAATATTTAATATTCGTTTCGTAATATTTAAAATTATTCTGTATATTCTTATAAATTATTATAATGAAAATGTAATAAAGGTATATATAATCATATACTTCATTTTTATAGCTTAAGTGTTTTTATAATAATAAAAAACTAAAACTATAAACTAATTATACCGTGTATTATGTAATTATACTATAATATAAATACATAAATATTAAAATTTATATGAAATAGTGGTATTTATAATCCCAGAATCGTTCCAAGCTGAAAACGTCTTCCAAGCTGCCTAATAAAATTTAAAGTTTCTGCTCACTACGAGCCTAAAAAGTGGTGTTTGCAATAATTTTGCAAATTTTGAGCGCTTACCTCTTGTAACAGTTTAAATCATAGATTATACAGCATAAAGTTTCAGGAGCAGTTCCTCCAAAGCGAGTTGTGTTTTTTAAATGAGTAACAACAAACGTGCTGATGCAGGTTTCCACACAAAACAATGTTCTCTTTCCTTAAGAATAAGTGTCAGACCATCTAAACGTTTTCCATTAATTATAAAAGATCTAGATCTTTTCTAATTAATGGAAAACATAATCATAAGCCCTTAATATGTAAAAGTCTGAAAAAAAAGATTATGTAACGCAAGAGACGTTTACATATTAAGGGCTTGACGAATAATTTCTTCAAAGGAACTATGACAAGGTAATCAGATTTATACCGCTGAACAATTTGTTTATTATATATATCTTATATATATTATCATACATCAACACAAGTGTGTGGGACACAGCCATCGCAACCAAGGCTATAGGTTAGTAATAATATTTACGTGGTAGAGCCATGCTGCAGCTATATTAGTAGTATAGTTCTAGCACGAATGGGTCGGCTCGACCGGGGAAGGACCACGCAATCTGTGGAGGAGGATGATGGTGGTCTCCGAAGGTGGGTATAGAATTTAAGTGACGGTACTACGCAGAACCATCGTATTTGAACTCATTTGAAAGGGCTCATTTAGACCTGGGTGACTGTTATGAACTCACTTTTCTGATGGTGCAATCCGAAGGTGGGTATAGGATCTAAGTGACGCTTCTAGATAAATCGATAGTGTTTGGACTCATTTGAAAGGGCTCATAAAAAACTAGGTGACTGCTATGATCTCACATTTCTGATGGTGCAATTCGAAGGTGGGTATAGGATCTCAGTGATGGCAATAGATTGGACGATCGTGTTTAAACTCATTTCAAAGGGCTCATAAAGAACTAGGTAACCGTTATAATCTCACCTTTATGATGGTGCAATCCGATCACCTAGTTTTTATGAGCCCTTTCAAATGAGTCCAAACACGATCGCTCTATCTAGAGCCGTCACTTAGATCCATCCATCCATCGTTTAATGTTTGATTACTATTATGATTTCCACTCTATCGACCATTGAAAAATCGGTTAAGATCAAGTTATACTTGCTCAAGTCTGCTACATCAAGAAAATAAATATAATTCGACTTTTATAAAATTTAGTTAAACAGTTTTAATGAGAGTCGTGTAGCTCAGGGGATGAACGTTTACTTAAAAATTTCATTGTTCACAATCTAACCGTTTCTGATTTCCACTTTAATCTATGAAATAGTAAATTACAATTTTAATTGCTAATTTACAACGTTTTTAGCGGTTAAAGAAAACATTTAATTTTCAGAGCTATTAAGATTTTTGAGACCAGCCACCTACCATAACTCACATCCAAATGTACAGAAAAAGAATCTTTTCATATTATACACAAGAAATTATGCTACATACAATATTGAGATTGTCAGCGTAGCTACTGTGGCAAGTATATGTTATATTTATGTAGTATAATTTCATATGATAGAGCCATGTTTGTAGCACGACGGATCGACCGGAGCAACCACCACAAAGATTTTTTTATAAACTGGAAGCAACCATGCTCTTACAAATGCCAGGGTGAAATAACAGCTTAATGTTGCTGTACAGGTATATTGTGACTGCAGCATGAATGGGTCGACTAGGACCACGCCTTTACAGAATACCAGCCAGCCAGAACGGGATAATGTTTAATGTGGAACTATTGTTAAAGAGCTGATGAGAACCCCTCCACGGGCTTGCAAAGCATGAAGGCAGTAACAAAGTTGGAGTCAGTTGCTTTACTTCATGCACTACCTTCACAACAACTAGGAACATATTTAGACAATGTCAGTTTACCTATAGAATTAGTGTACAATGCCTCGTTGGCCTAGTGGTCGTAAACTCGACTGCCGATCATGATGTCCCAGGTTCGAGTCCTGGGTCGGGTGACAAATCAATTATTAAGTATTTCTTTCAAAAAATACTTAGTAGCAGGCCGGAGTCGGCTAGGTGGCGTTGTTTCACCCCCACACCTCGAAAAAAACGTAAAGCCATTGTTCTTACGCCTGACCTCTCTCCGGTCGTGTCGGGTTACCTTCCCATCGGACTATGAAAGTGAAGGAATAGATAGTGCACCTATCCTGTGCAGATGGCTGGTATCAGTTTAAACTAGCCGCCGTGACCGAAATTCGGTCTGGAGGATATTATATTTTTTTTATTTGATAGGGTTACAAATGAGCACACAGTCCACCTGATGATAAGCGGTTGCTGTGACCCATAGACATCTACATCTATCCTCGATTACGTATCAAAATGCAAATGTGTTGTTACCCGTGAGGACTAAGATGGAAATGCCTCTATTCCAGTAAAAAGGGGTCTCCGGTTCTCTACACTCACCATACGAAACACAGCACTGTTAAGCTGCTATTTTACGCTGGTATTTTGTGAGACCGTGGTCCTTCCCCGGTTGAGCCAACCCATTCGTGCTAGAACTATACTACTAATATAGCTGCAGCATGTCTCTACCACGTCAATATTATTACCAACCTATAGATTTGGTTGCGATGGCTGTGTCCCACACACTTGTGTTAAGGTATGATAATATATATAAGATATATATAATAAACAAATTGTTCAGCGGTATAAATCTGATTACCTTGTCATAGTTCCTTTGATAAAATTATTCGTCAAGCCCTTAATATGTAAACGTCTCTTGCGTTACATAATCTCCAGATCTTTTCTAATTAATGGAAAACGCTCAGATGGTCTGACACTTATCCTTAAGGAAAGAGAACATTGTTTTGTGTGGAAACCTGCATCAGCACGTTTGTTGTTACTAATTTAAAAACACAACTCGCTTTGGAGGAACTGCTCCTGAAACTTTATGCTGTATAATCTATGATTTAACTGTTACAAGAGGTAAGCGCTCAAAATTTGCAAAATTATTGCAAACACCACTTTTTAGGCTCTTAGTGAGCAGAAACTTTAAATTTTATTAGGCTGCTTGGAAGACTCTGGGATTATATATACCAATATTTCATATAAATTTTAATATTTATGTATTTATATTATATATAATTACATAATACACTTTATAATTAGTTTATAGTTTTAGTTTTTTATTATTATAAAAACACTTAAGATATATTAATGAAGTATATGATTATATATAACTTTTTTTACATTTTCATTATCTGGGGGCACGGCAGTGCCCGCCAAGTCGAGCAGAAAAGCGGCACGGCCGTACTATCTCGTATGTACTCGTACTATCTCGTGCTATTCTATTTCTCGAAGCAGTTCAGGCCATTTTCGAAACCCTATAACTTCGTTGTGGATAAAACCAGAAGCCTGAATTATTACTAACCAAGTATGCATTGTATAAACTCGGTATATTTCAAATTTTATTAAATTTGAACTAGTACTTTAAGAATTATAACTAGTCAAATTTCTTAATTTTGTCACTCACTGACTGACCGATCATCAAAACTCTAAGGCACTTCTAGCCGACATAGAAGCTTCAAATTTGGAATAAAATTATTGTTTATTATATAAATTAAGGAAAAATTAAAATATTTTGTAAATTCGGTCCAGTTTTCGAGATACACCAACTACATAAATAACTTTGTAATGCCATATAAATATATAGGATTACAAAGTTACATTTGCAGTGAATGAATCAGTGTACCAATATATGTATAATACCTAGTTATAACTATCTATAAAAAGAAATGAGATGCCATCAAAAACAACTTGTAAAAAAAGCCACGTCTTGCAACTCATTCCTTCTACCGTAAAAAGGTGTGAGATCCATGTAATACCAAGTCGGTTAATTTATTCAGTCCCTACTTAAGGGTCCTTCTGTCTTAAATTATTACGTAATTAGCTAACCTAACAAAATCTTATAGTCACCATATCAATATCAAAAATCTTTTATGTTTTAAGTGTAAGTAAGCATAGTATGCGACCTGACCCAAGCGGCTCTCCGTACAGTGGAGAGATGGTCCAGGGAATACGACTTAACCGTCAATCCAAATAAAACGGTTTTAGTAATGTTCACACAAAAACGAATGCTCAATAACTATCATCTTCCAAGTCTTTTCAGCACTAAACTCCAGCTATCCTCTGAGGTAAAATATTTAGGTCTTACCTTGGACCGCAAACTTAACTGGAATAAACACATAGAAAACAAAATCAACAAAGCTAGTATAACTTTCTGGCAATGCAGAAACATGATTGGCAAAAGATGGCGACTGACGCCAAAAATCATACTGTGGCTTTACAAAACTGTAATTCGGCCCATGATCACATACGGCACTCTGGTAAGGTGGACCAAGACAAATGAAGCGACCACAATTAAGAAACTTCAGCGCTACCAGAGACTGGCATGTATAGCTGCCACAGGCTGCATGAGAACTACGCCAACAGCAGCCTTAGAAGCGATGCTGGAGCTAACTCCGCTTCATCTACATATACAACAAGAAGCGACTTTAACTGCCATCAGACTCAAGATCCTAAATCTTTGGAGTAAGAATAGTGTCCCTCATACAGGCATAATTGATAGAATTCACTCAAAAATTCCTATCCTACAAGCCAAATACGAAAAGATTCCTAAACAATTTGTTTTCGATAAGAAATACAAGATACAATTAAATGAAAACAGCCAGCCGGAAGGATTAAGCCCAAAAGAGCTT
Source organism: Parnassius glacialis (assembly GCA_033319125.1). Taxonomy (NCBI): domain Eukaryota; kingdom Metazoa; phylum Arthropoda; class Insecta; order Lepidoptera; family Papilionidae; genus Parnassius; species Parnassius glacialis. Next base: position 34,156,341 of record JAVANC010000017.1, read on the forward strand.
AGAGTTTTCACCGATGGTTCTAAAACATATGAAGGTCTAGGTTCTGGAGCTTTCTCTGAAGACCTCAATATTCACATATGCACACCGATGGGTACCTATAAGACGGTCTTTCAGGCGGAATGTATGGGTATCATTCAAGCGGCCATAGCAATAGATGCTAGGAAGGTTAATGACTTCCCCATCAGAATACTGACCGACAGTATGGCGATGCTACAAGCTCTGAATTGCAATGAGGTGAACTCAGGACTAATATATGAATGCCATCAACGATTAAATGAGGTATGTAAAAACAACAATGTGACTCTACAATGGATAAAAGGACATAGTAGGGCCGGAACCAATCATACCAATCCCCTTTGGTAACGTTCGTTCACTGCTACGTAGACACTTCACTAATCAACACGCTCAGCTTTGGAAATATCTAGTAGACTGTAGACAAGCTGGGGAGGCTCTGCCTGAAATAAACAGTCGCTTAACCAAAGTTTTAATGAGACTGAACAAGCCGCAGATCAGGATAGTAACAAGTGCTATCACAGGGCACGGCACCTTTAACAAACATTTATTTACTATAGGTGTTACAGATAGTCCCCTGTGCAGGGCATGTATGGGGGAGGAAGAAACGTTGGCCCACGTGCTACTGAAATATCCGGAGGTCGCTACGTACAGGGCTAAACATCTCGGCACGCCGGAATCACTCCCCGAAGTAGCCTGCAACATCAAGGGAGCTTCTTCAGGGAGATCTCATGGCTCGAATAATCACATTATTCCTACTCACACGCAAAATACGCGCATAGACGTGGAGTTGTGGAAAACAGCCCGTCGTAAACCAAACTAAACTAAACTACTTTAAAATGATTGAAAGTTGACTAATATATTATTACGTGGTAGAGCCATGCTGCAGCTATATTAGTAGTATAGTTGTAGCACGAATGGGTCGGCTCGACCGGGGAAGGACCACGCTCTCACAGAATTACAGCGTAAAATAGCCGCTTAACACTGCTGTGTTTCGTATGGTGAGTGTAGAGAACCGGAGACCCTTTTTACTGTAAAGGAGGCATTCTTAGTCCTCACGGCTGACAACGCATCTGCATTTTAATTCGCAAACGAAGATAGATGTAGATGTCTATGTGTTACAGCAACCACTTACCATCAGGTGGACTGTGTGATCGTTTGTCACCCTATCCTATAAAAAAAAAATATTTTTAGTATTTTTAAAACTCTGAAAAAAAGTCTTTTTTAAACGTTCTTCGAACGGTTGATTAAATTTCAATATATATTGTTTGAGATTTTATTTACTACACTCCTTTTGTAAAGTTACAAAAAAATTGGATTTCAAATCGTTATAAATTATCGGAGGTTTATGAATATCTTTAGTATTTCTACAACTTTGATTTGGACATCACGTAGTGCATGGTAATTTAACCAAAAAAAATTATTTCTCCTACACGTTTTGTAATTTTACTAAACCGTTGGACTAAGTTTTTGAACCAAAACTAAAACACTTAGAAAATTAATTTACAAACATTGTTTGTAATTTCATTTACTAAAGTTTTGGTTCTAGATAATCTTATTTTACAAAGAGAATTCCGTTCTCTGAACTATTCTAAGGAAATAAATTTATGGATAATTTCATACCTCAAAGTAATTCATAAGAAATTTATTTTATATTTTCACCTATCGTTTATTGTAAGCCTTGATTGCTTATTTTAATGTTCATTAACAATATATTTAGGACAACTATTATTTATTTGAGATACTTATTTTTCTCCCAGCTGAGAAAAATCGCAAGTTTCTATTCTTCAGTATGGACAATTTTTACTTTTGCTTTTAATTTTAATTATTAAATGTATATTATTCTTGCACTGTAGTACGCCTTCAAAGAAGTTATATAGGAAATTCTACAGCAGTGTAATCAACGAAAAATTAAGTTTAAAGGAAGTGTGAGTTTTACTTTTCTAAAGTTACTAAAAATTTCAAGCATAAGTATCTCAAATAGTAGTTTCGGGATTCCGTTTCGGAATTCCGAAACGGAATCCCGAAACGGAATCCCGAAACGGAGTCCCGAAACGGAATTCCGTATATATGTGGCGGGCCTAAGCTACCATAGATTACAGAAAGTATTAACTAAACTTTTATTATACATCAAATGTTTTGATTCTAATAATTCTTTCGTAACAAATATATTACATGCCTCCGTGTACTGCACTGGCGCCCATAGGATTTGTATAAAACAAATACAAACAATAGAAAAAAATAACAAATATAATATTCTTAATAAAATCATCAAAGCCGAAGGGTATAACACTAGTCACGGACATCTCTCGTAAAATATAAACTATATATTTATGTACTCTTCTATCAACATAAGCAGGAAAAAAATTAGAATTCGTGGAATACCCAAAAGATGCAAAGCCTTTTACGCTTTGTATATTAAAATCGTATCTTGGTTGGCGGCTGAGCCAGACACCAGATCCACCGCTGGGCTCAGGAAAGCTAGTGCTTCTGAGTGCTCGTTTTCCTTACCCCACGGCATTCACGTAACGGATTCGGTGGATTCCGTTACGCAGGCGGAGTTAGAGGCCGCGGTGGAAGGCGTGCCTTGTGTTCCTGGTGCGACTGACATGAGAGGGAAAAGGTGAGAAGAATTCCTTCCCGAGGAGGGGCTGCCATGTTGTGGCTGCCGCTGGCGAGGCCACGGATGTGTGCAAAAGCGTTCCCGTGGCCCCACCCATATCAGTAGGGGTGGATCATCATGGGGTTTTGGTCGGTGCAAATCCGATCTGTTTGTACTTTCGTATTGTTTAATTTTTTCTGAATTAGGTTCCAATTCGAAACGTGCTTTAAAATGCTCCGTTTCAAAAATAATTCTTCATGAATTGGCAAATTGTTAATATCTATAACGCAATATTTATGTATATATTTATAAACTAGCTTTTTACCCGCGGCTTCGCTCGCGTGGCAAATTTAGCGAAATTCGATCACTTTTAGAGTCACCTCGGTGTCTGTGTCTCTATGTCAGTCAAAGGTTTTTTTTTGAATTCTAAAAGACTATTAGACGTAGATTAGGTATTTGGCATAGATAGGTATAATATGTTACAGGAACACGTGAATATATATGTCTAGAAACACCTATTATTTTTAATATCGGGCGTGTCTTCCGATGTATCCATAAGAAAGGTAAATTGTCTCGTAATCAAGATTTATTATTATCTATTATTTACATTTTACTCTTTACCTTCATTTATAATTAAAGTTAATTTAAGTTTTAACAAAATAATGATGAGTTTCGCGATCCTCTATCAATTTACGGCATATTGTTTATTTGATATATGTCATTCATATATATCATTGGTCCTATTTAATATTGATTGGCACCATAAAATAGATGTAAATATTTTTTTACGTTCGAGTAGACTTTAAAATTTAGTATACAGTACATTACCTATAGTGTTTTGTTGGCAGAAAAATAGAGTATGCTGCAATGCTTTAATTGCATGTTAACGGTTTTCACATCTCCACGACTATTTTAACTACTCAGACATCTAAGTTTCCCCACGAAGTTATTCTTCACCACTTTAACGGACACGTGTTAAGTCAGCACGTAAAGTTTTCTATAACAGAACATCCTTGAGGGAATCGTACACGCTTTGCTCCCGTGCCATGATAAAATCTCACGGCGAGAGCTACACGGCCCTCATATTTGTTTAAATAGAATTCATTAAAACTAAAACTAAGCTTTTGCATGATTGTTGACCACATCTACCTAGTAATTACACATCCATAATTTAACGAAATTATTTAATTATATCAGATACTTACCATTTTATTTTGTTTAGTGGTAAGTAGATGGTGCTATTATTAGATGAAATAATGAAAGCCAAAACTATATTATCTAATAATATCAGCAATAGAAGTGAACATTTATTTATTTTATCAATAAGGCATACTAAGTGTTGTCTATTCTGTTAAAAGTTCTGTTTCTGTTAAAAATATACGCTATCAGCGCCGGTAGCGGTGAAAAACGATTTAATGATATCATCATATGACCATATCATGAAATAGCAACGTTTCTAGTTATTAATATCTTCAAACGATTTCTATTCCTTGATTTGGTCAAGCTATATCATGAGATGGTGTGTTAAATACCATGAAATGACCACACCATTTCACGAAATGATATAGATCTATCTACTTTATATGATCTATTCTACGATCTGGCCACGACATATATAAAAATCTCTTAAATAAAACTATAATGATAATGAAAATTTTGCAATAATTGCAGACAGGTCAGTTTTAATCAGTTTACATATAGATTAGTAATTGAAATAAAACCTTATCAATTTTCATATTTTTGATTGATCTTCTATTGAAATTATTACACTTTTAAAATAAAATAACAAAAATACTAAAAAACCTAAACGTTACAGTTTTTAAATAATATTAAAAATCTTATTATTTAAACATATAAATGTAAGTAACTTATATTATTTAATTTATTAGTAACTGAAGGCAAAATATACTACTTTTTACATTTGATGATAGATGGCGCTGTTTTCATAACTAAATCGGTGTAATTTCAAATTATTTTACCAAGTTTATAACTATATTTTATACTTTATTTAAAAATATGGTATTTATTTGAAAAACATCCGTCATCCCATCTATAACTAAGATATAATAGAAAATCAACATCTAAAGGAAGGAAAAGACTTAACCTTCTTTGTTTGTTGTAATCGGATAAAAAGTAGACTATAAGTTGCCCCTGGTTACTAACTACCTATGTACAAAATTTTATGTAAGTCGGTCCAGTAGTTTTTGCGTGAATCCGGAATACATAGACAGACAGACAGACAGACAAAAATTCTAAAAACCACTGATTTGGGTTCAAAACCCTTTACTTAGTCCCCTGGACTTGTTTTTTCAAGAATATATTAGAATTACAGACACGACTTTTCCACAGATTTATTATATGTATAGATTAGAACGAATATAATATTACAAAGCTGCGTTAAAAAGTATGCATACCTTATCGTGTCAATAGTTTATTGTGTTAGCAGTAACATACATATAACTGAATCGTGTAAATACAGAAATGTGTTAAATGCACCAGTGGAAATGAAAAGTGGTGCCATTAAATTTCAGGACATCTTGTGGCCGTGTAGTTACGGTGTGAGAATATCCACTTCCACATATCATCCTGTGGGTATCGTAAGAAGCGACACAGGGAAACAAATCTGGAGATGGGCAGCAGCGTCTTCCTAATAAAGTCTAAAATTTAAAAACTGTGGTTGCTAACCCGCTTGCCAAGCGTGGCAACTATGGCAAATATCCTCTATGAGGCAATCTATGAGGAAGACTTATCTTCAGCAGTAGACTTTAATAGGCTAAAACGGTAACGGTAACATAAACTTGTGTACGATCGGGGATGCGAAATAAAAAAAACATAAGAATCATTCAAATATCTAAAATAAAAATTCCATTGAGAGCTTTTAAAATATTGACGTAACTTTTAAAACATTATTATATTAAATAAATTTATTTAAAAATTTACCATCTGGTAAAAATATCGAAATGAATATTATGGCTTTCAATACAGTACAGTCATTTGTTTCTGCCAGGCATTAAATTCCCAGACTAGTGAGGGTAGCGTCAAAGAAGCGAGATCTCTGAGACTGCTACCGTGAATCCGCCTGACATACGTGACTATAAATAACCAACGTGGAATTTTACGACTTGATAAAGAAGAAGAATGCAGATTTAATATTTAAATTTCAAAGTTTTAATGTTATTTTATATGCTAAAGAAGTGCCTTAGAGTTTTAATGATCGGTCAGTCAGTGAGTGACAAAAGTAAGAAATGACTAGTTATATTTCTTAAACTACTAGTTCAAATTGAATGAAATTTAAAATATACTGAGTTTATACAATGCCTACTTGGTCACTACTTGGTTAAATTCAAGCTTCTAGTTTTATCCACAACAAAATTATAGGGTTTCGAAAATGGCCTGAACTGCTTCGAGAAAAGGATGGTACGGCCGTGCCGCTTTTTTGCTCTACTTGGTGGAGGCACTGCCGTGCCCACAGAAAATCGTGTTTTTGTTATAAGTACCTTATATACTTTAATACGCATATAGTAAAAAGCTGTTATTTCGACATTACAAACAGCTACTTCAATTTTATTTATTTTTATAGATATAGATTGGTAACAGGAAGATGCTGCTGCCTATATCCTGTTTCAGTTTCCCTCTGTAGAATTTTACGATAACACGTGGTAGTCTGGTAGACAAGTATACCGCTATTCCAGCCGCCTAAAGACCTCATTATTATTAATTTTCATCATAACTTTCACACCTGTCACTCAGTGAGGTAGGCAGACACTACGGACTACAACTTGAAACGATCTACGATATTCACCATCCTCGGGCTGTTTTCACATCACGCATAGATTTTCGTTGGTTAAGTGTACTCTTACTTAGCCCATCTTCAACATGTCACCAATTTGGTCAGTAAACTTATCACAATCATTATTTCTACGAGCCCAAACTATCTAAGCGTTCCTTTCTTATGCCTGCTCACAACGTCTTGTTACAAACTACACTTTTCTTTTATCATACCATTTCTCATCCTATCATCCATAATCCTAATATACCTCTTAATGATCGCATTACTACGTTCAATTTCATTGTCATTAATTTTACTCTCTGAAGGAAACTAAAATAGGAGTAAGCAACAGCACCTTCCTGATAACAAAAAAGTGAACCATTCACTCCGTGTTCTGCATTTACTCGTCGTTCTATATCGTTGTCATGTTTACCACTGCTGCTAAATACACTTCCTAAAAACAAAAACTCATCCACTTGATCGACCAACTCCCCTTCTATTCTTATTTCATATATTGTTTTAATTTCTTCCCTTTCAAAAGCCATCATTTTCGTCTTAAGTGTATTTGCTTTTATATCCCAGTCTATTGTTTATTAATGTAACGACCATTTGCAACTCATCCACCGACGAAGCAAATCTTTGATCAAAATCAAAGACTTGATCGTCGACGTGCAAGAGGCATTTGACGGCTAGCTCACTCATTTTAACCCACATTCTTCGACTTTCTAAATTTCGAAACAACTGTCCTTGAACAGATTAAGCAGCCACAAGGAAGCCACGCAACACTGTCTGACACCTTTATGAATGCTAAACCAGTCTATGTATACCACGTTGTGCCTGATACAAACGCTAGAGTCCCTACAACGAGATTTTAATACCTATGTAAACCCTCTCTTAACGCAAACGAGGCTAGCGTTATCAATAAAGCAACCCTGACTACTCCATGTCTTAATACTTCTTATGGTTTTAGTGCAATCACTTATCGAACTTCCTGAAGCTTAATTCTTATCTAAGAAGAAATCAAAATACGATTTCTTAGCACACTACTCACAATAGATCTTTCTCCCCTCGCTGTTGTTACTTTTTACGACCTTGTCCTTTACGTCTCGCAGTTTTCTGGTAATTTTTAAGCAACTTTTAACCATTTTGAAACTAAATTAGAACTTGTAAAAACGAGCACAATCAGTAAACTTTCTAACAATACGCATTTATTAAATGAACATAATATTAACCGAACGAAAAGAAAAGAAATTAAACTCAGATATAAAGGTAAGTTCAAATCTTTTTTATTGCATACTAGCTGTGCGCTGCGACTTTGCCCGCGTGTAATTGAGGGTTTTAATTATATTGCGCGGAACCCTAATTCTTTTTCTAAAATAAAAGTAGCCTAAGTTACTCCTTAGAACATCGGCTATCTGCCAGTGAAAATCTCGTCGAAATCGGTCCAGCCGTTTCGGAGATTAGTCGGAACAAACAGACAGACAGACAGACAGACCGACAGACAGACAAAAATTTAAGAAATTATGTTTTTGTTATAAGTACCGTATATACATTAATATGCATTGAGTAAAAAGCTGTTATTTTAACATTACAAACAGACACTTCAATTTTATTTATTTGTATAGATGTATAGATTATATTCTTTAGTCTTTTTTCACGTCATTCTAAATATTTCCATTAGTGTATTATTATTTAAGCGACAACCTCGTTGTTTTAGTAGTCGTAAACGCGACTGCTTATCTGTGGGTTCGAATTCCGGATCAATAAAAAAAAATCAGTGATAGAGTTTTTTTGTCAAGAAATTCTTAGTAGCAGTTCGGAGTCAGGAAGTTGGCAGTGTTTCACCCCCGTGCCTCGGAAAGCACGTGAAGCCGTTAGTCCTGCGCCTCATCTCTCTCCAGTCGTGTCAATTTGCTATCCAATCGGACTATGTGTATGAAGGAATACCTATGTTCGCTCATACAATCGGGCACTATAGTCCTGTCCTGCGAATATGGCTAATCTTAATCGTAGTCGTAGTCAGATATTCGGTCTGGTGGATATTAGTAATTAAGATAACTTATAATTATTAATATATTATTATTACTCTACAGAGAACAGTTTTTACGGAGAACAATTTTTAAGGTAAAAGAATCGTACAAAAACATAATAATAAAAAACGATTACCCGCGAGTAACAAAATGTATAATATACACATATTTGAACAAGACAGCAGTCATGTTTAATAGTAGGTAAACACGACAAACGTAGTGGTAGACGTGTCATGAAGTAACAGACGCGCTTCATCATCATTACAGCCCTTCACAAGTCCACTGCTGAACATAGGCCTCCCCCAAAGAATGCCACAAAGCACGGTCCTGAGCCACCTGCATCCATCGACTTCCTGCATGTCTTACCAGGTCGTCACTCCATCTCGTGGGGGGACGCCCTACACTTCGCCTACCGGTACGAGGCTGCCACTCGAGAACCTTTCTTCCCCATCGGTTGTCGGTTCTTCGAGCTATATGGCCGGCCCACTGCCACTTCAGCTTACTAATCCGTTGGGCTACGTCGGTTACTCTGGTTCTACTGCGGATATCCTCATTCCTAAGTTTATCACGCAGAGAAACTCCGCGCTTAGCTGAATAGTATCTTTTTTTGCGCCCAGATGCAATGGAAAGGGCTACCCTGCGGAAAGTGAGGAAGGGAGGTGGTGAATGTTCTAAGCATACCACGACAGCCGGCTGTCGTGATTATGTGGGACTCACTGCGACTAACCTAACCTAAGTGCCTGCCCACTAAACACTACCTGTGAGACTGGCATTGGCTTTTGTAGCCTTTCTGCAAAATCGGAAGCGACCCTCTTTGAGGAAAAAGGGGCGCAGCATGAATAGTAATATGGGAAGCACCCTTAAAAAGGAGTGAAGATCTGCACAAGCCGGCTGGCACAAACTGGATGCCTGAAGCCAAAAATCAGGCTAGGTGGTACACTTTGGGAGAGGCCTATGTCCAACAGCGGACTGGCGGACGCTGACGATAATGATGTTGATGATAAAATTCATAATAGTGTTAACTCAATTCATTTATTTCGGACAAAAAAAATAATATCCATAGTTGTTAGTAAATATTTCTTACATCTAGTGTTAGTAACATATTGTTGACGACACAAGTATGAAACTGCACCGATAGTGGCAATAAGCCAGTCTACAAGGCAGCATGTAGCCGTATCCAGCGAGCCAACATCTGTATCATCATCGATGCACAGCGCTTGCGCATGATTGCAGCGAATCCATCCGTGTGAGCTCCCGCGAACATGGCGGAGGCGCTGTAGCAGCGCGGCAGACCCCTCAGCACCCTGAACGCGTTATTATATTGTATGCGCAGGTCGCTGAATCATATATATATATATATAGGTATATTATACTGAAGTCGATTTACCATGTTTTTATTGTTTCCTACAATGCGAGACGTAGCTACTTTATATATGGAGTGAGGGTGACAAACAAGCTCATAGTCCACCTAATGGTAAATAAATGCTGTGACCCATAGACATCCACATTTATCCTCAATTAAGAATCAAAATGCAGATGTGTTGTCGCCCCTGAGTACTAAGATGTAATGCCTCGTTTCCAATAAAATGAGTCTCCGGTTCTCGTACACTCAGCTTGCGAAACACACTCAGCATTATTCTTAACGTAAAAACAAAATCTGTGGTACAGGATGAGAAAATGATAGCATCACATAATTGTTAGACGGTCGTATATATTTCATATATATAGGTCATATATATTTTGTCTCATTATGAGTACTGTTACAAAAACAGTGGAATACGAGGGATTTGATTATGTTACTTTTACCGTTTATACCAGACAAGGGAAAACAGACATAATTAATTGTTGTTACTTAAAATGTAACTTTAGGAAATTTTGAAATATAATCAACCTGTAACTTACTTATCATTGTTATTTATTCATTATTCACTTACGGCTTTGCTTATAATATCATGTCTCTTTCTCTCTCTCGCTCTCTCTTTCTTTCTCTCTCTATCTCTCTCTCTCTCTCTCTGGCTCTCTCTCTCTCTCTTTACTTAAATGACAGAAAAGAGGAGACAGGTATAGAGACAGTTAAGTAAGCAATAAGTGAGACCATATTTTTTTAATATTTACAGTAGGGAAGTGAAATATTCAAAAAAATGTAAATTAAATTTGTACCACAACCTTGACCACGGAAAGACCACGCTCTCACACAATACTAGCGTAAATTAGCAGCTTAATGCTGCTGCGTTTCGTATAGTGAGTGTAGAGAACCGGAGACACCTTATACTGGAAACGAGGCATTCCAACTTAGTTCTCACGGGCGACAACGCATCTGTCTACGGGCCACAAAAACCAGTTACCATCAGGTGGACTGTATACTCGTTTGTCACGCTTATCCTATAAAAAAACTATTCTATAGAATAAACTAACATTATAAATACTTCAATGTCATTTGGTGGCAGCTAAAGAGAATCCATTACCCCATTTCGCTCTTTGGGTGCCGTACGAGTGATTAACGGAAATACCAGAAAGACCTCATGGCTTCAGTAATCCGAAATCGTACGTATAGTTTGCGCATGGTTCTGAGACTGCCAATACACTAAATCTTATCCGAAATGGGAGAAGTCTTGCAGTAGAATTTTGCGAACTGACGAAGAAGAATAAGAAGATACATAGGTCCTAAATGCTGGCACACTCTCTGGACACTTCTCTCGTTCCTGAGCAGGTTTTCCGGCAAGAAAGAGCCCGCGGTGTTAGCCCAATACGTATTAACAGACCTCACGTTTTATAATTTCTCAAACATGCTAAACATGATATTTTCCTCGCGCGTAACAGTACCAAAATTTGCAAGTACAAAAGAGAGAAACGAGAATCGAACTCAGTATGCCTATAATATGTACTTGCTTATGTACTATAAATTTTAATACGACTCCATATTGTCTGAGTTAGCACAGATATCACGGCTTGTTGATAATATTAACGACTGGACTTCACCTGGATAAGATCCGTTAATGTGGCGTTATTTAGATTTAAGATAACTATCAATCACCATTTATTACATGATGAAAAAATGATTCGATTTGTCAAAAAAAACTTAAACATCTTTTTTGACAAATCGAATCATTTTTTTTATATAATATATCAGATGTGTCATTGCTTTCTATTTCTCCGTGAAGTTCCATAACAATCAGTTTAGCCATTCCGAAGTTTACCCGTTACCGAAGTGCCCGGACACCAGGCATGCAAATAATAATCACAGCTCACCAAAATGCAGCTGTTCGGTGAAACCGAACACGTTTGTCAGCAATTGGTACAACGCCGCCAATTTGTTTAGTGCACTTTCATTACGCAGCAGTGTCGGGTGCATTCATAACAATTTATTAACATATTTGTAACTATTTTAAATAAAGTGATTTTTTATTATTTTGGAACGTTATCAATTCAAGATACTTAACAAACAACCAGATATCACCCCCAACATCTGGTTCTTCGAGTGGTGGTTTTTGGTGAGTTTCAAGTGTGAGCAATCGGTCCTCTGGCCTCCCACAAGCGGGTCTCATCAGCGGATTGAGAAGGTGCGTTAATCACATGAGAGCTTACTAAAAATCCAACGAAACATCAACAGGGGTGTAGTGTCTGCGTAACATAAACAACAAAATTAAGAGCAACAACAACAAACAATGGATGATCTTCTACGAAAACATTCAGAATTAACAGCAGACAGCCAGATGGAGTTGGATAGCTTGAACACTGAACGGAGGTATACCACAGCGAAAAGAAGACTGGAGCGCCTAAACGCATTCATTGAGAATTTTCAAGCTAACCACGAAATCTTGGTCCAGTTCGAAGATCAAACCAGTGATTACTTTCTCAACAAACATTACGATTCAGTGAGAAAACTGTATTCTAGTGCTGTAACAACAATTGAAAAGTATGTGTAGAAAGAATATTTTGAGCAAGAATTATTTCATGATGTGCCTAGAACGCCCAGCAAGCAAAAACCAACCGTAAGTACTGTACCACCAACATCTGTATCTATATATAATAACATGGAGGAAAAACTATGAAGACAAGGAGCTAATTAACAAAGCAAAACAATTAACAAAACAAAATAATTAACAAAACACAACAGTTAACAAAACAAAACTATTAACAAAACTAAACAATTAACAAAACAAAACAATTATCAAAACAAAACAATTAACTAACAAAACAATTAACAAAACAAAACAATTAACAAAACAAAACAATTAATTAACAAAACAAAACAATTTACAAAACAAAATAATTAACAAAACAAAATAATTAGCAAATAAAACAATTAACAAAATAAAACAGTTAACAAAACAAAACAGTTAACAAACAAAACAATTAACAAAACAAAACAATTAACAAAACAAAACAATTAACAAAACAAACAGTAACTGTATTTTTGAAGAGACCTTCAGAAGGGACTTCATAAAAAAATAGAGAAAGAATGGGCTATAATAAAGACAGAAATCAACATCATTAATCAATACGCGATCCCAAGGTGGATCCTGTGTCACAAAGAAGACGTCATACAGTTCCATGGCTTCTATGACGCCTCACTGGAAGCGTATGCTTGCGTCATTTATGCGAGGATTGAGGGGAAGCAGGCGATGCTAGTAGCCGCAAAAACCAAATTAACTCCATTGAAAAAACCGATGATAGTTCCTAGACTAGAACTTTGTAGGGCTAATTTACTATCAAAAGTAATGAAAAAAGTAACAGAAGCTTTTAACCAACATGGACTGGATATTTATGGCTGGACGGACTCGACGGCGGTGCTCGGCTGGCTCCAAGGTGAGCCGACCTGATGGAAACCCTTTGTTGCAAACAGGGTGCAGAAAACAACTGACGTCATGCCAAGCGCGTGTTGGCGTTATGTAAAATCAAGTGAAAACCCTGCAGACGCGGCGAGCAGAGGGTTATATGCAATACAACTTAAGGAACATAAACTGTGGTGGCAGGGACCATCCTGGCTCTCAAAATTCAACAAAGAACAGTTACAATCAGAAACATATACAACAAATCAAGATTTAAGATCAAAACACGTAAATGTCACCCAGAAATAAGAAGATCATACGATTAATAATTTCATTCAACAGAATAATACGAATTGTCGCTTGGTTATTGAGGACACTTGCATGAACGTTACATGAACTTGCTGCCGCAAAAATGCTGATCATGAAGTATGTTCAACACAATGAATTTAAAACGGACATTGAACATTTACGTATATCGGGCACAGTAACAACAAAAAGTAAATTATTATATTTGAATCCATTTATTGACGAAGCCGGATTGTTGAGAGTTGGTGGTCGGTTAACAAGATTGCAGTTAAATATGGAAGCAAAACATCCTAAAATCATTCCTCGAAACAGTCGCCTAGCAGAGCTGCTAATCCAAGAAGCCCATAAACTTACCTTTCATGGAGGTCCCAAATTGACGTCGGCTAATCTCAGACAACAATACTGGATCGTTGGAGGACTAAACGCAGTGAAAAAACAGTTGAGAAACTGTGACGTGTCGCAAGAACTTACTGTAAGAACCAAATGGTTTCGACCACAACGGAACATAGAAATTGGGGATCTGGTAACAATCCATGATGACAACCTGCCTGCTGGGAAGTGGCCTATGGCAAGAGTGGTCGAGTTACATCCCGGCAGCGACGGCCACGTTCGAGTTATAACTCTTAAAACGGAAAAGGGTTATTTAAAACGGCCTATTGTAAAACTAAGCATTTTACCAATTCAAAAAGCAAGTAGTGACAGCGATAGCAGCGAACAGTTGCAAGAAAATAAAACAAGAAACAAGAGGTCAATAGATCGTTCCAGTTTATACTCCATCGTTTTGGCTCTACTATTTTTTACAACATTGGTGTCTATGGTGAATGGAACAAGCAACATAATTCATTGAATGAAAAACAAACATTGTACTTTAACCCGTTGGCAAAACTACAGCTTCTGAGAGATCAATGGACCCTGGTAACCTACTATGGGATGGAACCCTTTAGGGACGGGACAGAAGCATTCAAGAAATCATTAGACTACCAAGAAAAATCATGCATAATTATGGATACAAACAACAAATTTAACCTGATTGTTCCACAGCTATGTCACGAGTATACGGAGTTAGAATACTATAATCAGCTGTTGCTGACCCAACTTTTTACCGAGCGCTCCAGACAGCGATGACGCGGCCTCAATGGGGTCGGTTACCTGGCCAATACCACAGTAAATATATAGTAGAAACAGTATGGAAACTTCCTACAAACGCTCGAAACGGCACACTCACACAAACATGCGCAACGACGAGACTTCTAAGCGCTCGTCGCAGTGCTCTCAGTAGCGAGTATCGCCTCAAGACTTTAAAAATGCCACGAACGTATTGCGTAGTATACGGCTGTTCGAACTCGGCTTCATCAAAACCGGAGCTATCTTATTTTAAGCTTCCTGCTGATTTTGAAAGGTAAGAATGATATTTATTGTCATTGTTATAATCGTTATCGAATTATAAGTCCATGTGATTGATCATAATGAATACGTAAACTTATTTATACATCCAGAATGCGGCGGTTTTGAGGCTATTTAAAGCTGATAGTGCAATAGTGGTAACAAAAAGTAAATCCAAGATGGCGGCTGCAATAGGTATAATTTTTTCCTCATGGGTGCCATTTTCATGGGTTTCGAGGATGTTGAAGCCGATAGTGCTGTCAAAATGTAAATCCAAGATGGCGGCTGCAATAGGTATCAAGTTTTTCGTCATGGGTGTCATTTTTATAGTTTTTGAGTATGTTGAAGCCGATAGTGCTGGTTGAAATGTAAATCCAAGAGGTCGGCTGCAATAGGTATCAATTTTTTCGTCATGGGTGCATCGATCACTAATAAAAAACATGGGTGTCATTTTCATGGTTTTCGAGGGTGTTGAAGCCGATAGTGCTGCCGAAATATAAATCCAAGATGGTGGCTGCAATAGGTATCAATTTTTTCGTCATGGGTGTCATTTTCATAGTTTTTGAGTATATTGAAGTCGATAGTGCTGTCGAAATATAAATCCAAGATGGCGGCTGCAATAGGTATCAATTTTTGCGTCATGGGTGTCATTTTCATAGTTTTTGAGTATGTTGAAGCCGATAGTGCTGTTGAAATGTAAATCCAAGATGGCGGCTGCAATAGGTATCAATTTTTTGGTCATGGGTGTCATTTTCATAGTTTTTGAGTATGTTGAAGTCAATAGTGGTGTTGAAATGTAAATCCAAGATGGCGGCTGCAATAGGTATCAATTTTTTCCGGCTAATCTCCGAAACGGCTGGACCGATTTTGACGGCACTTTCACTGGCAGATAGCTGATGTCATAAAGAGTAACTTAAGCTACTTTTATTTTAGAAAAAGAATTAGGGTTCCGCGCTAAAAAATAAAAACCCTAATACGCGAGCAAAATCGCAGGGAACAACTAGTGAAGAATAAAGGTACGTTTTCATCCCGTACGTTCCTGCCAAAACTTTGAAAAGGTTACGCCGTAATGACAAAGTTAAAGATCTACAGTTCTACAAGTTGTTGTGTGTTAATATTAAATTGTTTTCCGTGTTTAAACTATCGTTTTTTGCTGAGGTTACCTATTTAAATTGTAAGCTAGTTATTTAAATTCGATTGATTGATAAAAAAAAGCAATATCAAAACATTAAAAGTTACAACCCTATTGCTTCAATGGAGTGTAGGTAATTATATCCTCAACTAGGCTTAGTTTCCATACTGTTCATATTTATACTGTGCCAATACATTGTTCGGAGTATTGGATGAGCGATTCGCCGAACAATATATACATGACATTAACTTTTTTAACAAGACCAAACCCATCTTAAAAGGTTGTGGATCAATCATACATCTGTGGTGGAATCCGAATACAACTATCTGAAACGGTTGGAGGGAGTTATGGATAAACAACATAAAGCTATACTGTATCGTCGGTTTTATACTTCTGGTGAAAGTGATAGCAGCATAGCGTAAGATGCGAAGGAGTTGGAACAAACCTAATGTAGACCCGACAACGGAAGAGCAGCGCGGCTCCGCCCTCATCCTGCGCCGCGAACTAGCATCTTCACATCACAACAGGATATTTAGAAGGTAGACATGAACATTTCAGGAAAACGAGATCTGAAATCGCGCGTTGCGTTCCCTAAATTAGAGTTAAGTGATGAATCTTCATAATATGTGTTCCTTAATTTTTTAAATTTATTGTTTTATGTTATCTTCATCCCCCGGGAATATGTTCGGTGAAACCGAACACCTTTGTCAGCAATTGACGCAACACCGCCAATTTGTTTAGTGCACTTTCGTTACGCAATAGTGTCGGGTTAATTCATAACAATTTATTAACATATTTGTAACTGTTTTAAATAAAGTGATTTTTTTACTATTTTTGAACGTTATCAATTCAACATACTTAACAAACAACCAGACACACCCCCGACAGCAGCTAACTCGATATTAGTATAGATATAGAATTAAAATCATTTAGTCCTCCCGTTCAAAAACAAGTTCAAATATTTTGACATACTAATATTTGAAAGTTATAGAAGATCCAAATATTAATAAGTCTAAATGTTTGAACTTTAATTCCTTGTTCACTGTAATGTCCGTGAAATGCAGCGGTGCGGTTAGAGTTACAGCAACTGCTTTCAAAGTTAAAAGTTTCCGTGATTTCTACTTAAAATATTATAGTCCCTTTAAGTTCTGCTCAGATTTGTAAAGTACACGGCGCGGCGTACAAGTCTCAGTAACGTGGCATGGCTAAACGTTTGGCTACAGTGCTGGCGCACGGAACATTTATTTTGTATGACTTATTCAATAAAATAATAACTTTTTAAGCTAACTGTTTTAGCGATAAAGTAAACGTTTTAATAAAACTGTTTTTTTTTTTAATAAAAATGAAATAAACTGTTTATCTGTAACTAATGTACATTAGTAATCATTTATATTTTATGGTATTAATTATGATTACAATTAAGCGCTCAGTATCATATAAAACATCGCTTAAAATGTTTTTGAATTATAAAATAAAAGAGCCAATGCTTGAAACTAATTTCCTAAAATTCCAAAAAGAAATTAACTTATCAACATACGTAGTCATTAAGTTAGTCATAACTTTACTAAGTTATAACTAACTTAATGACTAACTAACTAACTTAACTGCATTAATATAACAATGAATATTAATTTCATCTGACAAGTGAAATAATATGTCCCAAAAACTATTGTTCTGTAATGTAATCTGAATAAATTTATTTTATTATTTTTTATTATTGAAATTTATATAATCATTACTTAGTACAATGTAACTTTACCTACTTATGCCCACTTTCAAATTATGGACTCAAGTTGCTACCAATCCCATGAAACAAACTAAAATTGCATGATATATTAATTGAAATTAAAAAGAAGATCTGTTAGTAAAAATATTAAATTAAGAGAGATAGTGGAATGCATCATATGCAGTGGCTTATTATAAGTCGTTCGCAAAATAGTTCGAGAAATCAACTGATCGTAGTAGTTTTATTTAACATAATATAAAAATACGAGCCTCCATTTCATATTTAATGAAAGAAAATACTCTTACAAAATTGAAAAGAAAAAAGCTAGCGGAAATGGTTAATGTGAATATACGATTGTATAAAGCGGTTTCGCCAAGTGCAATTGAGTTCGTGGAAACTACTTTCTGAACGCAAAGAGATTATGCTCGCATATTCAACGCTCAAAGCAAAACTTTTCAACACTATTAAAAACTTGAGATCACCTACAGTGGCATTAGTTTCTACATCTGACCTAAAAAGTGTGGATGCACATTTAATATCACAGGCGGATTTCAAATTTACCATATCTAGAACTAGTCTCATGACAAATAATGCAGCAATAAAGTTGCGATAAACTAAAAAATCGTCTGATAGCACTAATAGATGGTGATATACCTACCCCAAAAGGGGCTGGCGAACGGTTTCTAAGTAGTACGATCGCCAAACCGTCTGCTAAGTGTTGGAATCATGGCAAATTCTCCCAAATATGAGAGTAGTCGTGTAGTGACAGCGTAAGAAATCCATCACTTAAAGTCATTCCATGGGATACTATGGGAAGTGCTATTGAGATATTATAGAGCCTTCGACAAATGGCAATCACGTTTTCATATAAGCCTGATGAAATATACCCAAACCGAAGATGGTAAGCAGTGTTAAAGTTGTGAGTAGTGATAATGTGAGATATCTGACACTGAGGTCGACAATCCGCCTGCCAGGCGTGATAATTATGGTAAACCCTCCTTACAAGAGAGGGAGAGGCTTATTTCTAGCAGTGCACTATTACGGGATGAAGATTCCTTAATCATTTCTGATACATTCCGTTAACTTGATTTTTAAATATTTGTAAGTAGTAGTACATTATGACATAATAATGATACACTGTGACTGTAGTCTATTCAGGTCTATATAGGTATTCTAACACATAAAATACTTAATGTTTTTATATCTGATTGAAGCGATATACAAGTAGAATAACAGTAATTTTTTTTTCGTACGAGGGATGAAGAAAGCCATGAAGGTTTTCAATTTTCAATGGTAAAACAAGTAATAAGCTCAAAAAAGGGTCTTCCCTTTTTTGAGCTTGTTACTTGTTTCACCATTGAGTTTGAGGTTATCAGTCAAATAGTATGCTTTTAATATTGTTGCGTATCTCAAAAGTGGAAAACGGAACACTTCTATTCATCACTTTTTGTTCCGTACATCTATCAAGACCCCTCTTCTCAAGAATAGATTGAGGTATTAGGTTAAATTTATATTGAATACTCAAGACATTCAAGATTCTTAAGAAATAGATATAAACATAATACAATTAATGAATACATAATCTTAAACGGTTATTAGTAGAGCCCGTGCCTAGGTCACAGTGACCGAGTGAAGCCGGCCACAGTCGAGCGTGTGCCTGCTGTACTTACTATCACTGTACCTTATGTCAGAGTAGTCACATACAAGGTTGGCTACATCTTGAAGCGAGCTTCCATTAAAACATACTTGTAGCCACCGAAGAAGATTAGTAAATTTTTACCATCCGTCAAGTGTCATATCCCTCTACAAGATGCAGGAGTGTACAAGCTGGATTGTGAATGTGGTTTCTCTTATATAGGACTATCTATAAAAACCCGCGTAAAAGAACATATAGCGGACTTGAAGCACCGACGTTCTGGGAAGTCTGCAATTTGTGAACATGTTCAAGATCGTCCTCGCCATTACATTAGATTTGATAGACCACAAATTCTCGCAAAAGAACACCGATTTCTACCAAAGATGATTCGCGAGGCTATTGAGATTAAAAAAACATCCTAATTTCAATAGAAAAGATGGATGGGTGCTGCCATCTGCTTGGGATCCTATAATTAATAAAATTAAATCCAAACCCAAGCATACCACTACAAGACTTCTAGATACTGTAAGCTCATTCTGCGTTGATCGGACCAAAAATTAATATTCAAAAACTATAGGTAACCGGGCTAACTATGACATCGGGAAGTCAAACACCTCAGTACTCCCGGTGACCATGGGTGCTGTAAAGCACCCGAATCGTCGGGAATTAAAAAGTTAAATTAAAGACGGAGGAATCCGTAAAAATTAGTTTCATTTAATATGTAAACGCCTTGTTCGGATGTTCTTGCCACTCGGCACGAGTATTTTTATTTTTATTTTATTTTATTTATTAAGGTTTATCAATGTTTGATTACACTGTATTTAACAAAATGGCTTAAGAACTAACTTATGTGACTAAGTGTAACAATCGTTTAAGGTAAACACCACATGCATCGAGAAAGATTATAAATACGAATAAAAAGAAGTATAATTACCTAATAATGAAAATAAGTATATGGTAAAAAAAACTATAATTTATTTGTTGGTTTCAAACCAGGCTAAAGCTAGAACTTTCTTAATTTTGGCAAATGAGTCGGCGTGAATGTCAACTAAGTCACTATGTCCATTGACCAATTTGCACAACCTTGGAATTGGGGAGTTTGCACCTAAGACAGATTTCCTACAAGGAGGGCAAAGTGGAGTAACGGGAGCGCGAGGAATTCTCAATGGAACACGAAATTTAAATTTTTGGAGCAAGGAGGGACAGTTAATTTCCTGGTTAAAAATTTTTACAAGAAATGACATGTCAAGCAAATTTCTGCGATTTTCCAGGGATAAAATTTTAAAGAATCTTAATCGTTTTTCGTAAGACCGAATTTTTTTGTGAATCCCATTACGATAGGCCAAATTTGCTACGAACTTTTTTTGTAGACGTTCCAATCGTAAGGAGTGTGTCGCGTAGTGTGGCCTCCATACTACACTGCAATACTCAATTATGCTTCGGACGAGACTGTTGTACAGTAGGATCTTAACGTGATTATTTTTAAACACTTTAGCGTTACGCAAAACAAAACCTAGCATTCTATACGCCCTTTTTGTAATATTCTCTATGTGGGGAACGAAGGTTAATTTTTTATCGAACACTATTCCCAGGTCTCTAACTTCCTCTGTTTTCTTAATGATGACGCCGTTAATTTTATATGATGAATTCAGTGACTTGAACTTTTTACTGAATTTCATATGGTAGCACTTGTTTATATTCAGGTTCATACCATTCTCTCGACACCAATTAACCATACGATCAACATCACTTTGAAACCGTTCGATGTCCTCCAGAGTTTCGCAGATGCCAACCAATTTCAAATCATCGGCATACATAAATGGTATAGAGTACTGAAAGCAACTAGGGATGTCATTTATGAAGGTATTGAAAAGCAGAGGACCCAAATATGATCCCTGAGGAACCCCTGACGTAATTTTGTATGGCGCAGACTTAAATCCATTAACGACAACGCTAAAACTACGATTATCCAGATACGATTCTAACCATCCCAATAATGAGCCAGTAATACCATATGCGCGCAATTTAGATATAAGAATATTATGAGGTACTTTGTCGAATGCTTTACTAAGGTCCGTATATATTACATCAACATCCCTACCGTCATCTACTGCTTCTACCAAAGTTTCGGTAACCAAAGTCAGATTGGTACAGGTTGACCTAAACCTAACAAAACCGTGCTGCCACTCAGTAAGATAATGATTCATATGTTTCTGCAGCACAGGATAGACAAGAGATTCAAAGATTTTACTTAAAGTTGACAGAATTGAAATAGGCCTATAATTACCAACAACTTCGACGTTATCAGCCTTGTGAATGGGAATATGAATGGGGTATTCACCTGTTCTCCTCTCGTTGTCGGTTTTTTAGCACGAGTCAAAGGAATGTTCGTGTGTATTCGTATCGGTGTTTATAAACTGGTCATTATTTTCTTGATCCGTGAATTTTGTCGCAGGTGGTTATAATTTTTCTTATAAAACAATCAAAAAATTATAATAAGAATTACTATACCACTTTTTTATATTATTATTTATTATTATTGTATTTTTATATTGTTATATAGGTATAGTTATTGCATTATCTTTTGAATTAAATGAATTAGAAATTCCGAAAGAAATGGCAAGAGAGATAGGGAGATAAGTATAGATGAAATAATGAAAGCAATGAAAAGTATGAAAGCAGGTAAGGCAGCCGGATATGATAGAGTATCACTCGAAATGCTAAGGGCTGGAGAGGGAGTGGTGGCAGACCTAGTGTACTCCTTGTTTAATTTATGTTGGTAACTTAAGCGGGACCGGTACCCACTTAAGTTCCCGACATACACTAGTGCAAATTCTTGATAGTCCCAATATATAAGGGAAAAGGATCACAGCAGTACTGTAAAATCTACCGTATCAGCCTGCTAAGCATTTTGAAAGAAGCTGATGGAAAATTATGGGATATACAAGCGGAATTTAGAAAGAGAATAGGTTGTACGGATTAGTTATTTTCCATGCTCATAATCGTGGAGAAGTTTTTAGCCAAAAACCAAAAAGTTTTTTGTGCG
This sequence comes from Parnassius glacialis, assembly GCA_033319125.1. Lineage (NCBI taxonomy): Eukaryota > Metazoa > Arthropoda > Insecta > Lepidoptera > Papilionidae > Parnassius > Parnassius glacialis. The sequence continues at coordinate 34,178,755 of JAVANC010000017.1, forward strand.
TTCATGGACTTTAAAAAGGCTTATGGCAGAGTGGACAGGGATGTGTTATGGCAAACACTGAACTCATTTGGGTTGAGCGCGGGGTTGATACAGCCATTGAAAGTATCTGTATAGAGATTCCAGTGCTTGTGTCAGGATCAACGGGGCCTACTCGGACTGGTTTGGCATTCATAAAAGTGTCAAACAGGGCTGTGTGTCTTGCCCGTAGCTATTCAACCTATTTATGGACAGTTGTTTGGAAAATTTGAAATTAGAAGAATGCGGGTTAAGAATGGGTGAGTTAACCGTCAAATACCTTCTGTACGCCCAAGATCAACTCATACTTGCGTCGTCGGCGGCCGAGTTACATATGATTTAGGAACTAGTCATTAAAAGAAAGGGAAATGAAAGTGAACGCAAGTAAGACGAAAGTTATGGTTTTTGAAAGAGGAGAAAGTAAAACAATATGTGAAATAAGAATAGAAGGGGAGTTGGTCGACCAAGTGGATGAGTTTTTGTATTTGGGATATGTTTTTATCAAGGATAGTAGATATGACAAGGATATAAAACAACGAGCAAACGCAGGAAATAGAGTAAATGGGGCTCTACACTATATTGTGGAAAGTCAGAATGTGCCCAATAAGGTACGTATGGCAATTCAAAATGCTATGTTAGTCTCCACCTTAATACATGGCAGTGAAAGTTGGGTGAGGCAGAAAAAGCACGATGTAGAAATGTGGTCATTAAGGAGTATGTAAGTGCTAAATCCGAATGACAGTAAGAATTTGTGTGATAAGAGAACAGTGTTTTTTTTTTCAAGATGATATAGTGACCAAGATTAAAAAAGAAATGCTTCGGTGGTTTGTTCATGTAGAAAAAATGAACGAGGAATGAGTTACAAAGCAAATTTATGTTGCAGAGGTGTTCGCCAGCGTTGAAAAGGGACGCCTTAGGCGAAAGTTTATTGGGGATATATTGACAATGGGCCAAATTAGGAGTACAAGGGTCTGTTAAGGAACCGACGAGCGTGTATGCGTAGGTATATGGATGTGAAGGAGGCGAGAGAGGTGTGTCAAGATCGTGCCAAATGGAAGTCCATAGTCTCTACCCTCTGGGTGACAGGCGTGAGTGTTTATGTTATTTTATATTATTTTTTTTATTAACGAGTCCGTGACGCAGGGGCGTAGGAATGGATTGTAGCGCTGGGTGCCGTGGGTTCGAATCCCGCATGGAACAAGTATTTGTATGGACTGCAAATAATTATTCCGGGTCTGGATGTTTGACCTTGTGCAATGTATGTTTATAAATTAAGATTTTGCCTCCACGAGACAGGAGAAAATCCTAGTGTGAGGGTAACGTTATCCAAAAAAAGAACTTTATCAAGGAGAACACGTGCTATGGCATCCTAGAAATCGGTTTTAAATAGATCTTAATAATAATATATAAAAATAATTTGTGAGTCTATAAATATCAAGTAGACATACAGTCGTGACAACAAGACACGCCTCATCTATGTTTAAAAGATCTTTTTTATAGGATAGGGTGACAAACGAGCACACAGTCCACCTGATCGTAAGTGGTTGCTGTGACCCATAGACATCCACATCTATCCTCAATAAAGAATCAAAATGCAGACGCGTGGTCACCCTTGAGGACTAAGATAGAATGCCTCTTTTCCAGTAAAAAGGGTCTCCGATTCTCTACACTCACCTTATGAAACACAGCAGTGTTAAGCTGATATTTTACGCTGGTATTCTGTGAGAGTGTGGTCCATCCTCGGTCGAGCCGACCCATTCGTGCTACAACTATACTACTGATATAGCTGCAGCATGGCTCTACCACGTATAAAACGTTGAACATCGTTGACATCTACGTTGAATGAATACAGACGAATATGAAAAGGCGTCGTATTTGTCCACAAATAACTCGGCGAGTTGTTCGTCCTAACCTAAGCGTGCCATTAGGAAACAATAATAATAACATTATTAAAGTTTAATACCGAATTGGTTTGAGCAGTGGTGATAATGAAAGTTATCATATACATCTGTTACTACACACACCTCAATAATTTCTGTCTATTACATTTACTATTACAGAATCGTCTGTATCGGCCATTATACAATCTATGTATAAAAATAAAATGACAGAGGCTTGCAGTTGTGCGCGCATCACGGAAGAACTACTGGATACATTTCCATTAGGATTTCAATGTTTTATTTTTTAGACACTTAGCCCTTATCTAAAAAAATATTATTGCGATATTTTCATACAATCTATATAAATAAAATGATAGAGGTTTGCAGTTGTGAGCGCATCACGGAAAAACCACTGGATAGATTTCAATTAGGTTTTCTAAGTTTTATTTCATAGACACTTGGCCCTTATCTAAAAAAATTGCGATATCCTCATTTACTATAAAGTGAGTAAAGTTTTAAGAGACGACGATTTTTATAAGCACTACGTTTTCAGTGTTGTGTGTTTTCTTGCCGCGGAGAAGTGGGGCATGCGGCGTAGGCGGCATGCGTAGGAGAGGGGTAGTCTCTTCTGTTTTTTTTTCTTCTAAAAACGTTACCTCCACACTAGGATTTTCTCCTGTATCGTGGAGGCAGTTTACAAACACAAATTGCACAAGGACAAACATCCAGACCCGGAACAATTATTTGTAGGCCACAGACAAATACTTATTCCGTGCGGGATTCGAACCTGCGGCCCCCAGCGCAGCAATTCATTGCTAAGCCACTGCGCCATGAAGCCGTCATTCTACCTCTGCCTCATGATAAAGTTAGGACCAGCCGCGCTTTATATGCGCGAGCGGTCTAATGCTGTTCATTTGTACCTTGATCGATTGCCCCTCGTAGTTTCCTATAGTTTTGTCAGTAATTTTTCACCGTTAAATAACTAATTTTCATATAATTCGTTTTCTTACAGTCGTATTTATATATGTATTTATTGTTAATATATAACTCAATATCGACCAAAGTGTCGCTTGGTATTTTTTCCTTTCCAGCGTCGATATTAAGCAGTGCGGACGAAGTGGCGGGTATCAGCTAATGTGGTTATGATTTTCGATTACAACTAGCACTTTTTAATAGTAGAAGCTTTCAATTGCGTAGAATATATTGTATTGATTTAGGTGTACGAACAACCACAAAACCACTGAACGCAAATAATTGTTCACTAATTATACAATAACATTGGAGGTAGGCTAGTTTTTAATGTCAAAAACATGGAAAAACTCACAGCATAATCAGACTTTAAGAGTCAACAATTTGTGTTATTGTAAAAATACCCAAATAAAGAACCCAGGATCCGTGAGTTGCAGAGGGGCGCCCCGTGGAGGAAGCTGAAATGGAATGCCTATAACGGCCCCATTAAGCTTCCTCCAGGCGAATATCAACCACTGCGCCTGCGCTCAGGATCTGTTGCTCCAGAGCATGGCGCAGTGGTCGATTAACATCGCTGTGGTCGCTGAGCCGTATTTTGTCTGGCCTAGGGATGACTGGGTGGCGGACCTTAACGGCTCAGTGGCTATCATTTTTTCGGCCGCCGCCGGTACCCCGACCCTTGAAGGTGTCAGGAGGGGTCAGGGGTGCGTAGCAGCACGGTTCGGGGAGTTCGTCGTTGTGGGGGTGTACTTCTCCCCGAACCGATCTCTCGCCGAGCTCCATAACTCTCTTGCAGAGCTGAGAGCAGTCGTCGTCGGAAGCTATCCCCTCCCCGTACTTGTCCTCGGGGACTTCAATGCCAAGAACATGGCTTGGGGTTCTCGTCGTACAGATGTACGGGGTAGGATGGTGGAAGACTGGGCTCTGGAGACAGGCCTGGTCGTCCTAAATCGGGGTTCTGTCCCCACGTGTGTGCGGATGCGGGGCGAGTCGGTGGTGGACATTTCGTTCGCTAGCCCCGCTCTGTCGCCGCGTGCCATTGACTGGCGAGTCATGGAGGGGGTGGAGACCTACTCCGACCACCGGTACATCCGGTTTGACGTCTCCACCCAGCCCTCGAGCGCGCCAGTCCAACAGGCCCCGAGTGATCCGCGTTGGGCGCTGAAGCAGCTGGACCGGGAGCTCCTCCTGGAAGCCTCGATCGTGCAGGCCTGGGTGTCATCACCGGATAGGCCTGCCGACGTCAATGATGAGGCAGGGTGGTTCCAGGAGGCCATGTCCGAGATATGTGACGTGGCAATGCCCCGCGTCCGGCCAGGAAGCGCCCGGCGTCAGGTGTATTGGTGGTCGCGTGAGCTGACGTGTCTGCGCGAGGCTTGTGTCGCCGCGCGGCACCTGTACGCCAGGCATCGCAGGCTCCGCATTCGTCCACCGAATGCGGCAGCCATTGAGGCGGAGCTGTACGAGGGATACAGAGCGGCGAAGACCGCCCTCCGGGAGGCTGTCATGCGGGCCCGGGATCGGGCCCGTGAGGAGATGCTGGAGACTCTCGACAGAGATCCGTGGGGGCGCCCTTACAAGATGGTGCGGGATAAACTCCGCACCTGGGCCCCCCCGCTGACGCAGAGTCTCCGGCCTCAGCTCGTGGAGGACGTGGTGAGCGCTCTGTTCCCTGCGCGAGGGGAACATCCGCCCCCGCCTATGGCTCCGCCACCTGCGGTGCCGGAAGCGGACCACCAGGACGACGACGACGACATCCCGGAAGGGACCGGGGTAGACCTGAGAGTGGCGGTACGTAGGCTCAAGGCCAGGAATACCGCCCCAGGACCCGATGGCTTGCCTGGCAAAGCCTGGGTCCTGGCCTCGGAGGCTCTCGGGCCCCGACTGGAGGGGCTCCTAAGCGCATTCTTGGAGAGAGGCCAATTCCCGCTTCGTTGGAAGACGGGGAAGCTGGTCCTCATTTGGAAGCCGGGGCGCCCTGCGGACTCTCCGTCCGCATACCGGCCCGTGGTGCTGCTCGACGAGGTGGGCAAGCTCTTTGAAAGAGTAATTGCAAACCGCCTCGCCGAGCACCTTGCGGGGACGGGGCCGGATCTTGCGGAACACCAGTTTGGTTTCCGCAAGAGGCGCTCTACGGTGGACGCCATCATGCGCGTGAGAGCCCTCACGACGGGGGATGCAGTGGCCAGGGGTTGTCTTGGCGGTGTCTCTCGACATCGCCAACGCCTTCAACTCCATGCCCTGGAGCTGCATTAGGGAGGCACTCCGGTATCACCGGGTGCCGACCTATCTCCGTCGTATAGTCGGGGACTATCTGACGGACAGGGCCGTCATCTACCCCGGTCGCAACGGTGAGTGGAACCGGCGAGAGATGTCGTGCGGTGTCCCACAGGGATCGGTTCTGGGGCCGCCCCTGTGGAACATCGGTTACGACTGGGTGCTGCGCGCCGACCTCCCTACCGGCGTCAGCGTAGTTTGCTACGCTGACGACACGCTGGTACTGGCACAAGGGGGGTCGTACGAGGCGGCGGCGGAAACTATGACACGCGGGGTTGCGATAGTCGTTGAGAGGATCCGGCAACTGGAACTCGAGGTGGCTCTGCACAAGTCCGAGGCCATGCACTTCCATGGTCCTCGGAACAGGCCACCACCGGGATCCTCAGTGATGGTAGGAGGGGTATCCATCGGCGTCGAGTCGACGTTGAAGTACCTAGGACTCGTCCTCGACGGCCGATGGAACTTCGTTGAGCACTTCCAACGTTTGGCTCCCAAACTGGAACGGACCGGGGCTGCCTTCAGGCGGCTCCTGCCGAACCTGAGGGGGCCAAACGCCTCCTGCCGGAGGCTCTACGCGGGGATCGTGAGGTCCATGGCCCTTTACGGGGCCCCGGTGTGGGCGCGTGGTTTGGCGCGGCTTGCCGTCCACCACCTAAACGCGCCCCAAAGGGTGGTTGCCGTAAAGATGGTTCGCGGCTACCGCACGATCTCCCGCGAGGCGGCGAGCCTCCTTGCCGGATTGCCGCCATGGGATCTGGAGGCGATAGTCCTCGCGCGCCTGCACGAATGGCGCGCGGAGGCACTATGCCGGGGGGAAACCCCGCTGCCGCGGCAAGTTGTCGCGCAGCGGACAGACTTCCGGCGTGATCTCATGGCGACATGGAGAGAGCGACTGTCGCAACCCCGTGCTGGGCACGCCACTATAGCGGCGATAAGACCCCTCTTTGAGGAGTGGCTTGAGAGACGCCACGGCGTCCTCACCTTCCGCCTGACGCAGGTCCTCACCGGACACGGTGTGTTCGGGAGGTTCCTGCACCGAATCGGGCGGGAGGAAACGCCCGGGTGCTCCCACTGCGAGGATCGACCGGAGGACACGGTGGAGCACACCGTGGAGGTGTGCCCTGCTTGGGCGGAGCACCGCCGTGTCCTCGTAGCGGCGATAGGCGGCGGTGACCTCTCGCGTCCGGCCCTGGTCGAAGCCATGGTCCGGAGCGAGACGGAATGGGATGCCGTCACCACCTTCTGCGAAGCAGTGATGCTAGCGAAGGAGGTGGCGGAGCGGGAGAAGGAAAGAGCAACAGCTTTCCTTCCCGGCCGCCGCGGGAGACGCCCCGGGCGTCGGGGGCTACGTCGTGGCCCCCGGCCACCGTAGGCGCGGGCCTGTGGACGGCGAGCAATGGGTAGCTCGCCGTCCGTCCGTCTAACGACGACAGGCCGTGTCGACGGCGCGTTTTGTTCCACGCGCGCCTCAAAGAGCTGTCAGCAGCGTGAAGGGGCCCAAGGGCCGACGCCTGCCGGGGCTGCGGGCTGTTCGAAAGAGATACCGCGGCTCCGGAACGTAAGGGCAATGAAGGAACACGGATGGTTTTTAGTCAGTAAAAGTCTGACACTCCCTTCCGCTCCACCCACAGCGAAAGGCGTCATTAGATGATTTTCCATCCGCAAAAAAAAAAAAAAAAAGGATCCGTGAGTTACTAAGTGCAGAGTAATTATTTTCAATACGAGAGAACTTTCTTCTCTCTAGAGGAGACATTAAAAAACATTATTCTACCAAATTAGAAAGGTATTTCTAATTTGTTATAACACTGCAAAATGAACCACGAGTTAGAATAGCAAAGAAACATTGTAAGTAACCATTAAAATGTAGTGGCAGTGAGGAGCTTTGGTATTTACCATACCCACTTTATTTAGATTCGTATAATGTTCATGTAAATATAACACATACATTTATTTAAATATTATCCTCATATTATTAAAGTATTTCCACTAACCTGTTAAGGGATTTGGAGAAGCTTAAGGATATTCTGTTGATTTCTATTTATATTGTGGTCATTTGGAAGAGAAGGCCAAATTGGCCTCTAAAAAGCTTGGCGTGCTCAGCAGAGCGAGACAGTATTTCATGCCGGCACACCGCCTGCAACTTTATAAGGCGCAGGTTCGGCCTCACATGGAATACTGTTCCCATCTCTGGGCAGGGGCTCCCCAGTGCCAGCTCCTTCCACTTGACCGCATCCAGCGCAGAGCGGCTCGAATCGTCGACGACCGAGTTCTTTCCGATCGGCTCGACTCATTGGCGCTGCGAAGAGATGTTGCATCTCTTTGCATTTTCTTTCGCATCTACCATGGGGAGTGCTCTGAGGAATTGTTCGGATTAATCCCAGCCGCCAAATTTCACGAACGCACATCGCGGCAGAACTCCCGATACCATCCACACCATCTGGATGATTGGCGGTCCACCACTGTGCGATTTAGAAGATGTTTTCTTCCTCGCACGACTTCCTTGTGGAATCGATTACCATCAGCGATTTTTCCGGACCGATACGACTTAGGGACCTTCAAGAAAAGAGCGTACTCCTTTTTAAAAGGCCGGCAACGCATCTGCAATTCCCTCCCTGGTGTTGCAGTTGTTCATGGGCGGCGGTAGTCACTTACCATCAGGTGAGCCGCATGCTCGTTTGCCCCCTCTACTATAAAAAAAAAATATTTTATTTAAACGATTTCGAGCGCCATTTACTTACAGTTTCATACTCTACTCGGTTTACTGCGGCGTGGAGTCAGCCGCTTTATATATTTTACTTTCGTTAATACTTTGCAATATTTGAAAAAGATTTTCTACTAACCTTATTTTAATTAATCCCCTTGTTTTATTTATAATATAAATTTGCCATGTGGCGATTGCTTAAAATAACATCAACCTCATTTTGACCCATGGTTTTTTACGAGGAGACTATTGGAATACCAGAAAGAGCTTTTGACCACGGAAAATGGTAGCAAAACATCGCAATATGATAGATAAGATACCCAAACCGACGATGCCCCTGATTGCCAATTCGCCGGCCAAGCGTGGTGGACCAATATTTTTCATTTAATTTAATATAATATAAATAAATATACATTTAATATTGAAATATAATATACATTTTATTGTTCCTGTTAAGAAAAAAATAAAATATTAATAAAGCCACCTTTAATTCGAACACAAAATAGGCCCCGGCACAAATCAGCAGCACTTCACTAAACCCCTTTTTTATAACATGAAAATAACAAAGGAGCTAACAGTCTACACGATAGTAAGTGATATCCCTACTACATATTGTTATGTGCGAGGTGAGTAAAAATACCGATTAGGATCAGAAACAGTTATATTACAAATGCAGATACACAGTCAAAGGACGTCGTCTAAAATCGCTTAGCTTCTTCGGTGAGGTCCTTAGCATTCATCTAGATCGAATATGGGATACGTACTTACTACCCTCTTTCTTATTTCTGTATCAAATAGGCAGACGCGACTGTCTAGTTGATCTGAATTGAAGAGTAAAACACGTAGACATTAGGTCTTTACCTATGAAATTGCCGTTTTGTATGAAATAAGTTAACGTAATTTTTATCTATATATTTTATTTCTTTTAATCAAAATAATCACCTATACAATACTACCTTCGCTAACGCAGTGGCAGTTTATTGATTTTTTATTAACTTTTTAGAAGAAATCAGCTGGACGGGATGCAACAAATTCTTCAAAGGCAATTTACACTGCCTCTCGGGTATTGAATTATTTTCCCACCAAAAAGTTATCTGAAAAAAGTAGAAGTTTGTAGCCGCAAGGTCTAGTAAGTACGGTGGATGACGGAGAGCTTCTAACCCCAGCTCTTGTAACTTGGAGACCGTCTGTTGTGCAGTATGAGGTCGCGCGTTGTCGTGCAGGAGCAGCGTGGACGAGCGAATGACCAAAGCTGGTTGGAGACGTGCCAGCTTCTTAATCATTGTGTTCAGTTCATTACAGTACACATCTGCAGTAATGCTCATCCCGTTTGGCAGCTTCTTAAAGCTGTGATGAATCACACAGATGCTAGACCACCAAACAGTGCCCATCACTTTTCTAAGGGTAAGTTTTCGTTTAGGGTATTGTTTAGGTGCTGAACGAAGATCCAACCAACTTGCTGAGCACTAAGGACTGTCAAACAGAATCCATTTTTCGTTGCAGGTAGCAATGTTGTTCATAATTCCTTCGTTTGTGTGCCTGTTCTGCTCTGCAAGTGCACTGCTCAGTGCAAGGTACGTTATGACGCGTACCGCGCGCTGGCGATCATTGAATTCGTGGGCACCCATTTGTTAAGGTTTTTTTACCTTGCCAATATGACTTTTTAACAGTGGTAAAGCCACGCGGCAGGTTTTTCTGTAGCACAGATGGGCCGGCTCGAACCGGGGTAGTACCACGACCTCACAGAATACCAGCGTGAAGTAGAGTTTACCTCTTAGAAGTTTACCTCTGCGTTTCGCTTGGTGAGTGCAGGTGGCCGGAGGCCCTTTTTACTGGAAATGAGGCATTCCATCTTAGATGAAAATATAATACTTATCAATAAACAAATTACTAATATTAAAAAAATAATTCCATATTTTTAAAATAAAATTAATTTGAAATTATAATTCTTAGCGAATCAAAAATTATTTTGATTTGAAGTGGCCAGTACTACAGGACGGCAATTTCATGGGTAAAGACCTATTATCATGCCGTGAAGCTATCCTATCCTTATCCTTCTAAGAATATTCTTATAAACCATCTTAATCATCAGGTGTAATGGCACTTCAGTAGGTTTCTTTATTTTGAGTAAGCTCCAGATAAATTAGTACTAAATTTGTATACATTAAAGTAGAAAACATATTATATATTAGTACGATTGTTCTGTGACGTGTTCAAAACTTCATTCGGGTCACGGAGCACGCAAGGCGCTGATACGTAAATGGAGTCACGCGGAATTTACGCGCTCCCTTAAGCATTTGCACGCCCGCATAGGTTAAATTATGCTAAAGTGAGCATGATAGCCCTAAGATAAACATTTGCTTAATACTATAGGTCGCTTGACGATTAACTTTTGTAGTAGTAAACATAACATGCGATACATGTTATGTTTACTACTTGTGATTAACCTAAATATATAAGATAGAATTTGTTATTACTAGAGAATTTTAATGATATTAGGGCTTCCCTATAACTAAGGGTTACCGCCTTAACATGAAGGTAAAGGAGGAATTTAGAAGCCGTGGTTTCGTAACCCAGGTTGAATTGAACCAAGAAAGAGCCCATATGGTAGGTCTAAATTCGATGCCATATGGTGGTGAAGGAGCGACTCCGAGTTTATTTGTGATGTATATATCCACACTGTATGCAATATTATGAACTCCTGGGGTTGGTAATAAGTAATTCATTCGTATTATTAATTAATATCTCCTCTTTAATTCACAATCTTAGTATATCTCTAGAACTTGTATGCAGATTATCTCCAAATGTATTTACAAACCACAATTGAAGATTTTACTAAAGCAGTTTGATTGTGTGTTTATATGGCATTTATTTTTAACTGGAGTCGATCATATGGGTTAACGGTGAACCTTTTACAATCTCATGGCATAATTATAGGAAGGTAAAGAACGATCTTCAAATAAAAAAGTCAATTACAACTATATTAGACATTGTGTCCATATGTCTCATATCAACATTTAAAAAATTTAGGTATCCTTTTGAATTTCAGATTTTTCAGATTCTCTCGGACCCATCAATTAATTGCAGTAACCATTAAAATTTTTGCACGATATGTTTCGCTCCAGAGCTTCAATTATTTTTACACATTCCTACTAAAATTACGCTTGCCCAATCTTTTCTACTCCCTATCGTCGACTATACATTTGTTACCTTGATATCACCGAGGATCAACTTAGCAAACTTGAGCGACTTTGTAAATATGACCGTGCCAGATTCCGCAATAAGCTTAAGAGGTTTCTAATCTGTCTTCGCCGGTGTAATTACAATATTTCTGCTCTCTACTGTGCCTTATACTAAATAAGCAGTAATCAAGTCCACCCTAGAAACACGATTTTAATCTGTCATGATTTTTCTTATTTTTCCTTTATACGTGGTAGTGCCACGCTGCAGCTATATTATACATAGTTGTAGTACGAATGGGTCGACTCGACCGTGGTAAGACAACGCTCTCACAGAATACCAACGTAAAATAGGAGCCTTAAAACTCGAAACGATGTATTCCATCTTACTCCTCAGGGGTGGCAACGCATCTGCGTTTTGGTTCTTAATTGAGGCTAAATGTAGATGTCTACGGGCAACAGCACGCACTTACAACCAAGTGTACTGTAAGCTCACCCTGATTCTATAAAACAAAATTCAAGGAAAAACTTTTCCGCCTATGCCCTGTGCACTCCTCTACATTTCATAATAAAGCTTTCTCTGTTACAGGAGTAAAACTTTGTAATTCCTAACCTTTGGGGATCAGGCGTGCTTAATCCATATATTTATTTAAGAAACAGGTTAGGGAACATTATCTGTTCCTATAAATCCTTTATCTCGCTCTCTCTCTCTCTCTCTCTCCCTCTATCTCATTCATTAATTTATTCAGTCCCTACTTAAGGGTCCTTCTCTCTTAAGTTATTACGTAATTAGCTAACCTAACAACATCTTATAGTGGCCATATCAATATTAAAAATCTTTTATGTTTTAAATAAATAAATTGACTTGGCAATCGCACTAAACAATCTAATTTAATATAAAATGTATTACTTGAGAGATACATTGCGTTTTCATGCGATGGCCAAGTCAATCTATTTATTTAAAACATAAAAGATTATTAATATTGATATGGTCACTATAAGATGTTGTTAGGTTACCTAATTACTTGAGACAGAAGGACTAAGTAGGTACTGAATAAATTAACCGACTTGGTATTACATGGATCTCACAACTTTTACGGTAGAAATACTGAGTTGCGAGACTTTTTTTTACAAGTTATGTTTTTGATGGCATTAGATTAACCAATATTTTTTAGCCAACTTGAAAAAAGGAGTATGTTCTCAATTCGTCTGTGTTATATAAAAATATATGTTACGCGATATCTTCGTGACTTGAGACCTGATTTTAATGTTTCTTTTTTTAATTAATAGGTTAAAGTTTAGAGCTGCATCCGGTAAAGAAAACGGTCCAAAATTGTATGAAGCGTAGGCCTAGTTTTGTACTAGTATGGAAATAAATTAAAATAAAATATTAAACCACTTGTGATAATTCAAATCCACGAATTTGCCTTAATTCCAGTGCAATTAATATTTTATTCTCACCAATAAATGCAACACTAATGGCGGATTGATGTCGTTTTGATCCGACGTTATCTCTGAAATATACACTCGGGTAGAATCTACCAGTTAGTCTGTGATATACTTATATAAGCTATAGCCTATCAGGTAGATTTATTATATAAAATAGCTAAAATGTTTCGAAACTAGTAGGAAAGTAGGGCAAAAAAGTTGTATTTTTTGATCAAATCACGAATAAAGTGTATTATAGATTGTGTGTGTGCGCTTTTTTGGTCTTAAAACGACTAACGTTCTTGTTGATATTTGCATATCATAAATGCAGTTCAGGAGAAAACAAATGTAAAAAGTACTACCTAATTCCAGACAAGAAGATTGTTGAGATAAATCAACTGTGCCTACGCACAAAATTATTTCATTGCATTCATTAGTGTGTACTAATGCACACTTCACCTCAATTTAGTGACAGATAGCTCAAAGCCGAGATTATATGTTAATAGAGGGTAACTCCGTTTCTCTGCCCTAAAAAATCCACCCTGAGATACTACTTTATTGCACTAATCCTATAGAATATATTTAAATTATTTTACCTTAGAGTGGCTGTTTTAAGATGGATAAACAGAATAATCTTGAATACTAATTTCTGTTCAGGTATATGTGTCTATCTTGGTTGCTGAAGTGCTAGGGTACAATCATAGATAATAATATAACAATGTAATATACATTACAGTTGTTACAAATGAATTGATATCCTAAATATTCTGCCGTTTCCGGCGTACAAATATTTTCATATAATAAGTCCTCAGCGTGTCAGAGTATGCCTTAAGCCTTGACAGACATTTGAAGCCTGGATAATGTTATAACAAAGGTTAACAGTCCTATGAATTATAGAAAGTGAAACATTAAGTCAATCAAGTTTTGGATACTAAACATAAATAAAACACCTTAATTTTTTATTTTTTATTTATTTATCCTACTTCAAAATCCTCTCTTACTAAAAACCATCCAGAATTGAGGCCGGTGCGGTTATAGAATTTTGGTACCGAGCCCAACACAAATACCAGACAACGGTCATTATGTGGGCACAGCAACCCACTGTCTGTTGTCCAGAAGAGCAACTGCAATAATAACCTGCAATCATCTCATCCCAACTTGTCCCTTGTCTCGCCAACAGTATATAATATGTATAATAAGCTCTGCCCGAGTGATGGCGAGATGTGATACGGCCTCTTATTAAAACAGAGTCTTGTTGGGATGAAATTAATTGGGTCACAACTTATCTGCTACCCAGTCTTCGTTGACACCAAACATACAATATACTGATAGTATTGGCATTAGGGCACTACAGCTCATTTTCAAGATATGTGCCGACAGATAATTCTTGTAATACGTTTGCAAAACATTGTAGACATATTGGTGCATTTTCATCCATCTAGAACAAAACAATCTTATTTTAATAAACTATCTATATTGCAGAAGCGCATTTTAAACAGTGCAACATGTTTTAACAGGTAAAATGAAAGAAAATTACATCATATTAAGATTTTGCAGCCATTATGAACTTATGTAGAAATTAATAATTATTAACAGACTACAGATAGAAGCATGTCATTCAAATGCGTTTAATAGCTTAAGGAAACATCTTTCTTTTGTACATACCTGCTTACTGATTCAAAATGTGATTCTACAGAATACAGATATCTGATATCAACGAAATCAAAATCTCACGTAAATCATTAGTTTGAACTACACAACCAAGCTCGAAATAAATAAAAATATCATTTGACAGAAATGATATTTGACAAATAACCGTGTCTTTTTTACTTTTTTATGACTGGAAGGGCACCATCTTGTAAAATCATCAGAAACTTGGGATTGCATTTTTAGTTTTTGCAAGTTATTTATTTTGATTTATTATCTCATTTTATTTTTAAAAAAATCCCTGAATTTTTCTCTTTTTTACGGTATATTGTACATAGACTGGGCCAGAAATGGACCGTCTCCTTTGGAGAAAAAGTTATACCCGTGAGGATGACAAAATAGGGAATAAAGTTTGTAGTCTATTAAGGAGACATAAAGATTGTGATAGTTTTTTGTCCACCTAAAGGAGTGAAGTTCGTCCTAAGTAATCCTTTTTACTGGACGAGGCATTCCATCTTAGTCTTTAGGGGTAACGATGCATCTGCAATTTGACTCTTAGTCGAGGGTAAATGTAGATGTATATGGCCCACAGTCTCCACTTACCATCAGGTGGAGTGTGTGCTCGTTTGTCACCTTTATTCTATATAAAAAAGAAGTTTAAGTAAATTCCTAGTTCTTAGTAGTCAAATTTAGTTTTTTATTAAGAGTTATTTTTATCGCAAATATTGTTAACGTTTTCTTATTATTGGCAACAAGGGGAGTGCCTTCAAACTGAAGAGATACGACGAAGGGGTTCTTTTTAGCGGTAAACACGCAAACTTGTGTCTTCTGGGGATTGAACTGGACTAGATTTAGTCGCCCCCAATCCGAGACTTTGTTCAGCAAAGACTCGACTTCAGACAGGCACAAGTTTGTTCCGGTACTCGGCGACGTTTTCCCGAGAAATATTGGCACGGCCGGTGTAAAAAGCATCACCAGTGCTGTCGTCCGCATAATAATTAATGGTACTGGTTTGCAACATATCATTAATATGCAGAAGAAACAGCGTTGGTGATAGCACGCAGCCTTGTGGAACACCAGCGTTAATAGGCTTGTAATCGGAGCATGCGCCGTCTACTACGACCTTGATGCTCCGATCTGCAAGAAAACTGGTGATCCTTTACGGTAAATCACCATTTCAAATTGCAGTTAACGATTTCATTTGTTCCGGCGGGAATGAAACCCGGGTTATATGCGTACCGCGATATTTATGGCGAGCGCATATCCTCTGAGCAACCTCGGCTCAAAGCAAATCACGTTCATGTATACTGGATCAAGTGTCAAGTCCTCTGGAAACTGGTCGGTAAACGAGGACACTAATGTGTTAGGTGATTTTTATCGTTTATCGAGGCTAATTACTGCTAAAAGCTATACTTCACATATTTTTTGAGAATTGTTAATAAAATTTGTGTAAATTGTCTTCTTAACTGTTTCTAGAGAGGAAATTCTTGAAAAAATATTTTTAATCATTTATAATTTACTAGCTGACCAGGCAGACGTTGTTCTGCCCTTTCCGAACGACCATTTGCTTTCCCAAAAAAACTCCTGAAATTAGCAATAAAAAAATTGAGGGTCACTTATCGAGATAAAAACTATCCTATCTCTCAAGTTGGACCAAACTACACACAGTCTGCAAATTTTTTTTGAAATCGGTTCTATCTGTTGAATACTTACAGCAACACGTGGTGGTTATAGTATAACACACAACATCTAAATTGTAGCTTATATTAAACGTTTGTATTTTTAACATAGCGCCATCTAATAAATATTTACTCAATCCAGTCAACAGATATCGTCATCTGACAGAATCGTTTGGAGCTAACACATAATTGTGACTGTCAAATAATTGAGAAATAATTTTCAATAAAATAATATTGTATTGCGACTATAAATTTAGTTGTAAGATATCCTATCTTTTAAGTTGGACCAAACTGCACATTGACCAAAAATTTCATTGAAATCAGTTCAGTAGTTTAGGAGTCCATCGCGGACAAACAACGTGACACGTACTTTTTATATATATAAGATTAGATGTATCCTACTTCTTAGAATGATAAGATAGGAAACAATTTTGGAAATAAACGCCACATAACACATTTTGTGCAAAAGAAAATTGAGCAGTTATTTTGTGCATTGCATGCACCTTTCTCTATTCCGAATTAGTGTTGGGAAATAAGCAACTTGATGACAAAGAATTGCATTTATACGCTTTTCAAGTGCCGGATTTAGTGTGGTTTTATATATTATTATTTGGGTAGTGCTGCAGTCTCTCCAGCGGTGCCAAGTTGACTGTCGGTATATCGAAGTGCTGAAGTATTTATACAGTAGGGGTGCGATGCCTATCCGAGTACAGAACCAGAGTGCGAAACCTATTCAAGTGCAGAGAGACATGATGACGTTATATCCCCGAAACTCTTCACCGCTGCATTGGAAGACGTTTTCAAGCTACTGGGTTGTAAAGGATACGGTATTAACAACAATAGCGAGTACATCACGCAACTTAAATTTGCCGACGATATAGTCCTTATGGCAGAATCGCCGGAGGACCTAAACGCTATACTTAGTGACCTCAATAGTGCTTCCCAACGGATAAGTCTTAAGATAAAATTGGACAAAACAAAGATCATGTGTAACGTCCATGTCACACCTATGCCGGTAGTAGTTGGGAGCACTAGCTCGAAGTTGTTGACGAATATGTTTACCTGGGACAAATAGTTTGTCTAGGTAAGTCGAACTTCTACCGATATGTCAATCGACGGTTTCAACTCGGCTGGGCAGCGTTCGGGAAATTACGACAGATTTTCTCGTCAGGTATACCTCGAAGCTTAAGAACGAGATTGTACAACCAGTGCGTGATTATAGTAATCGTAAGGAGGAGTTCGTAAGTGCACGTTATTGTGTACAGACGTGTCATATAGTAATTAAAATATTTAAATAAGTATGTGCTTAACCGTGACCTCGTTATAACATTACCGGTATTAACTGTGACATACTTTAGTTATATTTATGTTAGTGATTTTGTTGAAATGTTTTAGCTTAATCTAGAATAGGTACTAAAATGGAAAAGAGTCCCTTCAACCGGAGTGCCAGGATCACTCGCACCCCGCCCCCATCAACCCCACCCACTGTCATGCAGACACCCACTTCAAACGAACCAATCAAAACAATTCCAACTCCTGAGTTGCAGCACTGGATGACAACCTGTGCCTTAACGAGGTGTGCTCCATCGCTACAGAAGGAAACCCAAACCCTCATTCGCCCAAACAATCTTAGTACCCTAGCAATTTATCCGAGGGACAAGTCAAAATCCAATGATGACACGAAGTGCATCTTACAAAAAAGAATATCCCCAGAAGAACTCAAACTACATGTCCGGGGTGGTAGAATGTCAAAAATGGAAGGGAGTCATGAGGAAGGTCAAAAATGGGGGAGTTATAATTAGCGCTGAGACAAAAGGGGATATCGACAAATTAAAGAACTCAGAGAAGCTTGTATCTTCTGGCCTTACCATGGAAGAGCCGACTAAACGACGTCCAAGGATTGCAATTGTTGGTGTCCCTGTAGCCCTCACGGATAAAGAACTGTTCGAGTGCATCTTCGAACAAAATATTGCCGATAAATTTCCCAATGACACGCGTGAGTCCTTCCTGACAACAGTCAAGCTGAGCCATAAATCAGGTAAGAAAAACCTTCCTACCTGTAATTACATTGTCGAAGTGCCACCTAGCATCAGGAAGGCCCTTATCAATCAAGGACGAATATATATTAATTGGACCTCATGCCCAGTCAGAGACTTTACAATAGTAACAAGATGCTTCAACAGCCAGCAGTTTGGTCATTCAGCCAAATTTTGTCGGGAAAGTAGCCCTACATGTAACTACTGTGGAGAGCTCGGGCATTCCTTTAAGGAATGTAATAACAAAGCGCGTGCCCCCGTTTGCGCGACGTGTAAAGGTTTTAAAAGAAAATGCGATCACAAAACTGGTGATGAAAGCTGTCCAGCACGTAAATTTGCAGAGGACAAATATATCAACTCCATAGACTATGAGGGCTCCTAAGAGTGCCGCGTATTATATTATTTACTTAGCTCTTAAACACTAGTTTTAGTTTATCTTTAAGCTTAAGTATGGCGAATCAATTACTCAATGACCTAGACAACTTTTCTGTGTCTGACGCTTTTAGCGTTGATTGTTGTTGTAATGTTGATGACTGTAAACAATTCCTTCCACATCCTGAAAATAAGTTAATCTTACTTACACAAAATATTAGAAGCATAAATCGGAATATAACCGGGTTTGAAATTTTGTTGCATAGATTTGATATAAAATGTGATATTATTGTCCTTACAGAATGTTGGCTGTCAAACCTCCCATCCCACCTACCGATTCTAGATGGCTATTCTTTACACAAAACCGAAAAAAAACATTAATTAAAATGACGGTTTAGCAATCTATGTTAAAAATAATTTAAAAGTAACTGTCACAGAACCTACATTCCAGGATAGTAGTTGCTTAATCATTCGAATTAATTCCGACACGATTGTTATCGTAATTTACAGATCTCGTTCACAAAATATTGATAGATTTTAGAGTCCCTTGATATTACCTTAAACAAAATTAGCACGTATAAAAATATAATCCTAACCGGTGACATAAATATTAAAATTACCCCTGGGGAAAACAGATAACCATGCACATAACTACCTAAATATTTGCTCTTTTCATGGACTATTACCAACACATTAGCACCCTAAACATCAAAGCGGTTTTTGTTTAGATAATTTTGTGATTAAATCAAATAAACCTTCTTTAACATTAGTTACTAATTCCTCGCTTACTGATCATCAAGCAATTTTACTAACATTACAATTAGCCTTACCTAGGAAAAACTGCATACGCAACTACAGTAAAGTCCATATGACGAACCTTGAAAATCACATTCGTAGCATTAATTTTGACTTTGTTTATTGCTCTGACGATGCAAATACGTCCTTGAGTTACTTTGTAAATTCTTTACAATATGCTATAATTTATTTAATTATGTATAAGGGTCACCGACAGATGATACACAAATACTAAAAACAAGAACCAAGCATTGTGAGAAACATGCAATGTGCTCACCCAGTTATAGGTAACCACAGCTAACAATAATGAATAATACATCAACAATAAAACTGTCACATAAGTATTATAATATTAAAGCTTGGATAACACCTGGTCTCGTCCGCTGTATAAGAAATAGAGACAAACTTCATTTTTTTTCTTCTGATAATTTAATACTTTCTGCTACTTATAAAAGATATAGGAATTTTTGCAATAAACTATTAAGAAACCTAAAAGTACAATATGATAAAAATGATTTACAAAAGGCCGGTAAACAGTAAAGTTGTATGGAAGTTCATTAAAAATAATACCTTCAGTTCAAAAAATCTTGGACCCCCACTTGATCTACTGTCATTAGACAAAAGCCCAAACGAAGCAACCAATAAAGTAAATAATTGTTTTATTAATGTTGGCAAAGAAATAGCAGAGACAACTTTAAAATTAAGCAACACTCGTAATCCAATTTTTATGCCCACATCCTTTTCCAAGTTAAATTCTTTTGTATTGTTATTAAATACCGATATTGATGAGATTTTAAGTATAATATCTGGCTTAAAAAAAGATCGTGCAGTTGGATGGGACAATATACCTAATCGCATACTCAAAAGATTTAAACATTTACTGGCTGCCCCGTATCACGTATCACATATCTTTCAATTATGCCTATCAAATGGTATATTCCCGAAAGTGCTTAAAGAAGCAGTGTTATCTCCTATTTACAAAGCTGGTGATAAAAAGTTAGTTAATAACTATAGGCCGATTTCAGTTTTATCTGATTTATCTAAAATTTTAGAAAAGATCATAAAAACCAGGTTAATAAAATACCTGAAAACTAATAACTTGCTGTCAGACAAAAGATTTGGTTTTAGGCCTAAGAGATCATGTAATGATGCCTTGCACCAATTGACAGATTATGTCACAAGTAATCTTGACAATAGTATGCACTCAATTGGGATCTTTTTAGACCTTGCGAAAGCATTTGATACTATCTCTTGCCTATTGCAAAAGCTTGAAACACTTGGCATAAGGGGAACTCAACTAAAATTTTTTTCCGATTACCTCAGTGATCGCTTTCAATGTGTAAAAATCGGTGAGTATACAAGTACTGAATTACAAAACAGCTCTTATGGAATCCCACAGGACAGTATCCTAGGGCCTACATTGTTCCTAATTTATATAAATGACTTAAGCAATCTTCAACTTCAAAATGGTGTCATATTGTCGTATGCGGATGACACAGTCCTGTTATTCTCAGCTAAATCACGAGATGAGGTTTATAAATACGCTCAGTAAGGTTTTAACATAGTATCTAATTGGCTTCTTAATAATCTCCTACCTTTAAACGCAGATAAAACACAATATATGTTATTTTTAATGAGAAATAATAACATACATGCTCACCTAAATATTTACGCTCATCATTGTAACTCGTATGATGACACTGCATGTGCATGTCCCACATTAACAAAAACAGACAATATAATATAATATCTAGGTATCACGCTTGACACAAATTTAAATTTCCGCAAGCACTTTACTTTGTGCTAGAGTTCGTAAATTAATATACATATATTTTTTAATATCTTCGTAACATTCCTGACTTCAAATTGATAAGACAGGTTTATTTAGCTTTGTATCAATTCATACTCACTTATGGCATTACTTCCTGAGGTGGTGCTTCTAAAACAATATTGCTCCCACTAGAACGTGCTCAGAGAGCAGTTCTAAAGGTAGCCACTTTGCGTCCATTCATTTTTCCTACACATCAACTGTACTTGGCATGTAGTGTACTAACTGTCCGTCAGTTGTTTATCCTGAACATCATATTAAAACAGCATACCAAACTTCCATTTAATTTAAAATCCATAGACAGGAGAAGAATGGACTTAGTTTGTGTAAAACCTCAAACCAAACACCTATTTATGAACAAATTTTACATATTTTTAGGACCTTTTCTATATAACAAGCTCAACAAGTCACTAAAGGTACATAGTCTAAGTTATAAGAACTGTATAACTGTATAAAAGTGTAAGAGAATTTCCAAAAAACCCAACCAGATGGAAGCCCTCGGCAGAGGAGACCAGACGGCCGAGGGTTAGGGGGAAAGGGAAAGAAATCGGCGGACGATGCGGGCGGTATCGAGGAGCACCGCCTTCTGCATTTGAGCTTGGAGCGGTCCGTCACGGAGTCCCAGTCGCCTCAGATGACCCGAGAGGCTGACTGGAATTAACCCATTCGCAGAGACGACTACAGGTATAATTTCGGCCGTCAATCCACCCCACATGTCGGTCACCTCGTGAGCCAGGTCCAGATATTTAGTCAGCTTATCTGTTTCGGCTTTCACGAGGTACTCGTCATAAGGAATGGTAATGTCGACCAAAAATATCCTTGACTGTGCCCGGTCCATCAGCACAATATCAAGCTTATTCGCAAGAATAGTCCTGTCTGTGATGATGGCCCGGTCCCAGTAGAGCCTGGCGCGGTCATTTTCGAGCACGGCTTCCGGCAAGTACTTATAATACGGCAGTTTCCGATCCACGAGACCGTATTTCAGAGCGAGCTCCTGGTGTAGAATCCTGGCTACTAAGTTGTGCCTGTGCAAATACTCAGAGTTAGAAAGCGCTGAACAACCGGAGATGACATGCCTAAGTGACTCACCGGGATGGCGACATGCTCGACAGACGTCAACGGTGCCATCCTTTAGGATGTATCTCCGATAATTGTTGGTCTTAATAACCTGATCCTGTATCGCACAGACAAAACCCTCGGTTTCCCCAAAGAGATCACCGAAAAGTAGCCAGTGGAGGGAGGCGACTGTGTCTACGAAAGGCTCATGTAGAGCCTTGTAGAACCTCCCGTGGAGCTCCTTCTCCTTCCATACGGTCTCTCGGTCGGAAATGCCCTGTACTGCCGGGTCTTGCCATTGCTCGTTGGCTAAGGATAGAGGGGTAGGTCCTTTATCACAGGAAATAACGTCCCTATAGTATGGATCATCCGCTCTCGTCAGAAAGTAATTACGAAGGCTGCACACTTCGCGATTATGCATGGTGAGAGCGCTTAAAAAGCCGCGCCCACCATGTTTCCGCGGCAAGTACAGCCTCATTACTGACGATCTCGGATGATGCATCCTGTGGGACGTCGTTATAGTGCGGACTTTTCTGTCCAGAGCGT
Source organism: Parnassius glacialis (assembly GCA_033319125.1). Lineage (NCBI taxonomy): Eukaryota > Metazoa > Arthropoda > Insecta > Lepidoptera > Papilionidae > Parnassius > Parnassius glacialis. The sequence goes on from JAVANC010000017.1 coordinate 34,201,163, forward strand.
TCAGTTCAGTCTAAGTCCACCTGAGTATGCCAAAGGTATACATGAGAACAGGCATGACCCAACCGTTATATGCGTGCGTCTTATTCACACCGGACAAAAGGCTGTTAAGCACTTTGGTCAAGCGTGCATAAAACACATCGCAAACTGATTGTTTCATACTCGCCTCATCTACACCGATGTTCTGTGACATACCCAGGTATCGGTATGTTTCAGCCTCGGAAAGGGTCCTTATGTTGATGGGCATAGATAAGTCTATGCCCTCAGAGTTAGCACCCCTTCCCCTTTCAACATGGAGGACCGCACACTTATCCGTCCCCAGCTCCATTCTAATAGAATTACTAAAATCACAAGTGATGTTTAGCAATTCCATAAGATGAGAGCGACTGGAGGCGAATAACTTGAGATCATCCATATAGAAAAGGTGGGTCACTGTTGTACCTCCTTTCCGAAACTGAAATCCCCTTCCGGAGCCCTCCAGTAAGGTACTGAGAGGGTTCAGAGAGAGGCAGAACCAGATTGGACTCAAACAATCGCCCTGGAAGATACCCCTTCTTATCCTTATGTGGTTCTCTGCAGCCGTCATCCGCTCGCCTAGATGACAAAGGATCGTACTCCATTGCCCCATACACTGCCCGAGGAAGTCTCGAACTGTATAGTTGACCTTATACAGCTCGAGGACCCTCTTAAGCCATGTATGAGGCACCGAGTCGAATGCCTTTTATAGTCTATCCAGGCGGCGGAGAGGTTCCGACGGTTGCGTTTAACCACCTTGCCAATGACCGCGTCAATGAGGAGTGGTTCCTTGGTTCCACGACCACCGCCTCGACATCCATTTTGAGCGCGCGACATCACCTGATTTGAGTTCAGGTGACGAGTGATTCTCGCGCTCAAAATGGATGTTAGTGTCTTGTATATGGTAGGTAGACACGTTATGGGGCGGTATTTGCTCGGGTCTGTGGAATCCCGGTCTTTAGGAACCAAATGAGTGATCCCAGTAGTGAAGAGGCTCGGGAGCGAATTTTGGTCGAGAGCCTCTTGAAACTGTCGGGCGAGCACAGCGTGACACACCACGAACCCCTTCAGCCAGTAGTGATGCAGCCCGTCGAGCCCCGGACTTTTCCAGTTCGGGGCCCTACGGACCGCCTCAGCTACGTCATCCGGCATTATGATGACGGAGTCCATGGGCATAACATTCGCACACTGACTCGCCACAACTTCCGTCCAAGGGCCCTCGCTGTGGTTTACGGGCTCTGACCACAGGCCGCGCCAGAATGCGATTGTGTCGGCCTGATTCGGTGCTGGGCCCGTTCCACGTACCATTTGTCGCTCCAATGATTCATAGAGCCTCTTCTGATCACTCTGGAAGAGACTATTCTGGTTGAACCGTGTCGACCTCTCGGTATATCGCCGAATCCGCTTCCCCCAAGCAGCGATTCTCTGCTTCAGGTCGTCTATGCGCTCCGTCAGTTTTTGCGTTATATCCGGTTGGGACAAACTGATGTTTGTCCCAGCAAACGCCATCCTGACGGTGCGCACAATTCTCGGCCTATTATTACCCGACCTGAAGCTTATCAGCCTGCCGATGAGGGCCCTTGCCTTTGCGATACGGTCCTCAATCCTTCTTCTCCAGGCTGGGATGGCGCTACTTTGTCTAGTAGCGCGTCCAGCCGTGGGAAGTTTGGCGCCAATAATACGGCAAACTGCCAGTGCGGCGCCAAAAATAATTGAGTCCGTCTCGCAAAAGTCCCAGCTGGCTTCCAAATAGGTCAGTAGCATTGGGTTGAGAGCCCTCACGACAGCCCGATTCCACTTACTTAGGGGTATACGGGGAAGTCGCGGTCGATTCTCGAGAGGCGTACTGCGCGTTTCCCTAACCGCCTCTTCCAATATGCTCCTCACTTGCTCTTGTTCCTGGGCGACTATTCCATCGTCGCCTGAATCAACCACAAGGAGATCTACGGCGGCATCTACATGTGCCGGTTGCTCTGCAACTCGTAGAGCCGTATCTCCTGTCGTAGTATTTTCATTCGACAAAGGAATAGCCTCACGTCGTAGCCGTTCGAGTTCGCGTCATCAAATATTTTTGAGCGCATGATGTACCGAACTCGGTCTGCCAGGTTTTGGAGATGGTGAGGCCATGTGCACAAGCGGGCCTTTGCACCTCAATTTTGCCGAGGCACGGTGCTAACACCTCTTGGCAAGGTGCTGACTGACTGCGCTGACGTAGCAGTTTTGTCACATAACCGTTACGTCAGCGGGCGATGGGGTCGTCACTTCCCTACGCCATTTTATTATTATTATTATTATGACTTATGGATCTAAGAAGTGGTCCTTCACTGCTGGCCGTATGACGAAGCTCAAGGTCGCTCAACAAGCTATGAAGAGGGCTATGCCCGGGTTTCTCTGCGTGTTAAACTTGGAAATGAGGATATCCGTAGTAGAACCGTAGTAACCGACATAGCCCAAAGAATTAGTAAGCTGAAGTGGCAATGGGCCAGCGATATAGCTACGCTAAGAAACGACAACCGATGGGGAAAAAAGCTTCGTTCTGGTAGGCGAAATGTACGATGACCCCACACTAGATGGAGTGACCTGATAAGACATGCAGGAAGTCGATGGATGCAGGTGTCTTAGGACCATCTTTGTGGTATTTCTTAGAGGAGGCCTATGTTCAGCAGTGGACTTGTGAAGGGCTGTAATGATGATGATGATGATGGTGATGATATATTACTGCCCATTAACTACTTATTATTATTGCCCCTATAGGATATATATACTCTATAACGTAGATGTACAGACCGCGGCCCGCGGGCCGCATGCGGCCCGCCGGTCGAATACTGGTGGCCCGCCGACAGCAAAAATAATACTCTCGTACATTCGAAAAATATTGAATTATGATCCAGAATAAAACCAAAAAAAATATGTTCGAAAAGTAATTTGAATCTCGCGCGCGCGCGCTCTTAAGTGCGCTTATGGGTGCGCCGTGCATGCGTCGGTAACAGCGGTCGGTAATGTTCCTGCTGATCTCGGTTAAATTCGTATAGTCCCGAATTCCCGATTGCTCGCGTAGGTAGATACACGAAGCTTCCAGAGTCGGTTTCGTGATTTCTCCAGACAGTTTTCGACTATATACGCGCGGTATAAAAGCCACGCTAACCGCAGCGACCGACAGTCCGGTTTTAATTTGAGTGAAGTGTCAATAGTTCTAGTGTAGATTTTAACTCGACTAGCCGGTGTCATATATTTTGATCCACATTCAACGTAGATTTCCCGTCAAGTGCCGTGTATAATTGTGTTGTGAAATCGTAAGTAAAATTCTGTTATTAATAAGTGTTTCCCTACCTATTTAATCAATTATTTTTGGTAATTTAAGAAAGAATGGGTAATTTAAGTAGGTACTGTAATTGTTTTTAGGTGCTGTGTTAATCCTAGCCAGGATTAGAACGCAACATGGACAATCCAGGACCTAGTAAAAAACGTAAGGTTAAAGATGAAAATCGGCAGTTTTAAGAAATTTGGACTGAGAAATACTTTTTTGTATGGTCGCATAACAAAGTCGTTTGTTTAATTTGCAAGAATTCTGTTGCAATTGCAAAGGAATATAATGTAAAAAGGCACAATGAAACGCAGCATCCTACTTTTACCAAGTTTACAGGCGAATTAAGAAAGCAAAAAATGTTGTCTTTAAAACGGGAGCTTATTGGTCAGCAAGCTATGTTTACAAAACCCATTCAAGATTCAGAAACAGCTACAGAAGTTAGTTATGAAATTTCTCGAATGATAGCAAAGCGAAGTCGCCCCTTCATTGATGGGGATTTCGTAAAAGAATGCATAGAAATTGCCGCTAATAAAATGTGTCCAGAAGCAGCAAAAAAGTTTGAGAAAATTCAACTGAATCGTATGACTATCCAAAGACGAATTATGTCTTTGGCAGGTAATATTGCGGATCAATTAAATGAAAAAACTAAGATCATTGAATTTTTTTCATTAGCACTCGACGTATTCACTGATATTAGTTCCACAGCTCAACTTCTGATATTCATACGAGGTGTTACTCAAGATTTTGAAGTATTAGAAGATTTATTAGGAATGTGTTCATTGAAAGGTCAAACCAGAGGAGTTGATATACTCAATGTACTTTTGGATGAGTGTTCAAAAACTGATTTGGACTTATCAGAATTATTGGGAGTTGCGACTGACGGTGCTCCTTCGATGATTGGTGTCAATTCTGCGCTTGTTACTTTGCTGAAAAAGCATCTGCAAGAAAAAAACATAAACGCTGAAGATCTCATGCAGTTTCACTGCATTATACACCAAGAAGCCCTCTGTTCTAAAAAAATTGAAATTTCAAAATGTCATGAAAGTGGTAGTTTCGACTGTAAATTTCATAAAATCACGAGGACTCAATCACAGGCAATTCAAACAATTCCTTGATGATATCGAAAGCGAATGGAAATTCACTGTATTATACAGAAGTAAGGTGGCTAAGTCGTGGATTGACACTGGAACGATTTCTAAATTTAATAGAAGAAATTGTAATATTTCTGGCGGAAAAGCAAAGGGATGTCCCAGAACTTAAAAATCCTGATTGGTTGTGTGATTTGGCTTTTTTAGTTGATGTTAAAAATCATTTGAATGTCTTGAACACACGGCTTCAAGGCAAAAATCAACTGATATCCCAGCTCTACGCTCATGTATCATCTTTTCAATGCAAGCTGACACTTTTCAGATCGCAATTGAATTCTGGAAATTACAATCATTTTCCAAATTATAAGAAAATGGCTGAAAAATTCAACAAAACTGCGATTGATTTCAGTTATGTAGAAAAGCTAGATATTTTGATTCAATCTTTTCAAGACAGATTTTCGGAGTTTAAAAAAGTGAAACCTCTGTTGAACATATTCAGCAATCCTTTCACGATTTCAGTTGAAAATGCTCCAGAGTCAATGCAGTTAGAAATTATCGACATTCAAAACGACCAAGATTTACGCAACAAATTCAACGAAGGAGACTTACTGAACTTTTACCGCTGCATTGATAAAAATACGTACAAAGAGTTGCGCATAAACGCTCTGAAATGTGTCAGCTTATTTGGTTCTACATATATATGTGAAAAAACCTTTTCAATACTAAATAATAATAAACCAAAAAGCGAAACCGCCTTGCAAATGAAAGTTTGGAAGCAGTTTTACGTGCTGCTACAAGTAAATTTGAGCCAAATATAAAAAAGATTGTAAGCACTATGCAGTGCCACGCTTCAAATTAATAAATTATTTTTCAATTTTCATACATTATTTTCAATTCTTTATTGTCTTTAATTACCTATACTTCTGGCGGCCCGCCATCAGTTCATAATTTGCCCGAGTGGCCCCTAGTCATAATAAGTCTGTGCATCACTGCTCTATAACAACATTCTGTAAAACTAATACAACACCAGTGGGTACTAACTTTTAAGCTAGAAACAGTTATCTCTTCGTAACTATTACTCTAAAACTTTTTGATCGAATAGTTGCTGCAACAAAAGATGCGCACAATAATACTGGCACTTGGTCATAATGCGTCCAGTTGCTGCCTCGTCAGTTTTCACTGTTCATGGTAAGAATGTTCTAATTATTATAATAATATAATTTCGTCTTTAGAAAAGATATTTTCAATTGTATATAAACTTTATATTCCCAAACAGCACTTGAAATAAATATACAATACATTATTATATCTAGTAATACCACAAAGTTACTACTCAAAATAAGTACAATATATGTACATACATAAGATGTTTACGTTATACACTATAAGATATTTACAAAAGAATATTTTTTTGTAAATATCTTATAGTGTAATGTGAATCTCATAGTGTATAATGTAAACATCTTATAGTGAATATAAGTTATACAATAATGTGATTTATGTGTTAAACATATAAATAAAATACATTTCACATATAAATCATATCAACGACGTTTTTAAGGCCATTTTGTTCGACGTGTTTATAAACCACATTTATGTCCCGTCGTTGATATTAAAAACGTTGATGATTTTTGACGTAATTGTCTCTTCCAGTAATGAGCTAACCGCAATGGTTTAGTTGACAGATTTGCCTAATGACTGTTTTCACCACGATGTGTAGAGCACTTTTTTGATCATAGAGCCTCATGTGAGAGAGCTGAGACCTTTACACTTACACACAGCCCTTTATCAGCTTCTAAAATTTATGCATTGCACCGCGTGCAGATGTGATTGCAATTTACGCCAAAAGTTAACATAAATATCTCTTAAATCCGGCATTTAACAACATTTTATTAAAAAAAATTGTTTAAAATGTATGTAATATTACTAATAGGTATAATATTTCTTATTAAAGGAAAATAATTGGATATTAAATACCAACTCTTACTGAAAGGTTAGAAAATAGGTATTTTACAAATCGAGTAGTAAATTGCATCTACAAAGATAAAGAGGATATTAAAGTCCTTTCTCAAAATGTTCCTAACGAAATTAATTTTGAAAGTAACAAAGGAAAATACAATTTTCGTTACTTTTCAGAAACCATTTATAAAAGAGAATGAATTAATCCTTATCACCGTACTATATACGTCCACTTTTATGACTTTAATCTAAATATTTTTCACTACTAAACTAAACAAGTCGTACAAATATAGTTTCAAAACATAACCTTTCATGAGAATTATTTCAAAATGTGTTTAAAGGATTTCATTTCTTTGTAGTCTAAAGATCTTCATTAACTATTATTTTCTATTTAAGCAATTCAGTGAACACTAATCTTATATTAAAGCTATGGCACAGGCGTAATACGTCCACAACATCCTCGCACAAAATGTTTATTACAGTTTCCTGTCAGTTTAGGCACATTTAAGCCGTTAGTGGTTTTCGATTTCGTTATTTTATCAAAATTTATGATAGTTTTCACGGAACCCAATAACTATTTTCATTATGTTGAAAATAGGTCTGCCATAGTGAGTGTAGTAGTATCATCAGTTCTTCAGTTTTGACTGAAATTGATATACATGGGCTACTCAAAATTTTTTATAAACAAAAAAAATACTTCTGTAGTTAAAATTTTCATTATTAAATCAAACACCTACGGCCGAAAGCTGCTGGCGAATCATCTGCCGATAAAAACTGTATTTCTTTCAACTGATTTATTATTTTAGGGAATAAAGAGAAGTCATACGGTGTCAAACCAGGGCTGTAAGGAGAGTGATCGTAAAGCTGTCCAGTCCCTCGTTTTCGTTTAGGGCATTGATAAAACTAAGAAGGCGGTTACAAAGAAATATACATACACACACACATATATATTGTCGTGAAGCGACAATTAAAAGAGAAGGAAAACCTAACCTACGATCAGCAAAACAACCAAATAGACCAAGACAATAATATATTTAAGTTTTTAAAAGAGTATTTACAATTTTATATATCAAAAATGGAGTATGAATGTGAGGATGGATGATGTGATTTACAAATTATTTTTTAAAAAAAAAGGTAATTAAAAAAAAGATTTATGTCGTAGCTGAGTCCGAAGATCCCAAGCGTGCTCTCAGCGCCTGGAACGAGCACGCACGGCGTAGGTGGGTAGGCGTGGGCGTCTCTAGGCGACGACCTCAGGTGAATGCGGCGATTGCAGGATCGGCGACTTCAGCCCAGACAGGAGCTTGCAGGATCCTCAGCGACTTCAGACAGCGCAGTGGCCTGCAGGATCCGGTGACTGCAGGCGGGACAGAGGTTTGTAGGTTCCGGTGATTTCGGGCGGAACAGAGGTTTGTAGGTTCCGGCGACTCCAGGTAGAGTAGAGACTTGTGGGATCTCGGCGACTTCAGGCAGAGCAACGTTTTGTAGGATCCGGCGACTTCAGGCAGAGCAACGGATCGTAGAGTCCAGTGGCTTCAGGCAGGATAGAGGCTTGCAGGATCCCGGGGCTGAGCGGCCCCGGGATAAGGCCTTTAGAAGATGCTTCCGATACGAGAACTGAAGCAAGACTGAATTTCTTCACCGATTGTTCGGCTTTTATATCTTTCTATAAAGAACGGAAAAATTATTTAAATTAAAAGGAAATTTATTGTAAATGACCTACAGCCAAAAAGTATTTATGAAGAAAGAACATCAAACCAGAGACGAATTTGAATAAAAGTTACCATGACAACTACAAAAACAATGGTTATCAAATATAAAATTTTTGGTTTTTAGGAATATAATTGGAAAATCTTTACCTTTAAGTAAGAAATGAGATATTATTCAAATAAGAAAAACTGATGCGCGACAGCGCACCGAAGCCTGAAATTGTAGAGTTACAGAGAATTCAATAAAAGACCAAAAAAAGGTAAGGCTTCGTTGACAGCTAGTTTAAAAGTACTAAATAGTGTGAAAATACGCAGTAAAATGATATGTTATTGTGTAAAAACGTTACAGGATCCTATATAAATAAAGGTGATGCAAAATATAAATGCAGAGAATCAAAAACAGAATGGAAAAATAGTATAAAGTGATGCAAAACATGAATGCAGAAAATCAAGAACAGAATGGAGAAATAGTATAAAGTGATGCAAAACATGAATGCAGAATATCAAAACAGAATGGAGAATTAGTGTACAATGAAATGTAAGTAGTATAACACTACAATATATACTTATATATATATATATATATATATATATATATATATATATATATATATATATATATATATATATATATATATATAGGATAGGGTGACCAACGAGCACACAGTCCACCTAATGGTAAGTGGTTGCTATGGCCCATAGACATCTACATTTTTATCCTCGTTTGCGAATCAAAATGCGTTTGGGACTAAGATGGAATGCCTCTTTTCCAGTAAAAAGGGTCTCCGGTTCTCTACACTCACCAAACGAAACACAGCAGTGTTAAGCTACTATTTTACGCTGGTATTCTGTGAGAGCGTGGTCCTTCCCCGGTCGAGCCGACCCATTCGTGCTATAACTATACTACTAATATAGCGGCAGCAACATATAAACATATACAAAAATATGCAAATTTATATATTATAAGAAAATATAATATAATACAAGATACATAAAGATATGTAATATACTGGTGAAACTTTTTTACTTTACCTTTACCGGTCCTAACGCGTCTTTTTCGGTACTCCTACTCCCAAGGCGTAGTCCCGAATTCATGGAAGACAGCTTTTGTCCACCCGATCCCTAAAAAAGGCGACCGCTCAGACCCGTCCTACTATAGGCCTATCGCGATCACCTCCTTGTTCTCCAAAATAATGGAATCCATTATCAACTGCCAGCTCATCCGGTACCTTGAGGATCACCAGCTGATTAGTGACCGCCAATACGGTTTTCGTGGGGGTCGATCAGCTGGTGATCTTCTGGTCTACCTGACCCATAGATGGGCGGAGGCAGTAGAGTCCAAGGGGGAGGCGTTGGCCGTTAGTCTGGACATTGCGAAGGCCTTCGATCGGGTTTGGCACAAAGCGCTTCTCTCGAAGCTCCCTTCCTATGGGCTTCCCGAGAAATTGTGCAATTGGATCACCAGCTTCCTTGCAGATCGGAGCATCAAGGTTGTTGTAGACGGTGCATGTTCTGACTACAAGCCTATTAACGCTGGTGTTCCACAAGGCTGTGTGCTATCACCAACGCTGTTTCTTCTGCATATCAATGATATGTTGCTAACTGGTAACATTCATTGCTATGCGGATGACAGCACTGGTGATGCTCTATACACCGGCCGTGCTAATATTTCTCGGGAAAACGTCTCCGAGTACCGGAACAAACTTGTGTCGGAAGTCGAGTCTTTGCTGGACAAAGTCTCGAACTGGGGGCGACTAAATCTAGTCCAGTTTAATCCTCAGAAGACACAAGTTTGCGCGTTTACCGCTAAAAAGAACCCCTTTGTCGTATCTCCTCAGTTTCAAGGCACTCCCCTGGTTGCCTCAGCCAGTATCGGAATCCTCGGCGTCGACATATCGAGTGACGTGCAGTTTCGTGGTCATTTGGAAGAGAAGGCCAAATTGGCCTCTAAAAAGCTTGGCGTGCTCAGCAGAGCGGGACAGTATTTCATGCCGGCACACCGCCTGCAACTTTACAAGGCGCAGGTTCGGCCTCACATGGAATACTGTTCCCATCTCTGGGCAGGGGCTCCCCAGTGCCAGCTCCTTCCACTTGACCGCATCCAGCGCAGAGCGGCTCGAATCGTCGACGACCGAGTTCTTTCCGATCGGCTCGACTCATTGGCGCTGCGAAGAGATGTTGCATCTCTTTGCATTTTCTTTCGCATCTACCATGGGGAGTGCTCTGAGGAATTGTTCGGATTAATCCCAGCCGCCAAATTTCACGAACGCACATCGCGGCAGAACTCCCGATACCATCCACACCATCTGGATGATTGGCGGTCCACCACTGTGCGATTTAGAAGATGTTTTCTTCCTCGCACGACTTCCTTGTGGAATCGATTACCATCAGCGATTTTTCCGGACCGATACGACTTAGGGACCTTCAAGAAAAGAGCGTACTCCTTTTTAAAAGGCCGGCAACGCATCTGCAATTCCCTCCCTGGTGTTGCAGTTGTTCATGGGCGGCGGTAGTCACTTACCATCAGGTGAGCCGCATGCTCGTTTGCCCCCTCTACTATAAAAAAAAAAAAAAAAACTAAATGATGTCTATAATAGTCGTAAATGATAACTATAATCATGACGGAACTTGCAGTTGTAAAGCAGTTTTAGAAAATAATTTCAAACATTCTTCTTAATTGTTTGTTTGCAGGTACGTTTACCTAATTTTTCGGGTAGATCATTCCACAGGCGCGCGGCTTGCACAGCAAACGATTAAGATATGAAACTCGAACGATAAAGGGATTTAAAGAGAGCAAGAGTCGCCGATGAGCGAAGCTGTCTATCATGCGTGTCGCGCAGGAACCGAAACTTATGTTTCAGATAATTCGGATAGTAGTTATCGAATAAAATAAAATGAAAACTGTGTTAAGTATCCTAATATGTCTTCGCTGACGAATAGGAAGCCATTTAAGCTGAGTTCGGGATGAGAATACATAATCTAACTTGCGAAAACAAAATGTGGCGGCGAAAGTGAAACACATCGAAGCCTAAATCGCACTAACAAAGTTCCGAAGTTAAAGCAGTATAATATATAGAATAGACCCAAACTACCACTCGGAGCGTTGACCGCTCCCCGGACAGAACACCTTGCCCGGCGGGAGATCTCCCCTTTTCCTTCCAACCGCTACAATGTTCTAAATCGGTCGTAATAAAACGGATACAGTTATTGATGAGACAATCCAGCTTGTCAAGGAAAATCTCATTAAGATCAGGAAAACATAAATCAGCATATTCAATAATAAGCCTTAATACCTTGAGACGGTTCAAAGCACTGTCATTCTCATTTTTGCATTTTTTTAGTGCAATTGGATTAAATAATAAAATACTTGTTTTATTTATATAATTCCAATCTACAATTAATCAAAGTAGGTTACATTAACAGGATTTTTATTAAAACTTAAACAACTTTAATATTTTTAATCATCGTTAAGAAATTGACGAAAATGTCACCTACATGTCGTGTGCAACATCAATTTATTAATAAATTAATATATATTTTTTTACAATAAAACATGGAATAAACTTACTAAAAACAACAATGAATTTACACAATTAATGAATTTACACAATTAAAATCATTGATCCCAAATATTTCATAATTTTCGTGCATGAAAAAATTATCACTATAAGCTTATTGAACGCAGCCATAGTTCAATAAATCAATAAACACAATTTCTGAATCATAGACTTAAAGTATATTCTATGTTCTGAATATAGACGAACAGACACACAACAGACAACAGACACAGACAACAAACACAACGCCATCTTGAATTTTTTTAACAGTTTGTCATTGCTGGAATAATAATTTTGGAGTAAAGACCTATAACGTAAGATTTATTTTAAATTAGCATGTTATTTCGGTCACTTTTGTGGATTACTTATCACTAAAGTATTTATATATATTTAAGGCCTATCGGATATCATAAAATAATGGGCCACTGTAGCCGTTATCTTGGTATTTCGTCGTTTTTATTAATCAGCATTTGAGGCTATGAAAAAACAGTATCTAGGCTTAAAATGTCAATTCCATGGATGTCACCTACGTGGGTTACGGTAATCCACGGAGGTGATTTAATGGCCATGGATGTGACAATACTATGATCGCTCTTTAGTAATATTAATATTATTAATGTTATTAATTATAATATGTAAATATTTCTTAACCCAGGGTAATTATAGCACCAAAAATCACGAAGACATTAATCACTAGAACAAAGAATGCAAGAGGCGACATCGGAAAAAAATAAAGCCCAATCCACAATTGTACGAACAGGCTAAAGCTAAAGAAGGAGAACGTTATAGAAATCTAAAAGAATAACATAATTATTGATCATCATCATCATCATTACAGCCCTTCACAAGTCCACTGCTGAACATAGGCCTCCCCCAAAGAATTCCACAAAGCACGGTCCTGAGCCACCTGCATCCATCGACTTCCTGCATATCTTACCAGGTCGTCACTCCATCTAGTGGGGGGACGCCCTACACTTTAACTTAACTAACTTTTTTTTTACAATTATTGATCACATGTCACAAAAAAAAAAAAGTTTCAGGCATTCTCCTACTATTTTTCAAGCATACATTCATTTCCAGTCTCAAGCAGATGATCTCGTTCTCTCGGAAGCCGTATTTCATCAACTTACAGATACTCATCTCCATCTGTGTTAGAAAATTACTCGCCTAAGATACTATATTCACAAAGTAATTGTAGAGCACTACATCATACCAAAAGAAAACTGGATTGAAGATATTTTGAAGACGACTTAGCTGTGCAAAATATGAAAGACATTGTTCTCGTTATGAAATGGAAAGTATATTTATACATGAAGTATCATCGTTGAAGAATTTCTTCCTGGCTCTAGTCATAACATTCCACACATAGAGTGCCAGAAAATACTGTAATAGTAACTGAAAAACCCAACACATTTGTTGTGACAGCTGTAACTTCTTACCGGGAATAAATCGAAGGCAACTGGGCTGTGAATAAATTTGTCTGCAGAAAGACAGAAATATTTTACATTGATCAAATTGTCACTGTACTCGATTATAATTTAGAAGTATTTTAAAATTAGTAATTTTAAAAGTATTTGATAAAGTTTTATTGAAGTTGACAAGTGTGATGTACACGGAGTTTGTTTTACCACATTTTAAGATATTTCAGATGATGAAGATATTATTGTTACTTGACCACAACCTCATTGCAGTCGAAGAAATGTAACATACTTTAAAAATAACTTATTACGTTCATTCTCTCATCTTCGCTAAGATTATTCTAATGAATAAGATTATTTGCTGTGTTTGATTTTTTCTATAGATGATTAAGTTGTTATTACTATTTATTCGTTTATTAAGGTTTCTCATTTATAATAATTTATAAAGTCTTTACTTCTTTATTTCGTAAGAGGTTAGCAAAATTACGTGCTAGATAAATAATGTTGATTAATAATAATTTAATTACTATTAACAGGTTGCCTGTGTGACCAGATAGAACTGAATAAAAGGGTGTTAACCGACTTGTGATCCTATAAAACTTATTAGTAATAGGTATAATTAACAAAATATTAGTGCGTAAATACATACTTAAATAATACTAAAAATTAATTAATACCAAACTGATTAGTTATATAAAAATTATAATTAAAATCTACAGCTTAATTCGTTAATAAATCATTCATTGTTTATTAAAATTGTACAAATCTTTCATTATCGTGGAGCTGTGTCACTTCCGTGGAGAGTAGTTTTCATTTTTCATTTTTTTTGTGAAAACTGCAGTAAAAATAGCTAGGCTTTTATGTGCTCCATAATGCCAGATAAGATAAGATACCTTTCATTCGAAACTACTTTGAATCATATCAAAATTTTTTTAGGATTTTAAGTCCGACTTTACATGTTCCCGATATTTTTTTAACCTTAAACATTTGTATTTTATATTTTCAATAGCTACTACTTACTTTGAAATTGGACGTTTTTATCTACCTCAAAGTTTTTCAAGATTGTATACTAGTTAAGGCAGTTTTTAAATACCTATATTTAATAAAGAGTGAATGTATTATTAATAATTATTTAAGATTTACTACATAAATAGCTACTTACCTAACAAATAGCAATTTTAAATATAAAAAAATCAATTGATAAAAAAAAACAAATCAATCCATAAACTATGATAGAAAGCATCAAACCTTTACTAATCCAACGTAAACAGGCTTCATAAATTTAATAGAATTACATCGAAAGAGGAAAGTAACTTTTCTAAGACCTCGATAATAAATCAAACTGACTCTTGGACTCTCCAACTGACGTTAACTTAGCAAATTATGGTCACGTTTGCTTGCTTAGATTTATTTACGACGTTGTTTATTGTCCTTACAGTAAAATTTATTAAAGATTAAATGTTCATCTAAAGTAGTTTGCAAATTGTTAAAATAAATTGTTTCCAGAACAAAACATAGGCTACAGCATATTTATACTGATCTAAAAATGACAAATCTCTTTACATGTTTTTTATAACATTAAAGTGATAAAAAACCGGACACTTCTGAGAACATGGAACGTCTTGATATTTTCAAAAGTTCAACAAAATACGTCAGGAAATACAATTTTTGGATATTTTTATATATGTATATTTCTCTAACTTCTGTTGTAAAAATAAAAAAATTTGCACACTGCCGTAGCAGACCTTCAAACATTTAAAATTTGATGGAAATGTACCCAAAACTAAAAGAGGACTTAGTTATGTTCTTAAAAATATTTGAATTCAATTAATTATTTTGATTACTCTGCAGATTTTTTAAATGTACCCAAAACTAAAAGAGGACTTAGTTATGTTCTTAAAAATATTTGAATTCAATTAATTATTTTGATTACTATGCAGATTTATTAAATGTACCCAAAACTAAAAGAGGACTTAGTTATGTTCTTAAAAATATTTGAATTCAATTAATTATTTTGATTACTCTGCAGAATTATTATAATAGGCAGGGTTTGATTTACGCACAGGCTTAGTAGGCTGGAGGAGCTGGAGGAGCCTAGAGCGCATGGTTCGAACTGAGCTTGCCTTTACAAGGACCACTTATGTACAGAATAAAATTTATTATAATACTCCGTATTCTCAATAAATAATAGAGTAAGTGCCTCAAGTATATTACTTGTGGCTCTTTCTTTATTTTGGATACAAAACAAATAAATAGATTGTGAAAATAAAACTGAATTATTTGATACCTTTCGTAGTTATTATGACAGTTATTAGATTATGACGGCTCCGTGGCGCAGTGGTTTAGCAATGAGTTGCTGCGCTGGGGGGCGCGGGTTCGAATCCCGCACGGAACAAGTATTTGTATGGTCTACAAATAATTGTTCCGGGTCTGGATGTTTGTCCTTGTGTAATTTGTGTTTGTAAACTGCCTCCACGATACAGGAGAAAATCCTAGTGTGGGGGTAACGTTTTTTTTTTAAAAACAGAAACAGAAAAAACAGTTAATTGTCTGACTGAACGTGATTCAAAGATTTTAAAATGTTAAAACCTCCGGAGTTAGCACCGGTTCTAACACGTATTTTCCTATACTCTTACTCCGTAGGCGTAACCCTGGACTTATCGAAGGCAGCTTTAGTGCACCCGATCCCTAAAAAGGCGACTCCTCAGGTCCGTCCATCTACAGACTTATCATCATCGCCTCCGTCTTCTCCAAAATAATGGAATGCATTATAAACTGCTAGGTCATGAGGTACCTTGAGAACCACCAGCTGATTAGTGACCGCTAATACGGACACTACTCAGCCGGTAGTTCTAGTTCTATCTGTGGCCGTGGAATGGAAAAGGGATATCTCCGCCGGGCAAGGTGTTCAGCCCGGACAGCGGCCAACGCTCCGAATGGTAGTTTGGAGCTATTCTATATATACTGTTTTTACTTCGAAACTTTGGTAGCACGTTATTATGCTTCGATTGCGTTCGCTTGTAGCGCGACAGCGCCACCACATCACCCCCCTGCTCAGACCGGAGATCGATAGTGCAGTCCGATTGCCGGTGCGTTTTTAATGCCGGTGGGGAATGCATGCTGTGTGCGGAAGCGCAAGGGCACTTTCGTGAGATGCCGGTGAGAACGACGTACTGGAGCAAGTGCCAGAAGTCTGCCTTATAAATCTGCAGTGAATCGAGATGAAAACAAGGTGGACTGGCTTGCAGGAGATGAATACTGAAGGAGACGATTCTCAGGAGTGAATGTTAAGGGTTCTTTAGGATAATTACGAAGGCTTGAAGTCGTAGTTTCCGAAGGTTGTTAGTTGCGTGTTCAGATGTTCAGATCACTAATCAGCCGGTAGTTCTAGTTCTATCTGTACCCGTGTATAGAAAAGAGGAAATCTCCTGCCAGGCAAGGTGTTCAACCCGCAGAGCGGCCATCGCTCCGACTAGTAGTTCGGAGCTATTCTATAATACATATATTATACTGTTTTTACTTCGGAACTTTGAAAGCGCGATTTTAGGCTTCGATATCTTTTGCTTGTGGCGCGACGACAGCGCCGCCACAAGATGCCGCCGCTATGATGTGACGGCGCCTTACATATCTTCTTCTGTACCTGACTCGACTCATACATGAGCGGAAACAGTAGAGTTCAAGAGGTAAGTCTTGGTCGTCGAAGGCCTTCGATAGGTTTTGGCACAAAGCGCTTCTTTAGAAGCTTCCTTCCTATGAGCTTCCCGAGAAATTGTGCAATTGGATCATCAGTTTTCTTGCAGATCGGTGCATCAAGGTTGTATTAGAAGGCGCATACTCCGACTACGAGCATAGTATTGCTAGTGTTTCACAAGGCTGTGTACTGTTACCTACGCTGTTTCTTTTGGTATTTCAATTATATATTGTTGCTACTAGTTGTAACACAGGTGATGCTTTTAACTCTCTCTCTCTCTCCTCTCTCTCTCTCTCTCTCTCTCTCTCTCTCTCTCTGTGTGATTGGGGACGACTCTAGTCCAGTTTAAACTTCAGAAGATATCCGATTTGCTACTTTACCACTAAAAAGAACCCTAACCACTAACCACTAAAGGCCTCTTAAAAGCTTCGTGTGCTCAGCAGGGTGGGAAAGTACTTCATGCCAGCACACCACCTGCAACTTTACAAGGCGCTGGTTCAGCCTCATATGGAATACTGTTCCCATCTCTGGGCTGGGGCTCTACAGTGCTACCTCCTTCCATTTGATCGTATATAGCGCAGAGCGGTTCAAATCGTTGGCGACTCATCTCTATCTGATCAGCCTGACTCACTGGCACTGCGAAGAGATGTTTCGTCTTTTTGCGTATTTTATCGCACCTACGACGGGAAGTGTTCTGAGGAATTGTTCGGACTAATTCCAGCCGCTCAATTTCACCATCGCACATCACGACAAAACTCACGATAAAATCCATACCATCTAGATAATAGGCGATCCACCACTATACGATTTAGGACAAGTTTTCTTACTCGCACAACTTCCTTGTGGAATCGACTACCACCAGAGATTTTTCCCGACTGATACAACTTAGGGGCCTTCAAGAAAAAAGCCTAAGTACTCTTTTTTTTAAATTCCGGCAACGCATCTGCAATTCCCCTGGTGCTGCAGTCGTTCATGGGCGGCGGTAGTCACTAACCATCAGGTGAACCGCATGTTCGATTGCTCGTTTGTTCGTCCTCTCCTATAAGAAAACTTAATCCTAATTAGCGCATCCTCATTTCTTCATTGACGATTAGGTGTCGATTGGCCATAGCATTCACATAAGATCATATAAACCATTGCTCCCTAACGATAAGTGGTGGTCCCTGAAGGTACCCAAAGTGGTCCGCGAAGGCATCATACAATTCTCTCAAGTACAAAAAACGGTTTAATACATTTTTGGAGATGAAGGTATTGACTTTAAAATAATATAAGGGGAGCATAAAAATGTCATACATTCATTTTGGTGTATTTTCTTTATAGAACTAACTTAAAAAACAACCTTACTATAATGTATACTATTATGTCTAAAAGTTGGTGGTTCATAGTAAGTTAAAAATTAGTCAACTGGTCCCTCACTACTAAAAGATTAAGAACCACAGCTGTAAACTGTGTGCTAGTTTGTTTGTCACTTTTACTTCTATAAACGGCTAAATTTAGGTGAAGTCTGATACTCCCAAGTTCACCAATATTTTCCTTATACAAAAACTGCTTCCTTTAATCCTACGTTTGTCGACTGTGGTCGGTTATTAAGCGAAAGTCGTAAACAGACTTACGGAAATGAAAGCAAAGCACATACGGAAATTAAGGAAAACGCAGATACTTCCGGAGTCTGCACGCACTTGGTTTGTTATGCCTTGTTGCTAACAGATAGTAACATGTTGAAAATGGATGCGTTTTTGTTGTATGTTCTTAATTTACTATTAAATCTTTTTAGGTATATATTAGCAATTCGTCGTATCCATCGGACAAATCACAAAGTGAAATTTAATTAATTAATAATACTAAACATGTTTTAAACTGTGCCATCTCTTACCTCCAGCATCCGTCGATTTCTTGTAATTCTTACCAGAACGTTACTCCTTCGAGCTATCTATCTATTAATGAAAATATAAACTGCAATTTTAAGTGCTGATTTACCACGTGCTCGGCATTGAAGGTAAATATCTCAAAGAAACCTGAATGTTTGAAAATTTTAAATATAATTTCTCACAAAATTAAAATACAAAATTATTAAGTATAAATAAAAAAAAGTTATTCAATTTATTTTAATTTCGCTCATGGAAGCATTCTGTTTACGCCAGACGTAAAATAACCAAATTGATAACGGGGAGAAGCGCTAAAGTTACAAGACACTGCGATCGCTAACCTATAGCCACTGAAGGTGCGGTTGAGGTGTTACAGTGGACAGCGAGGATTTTGGATCTCTAAATCCTCTGCCAACAGACTGGCAGAGTATTCCAGAAGAAAATACTTAACGTTTTACAACTCGATAACAGCCTGTTATTAACAGGTCTTACAGAAGAAATATGAACAAAAATAGCAATTCATAAAAGAAATTGTAAAATGTATTATTACTTATCTGTAACGAACTCCTTTACGTGTTCGTTATCAGAAAATGAAGATTAAATTGAATTAAATCTCAATTGGTCTGAGGGATGTGCTAAACATAACTCTTACTCTCTTAGTCTGTTTACTCTCTTACTTCCTTTTTTTTAATTGTTAAGATCTTTAGACTCAAGACACATATAAATAATCATAACATAATTTATATAATGTATGTTTTCTAGGTATAGATTATATTGTATATTTTATAGAACCGCACCAAAAAAGATTGGTTACCTCTGTACCTGACACTGCCCGTTTTTTCGCCAGTCCTACCTTGAAAACATCTGCATTGTTATCGGCACGATACGGCGGAAACCCGTTCAAGGCCGAACCTACCCTAACCTGACGGACGTATTTCAATAAATAATAACGACTGTCTTTGAAACTCTTTGAGATATCAAATGAAATATTGTATGAATATAATATTTTAAAGGGTTGCGTAAAGAGGGGCACCGTGAGGCGCTCCTGTTTACCACTCTCCGGAAACTAAACTTAGGTATTCGCAGATACAAAATAAATTTCATTTGTAGCTGTAATAAAGAGTAGTAGTATTTTATTTCCTATTTTTCTTAAATAATAAATGTACAATATTGTTGTTGTGTGTCAATCTAAATATGAAAAACTCAGCTTCATATTGTGCATGTTTTAATTTACATGCCCGGTATGATTGACTGCCTCGTTAGTCTGGTGGTCGTAAACGCGGATGATGATCATGAGGTCGTGGGTTCGAATCCCGGGTCGGGCCAAAATCAGTTATTGGGTTTTTCCGTCCAGAAATTCTCAATAGCAGGCCGGAGTTAGGAAGTTGGCAGTGTCCCACCACCGTGCCTCGGAAAGCACGTAAAACTGAAGGTCTTACGCCTAGTGAAGAAGCTACATCATTATGGTGTAAAAAAAAAACATAGCGCGTAAACTCATTACATCATATCAAGTTATAGAACGCAAACATTTGTTATTAATGGGAGCAATTTTTCCGAATCGGTAGTATCTATGGGAGTTCCTTAGGGCTCATTTCTTAGCCCCTTCCTGTTATTAGTTTATACGAGGGTGGATTGAAAAGTACTCGGCCTAACACAGATCCATTCAATTCTAAAAATCAAATCTACCCACATTATTTAGTTCAGTTCAGACTAGTTCATTGTGTGAAGTTCGAAACGTGTGCGATAATTAGTTGTGATTTTATAAATTTATTAACAAAGTAATCGGACATAATTTCCGCGAATGGAGCAAATCGAGCAGCGTGCCGTCATTAAGTACCTCCATAAGAAGGGGCTATCATCAAAAGCCATCCATGATGACATGGTCAGTACATTAGGCGATTGTGCTCTGTCATATTCATCCGTCAAAAAATGGATAGCAGAATTTAAGCGTGGTAGAGAGAGTGTGAAAGATGAACCCCGCTCTGGAAGGCCTTCGACGTCAACTACTGACGAAAATATTAAAAAAGTACTTGATTTAATAATGGGAGACCGCAGATTAAAAATTAGAGAGATAGCCGAGATTATAGGCATCTCTTATGAACGAACTCAAAACATCATTGTCAAAGAGTTGGGTTTCCACAAGGTGTCTGCGAGGTGGGTTCCGCGACTGCTTTCAGTTGAACAAAAAAGGACGCGATTGACTATTTCACGCGACTGTTTGGAGTTATTTGAAGCCGATGCAGATGATTTTTTGAATCGTTTTGTTACTATAGACGAAACATGGGTTCATTACTGTACACCGGAAACAAAACAACAATCAAAACAGTGGAGAAGACCTGGTTCACCACCCCCTAAAAAGGCTAAGTCGATTTTGTTGGCAAATAAGGTGATGGCTTCAGTATTCTGGGACTCGAAAGGTGTGATTATGATTGATTATCTTGAAAGGGGTCAGACTATAAACTCTGATTACTACTGCACCTTACTACGTCGTTTACGAGAGGAAATAAAAGAAAAACGTCGAGGAATGCTCAGAAGAAAAGTCCTGTTTCATCAAGATAACGCCCGTGTTCACACGTCAGTACAGTCAATGGCTGAAATTCACAACTGTGGCTTTGAACTGTTACCGCATCCGCCGTATTCACCTGATCTGGCACCATCAGACTTCTTTCTGTTCCCTAACCTAAAAAAGCACTTGGGAGGTCAAAGATTTTCGACAAACGACGAGGTCAAAGCAGCTGTAGACGCATATTTTGACTCTAAGGAAGAATCATTTTTTTTTCAACGGTCTAAATGCTTGGAAGGGGAGGTGGCAAAAGTGTATTGAACTTGATGGTGATTATGTAGAAAAATAAAAATATAACTGATTTAGTATGTGTTTATTTTCTTGGTTAGGCCGAGTACTTTTCAATCCACCCTCGTATTAATGACTTTCCTTACTTAGTAGAGAATAACCATGATATAGTTTTATTTGCTAATGTTACTTCATTGATTTTCTGACTTAAAAGGCAATTATTAAAATATGATGAAGTAATTTCGAAGAAAAATTAGAGGCCATACAAGTGTTAAAACAGCTAGATTAGTTTATTTTAGTTACTTCCATAGTATAATGTCATATGCGATCTTTCTATGGGGTAACGCGACTGACATTGAAACTGCCTTTGTTTTACAGAAGAGGGTCATACGAGCAATTTATAACCTAGGTCCGAAGGAATCCCTTACAGAAAATTTTAATGAAATAAATATATTAACTTTCGCTTCTCAATATATTTACGAAAATGTGTATGTACACAAAAACAAAAATAGCTTTATTTCAAATAGTGGTGTATATTCTCTAAATACTAGGAACAAGCGCAAGTTAGTTATAACAGTTACTCGACTCCATAGAGGCAGTAATTCCTTCATGGGGGATAGAAGAAGGGAATAGAAAGTGCGCCTGTGCTCGCGCATACACTTGGGCATTATAATCCTGTTCTGCGCATTTGCGCCATCTGGTTAACATCCGTTGAGATTGGCCGGCACGAGCAGTGGCGTGGCATGGCGTGGGCGAAGTGGGCCCTCGCCCACGGCCTCGCACTTATAGGAGTCTCGGGAGGCCCAGTGACATGCGATGTCTCCAGACTTTACCACAGATGACTAATTAATTTGATCACTTTTAAGCTCGAAAAAGAACATCACAAATTTAAAAGCGTGTTTTTTTTTTATAGGAGAGGTGCAAACGAGCATACGGCTCACCTGATGGTAAGTGACTACAGCTCCCATGAACAAATGCAACACCAGGGGAATTGGAGGTACGTTGCCGGCTTTTTAAAAAGGAATAACCTCTTTTCTTGAAGGTCACTAAGTCGTATCGGTCCGGAAAAATCGCCGGTGGTAAGCTAACACACCGAGAGGTCGTACGCGGAAAAAATTCATAGTGATGGACCGCCATGCATCCCAGTTGGTGTGAATGGTGTCGGAATTTGGCTGCGATGTGCGTTCGTGAAATTTGGCGGCTGGGATTAAGTAGATGCGAAAGAAAATGCAAAGGGATGCAACATCTCTTCGCAGCGCCAGTGAATCGAGCCTAGTAAAGTTGCAGGCGGTGTGCTGGCATGAAATACTGTCCCACTCTGCTGAGCACATGTTAGTTTGGGGCCTCGCAAGAAGCCCCTCTTAAGTGTGACTGCGAGGCCGTGTAACTACCTTCAAAGACCGCGAGCGTTAGATTGACGGAATACGAGACTTGTCATTGTCAGGAATTAATAGCTATGAGTAGGTATGCTGTGTCAAATGTATGGTGTTTCGTAGGATAGATCTTTTAGGTAGATCTTGTATGTAGGTTCACTATCTAGGCCTATGTTCTACAGTGGACTTGAAATAGGTTGAAGAATAAGATTTCAAATACATTTTAATTTTTTATTTTAAAACGTTATTTGTTATGCTGCTAACTGTAATTATAAAATCCATAGATACCTAATTGGTAAAACACTAAACCTATAAGTGCGCCGCGAACTAGTCTGGCACTTGTCTGGACTGGCATTTGCTCCGGCTCATCGTTCTCACCGGCATCACTTGCAAGTGCGTAGTACGGCATGCATTACACACCGGCATATCGTTCATACCGGCGTCACTTGCCTTTACGCACGCAGCATGCATTACCCACCGGCATTAAGGACGCACCGGCAATCGGGCTGCACTATCGACCAACGGTCTGAGCAGGGGGGTGATGTGACGGTGCTGTCGTAACACCACAAGCGAAACACATCGAAGCCTAAATCGCGGTAACAAAGTTCCGAAGTTAAAGCAGTATATATAGAATTGCTCCGAACTACCACTCGGAGCGTTGGCCGCTCCCCGGGCAGAACACCTTGCCCGGCGGGAGATCTCCCCTTTTCCTTCCACCGGCTACAGGTGCAAAGTGTTCTACGCGAGTTATTAGAAAAAATATAATTTCAATTGATTAACTTCTGTATGTTTTCCATTCTCTTCTGAATGTTTTCCATTTTTAGGGTTCCGAAGCCAAATGGAAAAAAACGGAACCCTTATGGATTCGTCATGTCTGTCTGTCTGTCTGTCTGTCCGTCCGTATGTCACAGCCACTTTTTCCGAAACTATAAGAACTATGCTGTTGAAACTTGGTAAGTAGATGTATTCTGTGAGCCGCATTAAGATTTTCACACAAAAATAGAAAAAAAGCAATAAATTTTAGGGGGTTCCGCATACTTAGAACTGAAACTCAAAAAAAATTTTTTCATCTAACCCATACGTGTGGGGTATCTATGGATAGAACTTCAAAAATTATATTGAGGTTTCATATCATTCTTTTCTAAACTGAATAGTTTGCGCGAGAGACACTTCCAAAGTGGTAAAATATGTGTCCCCCCCCCCCTTGTAACTTCTTAAATAAGAGAATGATAATACTTAAAAAAATATATGATGTACATTACCATGTAAACTTCCACCGAAAATTGGTTTGGAAGAGATCTACTAAGTAGTTTTTTTTAATACCTCATAAATCGTAAATTATGTTACTTGCTGCTACGGAACCCTTCATGGGCGAGTCCGACTCGCACTTGGCCGCTTTTTATCAATCTCATCACATTAAATCTCAAGTGCTCTTACCATCTGTATGCCGACGATCTGCATTTTTATGCGCAAGTGGAAAAGGTTTGCGACAGTATAAATTTATCAGATATTATTATAGATTTTGCAGAACAAAAAGTGCAAAGAAAAGTACTATAATTACGAGGTAGGATTTAATATTCTCCAAAAAGCTGTTTAATTTACACAATTTCATTATTTTAAAAAATTACTGATTTATTTTGTAGTAATATAATTGATTTTTTATCAGTATTAAATTTTAAAACAAATCTTTTGCTGTGTGTTTTTACACGTACCGTATGAACCTTAACTTTAATACATATGAACCGATTGACCATAATAAACAATTAAACAGCTTGGTCCTAATCTTTTTAACTTCAGAAACGATTTTGATGAAAAATGTTTATTTTTCCTTTAGTTAAAGGGTCACCATACAAAGGCAAGATTAGCCCGAGACAGGGAAAAATAGCACAAGGGAAAAGAGACCCATACGCAGTAGTAAGTCGCAATAGGTTGATGATGATGATAGAGTAAGATTATACCTATACCTAGTAGATATATATATATATATATATATATATATATATATATATATATTATGATAACTTAGTCGATAAAAAGATATACCAATCCATTCAGTAGTTTCTGTGAAATTCTTTAAAATACCTACGTACATTGTATACTTACTAACATAAAAACACTTAACAACTTTCGTATAGATACTTCTTCAGAAGACCCAATAGACTGACGTGAATATTATAGGTAGGTGTTCCCAACAATATCACGTATGTTATGTAGGTACTTGTATACTTAACATCCCCCAACATAACTAGTTCATGACTTATATGATTTTGTGTATGTAAAGGGCGGCGAAAATTATCTTTGCCCGGAGCGGCTAAATAGCTAGATGGGGCCCTGGCGACAGGACAATGCGTAATACGGCGAGCGGTAATCAGCCTGCCAAGCATGACGATTATGGCAAACCCTATTTGCAATGGGAGAGGCAAATGTTATTTAACTTAATATTTAGGTGGCTTCTTCCGAACCGAGTCCTGAGTCAATATTTGTTTAAAAACGTGTCCGGGCTCTGAATATTTTGCTGTCTCCTTGACTTTTCGGATACAGTGCACATACTTGTGCCATTAAAATATAATACGCAGCAATGATAACACTAGCGTGAAAAATCTTAAAGGAAAAATGGGTCAGAACCGAAAATAGACTGTTTTCTTAAGGTTCACTTTTTTTTGTTAATATTTCAAATCAAATCAATTTATGTTACGACGTAGAACTGTTATTTATTCTGTGGTCACGAGTAAAAGTTTAAAGTAAAATGTTAAAAAATAAAGTTCCAAAGTTACATCTTTTTGTTCGATTTATATTGAGAGAACCCTTATGTACTTTTATTAATTCGTAATGTACTCAAATATGTTACCAAATGTTGAAAGAAAAGTTGAAGGTACTCCGGATGACTTATGGTTTTGAATTCAGTGCAAATTTAAACTGCTCGAGTTATGTTGATAGTTCATATGATTTACGTGGGCTGCATTTTGGAGTTCGGAATATTTAGCGATGTACCAACCAAAAAAATGTTTAACTTTAACGTTAAATAGATTTTTTTGTGTTCTAATGTGTTGATAAGGGTTACAGTTTACACCGAATATTACGTGGTCGACAAGATTGGGGGTTGATGCTGAGGGTTTAGTAGGCGTGGTGTTTTGCTGTCATCGGATATTGGCCGTCCACCATTTGATATACCTATGAGTAACTTTGTCTTAAACATTGCTTTAAAAAAATATTCTATACTAATAGGTTAACTTTTTAATTGGTTGAGAGAAATACCTGACAGCTAAGCCTCTTTCAATTGACTAACCTAAGTCAGATAAGTAAGACTAAAAATGTTATGGCCCTTGGACATTTTATCTTGTGATAACAAAGTTTCCTTTGAATCGATCTGTGTGAAGTAGAATTAAGTATTAAAAACGTTGCCAGTTGCGATTCACTTGTGAATTATTCAGGAGCAATGAACAGCCGCTAATGTGGTGAAAGGCCTTAGTCTCGTAGAGACTAATATTGGTCGACTTCAATGGACCTGATAGTCGTTGATTAGGTGTATTGTAGAGCGTATCACAAGAGGTGATAAAGATATGGGCAACAGTATTTTGCTAGCCATTTCGGCATTATGATAATGATTTGTCTGTACCTTGGTACACTAGGTATACATAATGGTTTTTTCGGAAAAACTTAGCGGGAATAGTGACCAATAGAATATTACTCTGTAATTATTGATTCTTTTACACAGTCTGTCTTATTGAAATCGTATATCTTCTATCGGTGCTATTAGTGTCTTACAAGCTGCACAAAGAGCTGTGTGTGCTTGGTGAAAATAGTCAGTTGTTTGTAGTTATGTTCGATAGTCTATCTTGGTCACTTGGACGCTGACATCCGGGCCATACCTTAAAATTTGGAGAAAGGGTGACTTAATTACACGATGAACGCCGTGTGAACCTACGCAATACGCTTCGGGGGAGACGCGGGTGGAAGATTGAGAAGAAGAGTGACAATGCGAGACTACAGGCAAATAAAATGAAGATGCGTAATTGTTTTTATATATTTAATTGTGGGTGGCTTCGAGCCTTCTGCCTGTATTACAAATTCTGTCTGTTCTGTTCCGCCTGTTCAGTACAAGTCTGTTCTGTGCAGGTTATTTATTACCTTACTTTCATAAACGACATGATTTATGTGTGAGTTTATATTTATTAGCTTGGCTATTACATATTATTCCTTCTTACTGACACTGTAATGCCGTAGAATTCATGGTGCGTGAGCGTCTCAATCAATCTGCAATCTCATATGCTGATTTACTATGTGCTCGTTGGTACAAGAAGACTTGTGTCGATGGTGAGACGTGTGTGAGCTGTGGCCTTATTTAGGCAGTAATTAATAAAATACAACACAATTCTGACTGCTCCTGAAGTGCTACTGTCTGTGCCGTTTCGCTTATTTTACCTGGTTCGGTGACTGCATTATAACTTATATAAGACGAACAGACGGATATATCGCCCATGCGGATAAAGATAAAACTGTCAGTCACATTTTTCTAGTTACTAAGTTTTGGCGGCTGCAATCTCTACCTACCTAAATTTTCGATGCTCTTTTATTTGCCGCTCATACGTGCTTAGTGTTCTTCGTAAATTACTAAATCAGAGTTAGGAGCGGAACTTATAACTACGGCTTTAATGGATTTAGCTATTGCGCCTCCTCAAAGACTTGTCTTTCTAAGATTCTTAGCTGCAAAATTAATACAAGGCAACTATGGTCAATATCCCCTCTATGAGGCGGTCTGTTGGGAAGGATTGGGTTCGGTGGACTTTGATAAGCCGTAACGATAAGGATGTTAACGATCGTTACAAGATTCGCATAAGTTTCGTAGGTGACTCATTGCGGCCATACAAAAGTTCTGTCAGTTATGAAACAGATTCTGCCGATAGTGATAAAGAAGGGGTTGGTACGCAAAATTTGATTTGATCCGTTAGAGAGTTAATCCGTCATAAACTGTTGGTAATCGAAGTACATCAGATATTTCAGCTTTAGCAAATATTATTATTCCCTTCCGTGAACATACCTTATGATATTCACTTTGCAGGATGGCCGGTGTTACGAGTCGCTGCCGGAAACACCCGAGTAATGCTGAGCGCGCCGGCGCCTCTTGGTCGCGGCGAGAAGTGATGTCACCAGCGAGGGGTCGTCGACGTATATGTCGTTAACGAAACTAGACCATCCATTTTCGTTCATCGACTATTCGACCAACTAGTTAAATTTGTCAACTAGTTTACACGTCAACTTGGTTTTGCAGACGTTTAAATTTAAACTCAGCGACGTCGTCTATGGATCGACATAGTCGACATACGTAGACCGTAGACTAGGTGTAACGGCATGATGTATTAAGTCGCCCTTCTCTTTTGTACACGCGAAGGTACCATGACAGCATCCTTTTCTTCAGCTAACACAATAACAAACTATTTATATTCTTACGCAACCTACATTTAGAGTTCTAATTTGTTTGCGCAATTATGTCATTTCAACGAATTATGAACTAATATTATCCGACCACGTTCTCGCGTCAGTCGTGCCGTTGCTAGTCGAAACGAGTTTTAATTTAGCCGTCTACGGATTGCCTAGTCAATTGATTGTTAGTAAACCGTCTACTCGTTCACAGTACGTCGACGGTCGAATTAATTAGTTCATCCATTCAACGCCCATCGCTAGATATCACTTCACTTTTTATCGAGCATCAGCGCGTGCAACTTGACTTATAAATATTAACTTATGAATTAATGTATTTAAGCATAAAGTAAGAGTTCATTTTACAGTTACATTGCTTATCTAGGTACTATGCGCGCTTTCTTCTCATGTCTCGATTCTCTCGAACCTGTTTTGTGGTCGTTTTTTAGGAAATGAAATATAAACAAAAAGTAATTAGTATAATATTTATTCAATTCACAATTTCTTACACTAATATATGTAGGTATTTATAAACAGTTTAAAAAGTAAAACATATCATAACGTGAAATATAAAAATCATGTTAATCACAAGAACAAGTAGATTAAGATCACCTACCTGTTTCAAATATAATTTAGTAACATTCCTAATAGAATTTATTGTTACTTATTTTATAGTAAGCAACTTTCTTTCATTGCATTAAATTATCCAAATATTTGCGCTGTTCTAAGTCTCGCTAATTTAATAACAAGTCTTAGTTAGGAGTAGTATTATACAGCATGTAATATTCTTTGTATTGACACGACGTAGCAAATATGGATTTATATATATTATATGCTAATATATGTACAATGATTACAATAAAGTGTCAACATAATATATTCTTAATACAGTTAACATTTAACTTATACATATAGTTAAAATAATAATAAAACGTACAAAGCTCACCTATTCATGCTGGTAAGCTGGTAACTTTCCAAATACCAACCGATAACGAGCTAAGAAAAAATGTGTGATAAGGTGAAAAAAAAATTATAAGATCAAAGTTTGTTTAACCTTCAACAGGTGACGTACCGCCAATTTGATGTCGCAACGGAAAAATCATTGTATTTTTTAGAAACGGCGTGCACCCCGCGACCGCACTCGCTAGTAGCTGCCACGTGTGCAGTTTGGCGTCGGCCGATACACGGAACGGACGACGCACGCGCACAGTTTAGGTTATACAGGATACTCGACGTTATTTAGACGTTACGCCACCTTTAGTGTTATGTTTTAGTTATGAGCCTCAGTCGTACAATTTCATTCAAAGTGAATCCAAATGATCACGATTACGAGCGGCTAGTTACTGAAGTTTTGCATTAAACTGACAGCGATATCTATGACCAAGAGGATCGGGAGTTGGATCAAAAACATGCCTTAAAATTAAAAAGAATCCGACCATGACACTTCAAGTAAGATTGCCAAGTCTGAGGGTGAAGAACGAGATCCAGAGATTGATAACGACTCCAACGATAAGCCCTTGATCAACATAGCAAGTAGCAGGCCATTCTATTTAGGAAAAAAATGGGAAATATCCAACCGTTCAAATGGTATAAAGATCCTCACAGAAACAGTGTTAGAACTCCAAGGCCATAATATTGTTACAGTTCAAGGCTCAAATATGACGCGTGATTGCACTGTAGAAAAAGACATCTGTGATATTTTGTTCTCTGAAGATATTTTACAGATAGTTGTTCAAGACATTAATAGGAAATTATAAGATATGAGGCATAAATACAAGAAGGGAGAGCGGCCCGAGTTGAAAGACATCGATATTATTGAATTCCGAGCACTCATAGGATGCCTGGTTTTGAGTGCTATTTTCAAAAGCAATAAAGAAGATACTACAAGGTATTTGTTTGATACAGATTGAAAAGGAAAGGAAATATTTCGATGTATTTTTTCGCAAAAAACGTTTTCTTCTGTTACTAGCAGCATTACGTTTCGATGATCACAATACCAGAGAAGAAAAAAAGAAAAATGATGCGGCTACGAACTGCCAAAAAATAGTCTAGTTCTTACATGTGTATTGACGAAATGCTTGTCAGATGCCGTTGTCGTTGCAAATTCCTCATGTATATGCCGAAGAAACCGGGAAAATATGTTGTGAAGCTCATGTGCATGACTGACGCTTTGACCAATTACTTCTACAGCGCTTATATATACTGTGGAAAAGATACGGATGGACATGGATTGGATTGACGCATGAAGAAAAGGGGTACTCGAAATCTACACAGAGCATATTACGGCTGACGAAACTTATACAAAAATCCAACCGAAATGTAACCGGAGATAATTAGTTTATGGTTTTACAAAGGAAATAGCTATGGTTTCTTATGTACCCAAACGTAACAGAGCAGTTGTTCTTGTTCCGTCCATGTACCATGACAAGTGTAACGATCAAGAAGGTGAAAAAGCAGAAATAATATTGTTTTATATTGACACGAAAAATGGTGATGGTCTGGACAAAATGTGCAGTAACTATTCTTGTATTCGAAGAACGAAGCGATGGCCACTTGTTCTTTTTTACCGGTGGATCGATATTTATGCAGTAAATTCATACGTACTGTACAGGTGCCAATATCTTCAAAATGCTAAAAATGTTCACAGATACACTTTTTTGAGTATAATAGCCGACCAAATTTGCATGCCCCACATGTTGCGCCGGTGTAACAATCAAAAAATTTCTCCAGACATACGCGCTTCCATCAAGCGAATCTTGAAGATAGAAGATGCAGAACCTGAAACTTCTACATCTGCAAAGCTGGCAAAACGTGGACTATGTACAATATGTCCAGCAAAGAAAAAAAAGAACGTCATACTTATGGAAGAAGTGCAGAAAACCAGCATGCCTAGATTGTGTAGAGACAATTTGTGTCAATTGTTACCAGGCATAATTAATTTTTTTTGTATGGAACCAATACACTAAAATATATTTATTAAATAATTACCTAACCCTTAGTTAGAGAATAATGTTCATGTTTTCTTTTCTTTTGAGTTTTTTTTTTTAATTTCATGATGATTGATCTCATGCCGAGCAAAACACAGACCAAAATTTCATTATAAGTTCATGTGTATGATTAAAATTAATTTTTCATTTAATTTGTCAAAAAGGTGTTTTATTTTAAAAACAAACAAACCGAATTTTATAAAACATGACCTATTTTATAGCCATAAATAATGTATATTATGGATAGTGGTACTATCCATAATATACATTGTTTATGGCTTTATATTGATACGTCATATTGACGTCACCTCAATACTGTGACTCATATGCACGTCACCAAACAAAGGTTAACAGTGATCTTATAATTTTTATACCATTGTCGGCGTTTAATGTACTTTTAATAATGTATGCAATACAAGCATGTCCTGTAAATGTTTCCAAAGTTACTACCTAACAAAATGCTTGTGAATGTAAATTCATTATTGGCATTAAACTATACATTAAAATCAGAGTCGTTTTTAACATAACATAACAATTAATTAAGTAAATGGCTCAGAAAATAGCTTAGGTTAAAAGTCGAAATATTATATGAGATCGGGATGAAAAGTGTCGGTCTCTTTACAATTATTTTAATATTATTTTATGCTAACCGTAGAATTGTAACAGGGGTGCCCCAACAACCCACGCGAGCAATCACGCACCGATTTATTGAAAATTATTTGCTGTCTCGCTTTAGCATTTTGTGTGTTTTTTGTCTTACTGCAGGTATGTGTGGGATGTTGGGTCACCCCTGTTATTATTTAGGTAGGTATTTTCTTTTGTTACTGTATTTTTTTATATGTTATTTTCAGTTCATTATGGCGTTTAACTGTATTTTTTTATATGTTATTTTCAGTTCATTATGGGCGTTAAGAGTACCCTAAACCGTAGAGCATGTATGAAGGGAATAATGAAAGTGGACGAAGCGAAACAAGTATGTAAGGATCGTAGCAAGTGGAAAGAAGTGGTCTCTGCCTACCCCTACGGGAAAGAGGCGTGATTATATGTATGTATGTATGTATTATGGCGTTTCGTAATGATGAGTAGCTTGAGCGATACTTAAATAATACGGCTGAGGATGATGAGAGTGAAACAGAGCCATTAGAGGCGGAGGAGGTTTCTGAAAATGAAGATAACGTCTCCGTCCATTCCGAACAAGACATTATTTCCGACTCTGACGAAGATAATGTGCCTTTATCACAGCTTCGAGGGAGTATTTTGAGAGGTTCTGCGCCATAATCAAGCAGAACACCTCAGCGTAATATAGTAAACATCCAAAGATCTTCGCAAATGCATTCTAATATTAAAACAGAAAAAGATGCATTTATATATTTTGTTCTCTAAACCTCTCGACATAGTACTTACATACACGAACCAAAAAATTGACAGACGTGTTTCCAAATACAAATACCAACGTTTTACTCATAAAACAGACAAAATAGAGATCGAGGCATTCATAGGGGTACTATTTTATGCGGTAAACAAAAAGAGTAAAAAAGTGCAACTGTAATGTGGGCGCCAGCGAATACCCCTGTGTACAAATCAATAATGTCCGAGAGTCGATTTCATTTTCTGCTAATTTACCTAAGATTAGATGATAAGGGCAGCCGTGATAAAGAGGATACATTTGCACCTATTCGGGAAGCGTGGAAGATTTTTATAAACAGTTGCACAAAAGCGTACCAACCACGATGTTACGTTACGATTGATGAGCAACTGTTTGGTTTTCGAGGAAAGTGCCCCTTTTGTGTTTATATATCTTCGATACCGGACAAATATGGTATGAAAAATATGGCTAAAACAAATTATATGTTTCACGCAATTCCTTACATAGGTAAAGTAACCGAGGCGAAGAAGGCGGCAGACTACGTCACAAAGTTAGCTGAGAGCATCAAAGGTTCTGGACGAAACATAACCTTTAATAATTGGTTCACCTCGGTGCCTCTTGTAGACCAGTTACTGAAGAAATATCGACTAACTTGTATTGGAACTTTACGTAAAAATAAACGTGAGATACCACCCGCTTTCTTACAAAATAAATCAAAGTCTGCTTTGTCCTCTCAGTTTGCATTTGACCGCGAGAAAACGTCTCCTTTACTCTAAAGATAAACAAATCGGTGATATTACTATCTACTATGCACAATAAGGAAGAGATCAATCCCACAACGCATAAACCAGTTATAATGACTACAATGCGACAAAGGGAGGCGTCGATACTTTGACAAAATGATGCAAAATTTCACGACTGCGAGGGGTACTCGACGCTGGCCTTTTAGGTTTTTCATTGGTATGCTAGATCAAGCAGGGATCTACTCTATGATTCTCTGTCAAGAAGTAAGCATCCGAACACGCCAGCCTATAAGTTTAGAAATAATTTCCTAAAAAAAACTAGCATTACAGCTAGCCGAACAGCACATGAGACGACGCCTGGATCAAATTTACCTCGACAACTATCGGGATATAAAGGGTCATTCTAAATGTCCCCGAAGAAGTCCCAGCAAGTGAATCACCCGCCAAATTGCAAAAGCAAGCTTGATGTCCTCAAAAGAATGACACAAATATGAATATTTTTTGTTCAAAATTCAAAAGACCTGCGTGCCCTGAACATCGTGTAGAAATTTGTCTCAATTGTGTTTAAAATGCCAAAAACATTTTTTTAAATCTAATTTCATTTAGTTACTGATTGATCTAAAGAAGTGTTATTTTAGATTGTTTCAAAAATAAAAACTTTTATTTTTTATTAAACAAAAGTGTTTTATTCATTTTATTATCATGGGGTGATGTGACATCCCTATTACTATGCGTGTTCATTTAAATTATGTTACCATCGTAGGGTTAAAAATAATATAATAATTTGTATTATATGATTGATACTGTCAGATGTCACCAATAGATTTTTACAAGCATGATTTGCTTCAGATATGGCGATAAGAATCAGCAGTACGATTGTATAACTTTGATGACAATCTTTGCAGGTGGAGATCACTCTACAATTACGACGTTTTTATATTGATAACATTGTAACATAAATTAATAATACAAATAGACATCGGCTTTTAATCGATAAAGACTTACGTACACAATGAAACAAAACCAATCATCAAACCGAGGCCAACATTAACGCCCGCCAGACTTTCACAACCGACATATAGAAATCTTCACAACTGGTGTGAAAAAATTATTTGGAAGATGGATGCGCCGAGATAATTTACCTCATAGTGAAAAACGTATGCGCATGCAAATTTTTCAACTCTAAATCGTTTCAAGACCAGGTAAACCCAAAGGTTGGAGCACCTCCAGATAAAAATTTAATAAAAAAAAATTAATGCTTATTCACTAAAGAAACCAAAAGTCGCAAAATCAGCTGGTCAGGATATGTCATCATCAGTATTTTGGTATGTGAAATGCATTTTACTCATTTTTTCAAAAGAAACAAAACAAGTCGTTTATACGTGGTAGAGTCATGCTGCAGCAGCATTAGTATGGTTGTAGCACGAATAAATAAGGCATTCCATCTTAGTCTTCACGGGTGACAATGCATCTACATTTTGATTCGTAGTCAAGGATAAATGTATCTGTGGGTCACAGCAACCATTTACCATCAGGTGGACTGTGTGCTCGTTTGTTACCCTTATCTTATACAAAAAAGGTCAATCTTATTCAAATCATCTGAATCATTTGAAAAAGCACATGTTTTAAAAAGGCCGACAAGAGAAATAGTTCAATAATTAGGTGACACTGCAAAGATAGCAGCGGATATATTCTATGAAGACTCTGCTGCAAGAAAATACTTCGATTTGTCTGAGGGAACAATAGTACTAAAGAAGCAGTGAAGAATGCAAAGACTGATGAATTATTGTTTGGAAAGGACTGCGCTGAGGGCATCAGAACAGCACAGACTATCCAAAAAACAGGAGCTCAAATAAAAGCTCTTGAAAATAAAAAGACAGTCCCAAAATAGGGAAACTTAGAGAGCCCACTACAACTTCAACATCTCGCTCGTAGTGGGCAGAATTACCGAGTACAACCCAACAAGCACAGATATAGTCAGTCAGTCAGCCACTAAGGAGGAGAACTCAACACATGGGAACTCAGACAAAGAGAAACCACCGTTCAACTGTAACTCAAAAAGTTAAAACAATGTCTGAAAATGGTTAGAAATTACAAATGACCCAGTCTCAATAAACTGGATAATGGGTTATAAAATACCCTTCAGTTAAATACGCAAATAATTTATATGAGACACCTATCCAGCACTGGTCTGGAAGGGAAAGAAAAATAATATATAGAGAAATCCAGAAATCATTAGAAATAGGTGCAGTTTCAGAATGTTTGTTTTGTGAAGGGCAGTTTGTATCCCCAATATTTGTTATTCCAAAATATAATGGAATTTATAGATTTATCTTATATTTAAAAAGATTAACTGAATATATCGAGAATTCCCATTTTAAATTAGAGAATATTAGAACAGCTTGTGAATTAATTTCCAAAAATTGTTTTATGATAGAAATTGATCTCAAAGATGCCTACTTCAGTACAGCCCTTTCAGAAAAATAAAAAAAACTTAAGATTCAGATTCGAGGAGAAATTGTACCAATTTATCTGTTTACCATTTGCCATTTGTTCTGTTCCTTGTTTTCACCAAAAAAAAAAAAGAAGTAAAGATATTATTTTATCATGTTAGTTACATGACAGTATATGTATACTTTAATTATTGTCAGTTAAAATCTAGAGCAAATGTAACACTAGTATGTAGATTATTTCAAAAATTGGGATTCTCTGTAAATTTTGAAAAAAAAGCATTTCACTCCAAAACATAGTACCTGTAAATATTTTGGCATTATTCTAGATTTAAGAGATCTATCCTTATCTGTTCCAAAAGAGAATATTAGAGTTATTGAAAGAAAAATCCATTGCAAGATTTTAAAAAAATCACTATTATTAGGTAGGTTAACATCCGTTTCCCCCCCGAACGGGTTCCCGCCTTGCGTTGCGGGGGGAGCTTAGTAGCCGTGGCTTGGTCACCCACGGTGAACAAAGAGGAACCCCTTGGCTGGCCCGTGGTGTAGAGCCGGCCCGAGGTGGCCACTCCGAGTGGGCTTGGCGAGCCCACTTCGGATGTGTGTCGGTGGGCTGCGGTGGGAGGGGTGTCGGCTCCCTCTACCGCTGCAGCCGAGGTGGAGTCGCGGAGGAAGAGGAGTGTTGGTATGGCGATGCGCCACTCGCCCTATCCTCCGCGACTCAAACGGGGCCGCACCGTTGATGCGGTGGTGGTGGGGCTGCGGGGGGAGAGGAGTGTCGGTATTGCGAGGCGCCGCTCTCCCTACCCTCCGCAGCCGAATCTTGGTAGGCGGCGGAGCCATAGACCAAATCCGCCGCTGGGGTCGGGAAGGCTGGTGCTTCTGAGTGCAACTTTTTCCTGGCCCCATGGCCTTCCCGCTTCGGACACGGGGGCGTCTGTTGCGCACATGAAATTGGAGGCCGAGGAGGAGGGCGCGCCATGTGTTCGGGTGCGCCTTACCTGAGTGGGAGATGGAGGAGGAGTAGTCCTTTCCCGAGTAGGGGCCACCATGGGGTGGCCAGCGCAGGTGGGACCGCGGAAGTGTACGAAAGCGTTCCCGTGGCCCTGCCAATATGCGCCGAGGGTGGAACACCATGGGGTTTTAGTCGGTGCGAGTCCGACATAACCCGTCTTTGCCCCCGCGAGGCGGGTATGCGTAGGCATTTCCCCATGTAAAAAAAAAAAGTTAACATCCGTTTGTCCAGGTGAACCTTATGGTTGGGTTTATACAAAGAAATTAGAGAGGGAAAATTTTCTAACATTACTAAAATGTTATGACAATTATGATAAACAAATGTCAAATACACATTTTATGTTTTCAGAGTTAGAATGGTGAAAGTCAAATATTCACAATGAAAATTACATTAAGTAACAAAAAAATTACATTGAGATCCATACGGGCAGAATTACGGATGGCTCAAAAACAGAGTGGGGTGCAGTAAGGGGATCTAAAAGAACTTCGGAATCTTGGTCGGCTAGCAAAATTAAATATCATATTAATTATTTACAATTTAATTCAGCATTCCGAGGCCTGCAATTTTGCCAAAAATTATAGCAATTGCGAGATCTTATTAATAATTGATAACACAACAGCAATAGCATCATACATAATCATGATGGGGGAGTACAGTGCATTCGTTTAAATAATATTACAAAATAGCTCTAGCAATGGTATGAGGTAAGAAATATATGGGTTTAGGCCTGATATATTAATATATTAAAGAAAATGTTTAGTTAGACAAGTCGAGAAAAATAAACATAGAATGGGAATTATCCCAACAGGCTTTTAATAGGATTGTTAAAAATTTTGACTACCTGAAATCTACTTATTTGCATCTATAATCCTACTAATAATTGAACCACCAATTGGAAGAAGGAAATAAACGCCACTTTTTCACGTATGCACTTTTTTACAGTTTTCTAATATTTAAACGTAGCGCTACACTGTGAGTTCGAAAAAAGAAATAAAACACCTTCAATCCATATAGATTCATGCGATCAAAAAAAAATTAGTCGGAAGAAGGGAACAAATCCGTCTGTTATTTCTTCCAACTGTCAAGCTTGCTTCAATAAAAATTAAACTTAACTTTATCGGAGGGAAAACTGCCTGAAGATAAACGTGGTCATCATTGTAATCGAGGTAAAGTCTTACCAAACGAAGCAAATGTTGCTATTGCTGTACGTATTAGATTGCTTCCCCTTAAACAATCTCATTACAGCAGTAAACATGTGCAGTGTTTAGAAGCAAAACTGAACGTCAAAATAATGCATGAACTCTTTTGGAAAAAATACACTCAATATCAATACATAAAATACGACTATTATAGAAAATATTTTAATAATAATCATGACCACAGATTTGATCGGCCACAAGTTGACGTTTGCTCGACTAGTGAGGAACTCGAAGCAAAAATAAAAATTCCATCGCTTTATGAAAGTCAGAAAGTCATAGCAGTAGATGCATTTACTTTAAAATGTGAAAGATATTTTTCCACCATTTTCCATAAACTCAAAAAGATTAAGCAACAAGAATTGTAGTATTTTCCCTTATTTACAACCTGAGGTCCCATTGTTAAAGGCCTTTTGGTGAACGAATTGTTATTAATTAATCCCAATAGCATGTTATTGTCATATCCTTACAGGAAATCTCATCCGCTCCATCAGCGCTTACCCTGGCAACAGGGCTGCTGTCAGCGAAGCATACATATTAAGACGTGGAACCCCAACTTCGGCCCTTCAAATCATTTAATTCACTCTCAGAAAATACCATGAAACAATATGACCCAACCCTAAAATTATGGTGGAAATATTGGAGGACCTTTGATATAGATCCATATCCTTCATCCCTTTTATCCTTAAATTTTTAAGTGAACGTTTTGATGCTGTAGCATCATATGGTACATTAAATACAGCAAGATCTGCCTTATCTCTTTTAATTGGACCAAAAGTGGGGTATAACGATAGTTTAAAGCGGTTTTTTTAAGGGAATGTTTATGTTGAATCCTCCAAAACCATATTACATGGGATCCAGGCTTAGTATTAGATTATTTAGCATTACAGAATTCAAAGGAGTCGATTGAGATTGAATTATCAACCAAAAAAATTGTCACTATATTATAGATAGTGAAGAAGCTCCCCAGCTATTTTGGCCGAGGGGATCGCGGGGTGCCGGGAGTTTGACCCGAGCCTCAGTCGCGAGCCGTCAGCCAGCGGTTGCACACGAGTAATAGCCATGTTGAACAAATCCAGACTCGTCACGAAAGTTGCTCTACTTAATTTATTTTTAAATGTCGAGATGCTCTCATCTTGTTGTACTTAAAAGCCAGGTATCTAAATGTTATTTACATTGTTTAGAAATTAGTAGTTACTAAAACACATGAAATAAATTTTGGAAATTACCATATGGTTGTGATTATATTATTTAGATTATAAATACATAGTTTGTTCACAAAGATTGCAAGTTCTAAAAATGTGCTTGTTAAATTTAATGTATTTTTTTTATTTTAGGTAAGACAAATTATTTTTAGTGTATGATTTCATGAAAAAAGAAGCAAGTAATAATTAGGCAGAAAAACTATCCGATGCGCGATGGAGAACCGCACAGGCTGTTGGAGTATCTGAAAGCACAGTGACTAGAATTCTACGCGAAAGAAAGGCATATACAAACACAATGAAGCTAACTACAGTACCTGCTATGGAATCGAATACAACTAAAGAGACGGATGCGATAGTTGCTGTAGTCCCAAGTACGGAGCGTACAACAGGGCCGACTACAACAAATTTTAACAAAAGGAGTGCGCATAATTATAGTTCATGCCGGAAACACAGAAGGTTTTCTACCAACTGTATTGTTGACATACAGAGCAGAGATTGAATCCGGAGACTACCATGACAACATGAACACATAAAATTACCTAAAGTGGCTAAAGGAGTCCAAATTCAATTCATTCTGATCTTAACCCTATATAAAACATTTGGGGTATTGTAAAAAAACGATGTTGCTAGTCGCAATATCAATCAAAATTATACTTCAATTATGCCCGTTTTAAATGAAGCCTTTGCTTGAGTAAATAAAGATGTCTGGTTCAATACTTGTCAGCACGTGGAAAAAACAGAAGACGAGTACATGAGATACTGTGATCTTGATTTCAGTTTTATTATAAACGTCGCTGATACGTCGGACTCAAAATCAGACATTTCTGAAACGAGTGAGTGGAAGTTTGAAATATTGTGATTTCTCAATAAAATTCAATAAAACTTTTTCACGTTTTTTATTCGTGTTTATAATTGCCCCCTATTATAAAAATGGTAATATTATCGTATATTAACTAATAACCACATATAATCACACCTAAAATCATCCAAAAATATAAAATTCAAGTAGATCACCTTTCCCTTCTACTG
The DNA here is from genome assembly GCA_033319125.1 of Parnassius glacialis. Taxonomy (NCBI): domain Eukaryota; kingdom Metazoa; phylum Arthropoda; class Insecta; order Lepidoptera; family Papilionidae; genus Parnassius; species Parnassius glacialis. The sequence goes on from JAVANC010000017.1 coordinate 34,241,342, forward strand.
TAATGCTCTCCTGATTGGTTTATTCATTGTAGTGTGCGCGTGCACTCATAGGTAATCAGTGTGTACTGATAATACTCAAACATTAGCGAAAACTTGCACACTTATACCGTAAACGATTAGGAAAAATAGTGAGGCACGTCTTTGTGGATGGCACTATCTATAGCACTTACAACAAACCATAGGGTTGTACCCTATGTGATGTGATATATATGAGTACAGATTAAAAAACCTGATTTAATAAAAATATACTTCAACCGATTCTACATCTTAAAAAGTTATACACGTAAATTACAAAAATCCCCGTAAAATACATTAAAATCATATATTATAAGAATAGAAAATTTCAGACAAAATAATGAAGAATTATTCTCAACACTCAAGAAACAACATCGAGCAGGCTCATCACAGACTTTAAGCCGATGGGTTAAATCGACTCTGAGAAAGGCAGGAATAGACGTGTCTAATTTTACAGCACAGAGCACTAGACATACTGCGACCTCCGCCGTAATCAGGGCAGGTTTAAATATGTATCTCATAAGGAAGACTGCGGGTTGGTCAACAAATTCTGAAACATGTACCAGGTTTTACAATAGACCGCTGTTGGAAGATCCATTACTGTTAAGTAGTCCAGTTTGTAACACATACAGTGTTAACTGATTAATTTAATTAAGAATAGAACAAATTAGTGATTAAAGATTGCATGGTAAAAAATGACTTTAGTTGTTTTAGATACACATGGTTTTAAAATTGCATAATAGCATATATAGATAATTGTAATAATATCTCGGACAAGAAGGGAGTCTATTATATGCTGGAAGTCTATTATATTATATTATATGCAATAGGCTATTTGACAACTTTAAGTATATATTACAAATTGTGGTCATACTATCAGATAATAGCATAAAAATATATTTCACTTTATTTTAACTAAAATATGTATATTTTATGCGAAATAAACGAAAATAAAACAATAATCTTTGAAATTTTATCTGCGGCGGGAACGCCCTGTTATTGGTTGCAACTCTGGTGACGTCACACACAAGTAAACACTACCTTGACTGACTGTAGTTCGTGTTCTGTTTTGGGTGCTATATTCGATCTTTGAGCTATTTCTGAAACAGTTTTCTGATAAATCTTATAACTAGCGGCATAAATATTCATTTTGAATATCAAAATGGAGTCTAATTTTGTGCGAGCCGATAACAGAAACCTACCTAAGATAGACGGATGTATGGTTGACGATTTTTTTAAGAATAACGCTAATTACTATGTTGCGAAACATGAGATTATGTAAACAGCAGTGTAAGAACCACGTAGGTATTATTGTTTTACATTTTATGTATGATCATCATTAAAGTTTTGTAAAATCTAATTTTAGGTTATGTTGAAATACTTAGAAATTTCTTGTAAATTAAAAAATTAATTAAAATTATAAAAATAGCTAAACAACATAACAGAAAACATTTGAAACCCAAATTTATAGGATTTGGTTGAAAAGGAGCCTTCCAACTTATGCTATAAGATTAAGCCATATTAAGAGGTTAGGTATTAAAGATGTATAAAGTTAAATATTACTTACATTTAAGTGATCTTTACACATAAAAACATTGATATGAGCTAAAATGCTCTTTGGATCTCTTCGAGCTAATTGTAACCACATTTTTAGACTTTTGGGATTCGTTGGAACAGAAACAGTTTCCGTGGACTACTTATAGTAGTATTAGTACATTGCGGCACTACATACCATTTAATCGAATAAATTTCAAGAAAAAATAGCTGCACTGTTTTATTTCGGTTATAGACTTGTTTACATGTGTGTGACGTCACACATGTCACATGACCAGCGCCATTACAGAATCAGCGTTTTTTGCGCGGTTTTGGAAATTTAAACTGTGATTTTTATTGTTTTTATTGTAAAGTAGATCACCCAGAAATATCAATATAGTGTGCTTATTATGTAATAAAGAATAATTTAAAATGGTTTTTCAAAGTTAGTCAAATAGCCTATTATGTGATTAAACGAAATTACCTTAAGTGAAATCCAATCACATTTATACGAATATATTACGAAGCCCGTTGTCCGAGACTAGACTCCCACCCGTCCCTTAAGACCCATGTTAAGCAGGGGTTATTCATGAAAGCGCTTTAAACTTAATGAAATTGTCTTCTATGTTGACAGAGACTAGTTGTCTTGTATATTGGCATAAACAACACACTTTTTTGTGGTTGGCGCTTGGAAACTTGTGATGGCTACAACGACGAAAAGCGCAGATGATATTGTAACAATATCTCAGACAAGAAAAGAGTATAATTTTGATTGAACTTCACATAAGGTAAGTTCGTTTAATCACATAATAACAGTTTTCCCTGAGTTGACGTAGTGTGATTGAAAAAAGGCAAAAAGTTATGAATTTCTATTTGCTTTGCTAACCAATTCACCATATTTATCCCACCAAAGTGCTAGTACCTAGTCCAAACTGAAGAATTTCATAGGTCAAAAGTTTTAAAAATATATAGTTCTTGAAAACGATTATCACGATGACAGAAAGGCAAGAAATTTGGGTGGAATAACCTTATAAGAGTAACCTAATAAGATTATAAGAGTAACCTTATAAAGAGTATTGACCTTGAAAGGTCAATACTCTTATAAGTTTCTATAGGTCTATATTACAATATAAAAACGAATTTAACAGATTTGAAGGCTTGCTACTTTTCATCCAGATCTCGTATCACATATACATTTAAGTATTTAAAATATTATAAAAGCGCAATTATTTACATATAAATTAACAACGTAGCTAGAAGTTTACCGAAAACATGTTGACGCAAAATCGTCAGGAATTTTGATTCGAAAACTCTCCTATGCATTTCGTTATTACGGTGACAACGCGACGTTTATTTTGTCATATAAAATCCGACAATTAAAAAAAAAGTAAAGTTGCCGCCTATGTACACAGGCCTTTTTTTGCTGCTGAGCACAGGCCATTTTTTAATTTTTGAGACCATTGTTCGCTGCGCTGCCTCAATGCGTATTGGCGGACTTCACATGTCTTCGATATATTTTTTTGTTTCGATACTTACGACAAAATATCGAAGGACACATCAAATACCAATAAGTAACATTGGAATGATCAAAATCTAATCCGGAAGCCAATACTTGTATATTAGAAAAATATATAGTAAGATTTAGCCCAAAAGGAAATTCTAGCTACGTCGATTAAGCTCGTACTTGAACACACCTAAAGAGTCCAAGAGCGTGTCACCGGTTGGCACGGCAGCGTCTCGCGTAATCGGGCGCCACTTGGTGCAGCCACTGCGGTTGTATCGCCGACACTGTGACCAGGTAGGAGCGGCGCGTGTGCAACAGTTCGGTGTACAAGACGGCCGGGTGCGGCGGGCGCGTCGCGAACAGCACGCTGGCCGGGTGCACGGCCGCGGCCGAGCCGGACGCGGTCACGTACTTGCCGCCGCCGCTCCCGGCCGCGCCGCTACGCGCCCACGCGCAGTTCGTAAATAGACCACTTAGTAAACACTTCAGCAGCTACAACAAAAACAAACATGTGTGCAGTTCACACGCGGTACAAGTGAAACCTTCAGAAAACTAAACTTCAAGATAATAAGGACTAATGCAGAGTATCAGGAGTAGGACAATTGTAAAGCATATGTAATATAATATATAAATAAATTTATAGTAAACACCGTAATACTTTATTGTATCTGTTTGTCTCCTGACGTTCTGTCTAGTGTCGTTTTTCGTTTCATGGAGTTTCAAACCACAACGATTTTAAAGAAGTTTTCACTTCATAATGTTATCAATTCGACTACTTTTTGTTTGAAGGTTGCACCGCTAAGTTATTGCGATATAATGATGGCAAGTGGATGATGTGGCTCATATACACCAACATCTTTTCTCGATTGTTGAATGCTGATAAGCTATTACCCCCAAGGATCAAGATAAAATGTCCCATTATAAGTTCTCAAAGGCATGGCATACACAAAGACGAATGGAAAAGTCACAGATGATGCAAAACGCGCACGAGACACGATTTCTAAGTACGAATTCTATTATCATTATTTTTTTAGATTAATACTACTTAATAAAACTGTACAGTTTTAAAATTATCGCATAGGTGCGCATTACGATATTGTAGTACCTACCTTTATTCATTCATTACAGCCTATCTAAAGTCCATTCTTGAACATAGACTAGACATCTATAGATTGGCTCACAGGGAGGATATATGCCATAGTTGCCACGCTTAGCAGGCAGGTAATAGCATTTTTTTATTTTGAGTTAAACAACCGAGCAGTCACCTGTACTATAGTGTATTACATAGTCTACAGTCTACTGTAGTGCCACAAGTGAATTCACTTCTCTCGTTCACCCGAGGTTATTAGAGTAGGATGCAGTTTCAAAACACACAACACATATCAAGAATAAGCACAACACAATCGGACCCGAAAACGAACAATTTGTGTTTTTGAGCATACGTCGGCTTCGACTGAGATGAGCAACCGTATGGCCTAAGCACTGCAGTTATCACCTGTGCAAAAACATAATATTATGCAACGAATGCATAAAATAATGTTAAAATATCTAATTGACTAAAAAGTGAACTTGTCAATTATCATGGCTATAAAAACGAGGCGATTACAGCAAATCTTGAATTGTCTGCTACTTTAAATAATAAAAGTTTAAATGTTAACTAGACAGACTTACACGGACCGCAATCATAATATTCAGTGGGCTGCGCCTCTAACATAAAAAATTCAACATCACGTTACAGGAGAAATGTCTTATAAGCGCTTCAAGATCGCTTAAGTGCACCTTGGGGTTACGTGTACAGGCGCCGAGCCATATTAATATTTAAGTAAACACTTATTACGAAAGAACTCATGATATTTACACGTAAATTTACTGTTACCTGATCCATTGCTGTTCCGCAACTCGTCACTGTCATATTCAATCTCTGACAAACATTCAGCAGTTGTTGTCTTATCTCGTAAGCATACGACAAATTTTTATGATTAAGGTAATTCTCTTTACACCATTGCTGTAATAAAATTGTGTAAATTGTATAAAATCTATATAGTGTAAGAAATAATTTTAATAAATTACATACTTATTCTATAACTCCTCAAAATTTTTAATGTAAGAACCGTACGAAGTTCTTCGACGAGAATGTAAAAATAACCTGTTTATATGATAAACTGTTTCCGCGAATGTGTTCGCTTAGTGTGCAGAATTTCCAAGAGTGATCATAGTTTCTTTAAATTTCTATTACTGATAAATTTCAAATATTATATTACAAACGACCAGATGCAAATGTTTCTCACATCACACCATGGATTATGCCTAGTCGTGGAATATGCAAAAAAAATCGATAAAGGACAACATTTTTATGTTATTTTATTATAGCAGTTATTTAACTTGTCTGTCATCTTTTGACGGTATCAATATAAGTCCCTATATTGATGGAATGTGTTCGATTTGAGTCTATTAGAAGTAATTTCATAAGGGTCTTGAATTTGAACAGAACTGATGTAGGCACATTTCATAATATTCTATCCCAACCAAATGGCGACGATGCGAAAGTTCTGTTCGAATCCATGGCCCACGTAGTATAATAAGTATTAAGTAACGTTATATGAGTAAGTCATGTATGTTAGGGTATGATGGGACTGACATACGCTAAGCGGTAAATGTCCCTTAAATTATAGTAGAATAAAAAAAATATAAGTCCCACAATTATTTTAAAAAAATTGCCTACAACTTAAATAAAATTTAAATTAATGCAATAAATTACAACATAAAAAAAGTTATTTGTGTTTCCGCATAACAGGCAGAAATCGCACTCTTGACATCATCGCCAATTTTCCCCGGACGGTCCGCTTTCATTTTTGAAAATCAATTATATTCGCTAGAAACAAAATTGTTTTAGTTTTCCCTGCTTAATAAGGAGACGGCGCAAAACTCGAAAATTATTTTCTTTATTCTAATTATCTTCCCAATGTTGTTATTTAATCAACAATAAGTCGAAGCATAATGATGCTATTGTATTGTATTGTAGTTTTTTGATTTAGTTACATTTATTAGATTTTTTATAAGATAAGATTGACAAACGAGCGAACCTTCTGAACCTTCGATAAATAATATTTTCATTGTATTAATTTAAAATATATGACAATAAGAATACTTATTTAGTAACAAATGGGAAATAAAACTTTTTACTAAACTTCTATTGTTTCTACTTACCTTTTTAAGAGGAGCTTTACAGAACGCTTTAAATACATTTAAAAGCGTAACATGATCTCCAAGAGGTGAAACAAATTTTTGTTTCACTTTCAACGCTTCATCTCTTTTGTGAATTGGCATATGAAATATATTTTCGCTAGACAAAACTGCAACCAAACTTAATGCCTGGAAAGTAGGAGCAATTGTGTCTTGTGTATATTTTATTAGTATATTTTTATTTCATTTATTATATGAGAGAATTATATTCAATGGAGTTTTGTTTACTATACCGTGGTAACTGATGCTAAGCGGTAGCCGTTAATATCGGAGCGAATAATACGGGAGCAACCCGTATTCGAATCCGCCGGCACCAATTAAGTTGTTAATTACAATTTGAAGTGCTGATTAACCTCGCCCTCGGCAATGAAGGAAAACATCGTGAGATAACTTGATTAAATATTTCGGTGATATTATGTGAAATCCGCCAACACGTACTTTGCAGCGCATTCGATTAATTGCCCCATGATCCTTTCAGAAATGACAGGTGGCCGGTACTGAGCAGTGGGAGCATAATATAGACTTTAACTTTACTATAAATAATACTAGGTATTTTGTACCATACCAAACTGGATCATTACAAAAATCCTGCATCTTTTGAGCCTTGAAGACTAACTGGGTTATATGGCTACTACAAAATTTATAACGTGGACAAATCACAAATAAGTTTTGAATCTTTAATGTTTTAGTACAGATCAGAGATTTCTTCAATATCAACTCCGCTTTGTCTTCTTTACCAGCCTGTTACAATCCACTGGGCTTATCCCGTTATAGGAAGAATTTCCCATAATCACCGCATTTATCAGACGGTTAAGATCGCATTCATCATAATTATTACAGCCCTTCACAACTCTACTAAACATAGGCCTCCCCCAAGAACGTTGTTTGATTTCATTCACTCTTATAGTTAACAATAATAAAAATAAAAAGCCAAGTTGCCTAACCCGCATCCCGCTGGTACTGCGATAAAAATTCATACGCACTAATGTCGTATACCTTTGGTGCTGCTCCAGACCCCCCCCCCCCCCATCCCTACCTCCCGTCATCGACCCAGGCATTATAGACCTTACATCATGTCAGGTCACTGTATTGTATATGCCATGTAAGTTACATGGCATATACGATACAGTATACCACCGTATAGAAGTGTTTATAGCATTTCCCATTGTATTTTTATACACCCAAGGTAAGAAATTAGATGATGCTGGACAAGTAGTTAAAAAATAAAAATTAGATAATCAAAAACAAAACTTCACTGCAACGTCTTTCGTAAAACTTAACAGAACTAATCTTACCTCATCTAAACAATTGAATTCAGGAGCACATAATATAATTTTAGAATACTTGGGATCAATCGGAAAAGCTGTCATTTTTTTGCCGAGAATTGTCAGCTTCGGATTAGCCTCATTATCGATAGCACCTGAAAGATAAAAATTAAATAATGCATTGAATATATTGTGATATATAAACAGTTAGTGATATTATCTTTATGTTTGTTTAACTGAAATGTACCATACCTAACTCTTTCAACAATAACAATGATGCTTGTATGGAATCAGGAGGAGGCGGATCTATTAATGGAAAGGTAATGGGATCCAATCCTGTTGCAATCAGCAGCAGCATAGTTGCTGCCAAAGGACACCTAAAATAAAATAAATAGTTTAAATAATATTTAACAGTAATTCAAAAGTAAATATTAAATCTGGCCATAACACAGGCCCGGTTCATATTTAGTTTTTAGTCATTTAAAAATTTGGCCACAGTGTTTTGAATGTATTGATAGAAATTAATGTAAAAAAATATATGTTGCAGGATTAAACGTCTCTAAATCCGCTGCTGGATTTTTTTTTAATATTAAAAGCTTTGTCTACACGTCTCAGTTATAGATAATAATGTTTAAAATATTTTAAAGTAGTTTTTAAGAAAATTAGTTCAAAAGCTTAAGTATAAAAACGAATTTAAGTGGTACAATACACATAATAAATCAGGTGAAAATGTATTTTATAACTTGTTCATTCATTGTAGCCTAAAAAGTCCATTATTGACCATAGGCCTCCACCATAAATCTCCTATCTTTTATACTCTTCCAATTAAGAGATTCTGTACATTAAATTGTGATTAGTATATATAAAATCCAAAGCAGTGGGCTGTGATAATGTCAGTCGCTTTATGATCTCTTCTGTTCTAGAAATTTTTCTCTCAGTCATAACTCACATAATCAATTTTTCTCTGTTGTCTGGGGTCTTTCCTGCCTTTTGGCGTAAAGCTTATATTATCCCTCTTCCCAAAATTGCAAACCCTACTCAACTCAACAATTATAGACCTATTTCTATCTTACCCTTCCTATCAAAAATTCTTGAATCTATAGTTCACCAACAATTGTCTGCTTTTATTTGTAGAAATAACTTGCTATCTCAGTTTCAATCTGGCTTTCGGCCTGGACACAGCACGACCACTGCACTTCTCAAAGTCACAGAGGATATTCGGGAGGGCATGGAGAATAGAAAGGTCACAGTACTTGTATTGATTGATTTTACAAATGCGTTCAATATGGTTGACCATGATATCCTCCTTGCCATGCTTCAAAATCTCAAATTTTCGTCTACTGCTGTAGACTGGTTTTCTTCCTACCTTTGTGGCCGTCAGCAAACTGTAATTAATGGTCGTGATATATCTGACTGGTGTCAACTCTCCACTGGTGTGCCACAAGGTGGAATATTATCTCCACTTCTGTTCTCCATTTTTATTAACTTTCTCTCTTCTCAACTTAGCTGCTCTTACCATCTTTACGCTGATGACCTGCAAATATATGTTGAAGCTGACGTTAACTCTTTGTGTGACGCCATTGCCAGACTCAATATGGATTTAACGAATCTCCACAGTTGGTCTCGTAAGTTTGGTATTGGTGTGAACCCCAATAAATGCCAAGCTATAATAATTGGCAGTGCTCAACAACTGTGTAAGCTTGACTTCCATTGCGTTCTGTCACATTTGATAGTTCTATCATACCTTATTCTGACAGCGTTAAAAATCTGGGTATCTACTTTGACACAACCTTAAGTTGGTCCACCCAAATTCAGAATATTAGTGGTTCTGTTTTTGCTAAGCTCAGTGTTTTGAACCGTCTTAGGAACTTTCTTCCAGTCAAGGTAAAGATAACTCTGGTGCAATCTCTTATTTTGCCTATTATTGACTATGCTGATGTATGTTTTCCTGATCTCAATGAGATTTACCTTGATAAGCTGGACCGTCTCGTCAATAACTGTATCCGTTTTATTTTTCGTCTTCGCAAGTTTGATCATGTATCCTCATTTCGCACTCAGCTTAAATGGCTTCCAATTCGTCAGCGAAGACACAGTAGGATACTTAACGCAGTTTTTTCTATTTTATTCGATAACCACTATCCAAATTATCTAAAACATAAGTTTCAGTTTCTGCGGGACACTCATGACAGACAGCTTCGTTCATCGGAGACTTTTGCTCTCTCTATTCCTCTTCACCGTTCGAGTTTCATATCTTCATCGTTTGCTGTCCAAGTCGCACGCCTATGGAATGACCTGCCTGAAAAATTAAGACAACCTACCTGCAAACAAACATTTAAGAAGAACATTCGAGATCATTTTCTAAAACTGCTTTACAACTGCTAAGTTCCGTCATCATTAGTATATTACGTTTCTTTATGTATCTTGTATTATATCATATTTTCTTATTATATAAATTTATATACTTGTGTATATTGATATATGTATGTATGTATGTATGTATGTGGGTGTGTATATGTATATATGTAAATGTATGTATATGTATATGTATGTGTGTATGCATATTTCTTTGTAACCGCCTTTTGTTCCTTTACCTAATGTGTAAGGTTCAATAAAGTTTAAATAAATAAATTAGGTATAGGACATGGCATATTCCGAGAAGCTCGTCCAAAAGATGCTATCCCTAATTTGCGAGGTTTAAAAAAGTAACATTTTTAAATTACATCCAAGTACGTTAATTCCTTTTTAGGGTTCCGTGTCCGAAAGGTATTACTAAGCCTCCGCTGTTCGTCCGTCCGTCTGTCTGTCAGCGGGCTATGTCTCATGATCCGTAATAAGTATACAGTTGAAATTTTCACAGAATGTGTATTTCTGTTGCCACTATAACATAAAAAAAACATTAAATCCAATCGTAATAAATTCCACGCGGACGACATCACGGGGAACAGCTAGTTTTATAATATGACGTCAGCCCTTTAAAATAAATACATTGAACCGTTGGTGTAAGAATAAGTACCACTTTAATTTATAGTTTTCACGTCAAATCAACATTGTGAACGTTCGATGATTTCAATTTCAATAATAAGTTTCTAGCTTAAGGCTAGGTTGGACCAAAATATCGTATTTTAGAAACGATTTTGACGCTCGGGTATCGATCGACATTTCTTGAAATATTTAATTGAATTCTTAATCGAATAGATTTTTAAAACACTTTATATTAATCGAGAAAAAATGACAATTCAATCGCCGGAAATAGTTGGATGTTAATAAATGATATGATAAATATATATATTTTTCGATAATTATGATAATTAAAGGCTAAGATAACCCCGTGTAGTGGCGGGAAAGAATACTCACTACCCCATGTCTTCCCGTGGGTGTCGTAAGAGGCAACAGCAGGAAACTGAGGCAGAGGATGGGCAGCAGCATCTTTCTGATAATTGCAAAACAGCAATAAAAAAAACTGCGGTTGCCAACCCGCTCACCGAGCATGGCAACTATGGCAATATACCCCCCCCCCCCCCCATGGGAGTAACGAAGAGACGGCCCCCAGTCCCCGGCGGCCCCACTGTTCCTGGCTACGGTGGCGAGCATGGTAACGGCGGTGCAGGGGGTGCTAAGAATCTCCGGTGGAGGTTCGGTTGCCACCTACGACGACTCGACCACCGGGAGGGCGACCATCCGTTCCAAGGAGGTGTCGGATTTATCGTCCACAAGTCTCTCGTTAACAACATTGTAAAGATTGGGAGTGTGTCGACGAGGGTTGCGTACCTTATACTCGGAATCACCAAACGGTATTCGCTGAAGGTCATACAGGTTTACGCACCAACCTCAGCACACCCCGATGAGTAGGTGGAGGAAATGTATGAGGATATCTCTAGAGTCATTTATTCCTCCAAAACCCACTATACGGTGTTAATGGGAGACTTCAACGTAAACCTAGGCACAAGAGAGAACGGTGAGCTGAAAGTAGGGAAATTCGGAATAGGGCAACGGAAGCCAAGAGGCCAGCAGCTGGCCGACTTCATGGAGAAAGAGGGACTCTTTATGATGAACTCTTTCTTCCAGAAGCGGCCCCACAGTAAGTGGACCTGGTCGAGCCCCGACGGTTCGACAAAAAGTAAGATTGACTTCATTATGACGACCAGACGACAACTGTTCAGTGATGTCTCAGTGATCGCGAAGGTGAAAACCGGCAGCGATCACCGAATGGTGAGAGGCACACTGAACCTAAACGTTAAATTGGAGAGGTCAATTCTAATGAAGTCAACGCTCCGTCCCCCTCGTGCTCTAATCCAAAGTCCCGAAACCTTTCAGCTCGAGCTACAAAACCGTTTTCAGTGCCTAAAAGATTGCAATGCAGTTGACGATATGAATGACAAGCTCGTGGAAACTGTCCATGCGGTCGGAGCTAAGTTATGCAAGACCCGCCGCAGAAGAACACAAAAACTCTCCGATCACACTCTTAATCCCATGGCTGTTAGACGGGATATAAAGCTGCAGTCTTCAGTAGATTTGACAGCATACAGGCTACTGAACAGAGAGATCTCCAAATGCATGCGGCGGGACTTACGTAACTTTAATACTGCTCGTATTGAAGAAGCGATCGAGCTGAACTGGGGCTCCAAAGTCTTTGCTAGAGATCTGTCTGCCAAAAAGAGCCAACTGTCGAAGCTGAAGACCGAGTGTGGCAGCGTCATTTCCGGGACACCTGAGATTTTGAGTGAGATTGAGAGGTTCTATGGGCAGCTGTACATATCATCGTTGGCGCCACACGCAAGTAACGATCCAAGAGCGAGTCTTATCCGACATTATTCCGATGATATCCCGGACGTCAGTCTGAGCGAGATTAGAATGGCTCTCCAGCACCTTAAAAATGGCAAGGCCCCAGGCGAGGATGGAATTACAGCGGAGCTTATGAAAGCGGATGGAAAACCGGTACTTGAAGTCCTTCAGAAGCTCTTTAATTCCGTCCTCCATGGTGGCATTACACCGGAGGCGTAGAGCAGAAGTGCGGTGGTCTTGTTCTTCAAAAAAGGCGACAACGCTCTCTTGAAGGACTACAGACCGATTTCCCTTCTGAGTCGCGTCTACGTGCTGTTTTCGAATCATTACGAATTGTCTCGCGCCCAGACTTGACGACTTCCAGCCTCCCGAACAAGCCAGTTTCCGAAAAGGCTTTAGCACCATAGACCACACACATACGCTTCGGCAAGCCTTTGATTCCGTCGAAATTTGGGCGGTGCTACAGTCCCTTCAGCGGTGCCAAGTTGACTGTCGGTATATCGAAGTGTTGAAGTGCTTGTACAGTAGGGCTACGATGGCTATACGAGGACAGAATCAGAGTACGAAACCTATCCAATTGCAGAGAGGTGTAAGACAGGGTGACGTCATATCCCCGAAACTCTTCACCGCTGCATTGGAAGACGTTTTCAAGCTTCTGGACTGGAAAGGATATGGTATCAACATCAATGGCGAGTACATCCTTCGATTTGCCGACGATATAGTCCTTATGGTAGAATCGCTGGAGGACCTAAGCACTATCCTCGATGACCTCAATAGTGTTTCCCAACGGATAGGTCTTAAGATGAACATGGACAAAAGAAAGATCATGTTTAATGTCCATGTCACACCTATGCTGGTATTTGTTGGGAGCACTAAGCTCGAAGTTGTTGACGAGTATGTTTACTTGGTAACCGTGGTAGCTCAGATGGTTAGCGCTCACTGTAAGCTTCCCATTACGCTAGCAACCCGGGTTCAATCCCCGCCGGCACCAATGAAATTCTTAATTGCAATTTTAAGTGCCGATTTACCACGTTACATAATAAACAGTGGTAGAGCCAGGCGGCAGCTTTTGCTGTCGCATGGATGGGCCGGCTCGAACCGGGGTGGTACCACGACCTCACAGAATACCAGCGTGAAGTAGAGGTTTACCTCCGCGTTTCGCTTGGTGAGTGCAGGTGGCCGGAGGCCCTTTTTACTGGAAATGAGGCATTCCATCCTAGTCCTCACCGGTGAAAACGCATCTGCATTTTGATCTGTAACAGGGGATAGATTTAGATGTCTATGGGTCGCAGCAACCACTTACCCTCAGGTGGACTGTGTGCTCGTTTTTCACGTTTATCCTATAAAAAAACGTGCTCGGAGGTAAAGGAAAACATCGTGAAGAAACCTGCATGTTTGCGAAATAAGAAAAAAATATTTCAAAGACATGTGAAGTTCGCCGACACGCATTGGGACAGCGCGGCGAACATTTCCTTGCCCTAAAACCCTTTCAGAAATGAGAGGAGGCCTGTGCCCAGCAGTGAGACGTAGATAGGCTGCAACTTTTATGTTTACTTGGGACAAATAGTCCGACTAGGTAAGTCCAACTTCGACCGAGAGGTCAATCGACGGATTCAACTCCGTTGGACAGCGTTCGGGAAATTACGGCACATCTTCTCGTCAGGTATACCTCAAACCTTGAAAACGAGACTGTACAACCAGTGCGTGTTGCCAGTGATGACATATGGAAATGAGACGTGGTCCTTCACTGCTGGCCGGATGAGGAAGCTCAAGGTCGCTCAGCGAGCTATGGAGAGGGCTATGCTCGGAATTTCTCTGTGTGACAAACTTAGAAATGAGGATATCCGCAGTAGAACCAGAGTGACCGACATAGCCCAACGGATTAGTAAGCTGAAATAGCAATGGGCCGGCCATATAGCTCGAAGAACCGACAACCGATGGGGAAAAAAGGTTCTCGAATGGCAGCCTCGTACCGGCAAGCGAAGTGTGGGGCGTCCCTCCACTAGATGGAGTGACGACCTAGTAAGATATGCAGAAAGTCGATGGATGCAGGTGGCTCAGGACCGTGCTTTGTGGCATTCCTTGGGGGAGGCCTATGTTCAGCAGTGGTCTTGTGAAGGACTGTAATGATGATGATAATGATGAAGGCTAAGATTCTTTATTTCCAAATAATAAGAAAACACTTTTAAGGATGTATATACGTTCCATTCTAACAATTGAAAAACCCCAAGAAAAATAGTTACTACAAAAAATATTTTGATTTAGGTTATATACGAGTACATAAGAAATTCAAAATTCAAACCAAGTCAAATTTTTATGAAAATGCTGTTTATATAACAGTTATTTTTACTAATTTGCTTTACTTAATTTAATAAAATAATAGCTTAATATTTGTTAGAACATGTTTTTTAAAATTGACTTTTGGTTGTATAAATCTGACGTTTTCACAATCAACACAAAAAGCAAGTGCCAATTACGAACTGGTTAAAGTATGTGTATTTTTGCCTGTGGATAGGCGACGGTAAAATTAAATTAGAATTCATAGAAAGAGACAACCAGTTCTGGAAGGAAAACATGAAGGGACTTTTAGTAAAATTCTACAATAACTGCTTGCCTCCAGAGCTAGTTAATACGCGAGATATGTGCGTCTAAAATATCATAGCTTACATACGAATAAAACACCGATGAAATGACCTGTAAAAGCAAACATTTATATGGTTGATTTTTTTTTAAAATAGATTCCTCTTTACCTGCACGTACAATCGGTACATGTACAGTAAAACAGCCGCAAGTCCACTCGTGCTCGTGGCGTCCTATACAAAATTATTTTGTAATAATGCTGAACACGCACCCCACTCTCTAATTTACAAATAATATGAACATTATTACCATGCCATATTGGTATCCAAATGCGATTGCAAAGTTTTCTCAACTAACTTTATTTAATATTTGTAAAATAAATAATATTTCAAGTATCCTTATCCAACAAAGAAAGAGAAACGGAGCGCTGCGTACGTTTCAAGGGATGCAAAATCCAAGCTAAAACCATGCTCACCTTATTTCAAGAACACGCACTCACGTACATGTATGCATCTAAAATCATTTGCAACGATTAATATGGTTTTAGGTGCATCCATGTGTGCATCCATCAGCAAACTTTTACAGACTGATAAAGAAAAAAAGAATAAAGATGTATATGAGAGTGCGTGTCACGTTGAGCATGATTTCAGCTTCAGAAGCAAGTATCAAGTTTAGTTAGGTATATATATAAAATATAGCAGAAAACTGTTTCAACGTGTGCATGCATAAGTCAGCTTACAATTCGAATATCTAAATTCACGTCACACGTCTAGAATGTAACTATGTTCTTAAACATTTTGTCGATCGAATGTCGCACGCTTATAAGTAAGCACGTAAGTCTAGCGGTGACCGTTATTGCGTATAAGTGGAAAATAAGATATCATGGGGTAGTAAGCGGGTCGCGGGATGGGCGTGTGTATCGTTCACACGCGCTGATTGGCTCTCGAGTTGCATTCCGTTCCCTGTATTGATACGTGATAAGTGCGCGACAGTACCCACGCGTAGCTATTCCCTTCAAGTTTCGTTCAGCGCTAGATTTACATACGTGCCACGACTTATACTTAGCTCGACAAATATGCATGCGGCGGAGAAGGAAGCGCTAAAAATGGTCGGCATAAGAATGGGACCTGACGATCTCGGGCGTGTTGTGTGCGTGTCGCGCGGCGAAGTCGTGCGCGGTGTAGAGGCGGTAGGCGGCGCCGCGCGCGGTGCGGCCGGCGCGGCCGGCGCGCTGCCAGCTGGCCGCCTGCGAGCACGCGCGCACGCGCAGCCGCTCCGCGCCCGTCGCCGTGCACCACGTCCTACAACATTATAAGGCCGTATAAGCATATGCCCGTCTCAACATATTCAATAATCAGTATTTAATATTTATTTAGCAGTATGAAGTATATCACAATAATTAAAGCATTTCTTTTTAAATAAGACTTGAAATTATTTGAGATAATGAGCTGCAATGAAAAATCCTTTTAAAATTTTTATACGTGGTAGAGCCATTCTGCAGCTATATTACTGGTATAGTTGTAGCAAGAACGGGTCGAATAATCGGGGTAGGGCCACGCTCTCACAGAATATCAGCGTAAAATAGCAGCTTAACGCTGCTGTGTTTCGTATGGTGAATGTAGAGAACCGCAGACCCCTTTTACTCGAAACAAGGCATTCCATCTTATTCCTCACGGGTGACAACGCATCTGCATTTTGATTCGTAGTCGGAGATATAAATGTAGATGTCTATGGCTCACAGTGACAACATACCATCAGGTGGAGTGTGTGCTTATTTATCACCCTTATCCTATTAAAAAAAAATAATAACCTGCAACTGATAATATTAAAATATTCATACAATGTCCAACCAACATACCTTTCCTTCACCATACCAGTGTCAATGACACACTTTATTTGTGGGATTGTAACAGATGCCTCAGCAATATTGGTGGCCAAAACGATTTTTCTCATTCCAGGGGGTGTTTTCTTCCACACTTGCAACTGTTTTGCAGCTGGTAGACCAGCATACAGGGGGCATACTCTTATTGGAGGTCCCAAAGACTCCTGTAATTAAAAAGTCATTATTTTAAATACTTTTTATATAATAATAGAATGAAAAATAATACACAAAGTGAACAAGAAAAATAGTGTAAGTTAGAGAACTTTTAAAGATTTCTCAGAATATTTTTTACATCGTTCAATCTCTTTCAAAATATGCAAGTTACCTCATAATACATTATTTTCTATACTTAAACATATTTTCTATTGATACCAAGCATATGATAAATCATCACTTAAAAATATAATTTAAAATTTTCAGTGATATCTGTACATTAACATCTAGATTACCTAAAACCACACTCATTTTTACTGTAACTGCTGAAATATCTTTAATTATCACATCTAATTTTTTTCTGGTGGACTCTTGAATAAAAAAATAAAATGAGATAAATAATCAAGTAGATATTGTTTTACATATATTAAATTGACAAATTGTACAGTGAATTTGATAATCTTATCCTTTATTGAAATCATTTATGAAAAAATACTTAAATAAATTAAAAAAAAAACTACTTAATTATGTCATTTAAATCAAAAAAATGCCCTTCTACATTTAATAAATTAAAAATTCATACACAACTTACTTTTGCTACTTGTTTTATATTGCTCATGACAGTTTCAATTTCTTCCTGGCCAGTAAGGAATACAAGGAAGTCATGGCTAAAACATATAATTTTATTCAGACACATAAATTAAGAAAAATGTAATTTAAACATCAGATTTGTACTGGAATAGATATCTATACTAATATAATAAAGTGGAAGAGTTTTTTTGTTTGTTTAAACGCACTAATCTCTGGAACTACCAGTCCGATTTGAAAAATTCTTTTTGTATATTATATCCAGATTCATGTGGAATAGTATAGGCTATCTAGCATTAAGCTATATCACTCAGCTAGCCTAAAATATGGATATTTGTTAAGCAAGTCAGAACAAAAAGCACTCCCAAAATGATTTATCCACATACGCTGGTGTTATCGTCAGGGATACGTAAATACAATGTTTGAGAAAAATATAGATCTTTACTCCGTCTAAAAAAAGTCCGCGATACCATATGTCTATTTTTTATACATAAGCCATAATTAGGTATTTTATGACAAAAAAAATTGAAAATTAATAAAGTGATTTATGAGCGTTATTATTAGGCATGGCCTATTTATCCTTACGAACGAAAGTTACTTCATCATCAAGACAATTTTATGAAGATAAACTTTGTTCTTTATACCATGTTATTTGGACTCATAGTTTAAGAGATAATGTAAAATTAAAATGATTCAATATTGGCTGAGCGCGCGAATGACACATAAACCTTAGCCGCCCGGTGAGAACTGCGAGAACTGCTCAACCGGGAGGGGGAGGGAAAGTGAATAAAACTTAACTTTGCTCTACATCATACATAATATGCGAACATATAAAAGTACTCCATTAATTATGCCAATTTTCCATCCATTGCTATCAAATAAAATATTTAATTGCAATTATAAAATGCTTGAACTAGGTCATGTCGCGCACCTCCAACACGTGATGACGCGGGTGAAACCGCGGGGCACAGCTAGTAGATAGATAAAGGTAAAGAGAAAAATGCTTGTAATATAAAACTCACTTGGCTGGTGTCGACACATGCAGTTGAAATATAGTACAAACAACTGCATACTGATAATCATCTTGTTTCAATTTAGCATGATAAATGGTAACAGGGTGTGTTCTACCTTCTAAATAAATAACAGGACAATCATCATAATACTTTTTAAATAAATCCACATCCATTGTTGCAGACATTATTATAATCTACAAAAAACAAGCATGTAAATAAAAATAAGCAAAGATCGTGTATAACATTATCAATAAACAAGATTAATACCTTCAAAGGTAATAGTTTCTTATCATTTCTCTCTTTTTGAGCTAATTTAACTATTCCAAATAACACATCAGTATTTACTGTGCGTTCATGTGCTTCATCCAATATTATAAATGAATACCTTTTCAACAAGGGATCAGCCACTGCCTCTCTTAGCAACATGCCATCTGTTAGATATTTTACCTTAGTCCTAGCACTAGTAACATCTTCAAATCTTACACAGTATCTGAAAACAAAATCTTAAGAGAGTCTTCAAATGCAACAAAATGTAATGATAATAACATTCAATGGTATGTACCCCACAATTGAGCCTATTTCAGTATTCATTTCAGCTGCAACACGCAATGCCAAAGTGATAGCAGCAACTCTGCGCGGTTGTGTGATTGCTATTGCCCCTGATCCCTCAAGACGTAGCTCATGAATTAATTGAGGTACTTGTGTAGTTTTACCACTACCAGTTTCACCAATTAATATCATTGTGTTATTTTTCTTTATTTCTTCTAATAATCTGAAAATAAAAAATCTAGTAGTAAATAAAGTTATAGCCTATAAGTATACTCCCTATATGACCCCAAGCTCAATGTCAAGCAGGTACGGGGCGATAAGCGAGACTGTACCATTTCTAGCAAAAATAAAAAAAATCATGTTACTTGGTAAAGTGATAATAGGTATAAGTGATAATACTTTTGAAAATGTTTAAAATCAGCATCCTAGATCACATATTTAGGTATGGTATAGGTACTGAGATCACAAATTTCTAAATTTTTTGGTATTTTTTTAATGTCATCCTAAATAACTATGCTATTGATTGCAATCACAAATCTAATAATTACTATTGTGACTTTAGTACTAAAAAAAAAAAGTTTAATTAAGTCATGGTTAAAAACGGGATAACACATAACTTTGACGCCTTGTCTTTTAAAAAAAATGTACTATACTACCATAAGCAAGTTGTTTTAAAAATGGCCCATTTAATTAAGATTTCAAAATGGTACAACACTTGCTACTTATAAAAAATATTATTGCATATTCACTTCCAATTTTCTTATTTATTTTTTACATTTAAAATGTATTGGATGAATAAAAATAAATAAATTATTGTAAGAACCTTCTTTTTATAACTCTGCCCAAGAAGTAACGGGCTTTATGCATAAAACTGATCAATTTAATTATTTAATTGTTTTTATCACATTGTCTTAGTGTTCATTAAACATCGATTGTTGAAGTATTCGATAGTTTCTTATAAGACAATCGATATATCGATAGACTATCGATTGTTTTTGAACAGGTATCACAAATAATAATAACAATAAGTAATTATTACACTTTTTTGTTTGCTCGTCTTTGAGGAATACGCAATTTGTCACTGGCTGTGTATAACTATGAAGGAAAGTCACAATAGGGGCTTTGTCTTCATCAACTGATTACTATTAAAATAATTTTTAAAAGAACTTCTAGATTTTTTTGGTTGCACTTCATTTTGAACTTGATGTACAATCCGAATCCCTCTTTCGATTCTTACCTATCTATTTTATCGGCATGTTTTCTTTTCAAGAGATCTATTAGATTGGTCATATTTCCTAAATGCTTATATTCTTGATTATAAAAGTTACACTTTACAAACGGACTATTATTGTCCTCTATCTAGAAATAACTCCACATTAATAATTGATTTTTAGGATAAATGTTCGATTCGTTATGAAGTCAAATACAAAACAAATCAGTAAACTATAAAACGCAAGATCAACCGCCATTTCTAGCACTCGCACACTATTATTAGTGATTTACGTCAGCGTTACACATATTATTTAGCTATTCACACACAGTTTATTTACAGGGATTTCTCTGGCCTTAGACTAAAGGGAGACATCTATTATAGACAAAATTACGATAAGGATGGCAATAGATAGTTTAACCAGACTATCGATAGAATCGATAGTGCAAACACTATTGATTAATCGATAGTCTATCGATGTTTAAGGATTACTACATTGTCTACCCATATTGGGCATTATTCATATTGACTGGGCATTATGAATAATGCACAATTAATCTTTTGGTCCATAACATATTATACATTCCTGAAATTATAGTATATGATTCATATGTTTACATATTAAATTTATCTTAAATTAGGTATCATTAAATTAGGTACTTCATTCAACCTTTTAATAACTATTATTATGGGAGAGGTATAAAATTTATTTTGTTTGATAGCAACTGTGCTATAGTTACACAAAAACAAAATTGTGTGGATATTATATATACCTATACAGACAGACTACACAGACTTTTCAATACAAAATGCTTTAAACAATGAAATGAAAAAGCATTTAATCACATTGATGGCTATATGAGCTAAGATTATGTTATACAAACAAATATTTAACTTCTTTGCATAATTTCCACTTAACCGTTCCAATTTAAACTACTGGTGATACTAGTAAACTAGTGATTTTAATTGAGCAATCAAACCGCCCGTTTTTATTTTTCAAATAAATTAATTTAAATACTGATTAGACTGTGAGATTACACTTTACATCATAATCATATTTTAAAAAATGTTCCAACCTGGACCTAACAGTATATACAGGCAGTATCTTTCTTGATTCCTGTAAATCTTCAAATGTTTCTTTTTCTTCGTATTTGTGGGATAAAGTTTGTGTAGTGAGTTGCCCATTTAATTTTAATGAATTTTCAGTGCTTAAATTTAATCGCTTTACTTTTAAATCAAGAGAATGCTTTCTTTGGTTTTCTTTACCGACAGATGCGTATTTTGAATCCATATTGTACACGAGTAAATATGTAGTGTTGTGATATATTGTATCCTGCCGAAATTCGCGTAGAATGATATTTTCCTTGGCCAAAATATTATAAAAAAATGTATTCAATAATAACACCCTAATTTTTTTCTATGTACTTTCTGAAATAAACTTATAGAATAAAGAATATATCATGAGTGAAATGTTTTTCGCAACTGTTTCTATAATCCTTTGCTTTTAGGCTAAATCACAGAACACAATTATAAATTTTTAGGTTATTATTCATATTGCACATTTTTTTTGTTGTTGTTATTGTTGTTAATACGATTCGCCAATCAAATGAGGCAATAGTCTTAGACCATAAAGCCTACTCTAATTTGTATTTTGTTCTTAAATGCATTGCGTAGATTTTGACAGCAGCTTATACCAGCGGACAGTTGATGATGATAATACCTCAACGCCTCAGTGGATAAAAAGACTTGAGATTTATATCACCAAAGCACAATACATCGTGTCCACTAAGCACAAATAGTTCACGTAAGCAGACATTTAAATAATCATAAAATTGCGTCACTTTACGTATCAAAAATCACTTTAAATCGACGACAAAACAGAAGCAGCAATTAAATGTCGATTGGGCAAGGAGATTGTAAAATATGAGGAGTGCACACTTAATACTAGAGAAACGTTCCTAAATCAGTGACCTTGAAATGAATAAAAGGCACCGAGTTAAGCGTTCCATTTCTTTCTAATGTGTCCATGATACAATATTTTGAGGATATTAATAGTATAAACAGCATTACGGAAAACGAAATGCGTATTTTTTTTTCAATATGGAATGTGCTGAATAGTGTTATAATTAAACTCCGTTTAATAGTTTGATTACATGATTACTCCGCTACAGTATCAAACCTTACGGTAACTAGTGTCAGCGTAGCGTGGGTTGGCACACGCGGTGGTTTTCTATCAAGCACTCCCCAAAACAAAAACAACAAAAAATCCTATAAATGTTAACGGGGCTTTATTTTGCTAAAAAATTCTAATATATATTCAAAGTTTAATTTCTTGTATTCAATTTTTGAATTAATCTGTTCTCGTGATGTGTCACCTAAAGAATCACTTAATGAGCTGAATATATATTTTACGTCGATTGGCAAAACACTAGATGAAACAACATTAAAGCTACTTGGTGAGACGGAAAAGAGGCTAGCTAGTAAGAGTATGCACAGTAGAAGCTGTGTCGACTCAATGATGTTTTTACCCACTGACCCATTAGAGATAAAGAAAATTGTACAACAGATGAAGGATGCAAAAACACCGGGTTGGGATAAGATTAGTGCAAAGATCATAAAACAATCAATAGATATTCTCGTTGATCCACTATGCTATTTATATAACCTGAGCCTGGAAACAGGGGTTTTCCCAGTTCTTTTCAAGAAAGCTATTATTACCCTGATATTCAAAAGCGGAGAAAAACAATTAGCAAGTAATTATAGACCAATTGCACTTTTAAGCACACTATCTAAAATTCTGGAAAAGATAGTTAACATTAGACTTACGAAATTTCTTGACCAAAAAATCTCATCTCGTCCAATCAGTATGGATTTAGGAAGAACAAATCTACAGAAGATGCTGTTTTAAAACTAACTACACTAGTGGCCAATTATTTAGATAATAATAATCACTGTGTTGGGGTCTTTTTGGACTTACGAAAGGCTTTTGATACTGTGTCAACGAGGATACTTCTGAAGCGAATAGAGCGAATGGGTATACATGGGATTCCCTATGATTGGTTTAAAGATTACTTAAGTAATCAAAGTTAGCAGATTAAAGTTGGTACACACATTAGTGACGAAAATAACTGCGATTACGGAGTCCCACAAGGAAGCACTCTTGGACCAACACTTTTCCTGCTGTACGTTAACGATCTTTGCAACATAGAATTGAAAGGAGCTGATTTATTAATGTACGCAGATGATACTGTCCTGCTTTTTCATCATCAGACTTGGGATGGTGTGCACACTCTTACAGAAAGAGGACTGTGTGAGGTTTCGAAGGCTCTGGAAAATAGTTTGCTATCGTTAAACGTAGAAAAGACAAAATATCTATGTTTCAGGATAACAGAAGCCACTAATCCCTCTAGCAGTTTTAAAGTCAAGATGCACACTTTCCCATGCAACACAATACCCTTACTTCCTGGCAGAAAGTGTGATTGTAAAGAACTAGAAATGGTTAAACACGTGCGATATCTAGGAGTGACAATTGACGATAAACTAACTTGGAACCGTCATATTTCAAATGTCACGAGTAGAGTAAGAAAGCTCATTTATATTTTTAAAAACTTAAGAGAAATTGCAGATTGCGACCTTCTTCTATATGTGTACAAGGCTCTTTGCCAATCTGTCATAACATATTGTATTGCAGTGTTGGGAGGAGCAGCGAAATCTCACATGATGGGACTGGAAAGGGCTCAAAGAGCCATTCTAAAAGTTCTATGTCTTCTCCCTTTTAAATATCCCTCACACGCATTGTATCAACACTGTAGGGTTCTAACTGTGAGACAGTTATACTACAAATCTATAGTTCTCAGGTATCATAGGGAAGTTGTACCGTCTTTGCCAATGTCTCAGCGAAGGAGAGAGACATGTCCCACAGTACGGACTCGTACGGAGTTTGCTAAGCGCCAATATTACGCGATAACCTCTCGGGTGTATAATAAATTAGGTGATATTCAACAATTACGAAAATTTAATACCTATAAATTAAAGAAACATATAGAGGCCTTCATGAATAAATTAAATTACAAAGATACAGAACACATGATGGAAAGTTTAAAGTGAAACGCACACATACACACACACACACACACACACACACAGACACGCGCGCACACACACACACACACACACACACACACACACACACACACACACACACACACACAACATAGGAGCACACACACAATTATTGTACACTGTAAGTAATATAATATGTACAACATAGACAAGAGATATGAAGAGCATTGACTACTGTAACACAGGCTTTCCTAGCACAGGAGTCAAAGATCACTGTTTGCACATTTCGTATTCTGTACCAAAAGTAATCAAATTGTAAAATTGTGATTTGTGTAACTATTCTTTATGTGTGTGCCAATAAATTATTATTGGGGTATCTATATAGTTTACTCATCTGGTTGGGCTGTATAAATATATAATTGTAAATGAAAATGATAAACATACATAAATATTAACAAAATAAAATAAATACATAAAAAATACATAAATAAATAAAAACCCAACCAGATGGAAGCCCTCGGCAGAGGAGACCAAACGGCCGTGGGTTAGGGAGAAAGGGAAAGAAACCGGCAGACGATGCGGGCGGTATCGAAGAGCACCGCCATCTGCATTTGAGCTTGGAGCGGTCCGTCACGGAGTCCCAGTCGCCTCAGATGACCCGAGAGTCTGACTGGGATTAACCCGTTCGCAGAAACGACTACAGGTATAATTTCGGCCGGCAGTCCACCCCACATGTTGGTCACCTTGTGAGCCAGGTCCAGATATTTTGTTCGCTTATCTGTTTCGGCTTTCACGAGGTTCTCGTCATACGGAATGGTAATGTCGACCAAAAATATCCTGGACTGTGCCCGGTCCATCAGCACAATATCAGGCTTATTCGCAAGAATAGTCCTGTCTGTGATGATGGCCCGGTCCCAGTAGAGCCTGGCGCGGTCATTTTCGAGCACGGCTTCCGGCATGTACTTATAATAAGGCAGTTTCCGATCCACGAGACCGTATTTCAGAGCGAGCTCCTGGTGTAGAATCCTGGCTACTAGGTTGTGCCTATGCAAGTACTCAGAGTTAGAAAGCGCCGAACAACCGGAGATGACATGCCTAAGTGATTCACCGGGATGGCGACAAGCTCGACAAATGTCGACGGTGCCATCCCTTAGGATGTATCTCCGATAGTTGTTGGTCTTAATAACTTGATCCTGTATTGCACAGACAAAACCCTCGGTTTCCCCGAAGAGGTCACCAAAACGTAGCCAGTGGAGGGAGGCAACTGAGTCTACTAAAGGCTCATGTAGAGCCTTGTAAAATCTCCCGTGGAGCTCCTTCTCCTTCCATACGGTCTCCCGGTCGGAAATGCTCTGTACTGCCGGGTCTTGCCATTGCTCGTTGGCTAAGGATAGAGGGGTAAGTCCTTTATCACAAAAAATAACGTCCCTATAGTATGAATCATCCGCTCTCGTCAGAAAGTAATTGCGGAGGCTGCACACTTCACGATTATGCATGGTAAGCGCGCTTAAAAATCCGCGCCCACTATGTTTCCGCGGCAAGTACAGCCTCATTACCGACGATCTGGGATGATGCATCCTGTGGGACCTCATAATAGTGCGGACTTTTCTATCCAGAGCGTTTAGTTCGGTCTGAGTCCACCTGAGTATGCCAAATGTATACATGAGAACAGGCATGATCCAACCGTTATATGCGTGTGTCTTATTAACGCCCGACAAAAGACTGTTAAGTACTTTTGTCAAGCGTGCATAAAACACATCGCAAACTGACTGTTTCATACCTGCCTCATCCACACCGATGTTCTGTGACATACCCAGGTATCGGTATGTTTCAGCCTCAGATAGGGTCTTTATGTTGATGGGCATAGATAAGTCTATGCCCTCAGAGTTAGCAACCCTACCCCTTTCGACGTGGAGGACAGGGGCGTAGCTACCGCCGTATCAGCCGTATCAATGATACGGGGCCCCCGGGCTACAGGGGCCCCCAACGTGTGTAAGCAAAAACTCCAAGGACTTCTAATGGGACAGGAAAGGCTATCACTATTCTCTAAAAAAGTAAAGAATTTAGTAAAACTGAAATCGTCTTCAGCTATGTTCGCCGAACAAAAGGCACGAAAATTAAATTGTTTGGCTAGCTTAGTTCCTAGGAGTATTTATTGTAAGTAATAACTCATAAGCCCGTGTAGTGGCGGGTAAGAATACTCACAACCCCATATCTTCCCGTGGGTGTCGTAAAAGGCGACAGACGGAAACTGAGGCAGAGGATGGGCAGCAGCATCTTTCTGATAACAGCAAAACAACAATAAAAAAACTGCGCTTGCCAACCCGCTCGCCAAGCGTGGCAACTATGGCAATATACCCCCATGAAAGTAACGAAGAGATGGCCCCCAGTCCCCGGCAGCCCCGCTATTCCTGGCTAAGGTGGCGACCATGGTAACAGCGAGGCAGGGGGTGCTAAGAGTCTCCGGTGGAGGTTCTGTTGCCACCTACGACGACTCGACATGGCAACTTATAACGCACGCACCCTGAGGACTGACGAGAAGGTCCTGGAGCTAGAAGAAGAGATAGACAAGTTGCACTGGAATGTCATAGGATTATCCGAAGTCTGAAGAGAGGGGGAGGTCACGGTAATCCTCGAATCCGGCAATTTGTTCTATCACCAGGAGGGCGACCATCTGTCCCAAGGAGGTGTCGGATTTATCGTCCACAAGTCTCTCGTTAACAACGTTGTAAAGATTGGGAGTGTGTCGACGAGGGTTGCGGACCTTATACTCAGAATCACCGAACGGTAATCGCTGAAGGTTATACAGGTTTACGCATCAACCTCGGTACACGCCGATGAGGAGGTGGAAGAAATGTATGAGGATATCTCTAGAACAATGCATTCCTCCAAAACCCACTATACGGTGTTAATGGGAGACTTCAACGCAAAACTAGGCACAAGAGAGAACGGTGAGCTGAAAGTAGGGAAATTCGGAATAGGGCAACGGAACCCAAAGGGCCAGCAGCTGGCGAACTTCATGGAGAAAGAAGGACTCTTTATGATGAACTCTTTCTTCCAGAAGCGGCCCCACAGGAAGTGGACCTGGTCGAGCCACGACGGTTCGACAAAAAATGAGATTAACTTTATTATGACGACCAGACGACAACTATTCAGTGATGTCTCAGTGATCGCGAGGGTGAAAACCGGCAGCGATCACCGAATGGTGAGAGGCACACTGAACCTAAACGTTAAGTTGGAGAAGTCACGTCTAATGAAGTCAACGCTCCGTCCTTCTCGTGCTCTAATCCAAAGTCCAGAAACCTTTCAGCTCGAGCTACGAAACCGTTTTCAGTGCCTAGAAGATTGCAATACAATGGACGATATGAATGACAAGCTCGTGGAAACTGTCCATGCGGTCTGAGCTAAGTTTTGCAAGACCCGCCGCAGAAGAAACAAAAAGTCTCCGATCACACTCTAATCTCAATGGCTTTTAGACGGGGTATATAGCTGCAGTCTTCAGTAGATTTGACAGCGTACAGGCAACTGAACATACAGATCTCCAAATGCATGCGGCGGGACTTGTGCAACTTTAATTCTGCTCGTATTAAAGAAAAGATCGAGCAGAACCAGGGCTCCCAAGTCTTTGCAAGAGATCTGTCTGCCAGAAAGAGCCAACTGTCGAAGCTGAAGACCGAGTATGGCAGCGTCGTTTCCGGGACACCTGAGGTTTTGAGTGAGATTGAGAGGTTCTATTGGCAGCTGTACACATCATCGTTGGAGCCACACGTAAGTGTGAGTAACGATCCAAGAGCGAGTCTTATCCGACACTATTCCGATGATATCTCGGACGTCAGTCTGAGCGAGATTAGAATGGCTCTCCAGCATCTTAAAAACGGCAAGATCCCAGGCTGGATGGAATTACAGTGGAGCTTCTGAAAGCGGGTGGAAAACCGATACTTGATGTCCTTCAGAAGCTCTTTAATTCCGTCCTCCATGGTGGCACTACTCCGGAAAGGTGACAACGCTCTCTTGAAGAACTACAGACCGAGTTCCCTTTTGAGCCGCGTCTACATGCTGTTTTCGAGAGTCATTACTCCCGAACAAGCCGGTTTCCAAAAAGGCTTTAGCACCATATACCACATACATACCCTTCGGCAAATTGTACAGAAGTCCGAGGAGTACAATTTACCACTATTTCTGGCGTATGTGGACTATGAGAAAGCCCAAAGACTTTCAATCAAAATTACGTCGAAATTCGGGCGGTGCTGCAGTCCCTTCAGCGATGCCAAGTTGACTGTCGGTATATCGAAGTGCTGAAGTGCTTGTACAGTAGGGCTACGATGGCTATCCGAGTACAGAACCAGAGTACGAAACCTATCCAATTGCAGAGAGGTGCAAGACAGGGTGACGTTATATCCCCGATACTCTTCACCGCTGCATTGGAAGACGTTTTCAAGCTTCTGGACTGGTAAGGATACGGTGTTAACATCAATGGCGAGTACATCACTCACCTTCGATTTGCCGACGATATAGTCCTTATGGCAGAATCGCTGGAGGACCTAAGCACTATGCTTAATGACCTCAATAGTTTTTCCCAACGGATAGGTCTTAAGATGAACATGGACAAAACAAAGATCATGTTTAATGTCCATGTCACACCTATGTCGGTAGTTGTTGGTAGCTCTAAGCTCGAAGTTGTTGACGTTTATGTTTACCTGGGACAAATAGTCCGACTAAGTAAGTCCAACTTCGACCGAGAGGTCAATCGAGGGATTCGACTCGACTGGGTAGCGTTCGGGAAATAACGGCACATCTTCTAGTCAGGTATACCTCAAAACTTGAAAACGAAATTGTGCAACCAGTGCGTGTTGCCAGTGATGACATACGGAACTGAGACGTGGTCCTTCACTGCTGGCCGGATGAGGAAGCTCAAGGTTGCTCAGCGAGCTATGGAGAGGGCTATGCTCGGAGTTTCTCTGCGTGATAAACTTAGAAATGAGGATATGCGCAGTAGAACCAGAGTCACCGACATGGCCCAACGAATTAGTAAGCTGAAGTGGCCATGGGCCGGACATATAGCTCGAAGAACCGGCAACCGATAGGGAAAAAGGTTCTCGAGTGGCGGCCTCGTACCGGCGGATGAAGTGTAGGGCGTCCCCCCACTATATGGAGTGACGACCTGGTAAGACATGCAGGAAGTCGATGGATGCAGGTGGTTCAGGACCGTGCTTTGTGGCATTCCTTGGGTGAGGCCTATGCTCTTTAATGGACTTATGAAGGGCTGTTATGATGATGATGATGATGATGAACTAGTGGAATTAGTACTTTTGCCGTTGTCGTGATAATTGACGATAATTTATGTGTACATAGAGAACTGAAGACCATTTTTATGTATATGTTTTTTATTCCTTTATTCGTTTTTTCATTCCTTGGACTTATGAAGGGCTGTAACGATGATGATGAATAACTTAAAATCAATATATAATAATTTGAATTCAATGCAAGCGTTTTTGTTCCTTTTATGAAATCTTTACTCTTCATTGGGGCCCCCCAACAAATTTTGATACAGGGCCCCTCGAAGGCACGCTACGCCACTGGTGGAGGACCGCACATTTATCCGTCCCCAGCTCCATTCTAATAGAATTGCTAAAATCACACAATGACGTTTAGCAATTCCATAAGATGAGAGCGACTGGAGGCGAATAACTTGAGATCATCCATATAGAAAAGGTGGGTCACTTTTGTACCTCCTCTCCGAAGCTGAAATCCCCTCCCGGAACCCTCCAGCAAGGTACTAAGAGGGTTCAGAGAGAGGCAGAACCATATTGGACTCAAACAGACGCCCTGGAAGATACCCCTTCTTATCCTTATGTGGTTCTCCGCAGCCATCATCTGCTCGCCTAGATGACAAAGGATCGTACTTCACTGCCCCATACACTGCCCGAGGAAGTCTCGAACTGTACAGTCAACCCTGTACAGCTCGAGGACCCTCTTAAGCCATGTATGAGGCACCGAGTCGAATACCTTTTTATAGTCTATCCAGGCGGCGGAGAGGTTCCGACGGTTGCGTTTAACCACTTTGCCAATGACCGCGTCAATGAGGAGTGCTTCCTTGGTTCTACGACCACCGCCCCGACATCCATTTTGAGCGCGCGACATCACCTGATTTGAGTTCAGGTGACGAGTGATTCTCGCGCTCAAAATGAATATAAGTGTCTTGTATATGGTTGGTAGACACGTTATGGGGCGGTATTTGCTCGGGTCTGTGGAATCCCGGTCTTTAGGAACCAAATGAGTGATCCCAGTAGTGAAGAGGCTCGGGAGCGACTTTTGGTCGAGAGCCTCTTGAAACTGTCGGGCGAGCACAGCGTGACACACCACGAACCCCTTCAGCCAGTAGTGATGCAGTCCGTCGAGTCCTGGGCTTTTCCAGTTCGGGGCCCTACGGACCGCCTCAGCTACGTCATCCGGCGTTATGATGACGGGGTCCATGGGCGTAACATTCGCACACTGACTCGCCACAACTTCCGTCCAAGGGCCCTCGCTGTGGTTTACGGGCTCTGACCACAGGCTGCGCCAGAATGCGATAATGTCGGCTTGATTCGGTGCTGGGCCCGTTCCACGTACCATTGATCGCTCAATTGATTCATAGAGCCTCTTCTGATCACTCTGGAAGAGACGATTCTGGTTGAACCGTGTCGACCTCTCGGTATATCGCCGAATCCGCTTCCTCCAAGCAGCGATTCTCTGCTTCAGGTCGTCTATGCGCTCCGTCAGTTTTTGCGTTATATCCGGCTGGGACAAACTAATGTTTGTCCCAGCAAACGCCATCCTGACGGTGCGCACAATTCTCGGCCTATTATTGCCCGACCTGAAGCTTATCAGCCTGCCGATGAGGGCCCTTGTCCCTGCGATACGGTCCTCAATCCTTCTTCTCCAGGCTGGCATGGCGCTACTTTGTCTAGTAGCGCGTCCAGCCGTGGGAAGTTTGGCGCCAATAATACGGCAAACTGCCAGTGCGGCGCCAAAAAGAATTGAGTCCGTATCGCAAAGGTCCCGGCTGGCTTCCAAATAGGTCACCAGCATTGGGTTGAGAGCCCTTACGACAGCCCGATTCCGCTTGCTTAGGGGTATACGGGGAAGTCGTGGTCGATTCTCGAGAGGCGTTCTGCGCGTTTCCCTAATCGCCTCTTCCAATATGCTCCTCATTTGCTCTTGTTCCTGGGCGACTATTCCATCGTCGCCTGAGTCAACCACAAGGAGATCTACGGCTGCATCTACATGTGCCGGTTGCTCTGCAACTCGTAGAGCCGCATCTCCTGTCGTGGTATTTTCATTCGACAAAGGAATAGCCTCACGTCGTAACCGTTCGAGTTCGGCGTCATCAAATATTTTTGAGCGCATGATGTACCGAACTCGGTCTGCCAGGTTTTTCTCGGTGACGGTTATAGATGGCTCCAGCTCAGCAAAAAGTCGATGCATCCTAGCCCGATAC
The DNA here is from genome assembly GCA_033319125.1 of Parnassius glacialis. Classification (NCBI taxonomy): domain Eukaryota; kingdom Metazoa; phylum Arthropoda; class Insecta; order Lepidoptera; family Papilionidae; genus Parnassius; species Parnassius glacialis. The sequence goes on from JAVANC010000017.1 coordinate 34,273,198, forward strand.
GCAAAACCTCCAACTTCTCCCCCTTTCGCCCCAAAATACGCCCGCAATGCGTTGCTGTTCATTTTCATTGACCAACGCATGCGGCGTACTCCACCAGTGGCGGGTGCCGATTGCTGGGCCCGCGAAGGGCCTGCCAACACCAAGCCAGCTGGTGGGGATGATGGATGCGAGGGGCTGCTGGGTGGTAAAATTATTATTATTATTATTTGTCATTTTCGATAGATAAAATGGAAAGATTGGTTAGTCGCGTTTGGCTCATTATGGAGGACTAGTTCCTCGTAAAATCTGTCAAGACATTCCAACATAGCTCTCTGCAGCTCTTCTGGCAATGTTAGTCCAGCATATCGTGTCATTTCTCCTGGTAAACGTTTTCAAAATCTCCTCGTTCCTCTTCTTCCTTCAATTGAAATGTCCACATTTTCACTTTTTTACCTAGGAAATAGCTTTTTCCACTAGTTGAATACGTTGGCTTTAAAGAAAAATTATTTGGCTTTGATTTTTATCACATACTTTTCCATTTATAATCTAGATTATTATTTTATTATTCAGTATTTACTTTTGTGTCTGACTAACTTCTCTTAGGATATTACACCAAACGGAAAGATAAAAAACTGAAGTTACTCAAAGCTGGTAAGACTGTAGATGCTGCTTCTCTTGTATCGACGTTTTCTCTGTTGGTGCTGGGATCATATATATCTTCGAGTTTTTATACTAGTTTTTTTTATTACTCTGCAGTGGTTTAACAGCGTCATGATGAGCAATCCATCTTGGCTCTGAGAGTCTTTTACCGGATACGTCTACACTTTTCATTAAAGTTTCCCATTGACGTGTGGATGATGAAAAGAACCTGTAAACTCTTTCTACTGTTCCGAAAATTTTTTTTTCGTATGGTGAGTGTAGAGAGCCGGAGACTATTTTTACTGGAAAAAATGCAATCCATCTTAGTCCTCACGGGTGACAACGCATCTGCATTTTGATTCGCAAACGAGGATAGATGTAGATGTCTATGGGCCAAAGCAACCACTTACCATCCGGTGGACCGTGTGCTCGTTTGCCACCCTATCCTATTGTTGCACGCCACTGTTAATGTCTTGTACATGGCAACACTACTTACCACCAGCGCCCTCTAGTGTCGAGTAGCAGAACTAGGAGAGTCAAGATCCTTCTAGAAATTTCGGGACCGATATGTACTCGAACATTCTAGATGTCGCTACGGTAGAAGGTTCTGGAAACTATCTGAGGCCCTATATAAGGCCGGTATAGACCACGACCGGGGCAGTATTGAATTGGCGATACAAGAGAATACTTCGAAGCGAAATAACTGCGAACTAAAGTGAATGTGTTTTATTATTAGTGTGATTTTAGATTGTAATTAGTGTTGTGTAATTAAAGTGTCAATTTTGGTAATTCAATCGGCAGGTTTTAATTGTCTCGAACCACAAACTCGTAATAATTGGTGTCAGAAGTGGGATCAAATCATACCGATTTTACCAAAGAACGACATGGAGGGTATCCGTACCCGAAGTTAACGCAAGCTGGAGACGGACCAGAGACGATTTGGTAATGCAACGCCGCAAAATTGGAAGGCCAGCTGCTGACCACGGAGGACGGTTCGTCAGTAGCTATTGCATCTGCAGCACCTGACTTAGGTGCTCTGATGATGATGTTGCAGGAACAGGCTTGCCGAAAAAAGGAACAGGCCCGTCGGTTGGAAGAGCAGCTGCAGCGCGGACAGGAGGAACAGGCCCGCTAACAGGAGAAACAGGCCCGCCGACAGGAGGAACATGCCCGTCGGTTGGAAGAGCAGCTGCAGCGCGGACAGGAGGAATAGGCCCGCCAACAGGAGGAACAAGCCTGCCAACAGGAGGAACAGGGGCGTCGGTTGGAAGAACAGCTCAAACGCTATAAGAAAGAGCAGATGCTCCTCATGAAGGACCTTTACGCTACCTTCAGGAAAGAGATAAAGAAGGTGAAGGATAGGGTTGCTCAACATGACGACCGCCTGTCGGAAGCTGAAACCCTAATCGACCAAGTGTGCAATCGGGTTGACAACGTAATGTCTGACGTGAAGAAAACGCTGGACGACCTCAAACATGGAGATGGAATTACAGCTCCCGTAGTAGCTACAACACCTTCACTAGGTGGATTTTTCAAAGTGCCGCCGTTCGACGGGACTTCTTCCTGGTCGGCCTACAAAATCCAGGTTGAGGCTGTTACAAAGGCGAACGGCTGGATTAAAAGTCACGCCATGACTGCTCTCACCCTAGGCCTACGCGACCAGGCATTAACTGTTCTAGAAGCTCTCGGGAAGAATTCGGGAAGAGCCTTGGCCTTAAACTATTCAAGAATTTGTTTCACATTTGCCACTTTTACTTTTAGACGCCTTGTTTTCTGGCAAAGAACGCGCACCATTCTCAACCTCTTCTCTGACAGATTTTGCTGCTGTTCCAATCTCTTGGAAGACATTATAGCGTGCCCAGTGGCTGAAACAGAAAGTCAAAATGTTTTAACACATTAAACCTATTAGCAGCCGTTATTGATCGCAAACAATAGATTTTCAATTGTGTTCATAATGTTTGATGTCCCCTATACTATATTCAGCAAATCAAAATACAAAATGTAAACAAGGAAACCAATGTTCCTTAAAAACAAGGACAAATAATACAGTGCGTAATGTCAGTTAATCAGTTAGTGAGTAGTTCAGCTTCTTTTACATATACAAGTATAGAGGTAAAGATAACATACGCTACCGTTCAGTCTCTGGTTTTAGTGTTTAATCCCTTAGCCCACTTGTATAACAACTAAGTACCACCAGTTTTCGCAACCGACACAACACAATTTTTTAAAAATTTAAAACCTACCGCAAATATGCTTGGAAGTTCCATAAAAACATCATCAATCTGATGCCCATTTTTAGTAATTTTAACGTCTTCCTGGAAAAATATCACATATTCTCAATATTATTAAGCATTCAAAAAAAATAACAGTATGTCATTACATGATAACTATAACTTTTATATTTATTCTTATCACTAGTACTAGTTTAGTTAGAAAGGCAATGAAAATTAAAGACGTACCGTATTTGGTTGTTTCATCACTAAATCATCACGCTCAGGTTCTTCTATTTGCAACATCCATCTGAAAAAATGTTACGTTTCAAATTTTCTTTTATATTATATTCAGTGTAAAAGAAATGATGTATTTTAATTTCTCTTTTATCCAATCATAATACATCATCAACTTACACACTTTATTTAACACGTCTATTGTCCGATTTTCAGAGACAATAGTAAGACAATACCAATAACCTACATGTAGTGCATGGGACAGCGAAAGGGGTAAATTCTGGTCAAAAGCAAGCTACAATTTTATGTACATTCTGACATTTGTGACATCCATAATGCGATTAACACATTGAATTCCAATCTCAAGTCAGTCCGTGATTGGTTCATGAGCTTTGGAGTGTCTGTCAACCCTACGAAATGCCAAGCGGTGATTAGGAGTGGCTCAAGGATACTTGCAAAAATAGATGCCGCTAGCCCACCTCCCATCTATTATAATGATCGCCTGATACCGGTCTCTTCCTCAGTTAAAAGTCTTAGTCTCCATATTGATAGTACTCTGTCCTGGGGGGTTCATATCTCCGAAACATGTCGTAAAGTCTCTGGTTCTTTACATTCTCTTTATCTCTTGAAAATTTTTATTTATTTATTCACAAATTGCGTTACATGTGACTTAGTGACTAAACAAAAAATGCAAGTTTTAACAATCACATGCACCTCGAAAGGCATAGCAATGAACAGGAGAGGGGCAGACACTTAAAAATTCTTTTCCTCAATATATTCATTAATTGAATAATAACTTTTTTTAATAAGTTAATCTTTTAAAGATGTTATGAATTTATTAATATTTGTTTCGGCTTTTAGGTATTCTGGCAATTTATTATAAAGTTTTATTGACATCGAGTAAGGACCTGAACTGTGTAATTTTAATTTAGATTTTGTTTGCAAAAGGTTATTCTTAACGAGGTATGTTGCGTCGGGGTGCATCTATGATTTTGGTGTAAAAACTTGGGTGTTTTTTTACAAACTTACATATTTCTAATATATATATGCACGGTAATGAGACTTTGAAAGTGAGGTTTACAGCTTTCTCTTTGTTTGATATTTGCAAGTACGCGTATACATATTTTTTGTAAAATAAAAAGTTCGTGTGATTCTACATTGTTTTCTCCCCTTTAAGGCTAAAATTATGCTTGTAGTTACTTATACTACCGATCATTGATTATGCTGACGTGTGCTACTCGGATTTAAACCAAAATTTTCTTAACAAGCTAGAGCCCCTACTCAACAATTGCGTCAGATACATTTTCAATCTTCGTAAATTTGATAATATCTCTCACTATCGCTCTCGCCTTAAATGGCTCACTATTAAACAGAGGCGTGACTCTAGAATTTTTCTTGTTCTATTCTCTATCTTAAATGATCTATCCACTCCTTCTTATCTCAAGGAGAAATTTCAGTATATTTCCTCAACGCATGGAAGAACTCTGTGGTCCTCATATAATAATAAACTAAGTATTCCACAAAATTTTACTAATTTTGTTGGTAAATCCTACACCATTCAGGCTGCACTGCTTTGAAACTCCTTGCCCAATGACGTCAGAAAAAGATCTAATAAGACTGCCTTTATAAGATTGGTACATAAGCACTTTAATTATAGTTAATATGGTCAATTTGGTTACCTTTGTTGTTATTTTATTTATAGGTTTATGTTATATATCCATTTGTATTTATAATATATATATTTACATACACACACACACACACACACACACACACACACACACACACACACACACACACACACACACACACACACACACACACACACACACACACACACACACACACACACATATCTTTATATATAAAAAGTACGTGTCACGTTGTTTGTCCGCGATGGACTCCTAAACTACTGAACTGATTTCAATGAAATTTTTGGTCAATGTGCAGTTTGGTCCAACTTAAAAGATAGGATAGCTTACATCTCAATTTATAGTCGCAATACAATATTATTTTATTGAAAATTATTTGTCTATTATTTGACAGTCACAATTATATGTTAGCTCCAAACGATTCTGTCAGATGACGATATCTGTTGACTGGATTGAGTAAATATGTGATAGATGGCGCTATGTTAAAAATGCTAACGTTTAATATAAGCTACAATTTAGTAGTATAACCACCAAGTGTTGCTGTAAGTATTCAACAAATAGAACCGATTTCAAAAAAATTTTGCAGACTGTGTGCAGTTTGGTCCAACTTGAGAGATAGGATAGTTTTTATCCCGATAAGTGACCCTCAATTTTTTATTGCTAATTTCAGGAGTTTTTTTAGGAAAGCAAATGGTCGTTCGGAAAGAGCAGAACAACGTCTGCCTGGTCAGCTAGTATATATATATATATATATATATATATATATATATATATATATATATATATATATATATTTATTTATGTATCTATGTATTTGTATGTAAATATAAAATATTGTCTGTATTATATTTTATAGTATATAAGTTGTATTTATTGTATTTATATATAAATACAATAAACTTATCTTTATATATAAAAAGTACGTGTCACGTTGTTTGTCCGCGATGGACTCCTAAACTACTGAACTGATTTCAATGAAATTTTTGGTCAATGTGCAGTTTGGTCCAACTTAAAAGATAGGATAGCTTACATCTCAATTTATAGTCGCAATACAATATTATTTTATTGAAAATTATTTGTCTATTATTTGACAGTCACAATACACAATTATCTGTTAGCTCCAAACGATTCTGTCAGATGACGATATCTGTTGACTGGCTTGAGTAAATATTTAATAGATGGCGCTATGTGAAAAATACAAACGTTTAATATAAGCTACAATTTAGTAGTATAACCACCACGTGTTGCTGTAAGTATTCAACAGATAGAACCGATTTCAAAAAAATTTTGCAGACTGTGTGCAGTTTGGTCCAACTTGAGAGATAGGATAGTTTTTATCCTTATAAGTGACTCTCAATATTTTTATTACGAATTTAATAATTTTTATAGGACACAGGGTCGTCGGAGAGGGCAGAACAACGTCTGCCTGGCCAGCTAGTATACTATAAAATAATATTATGTATACATAATATTAGTTTATTTTTAAGTTTATCAGTAGTTTTTCCTTCATTTACTCTATTGTTCATTTTATTTTGTCACCAATCACTTAATTTCCACACGTCCCTGGTTGACTGGGAGAGAATCCCTAAAGGCATTAAGTCCGCCCTTTGTAATCCTTTTATTAAGGTGTAATAAAGTGTAAATAAATAAATAAAAACATAGAAGATTTAAAATATGACCATATTTAAGCATACGAAACTTTATTGTATAAAGTGCTGGGACAGCATTACGAAACAATTCACTTCTTGTCCTTTTTCTTTTTTATCAGTAGTTTTTCCTTCATTTACTCTATTGTTCATTTTATTTTGTCACCAATCACTTAATTTCCACACGTCCCTGGTTGACTGGGAGAGAATCCCTAAAGGCATTAAGTCCGCCCTTTGTAATCCTTTTATTAAGGTGTAATAAAGTGTAAATAAATAAATAAAAACATAGAAGATTTAAAATATGACCATATTTAAGCATACGAAACTTTATTGTATAAAGTGCTGGGACAGCATTACGAAACAATTCACTTCTTGTCCTTTTTCGGACTAATAAGTTAGGAGGCTCTCAATTCTTCTTACCGGTTGCTAAACCTCATTTAATTTTTATTTCCGAATCAATTGGGAAACCGACAAATAAAAAAATTATTAAGATGAATAAATTTAAATGACATAATAAGTACAGGTATATTAACACAATGGTAAATATAAAGTATATATATATATATATATTTATAATATAAACACTCACGCCTGTCACCCAGAGGGGTAGGCAGAGACTCTGGACTTCCATTTGGCACGATCCTGACACACCTCTTTCACTTCCTCCACATCCATATACCTACGCATACACGCTCGTCGGTTAAAGGTACTCTTGATTTGGTCCATTTTCAATATATCACCAATTTGGTTGATAAACTTTCGCCTAGGGCGTCCCTTCCCGACTCTGCCGTTCACCTCTGCAACATAAATTTGCTTTGTCACTCTTTCCTCATTCATTCTTTCTACATGACGAAACCACCGAAGCATTCCTTTCTTAAACCTGGTCACAACATCATCTTGCAAACCATATTCTTCTCTTATCACACAATTTCTCACTCTGTCATTCAGATTTATCCCTATCATACTCCTTAATGACCGCATTTCTACAGCATTTGTTCTACATTCGTGCTTCTTCTGCCACACCCAACTTTCACTACCATACATTAAAGTAGGGACTAACACATCATTGTGAATTGCCATACGTGCCTTTTTGGACACATTCTGACTTCTCACAATGGGGTGTAGAGCCCCATTCACTCTATTTTCTGTGTTCACTCGTCGTTTTATATCTTTATAATATCTACCATCCCTGCTAAATACACATCCCAAATACACAAACTCATCTACTTGCTCGACCAACTCCCCTTCTATTCTTATTTCACATATCGTTTTACTTTCTTCTCTTTCGAAAACCATCATAACTTTCGTCCTTAGAGTGTTCAACTAACAGGAGACGCCATGCGCATAAAGTTCCGAACAAAAAAGTCTGTCACTTCCAGCGGGAGGCGAGGTAACGCACACTAAGCAAATCGTAAACATTGGGCCACGTCGTTACGCACGCACACAGCATAATATGAGCACACGATTAAGCAAAACGCACACAACCTTGAAAATCTCTTATAAATGTCTCATCGTTACGGTGCATAAGTCATAAACAACTAGTGCGAGGGCCTTGTCGATATGGATATGTCGATGAAATTTTATGCAAGTTACATTAGCAAATTAAATAAAATAAAAATGAACAAATGTTTAATGAGTAATATAACATTCAAAGTAAATTAAAAAAAATACATAAGGTACAATATAATAATACAAAATTACCAAAATTAAAACAAATTGAAAAAGTATTATATTATATTTTAACTGGTTTTTAAAGTGAATAAGTTTGGTATATGTGACGAATACACTTTTTGGGATCACTCTTTTTTGCGAGGTAGCTAATTCTGGTGCTTGCATATTTTTCTATCACCAAGTTTGCCAGTTCAATGTTATATGGAAGGTAATCATTATCGAAATAATGTTCCTGTAGGCTTAAAAATATATAATATGCCTAGTCTATGAAATGTTTTTGCCATTTTTTAATATCATGATCAACCGGAAAGGTAATCTGTATAAGGTTTTTAAACGGTCTAATTTTACAGATTTACCCAACCTATAGAGTTAAACCATTTTAAGTCTTAGGGTTGAACTACATCTGGCAGCACGGAATCGCACTTTCCTGTGCTTCTATCCTTTTTGTTCACTCAGAAACGTTATTTCCTAGAGCGAGAAAGAGAGCGGGGGTGTATAGTTCTACCCTCAAAAAGCCGATTGTAAACCGGTTTCAAAAGTTTATATATCATTCTTGACAATCCATACTAATATAATATTATAAATGTGAAAGTGTGATTTTTTGTTTATTTGTTTTTGTCCTTCCTTTACGCAGCAACGCAAAAGCAAAGGAATGGAGCAATTAAAAAAAATTAAACCAAACCATTTTTTTGACCAAATTTCACCAAACATACTTTTTTTCATCATTTTACTTAGGATAGAAAAATAATTAATGTCTTCGTAAAAAGTGGTAATGTTTGTGTTCTACAGTACAAAACTGTAGTACTCTGTATATGTTTAATAATAATAGATTATAAATATGACACTGAAATTTTTTGTTTGTTTGTTTGTTATTGTTTGTCTCATCTGAAAACAACAATTTGGTTGACACCATGTAAGACGATAAACTTATAAATAACATTTTAAAATTAATAAATATCGTTCACTAAACCTTCCATTTCGATTTGTTACATGTTTTAAATTTTATCCTTCATAATGTAAAATAAACCTGCAGCAAAATAATAAACTTACTTCCAATAATGTCAAAGTCGGTACAGCAGTTTCATTTAGTTTCCTTTTATTATTTGATTGGATTACGAAAACCGATTGGTCAAAATGCTCGGAACAAATAGTGCTGGTTCGTTTAGGTACCCAGGTTATATGATTGCCACGTGCTTTTATCCGAACTTGGCGCCTGTAAGGATCTTTTGGAAAACTGTAAAACCAAAGATCTTTTTTAAACATTGTACAAAAAAGAATTTTTAAATAACACCTTGGTATTATAATATATCAAAGTATTACTTATAGTCAAATAAAAACATCGACACTAAAGATTACAGTGAACATCACTATTACAGTCTTGATGATACCATTTTATATACTCGAAATTCCCCTTCTTTTCGTTTCATAACGTAACATGAATATATCTATTTAAAATGTTTTAAATGTATAATGTATACAATAAAACAATTTAAATTGATGTTTTCATTTCGTTAAAAACAATTAAAGATTATTAATGTTGTTTGAAATTATATAGTTTTGCAAATAGATCACAATAATATTGATGAATTTAAGACTATTCAATAACACGATTTTGTCTTGTGTAATTAGAACAAAGAGAAACGACATTTGTCTACGGGGCCTACTTGGACTGGTTTGGCATCCATAAAGGTGTCAGACAGGGCTGTGTGGCTTCCCCGTGGCTGTTCAACCTATTTATGGATAGTTGTTTGGAAAATTTGAAAGTAGAAGAATACGGGTTTGGAATGGGTGAGTTAACCGTCAAATGCCTTTTGTACGGCGATGATCAAGTCATACTTGCGTCGTCGGCAGCCGAGTTGCAAATGATGGTTACATTAATGAACAGGACATTAAAAGAAAAAGGAATGAAACGTACGCAAGTAAGACGATCATCGATCAGTCAATACGCACGTCACAGAGCTCCGCGAAAAATAAAAAATAAACAGTGTAAAAAAGTGCCAACAAAGTGTGTCATACGAACTATTGACTACAACAAAGTACAAAATACGTGATCAGTGAAAAAATTACAGAAAAAGTGTTAAATTGCGAGTACTAATCAACCGTAATTGTAATCATTCTAACCTACAAAAATACCGTCAAGTGTCAGCTGATGCAAATTGTACATAGACTATAGAGTGGAAACTACAGTACCAACATAACAAACAGCAAAACAAGTGTTGCCATAGCAAAACAAGTGTTGCCACAGCAAAACAAGTGTTGCCATAAAGAAACAAGTGTTGCCATAACAATATAAAAAATACCAAAGATGGAAAAAAGTATGGAAATCCTATTGGCAAAATTAGACGAAAAGTTAGACAAACAAACTAAACTTATAACAACTTCAGTAACACAAAATGTCATGGCAGCACTAGACAAAAAGCTTAAAGTGGTCACCGAAGAAAACGCCCAACTCAAAAATAAAATAAACGAGCTAGAGTTAAAACTTAAATTCGTTGATAAGGATAAGCGCAAAAATAACCTTGTCTTTTTTGGCATCGAGGAAGGAAAAGCAAGAACAGAACCAGAGCTAGTAGACTACATAAAAGACATTATAATAGAAATGGGAGTACATTTTGAAGTCTTCGAAATTAATAATGTTTACAGAATCGGTAAAAAAGAGCTAGATAAAAATCGCCCTGTTGTAGTCTCACTTACAACTACATGGAAAAAACATATGATTCTGCGAAACAGATCTAATCTGCAAAAAGGTGTAAATATCAAAGAGGATTACCCTAAAGAAATAATAGAAAAACGTAAACAACTGCAGCTGCAAGTTGAAGAGGAAAAGAAAAAAGGGAATATAGCCTTCATAAAATACGACAAACTGATAATAAGGAAAACACACGAAAGCAACAGAGAAAAAAGGAAAGAGAGACTTCAAGATCACCGAAAATACCATCACAAAAGAAAGTCAATGCAGGTAGTACCGAAAGTACATTGACCACCTTGAACAACGCCCCCTCTAAAACTGCGACAAAGGATATTATCAGACCAAATATACTGAACTATGTAGAGCGTGGGAGATCAGCTTCATTATCAAATCTCTCAAAAAACTAATAAGCGACACCCGGATCCAAACAACCCTAACAACCACATTACCAAATACAACATTCATAAATTGCACCCCAAGCCGGCTTGTCACCGTGGGGGAAGAAGACAAACACCCTCCATCTAAATCAAAACATTATATTTCGAAACACCCTAAAGCAAACATATTTAATAAGAAAACAATACAGATAGAACAAGGTAAAAAGATCACTGAACATATAAATGTCTGCACACTGAATACTCGGACACTAAGAACAGAAGAGAGCCTAAAAGAACTAGAAATAGCCATATCTAACATAAAATGGGACATAATTGGCATCAGCGAGATGAGAAGGCCAGGAGAAGGGATAGAAGAGAGGAACGACTATATCATGTTTCACAAAGGAGAACACACCGGACAAAAAGGAGTAGGTTTCCTCATCAAGTCTAAACTGAAGAAGAACATTATGGGATTTGAAGGAGTTTCTGACAGAATTGCTGTAGTTCATTTAAAATTTCCGGGGTACAAGAAAAACTGGGCCATCTTTCAAATATACGCCCCAACAGAACAAGCGGGGAAATCAGAAATAGAATATTTCTATGAGAGTATCTCAGAAGCAATAAAACCGCATTACAACAACAACATAATAATCATGGGCGACTTTAACGCACAGGTTGGAGAAAGGCAAACTGGAGAAGAATCCTCAATTGGGAAGTTTGGGCATGGCAAAAGAAGCCAAAATGGACAGAAATTAGTAGAATTCATGATGGAAAATAACCTTATTTTAATGAACTCATGTTTTAACAAAAAAAACTAAAAGCAAATGGACGTGGTCCTCCCCAGGTGCAAAATTCAAAACTGAAATTGACTTTATTATAACTAACAAAGCAAAAGCGTTCACAGATACCAACATAGTTAAAAACCTCAACTTTAACACTGACCACCGTATGGTAAGAAGCTGCCTAAACCTAAACCAACCCAAAATATCCAGGAAAAACCTAGTAAACAATAATAAGCTGTATCAAATATCAGAATGCAATCATTCCACTAATTCCCGCACAACAGAATCACTCAATGAAATTATTACCTCCGACGCAGAAACTGGGATTAAATACAGGAGATTACAAAACAAATTGAAAGAGATGCTAGTCAGCAAACCCAGAAGCAAAGAAAGCTATTTAAGTAAAAAGACACTAGAACTATTAGACGAAAGAAGAACACTAATATCAAATAAAGAGGACAAAGAAAGACGGCAAAAAATTGCAACCCTTAGCAAGGAAATTAAGGAGAATATGAGGAAAGACCGTAAAGAGAAAAGAAATAGAGTTTTGGAAGAAAATATAAAAAGAACAGGTGGAACAAAAAAGGCTATGAAACAACTAAGCGAACATGGGAAAGAATGGATAGCGAAACTAAAGCAACGCGAATCTTATTCAACTAATCGACTCTCAATACAGAAACTAGCTACGGACTATTACCGCTTATTGTACTCTGATAAATTCGATTCAGGGATGGCCACAATTCCGGAAGTAAACGAAGTAAAAGAAAACAAAGTAGATGAAGTGCCAGAAATCCTTACATCAGAGGTAATCAAGGCAATAAAATCTCAAAAACTCGAGAAAGCCCCAGGGCCGGACAAGATACCTAATGAAATACTCAAGGGATCCTTAGAGGAATACAGTCCCGTGCTGGCAAAACTTTTCAATGAAATCTTACAAACAAGGCAAATTCCAGAAGAATGGACCGAGTGTCACATAGTTCTACTACATAAAAAAGGCCATAGAGAAGAGATTGGGAACTATAGGCCGATTTCTCTTATATCAAATATATATAAAGTATTTGCTAAAGTGATCCTAGAAAGAATATCATTAACACTCAACGAAAGCCAACCCGTAGAGCAGGCAGGATTCAGAAAAGACTTCAGCACAATAGATCACATTCACACAATAAAGCAGTTGATACAGAAGTATAACGAATACAATAAACAAATCTACTTGGCGTTTATAGATTACTCAAAGGCATTCGACAGCCTCAGGCACCAATACATATGGCGGAGCCTTGAACAACAAGGCGTCCAGAGCAACTATATAGAAATACTTAAGAGTATATTCAAATCTAGCAAGGCCAGTATTAAACTAGAATCAACAGGAGAACCATTTCCTATCAAAAAGGGCGTACGCCAATGCGATCCTCTCTCCCCTGCACTATTTAACGCCGTACTCGAGCACATCTTTAGACAGCGAAACTGGGACCACTTAGGTCTGAACATTAATGGAGCTTGCCTAAAGCATCTAAGATTTTCCGATGATCTGGTGCTTCTTGAAGAGAATCCAGCAGCAATAGAACAAATGATGCAGAGCCTAGCAAATATAAGTAGAGAAGTTGGTCTGGAAATCAATGCCAGTAAAACAAAATTAATGTCAAACTCAAGGGAAATAGACGTTATGGTAGATGGCAACAAGATCGAATATGTCAAAGAATATATTTACTTAGGACAGATAATATCCCCTTCAGATGAAATGACAAAGGAAATAAACAGGCGAATAGCCCAAGGATGGAGAAAATATTGGTCACTGAAGGAAATAATGAAAAGTAAGGATCTAGGCAATCACATAAAAAAGAAAGCATTCGAGACCTGTATTCTACCAGTTCTTACTTATGGCTGTGAAACTTGGTCAACAACACTTCACCATAGGGAAAGGCTAACAAAATGCCAACGTGCCATGGAAAGAAGCATGCTAGGGTTAAAAATCAAAGACAGAGTCAGGAACGTAGACATTAGAACAAGAACAAAAGTCACAGACATTCTTACCCGGATAGACGTCCAAAAATGGAGATGGGCTGGACATTTGCTACGCCACCCCATTAACAAATGGAGCAAGCAAGTCACTCTCTGGCAACCAAGAGACGGCAAAAGAGGCAGGGGTCGTCAAGTCAGGAGATGGGAAGACTACTTGAAACAGACAGCGGGACCATTCTGGTTGAGAGTAGCAAGGGACAGGAACCATTGGAAGGAATTGGAGGAGGCCTATGCCAAAAGGCACACCGAACTTAGGGACCTCTTGTAACCCTATGTTTAGGAATAAAAGGCTATTATTATAATACTTTGATATATTATAATACCAAGGTGTTATTTAAAATTCTTTTTGTACAATGTTTAAAAAAGGTCTTTGGTTTTACAGTTTTCCAAAAGATCCTTACAGGCGCCAAGTTCGGATAAAAGCACGTGGCAATCATATAACCTGGGTACCTAAACGAACCAGCACTATTTGTTCCGAGCATTTTGACCAATCGGTTTTCGTAATCCAATCAAATAATAAAAGGAAACTAAATGAAACTGCTGTACCGACTTTGAAATTATTGGAAGTAAGTTTATTATTTTGCTGCAGGTTTATTTTACATTATGAAGGATAAAATTTAAAACATGTAACAAATCGAAATGGAAGGTTTAGTGAACGATATTTATTAATTTTAAAATGTTATTTATAAGTTTATCGTCTTACATGGTGTCAACCAAATTGTTGTTTTCAGATGAGACACGAATTATTAGCGCTTAAATAAATAAATAAGGACAAACTAATAATTTCAGTGTCATATTTATAATCTATTATTATTAAACATATACAGAGTACTACAGTTTTGTACTGTAGAACACAAACATTACCACTTTTTACGAAGACATTAATTATTTTTCTATCCTAAATAAAATGACGAAAAAAAGTATGTTTGGTGAAGCGTAAACTTCGACCAAGAGATAGCAAATGTTTAATTTTTTTTAATTGCTCCATTCCTTTGCTTTTGCGTTGCTGCGTAAAGGAAGGACAAAAACAAATAAACAAAAAATCACACTTTCACATTTATAATATTATATTAGTATGGATTGTCAAGAATGATATATAAACTTTTGAAACCGGTTTACAATCGGCTTTTTGAGGGTAGAACTATACACTCCCGCTCTCTTTCTCGCTCTAGGAAATAACGTTTCTGAGTGAACAAAAAGGATAGAAGCACAGGAAAGTGCGATTCCGTGCTGCCAGATGTAGTTCAACCCTAAGCCTTAAAATGGTTTAACTCTATAGGTTGAGTAAATCTGTAAAATTAGACCGTTCAAAACCCCTATACAGATAACCTTTCCGGTTGATCATGATATTAAAAAATGGCAAAAACATTTCATAGACTAGGCATATTATATATTTTTAAGCCTACAGGAACATTATTTCGATAATGATTACGTTCCACATAACATTGAACTGGCAAACTTGGTGATAGAAAAATATGCAAGCACCAGAATTAGCTACCTCGCAAAAAAGAGTGATCCCAAAAAGTGTATTCGTCACATATACCAAACTTATTCACTTTAAAAACCAGTTAAAATATAATATAATACTTTTTCAATTTGTTTTAATTTTGGTAATTTTGTAATATTATATTGTACCTTATGTATTTTTTTTTATTTACTTTGAATGTTATATTACTCATTAAACATTTGTTCATTTTTATTTTATTTAATTTGCTAATGTAACTTGCATAAAATTTCATCGACATATCCATATCGACAAGGCCCTCGCACTAGTTGTTTATGACTTATGCACCGTAACGATGAGACATTTACACAGTTTCTATATAGTTTGTGCATTTATAAGAGATTTTCAAGGTTGTGTGCGTTTTGCTTAATCGTGTGCTCATATTATGCTGTGTGCGTGCGTAACGACGTGGCCCAATGTTTACGATTTGCTTAGTGTGCGTTACCTCGCCTCCCGCTGGAAGTGACAGACTTTTTTGTTCGGAACTTTATGCGCATGGCGTCTCCTGTTAGTTGAACACTCTAAGGACGAAAGTTATGATGGTTTTCGAAATAGAAGAAAGTAAAACGATATGTGAAATAAGAATAGAAGGGGAGTTGGTCGAGCAAGTAGATGAGTTTGTGTATTTGGGATGTGTATTTAGCAGGGATGGTAGATATTATAAAGATATAAAACGACGAGTGAACGCAGAAAATAGAGTGAATGGGGCTCTACACCCTATTGTGAGAAGTCAGAATGTGTCCAAAAAGGCACGTATGGCAATTCACAATGATGTGTTAGTCCCTACTTTAATGTATGGTAGTGAAAGTTGGGTGTGGCAGAAGAAGCACGAATGTAGAACAAATGCTGTAGAAATGCGGTCATTAAGGAGTATGTTAGGGATAAATCTGAATGACAGAGTGAGAAATTGTGTGATAAGAGAAGAATGTGGTTTGCAAGATGATGTTGTGACCAGGTTTAAGAAAGGAATGCTTCGGTGGTTTGGTCATGTAGAAAGAATGAATGAGGAAAGAGTGACAAAGCAAATTTATGTTGCAGAGGTGAACGGCAGAGTCGGGAAGGGACGCCCTAGGCGAAAGTTTATCAACCAAATTGGTGATATATTGAAAATGGACCAAATCAAGAGTACCTTTAACCGACGAGCGTGTATGCGTAGGTATATGGATGTGGACGAAGTGAAAGAGGTGTGTCAGGATCGTGCCAAATGGAAGTCCAGAGTCTCTGCCTACCCCTCTGGGTGACAGGCGTGAGTGTTTATATATTATATATATATATATATATACTTTATATTTACCATTGTGTTAATATACCTGTACTTATTGTCATTTAAATTTATTCATCTTAATAATTTTTTTATTTGTCGGTTTCCCAATTGATTCAGAAATAAAAATTAAATGAGGTTTAGCAACCGGTAAGAAGAATTGAGAGCCTCCTAACTTATTAGTCCGAAAAAGGACAAGAAGTGAATTGTTTCGTAATGCTGTCCCAGCACTTTATACAATAAAGTTTCGTATGCTTAAATATGGTCATATTTTAAATCTTCTATGTTTTTATTTATTTATTTACACTTTATTACACCTTAATAAAAGGATTACAAAGGGCGGACTTAATGCCTTTAGGGATTCTCTCCCAGTCAACCAGGGACGTGTGGAAATTAAGTGATTGGTGACAAAATAAAATGAACAATAGAGTAAATGAAGGAAAAACTACTGATAAACTTAAAAATAAACTAATATTATGTATACATAATATTATTTTATAGTATACTAGCTGGCCAGGCAGACGTTGTTCTGCCCTCTCCGACGACCCTGTGTCCTATAAAAATTATTAAATTCGTAATAAAAATATTGAGAGTCACTTATAAGGATAAAAACTATCCTATCTCTCAAGTTGGACCAAACTGCACACAGTCTGCAAAATTTTTTTGAAATCGGTTCTATCTGTTGAATACTTACAGCAACACGTGGTGGTTATACTACTAAATTGTAGCTTATATTAAACGTTTGTATTTTTCACATAGCGCCATCTATTAAATATTTACTCAAGCCAGTCAACAGATATCGTCATCTGACAGAATCGTTTGGAGCTAACAGATAATTGTGTATTGTGACTGTCAAATAATAGACAAATAATTTTCAATAAAATAATATTGTATTGCGACTATAAATTGAGATGTAAGCTATCCTATCTTTTAAGTTCGACTAAACTGCACATTGACCAAAAATTTCATTGAAATCAGTTCAGTAGTTTAGGAGTCCATCGCGGACAAACAACGTGACACGTACTTTTTATATATAAAGATAAGTTTATTGTATTTATATATAAATACAATAAATACAACTTATATACTATAAAATATAATACAGACAATATTTTATATTTACATACAAATACATAGATACATAAATAAATATATATATATATATATATATATATATATATATATATATATATATATATATATATATATATATATATATATATCTGTGTGTGTGTGTATGTAAATATATATATTATAAATACAAATGGATATATAACATAAACCTATAAATAAAATAACAACAAAGGTAACCAAATTGACCATATTAACTATAATTAAAGTGCTTATGTACCAATCTTATAAAGGCAGTCTTATTAGATCTTTTTCTGACGTCATTGGGCAAGGAGTTTCAAAGCAGTGCAGCCTGAATGGTGTAGGATTTACCAACAAAATTAGTAAAATTTTGTGGAATACTTAGTTTATTATTATATGAGGACCACAGAGTTCTTCCATGCGTTGAGGAAATATACTGAAATTTCTCCTTGAGATAAGAAGGAGTGGATGGATCATTTAAGATAGAGAATAGAACAAGAAAAATTCTAGAGTCACGCCTCTGTTTAATAGTGAGCCATTTAAGGCGAGAGCGATAGTGAGAGATATTATCAAATTTACGAAGATTGAAAATGTATCTGACGCAATTGTTGAGTAGGGGCTCTAGCTTGTTAAGAAAATTTTGGTTTAAATCCGAGTAGCACACGTCAGCATAATCAATGATCGGTAGTATAAGTAACTGTACAAGCATAATTTTAGCCTTAAAGGGGAGAAAACAATGTAGAATCACACGAACTTTTTATTTTACAAAAAATATGTATACGCGTACTTGCAAATATCAAACAAAGAGAAAGCTGTAAACCTCACTTTCAAAGTCTCATTACTGTGCATATATATATATTAGAAATATGTAAGTTTGTAAAAAAACACCCAAGTTTTTACACCAAAATCATAGATGCACCCCGACGCAACATACCTCGTTATAAGAATAACCTTTTGCAAACAAAATCTAAATTAAAATTACACAGTTCAGGTCCTTACTCGATGTCAATAAAACTTTATAATAAATTGCCAGAATACCTAAAAGCCGAAACAAATATTAATAAATTCATAACATCTTTAAAAGATTAACTTATTAAAAAAAAGTTATTATTCAATTAATGAATATATTGAGGAAAAGAATTTTTAAGTGTCTGCCCCTCTCCTGTTCATTGCTATGCCTTTCGAGGTGCATGTGATTGTTAAAACTTGCATGTTTTGTTTAGTCACTAAGTCACATGTAACGCAATTTGTGAATAAATAAATAAAAAATTTCAAGAGATAAAGAGAATGTAAAGAACCAGAGACTTTACATGTTTCGGAGATATGAACCCCCCAGGACAGAGTACTATCAATATGGAGACTAAGACTTTTAACTGAGGAAGAGACCGGTATCAGGCGATCATTATAATAGATGGGAGGTGGGCTAGCGGCATCTATTTTTGCAAGTATCCTTGAGCCACTCCTAATCACCGCTTGGCATTTCGTAGGGTTGACAGACACTCCAAAGCTCATGAACCAATCACGGACTGACTTGAGATTGGAATTCAATGTGTTAATCGCATTATGGATGTCACAAATGTCAGAATGTACATAAAATTGTAGCTTGCTTTTGACCAGAATTTACCCCTTTCGCTGTCCCATGCACTACATGTAGGTTATTGGTATTGTTTTACTATTGTCTCTGAAAATCGGACAATAGACGTGTTAAATAAAGTGTGTAAGTTGATGATGTATTATGATTGGATAAAAGAGAAACTAAAATACATCATTTCTTTTACACTGAATATAATATAAAAGAAAATTTGAAACGTAACATTTTTTCAGATGGATGTTGCAAATAGAAGAACCTGAGCGTGATGATTTAGTGATGAAACAACCAAATACGGTACGTCTTTAATTTTCATTGCCTTTCTAACTAAACACTAGTACTAGTGATAAGAATCAATATAAAAGTTATAGTTATCATGTAATGACATACTGTTATTTTTTTTTGAATGCTAAATAATATTGAGAATATGTGATATTTTTCCAGGAAGACGTTAAAGTTACTAAAAATGGGCATCAGATTGATGATGTTTTTATGGAACTACCAAGCACATTTGCGGTAGGTTTTAAATTTTTAAGTTGTGCCGGTTGAGAAAAATGGTGGTACTTAGTTGTCATAAAAGTGGGCTAAGGGATTAAACACTAAAACCAGAGACTGAACGGTAGCGTATGTTATCTTTACCTCTATACTTGTATATGTAAAAGAAGCTGAACTACTTACTAACTGATTAACTGACATTACGCACTGTATTATTTGTCCTTGTTTTTAAGGAACATTGGTTTCCTTGTTTACATTTTGTATTTTGATTTGCTGAATATAATATAGGGGACATCAAACATTATGAACACAATTGAAAATCTATTGTTTGCGATCAATAACGGCTGCTAATAGGTTTAATGTGTTAAAACATTTTGACTTTCTGTTTCAGCCACTGGGCACGCCATGATGTCTTACCAAGAGATTAGAACAGCAGCAAAATCTGTCAGAGAAGAGGTTGAAAATGGTGCGCGCTCTTTGCCAGAAAACAAGGCGTCTAAAAGTAAAAGTGGCAAATGTGAAACAAATTCTTGAATAGTTTAAGGCCAAGGCTCTTGTTAACGAAGAAGATAGCAATCTGCTTAACTTGGTCGATCCCGTCAATAAAGATTTCCTTATATTAACAATCACAGAATGCTTCTCAATAAAGCTATTGCTTTAAAATATTTCGAAATAAGGATACATCATGAAACCTCAAAAATTAGCGAGTCCGTCGAATAAATTAGGAATATTCATACTAAATTAGTTTTATTTCAAGGACAATAATTATTATAATTTATTTATTTATTTTATTAAAATAAAATAAAAATAAATAAATAAATAAATATCAAATTGGAATTACAATGCCTATAAGTGTAATTATTATGATTTTCTTGAGAAATAAATATTCTTTAATGTTTATATTTAAATAATTATCCTATCCTAACAACATGTAAATAAAGTGGCCTAGAATTACTGCCGTAGGATTGACAGCCTATGTTTTAGCAAGGCTATTTTTAATTAAAAATTATTTAATTAATTTGTTCTTACCGGTTACGGTCATTCTTTTCCTTGATAAAATTGGGCTCATTCGAAATATATATATATATATATATATATATATATATATATATATATATATATATATATATATATATATATATATATATATATATATATATATTCGAATGAGATGATGAGATAGAAAATGCCACAGCATGGTTGACTACCTTTTCCCATGCAACAACACCTGTCTACCAAGTGTAAACAGGTAAAGTGATATAGTAATTTACCCTCATTCTTTTTCCTAAAAAAATAATTGTGTAACTATAGATATTTTTATTGCAAATCCAATGGTATATGGTTAACTTTGAAATCATGGGAAGACTAGTGGTTGACATGATATAACGTTTCAATAATTTTATTTTAAAGTAGAGAGTGACAACATATTATTATGTGCGATAGGGAAGGATGCACGATAGCAGCTGCGCGTGAGAAAGAAAAATATATTCTCCCATCGAAAATTATTCTGGGCTATGGAGCAGAACACGTTTTCAATATATTATATGTTTTACTGGACTAATATAAAACCTGAGATTCCACTGAGATTTTACTATCACTATCGAGTCACATTTTACTCTAATAATTCACAGACGTAGACATTCAATACACAAAAAAATCACCAGATCGAAGTTAGCGTAGAACATTATTTTTTTTTAACTAAACTGTATGCCAATTAATTGATCCTTAAATGCTCCAACAGAATCCGAAATTGCTCTACCTCTATTGTTATTAGTTAATTTATAATTAATTTTAAAAAAAAATTAAGTATCGAAAATTTAATTTCTCTATAAAATATAAAATATCTACTTTTTAAAATTGAACTGCATGCCAATTAATTGCTCCTTAAATGCTCCTGCAGAACCCGAAATTGCTCCACCTGTATTGTTATTAGTTAATTTATAATTAATTTAAAAAAAAATTAAGTATCGAAAATTTAATTTTGCTATAAATCATAAAATATCTACTTTCTAAAATTATACTGTATGCCAACTAATTGCTCCTTAAATGCTCCAGCAGAATTTGAAATTGCTCCACCTCTATTGCTATTACTTAATTTATAATTAGTTTTGAGAAAGAGTAATTCCATTTGAGTAATAGCGCCATCATCAATAGAATGTAGTAACATTCTATAGTAAAAGTTATTTTATCGAATAAAACTTGATTAACTCTCATGGTGGTACGTAGAAAAGACGCTAGATGGCATAAACACAAAAAAATATATTAACATGGTTGACCCCCCCACCCCCCACCCCAGCCTGCAAAATAATGATATTTGTAATAAAAACACATTACGATTATACTTGTATTTGTAATTGCACACTCTCCAATTTTTTGGTTTTTTAATCCATTCATAAGAATCCATAATTTCAAAACTCACCCATCAATATAATTTTTTGGGTTTATGCCATTTAGCATCTATTATATGTACCACTTTGAGAGTCATTCAATTTTTATTCGATAAAATGACTTTTACTATAGAATGTTACTACATTCTATTAATGATGGCGCTATTACTCAAATGGGATCACTCTTTCTCAAAACTAATTATAAATTAAGTAATAGCAAAAGAGGTGGAGCAATTTCGGATTCTGCTGGAGCATTTAAGGAGCAAATAATTGTCATACAGCTTAATTTTTAAAAGTAGACATTTTATGTTTTATAGCAAAATTGAATTATCGATACTTAAATTAATTGTCAGGACTACAAGAGCCAAGTGACCTTGAATAATGCACGCACACATTTACACAATCCATGTGAGCGCCATCTAGCGACAGTGAGGTTTAACACTAACGAATTAGCGAAGTTACGCCGGAGTGTTATAATCATGAAGCAAATACAAAGTCTTTGTATTTGCTTCCTGGTTATAATAGACGAAACGCAGGTCAGATAAAGATCTAACAAAGAAATAGATGGGACAACGAAATTATTTTTTATTTTAATTTAATGTTACTTGAAAATTTATGAATGTGGGTGATTTTGAAATAAAACTGATTCGATGAAACTTAAATTATATTTATTTATATAATAATAGTAATAAACTTTATTTATATAAAAGTGATTGTAGTACATGGGTAGGACATTACATCGTTTGTACTAACTATAAAATATTATATTCAAAGTTAGGTTACGGAATAGCCTGTGTTAAGGAGTAACAGTCTCAATCCCCGTAATAGTAGGTATATAATAAGTACATACTTACAGTTGTAAGTGCTACAATGATAACAAAATCTAGTTCTCAAATTATTAAATATAAAATTGAGAAATATATGCACATGTATAACATGTTTGTCTGTGTGTGAGTGTGTGTGCATGTGTGTGCGTTTGTGGCTATTCATGTTACATTACAACGTGCGGCTGATGTTATGAATATTACCTGTGTACTATAGGCGTCTTCCAGTACACGCGTCGATGGATAATATTTACTTATATCAATAACTTCACAATGATGATTTTCCTGTGGTACTGTTTCCAATCTATGCAAAAAATTGAATATTTCAAATTATGTAGATATGTCAATTCTAAATATTATGGTTCTATGGTGTTAATTTATCAATAAGCCGCGGTCTTTTAACAGAAACATTAGGTATATTTAGTTTTTTTTTAATTGTTATTATAGCTTAGGATAGTTTACCTACTGACATATTTGAAATACTAAATTTCGTGTTGATATTTTCAACTTTCTTTCTCCTGTAAAAAATAATTACATTTCAAAAGCTTTTTTGGTTATTATTTATAAAAGTAATTAATAAATATATATATATATATATATATATAATTGTATTTTTTATTTTAAGTATTAAACATGTAATACTTAAAATAAAAAATAAAAGAAAATTTTACTATATATTCCTGGAATCGAACCCGGGCACTCTCGAGTGCAAACTGCAAATATATGTTTATTGTTATAAAAATAAATAGGTTTTTTAGTTATTATTTATAAAAGTATTTAATAAATTTGTCTAAATATGTAATACTTTAAATAAAAAAGAAAAAAGAAAATCTACCTTCATTTTGCTAGAATCGAACCCAGGTACTCTCGAGTGCAAACTGCAAATCCACAATTCTACAAAATGCACTACTGTTATACACTACGTTTCCTAAATTCAAAGGTTTATTGTCATGAAAATAAATATATTTTTTTAGTTATTATTTATAAAAATATTTAATAAATTTATCTAAATACATAATATTTAAATAAAAAATAAAATTTGACTTCATATTCCTGGAATCGAACCCGGGCACTCTCGAGTGAAAACTGCAAATATAGGTTTATTGTTATAAAAATAAATAGGTTTTTTTTAGTTATTATTTATAAAAGTATTTAATAAATTTGTCTAAATATGTAATACTTTAAATAAAATAGAAAAAAGAAAATTTAACTTCATATTCCTTGAATCGAACCCAGGCACTCAGGTATACACTACGTTTCCAAATCATAAGTTAAATATTTAAATAATATTTTTTTTAATTTTAATTTGAATAAATATTTAGTAATAATAAAATGTTCTTACCTTTTTTCGTTCATATGTTGGGCGGGTAACGGGTTTCACTTTTATTTCCCATATTTACCAATTATAATAATTATTAACTTAATTTAAATTAATCTAAACTGAAAATATTTTATATTTACACGAAAGAGGAATATTTATGAAAAGAAGAATATTTATGAAATGAAACAATGAATTTAAAAATAAAATTATACACAAACATTAAACAATTTTTACGTAAATAATACGGAAACAGAGCGACACGTCTCTACAGCATCGGGCCTCGGCCGTCAGTGTCGGACCGACACTGACGGCCGACACTGTCGGTACACAGGCGTTTACGCACACATCCATACATATTATTTCAGAAATAAGAAAATGTGATTTAAAGAAAATCTATTAATTTTATCAAAAAATTAAAACACTATTACGTTAATATGTTGCTAGTAGAATAATTTGACAAAAAATTAAAAAGATCGCATGTATATTAGTATGGTTTTTACTCGTTAAAAATTTTTTTTAGAGGTATCTTTGTGATTTTTTTCTATCGTATCAAATTAGTAGTATCATGTTTTCATCACAGTATTTAACTAGCATATATACTAAAAAATATCATTTTTTTTTTGGTTTAGTTTACTGCATTGGATGATATACTTTAAGGCATTATAAAACTTGCGTTTAGCTCCTGTAGTCCCCTTAACTAATAACAAAACAGGTCGAGCCATTCCGGATTCTGCTGGAACATTTAAGGAGCAATTAATTGGCATACCGGATAATTTTAAAAAGTAGATATTTTACGTTTTATAGCAAAATTAAATTTTCGATACTTAATTTTTTTAATTAATTATAAATTAAGTAATAACAATAGAGGTGGAGCAATTTTGGATTATGTTGGAGCATTTAAGGAGCAATTAAATGGCATGCAATTTAGTTAAAAAAAAATGTTCTACGCTAACTTCCATCTGGTAAAAAAATCGATCTACTTAGGTCTAATTTCTGAAAAACATGAAATTTTCTTCATGTTTTCATGCAAAAACAACAAATTAAACTTACCAACGCAATGTGATTGGTAATTTCGTCTGGCTTATAGAATACACAATAGTTTAGTAGCCAGTGTAATATGTGGTATACGAGTATATTGTTTCATAGACCTACGCGATTGGAGATTGCGACATCGAATCCTGCTCTGTAAATTAACCCTTTTAGTTTTATGCAGTGAGTTTATAAATGAAACAGCACCGTCTACTTTAGTAAAGAGAAACATTTTGTACCAAGCATTACCTCCAGCTGTTGTCAGTCGCTGGTTAAAAAAATAAATACTGCTATTGTTGCGCATCTATCTATTAGTGATTATTCATATTAATATATTATAATATCTCATTAGTTGGTTTAGTTGTTAAGGTTCACCAATTAAGGCACATAAACGTTTTGGACCGTACAGTTCAGTCTGATATGTATTTTGTTTACAAAGAACAATGGCAGATTTTCATACATAAAATTAGTTGAAAAAGAATGGTAGCGTCTATATGTCAAAAATATCTTAAAATGTTAAGCGTCAGTCCCTTAATAACTTTGTCAAAGAATTTTGTCCTGAGAAGGCGTCAAAAGAAATATATTTAGATTTGAACCTTTTTAGGTTATGTCTTATGTCACTTGGAAATTGTCATACGTCCTGTGGTTGTTTGATGTTAGCTTAACATATTCTCAACATAAGGTAACTACCTACATAATTGAGAATTTTAGATTATTGTATCTTTATTATATATTTAAATACTATAAATGTATATTTCTGGCATTGCTCCAGGGCCTTTGTGTCATACAGTGACATTTTCAGAAGGGCTAGAACCCAGAGCCGGAAAGCCAGTAAAAAAATAGTGCCATTCTTTTTTTTGGAGTTTATGGCCTGGTATTTAGACCTTTAGGCCAAGTCTTGAGTATTTTTATTCGGTTTATTATAATTTCCCCAAGCCTTGTCTTTATGTATTATTATCCTTCAAAGTTCACTGCTTCACAATATGTTGATACGTCACATTGTGCAGCCCTTGGGAGATTTTGACGGCAACTTGAGCCAGCAGGCAGCTGACAGATGACGATGGTATCTAAAGGCGCCTATGCAAACAGCTTATCTTGAGAATCCATCACCATCAGAGCACTTGTTTCACCGTTTCCACTAATGGTTCACATACGTAGATAGTTAATACATAAAATCGCACCACTTTTACATATCAAAATCCACTTCAAACTATTATTTAAACTATAATACAGGAGCAGCAAACCGCCGCCGATCAAGTTCCCTCCAAAACTCCCCAATAGTGACATTCTGTTTTAGCTAGTGTCGCCATAACATTAAATGGAATTGTTACACATGGTACTTTGATTGACATAATGTATTATTGTAGGAAGTTCTTTGTAAGAGACTTATTTTCAACCATATCACTTTTATTTTTATTATTACTGATAGTATAGTTATTACTAATAATAACTTAACATAAAAATATTTTTCGTTTGTGTGTTGTGTCGGTAGTCTTATAAAGTGTTTACGAAAATTGTATGAATATAGTAAATGGCTACACTTGAATAGAGTAACATGATTTAAGTCATTTGATATTCCCAAAAATGTTTTTTTTGTGGCTTTAATTAAAATACATTTTTATTTTAAAAATCATAGAAAAATAATAAAACTCATTTTATATATAACTTATACATAATATACATTTCTAGACGCAATAATTTTTGTCAACTAATTTTCTGCCATTGTTATTTGTTCACAATTTAAGAAAATAAAGAAAACACAGAAGTTAAGTACGCTGTTCGCTGAAAGAGCAAAGTATGGCGTGACTTTTTTTATACGTGGTAGAGCCATGCTGCAGCTATATTAGTAGTATAGTTGTAGCACGAATGGGTCGGCTCGACCGGGGAAGGACCACGCTCTCACAGAAAACCAGCTTAAAATAGCAGTATAACGTTGCTGTGTTTCTTGTGGTGAGTGTAGAGAACCGGAGACCCATTTTGCTGGAAGAGAGGCATTCCATCTTAGTCCTCACGGGTGACGACGCATCTGCATTTTGATTCTTTATTTATGATAAATGTGGATTTCTATAGGTCACAGCAACCACTTACCATCAGGTTGACTGTGTGCGCTCGTTTTCACCCGATCCTATAAAAAAAATGAAAAAATAAAAATAGACTAAGAAATGTCCGCTGGACTGTTATTACGAGTTGTTTTTCTGTTACAATTAACCCTAATAATTGTCTCTACTGGAAGGAATAAGTATAACTTAATAAATATTTATCACATAAAAACCGAATGTTGTTGGTAAACCCCACGTTTATTGGTTAATTTTTAAATAATCTGAATATTATTACGTTTACTAAATAACTATCGTAACTTAGTAAAAACTGTATTTAATTTTATTAAAAACTGTGGATACTGGTATAACACAAAGTATTTTATGCTAAACTGACATTAGAAGAAGCTGTTTATGATTTAGCCAACGTGTGTATTTGAATTTTTGCTTTGAATTTCAAAAATGAATGTAGTCGCTAAATCAATGAGAAGTAATATGTAAAGCTCTTTTTTTATTTTAATGATTTTAAAATAACACATCAATTCAAAACAAATGCCATAAAATTTTAGGGACGAAAGCAATAGGACGTTGTTTTTTACAATTATCGATATCGGTAATAAAGTCGAAAACTATAATGCTTGTGACAACCAATGATATATAATATATCTCTTTGCAATATACTGCTAGGTTCGTATGTCAAAATAGTAATAAGTCAATGCATTCTGTTGCTATTTAGGTCCGGTTTCTATGTTTTAGTAATTGTTGAGTCTTTCATACATTTATTTTTACTAAGGAAGTCCCGCCTCTTCTAACGCTGCATGGGCACTTACTTTTACCTTTAAGTCATAAAAAAGTTGCTGACAGATTATACTGACAGTGACATCAGATTTTTAGGGGTTCATCAAAGAGCATAGATCAAAGAATATAGTAACTGTCTAATACTGGGGTTCATTTTTTCATTTCAATTTGCATTTTGCATTAAAAATAAACGTAAAGATATTATTTCTTTATTGCTGTGTGATTACATTCTACAAAAAAAAAAAGTTGAATTAAATTTCTTACAAGAAATGAGTCATTTTATAGCAGCAGTTATCGTATTATGAGTTATTTATTAATCCTATAATTAACTTATATTTTAAAATGCTCTTCACCAAAATTTTTAACACGTCCTTACACCACAAAATAATTTTTAATCCTCGTTTTTATTCAAATAAATCGAACCCTTTCAAGAGGACGTGGAATTTGATTTCTAATGAATTAAAATTAACGAACAAAAGTTCAATTTTATATCCAGAACATGCAGATGTAGTCATTATTGGAGGGGGATTTATTGGAACTTCAGTTGGATATTGGTTAAAAACAAAAGCAGGGGCTGGTCTCTCTGTTGTTATTTTGGAAAAAGATCTCACAGTTAGTACAAGCTCTAGTAATACATAATAAATCCACTTGTTATTATTATAATGAACTAATACTAATTTTTTCAGTATTCAGGGATTCAAACAAATTATTCTTTAGGGTCATTAACTCAGCATTTTTCACTAGCAGAAAATATTTTGCTATCTCAATATTCCGTAGATTTTTTTAGGAATATAAAAGCAAATTTAAATAAAGATGTAGATATTAAATTTTTCCCTAATGGATACTTAGTACTAGCTAGTGACAAATATGCAGATCAATTAGAACAAAATGTGGCACTGCAAAAAGAACATGGAGTAAAAAATGAATTATTAACATCTGCTGATATTAATAAAAAGTACCCTTGGATTAACACAACAGACATTAAATTAGGTAAGGAATTAATATTAATTGTTGCCCTAACCTCTCCGTTTCATTATACAAGTTTCTTCCTAATAACATCCCTCATCCTGTAAATCTTAAGTCTTTGTTAAATTTAGTTTACACTCCTTTTGTACAAACTTTATTAGACTTTATATCCATTAATAACATTAAACTATAGTTCCTTCGCCACTTACCTATATCTATATTATTATATTAGCAATAATTTTGTAAAACTATTATAATGTTAATACATTCGAAAATAACTACAAAAGTAAGTTTGTAACATAAAGCTAAGTAAACACATCTACGGAAACAGAAAATAGTCAATACTCTGTGTGATTCTCATGAAATACTTGACGCTGGCAGAATCCATTGGAAGTTGCCAAACTAGGAAAAAAGAATATTAATTGTTTCATCACTACATAATATCAGAGCATTTATTTGCATCACATTGTTTTTAACATTCTTTCATTCATTTGTTTCATTCCAGCCTTTAGAAAGTCTGCTGTTGAACATAAGCCTACACATATTAACGTTTCACACACCTACTTCATATTTTTATCTCTGCATCACCCAAAGGTTGACTGCTAGAGAATGCCTCACACATTAAGTCCATCTACACATAATATTGTATGTATGAAGTTTAAATAAATAATTAAATGAAATAATTGCATTTATTTTAACTTATCAATATTTCTATTTTAATAAAGTCTAATATTTTATATTTCTTTGTGAAATTTTATTACAATCGGTTCTACCATTCCAAAGATTATCTCGGACAGACAACCAAAAATGTTGAAAATGGTTACTCATGTCTCAATACCATATAAATATTTATTAACAAACACAATCAACAATTATTATGAAGAAAATGCTCAGAAATCAACAAAATCGGACTGAATATTTTTTGTAGTTAATGGCATTTTGTTATTATTGATTCCAATGACAAGTTGAAGTGAAGTTATAGAAGGTATGAAAAACGCATATCGCAACATATTTTTTTGCAGTCTTTACTGGCGGGTGTGAGTATAGATAGCGACAGTATGCGAGCGACGGGTGAATAGAGGCGACGCCATTTTCAATCTCATTCTTTAATCGCACGGGTAGTACTCATATCTAAATAAGGATAACTTAAAAAGCTTTGTATCTTTTATTCTCTGCAAGTCCATTGCGTAATGTGGGATAGAGATAGCTGCATTGAACGGTGTTGAGTTATCCATAATTTTAGTCACATATAATATTTGTCATTATTCAATCCAATCTTTCATTCTGAATTCATTATTTTTTTTGACTGTAAAAAATAACCCATAACTAAATTAACATTTGTTATATACGAGTAAGTAAACTTAGTGAAGATCTGAGAATATATAGGGTTATTTTCAATAACTGGCCAAATTTGCAGAGAAAGTTTAGAATAAGTAACAGGCATATCTTTTAAATTCAAAATGTGTGGTAATGTGTTATTTTAACTAATTTTACTGCACATGCACACATTTGTAATGGTCGATCGATAGGCAAAAACGTTGTTGAACATAAATCTCATTCAATTTGGAATAATTTCAAATAAAGGTAAAACATTTATTTACTCATATTTTCAAAATCTGCCATAATGGTATTTCATTATATATATGTATATTTGAACTTTTAATTAGTTTAATAAATTTGGCTACTCTTTGAAAAATAGCCCTGTATATTATCATGTAATTATGATAAGTACATTACCTTCTGGCTAATGATCAGCTTACATACTAGCAAAGATGTTATATAAGTGTTGTTAATGTTAAATAAAAACCACTAAAAAATCTTAACGCTGATGTAGTTTGTATGGTGAGTGTAGAGAACCGGAGACCCTTTTTACTGGAAACGAGAAATTCAATCTTAGTTGTCACGGGTGACAACACATCTGCATTTTGATTCGTAGTTGAGGATAAATGTAGATGTTTATGGGCCACAGCAACCGCTTACCATCAAGTGGACTGTGTGCTCGGTTGTCACCCCTATCATAACAGAAAAAATGCCAAGTTTAAAAAATAAACAAAGGATTTTAAAAATAACATTTAGATATACTCTGTATTGTATAAAAATTACCTATATTTATAGTAATAAGAGTGACAAACAAGCATTTGTTCATCTGATGCTGTGGGCAATAGGCACCTACGATAAATAATCCAAATATAGACTCTCTCTAAGGCCTAAATGCCTCGTTACATGTAACAAGATCTCCGATTCTTTACACGCACCATAAAAAACACGCCAGCGTTAAGCTACTATTTTACGCTGGTATTCTGTGAGAGTGTGGTCCTTCCCCGGTCGAGCCAACCCATTCGTGCTACAACTATAGTACTAATATAGTTGCAGCATGACTCTACCACGTAAAATGTGATGTGATGTGTCTTAGTTTAATTGATTACCACACATCAGCTTTTTTACGCGGATCTTAGATAATTAATTTAAATACCTTTATTATAATAATAATTGACTTACACAAAGCAACGTCTGATTCTACTAATTAAATGTTTTTATTTTTAGGTTGTATTGGCACAGAATGTGAAGGATTATTCAATCCATGGGCTTTATTAAAGGGGCTCCTTTTTAAGTGTCACGAACTTGGGACTACCATTGTTAAAGCTGAAGTGATTGGTTTTGAAATGGAACAGCAGCGTGATGTTCTAATGGAGGGTGTAGCGCCAGGGAGTTTTAGAAGGATAAATAAAGTTGTGTATAAGACAGATGATAATGAAGAACACTCGATTAAATTTGCAGCTTGCATTTTAGCAGCAGGTGATAATTCAGGTGAAATTGCAAAATTAGCACAAATAGGTGTTGAAGATGGTTTATTAAAAGTACCTCTACCAGTCGAGCGAAGGTAAATTTTCAGACTCCTTATGTCTTACTCGTAACTTGTTTCATAGATAGATCAGTTTGCACTAATAACAAGTATCCTCTTTTTAATAGGGAATTTAATATATATAGTATTGATGATGAAAATATCAAAGCTAGTATTAATACTCCATGTATTATGGATACAAGTGGATTATGGTTAAGAAGAAATGGATTGGAAAACAACTTTTTATGTGGACACACACCATTAGTGAATAATGATGTTAAAGAATTGTTGACTGATGAATATTATACTAATATAATTCAGCCATCACTATTAAATAGATACAACTTCAGTAAAGAAAATCAGGTATGAGCAAAATTCAAATTTCATGGTAAGGTATCATTACAGGTAGTTCATAATTATTTGCTGATTTAATGTTTTTTTTAATAGTCGTAAGTGACTCAAGCACAAGCCTCTATACTTGGCTCCACGAGCAATCGCGTCATTAAGACCTTAGGGAATGGTTCAATGACCCAGAGATGAGGCCAGACATAAATTATTTCAGAAGGCACCAGTCCACATACAAAATAGAATGAATATATTCTAGAGGGTTACACACAATAAAACATATATCTATTTTTAAACTTATTATAAGCCAGTGTTTTACCACACAATCCCACCTAGTAGTATGTGATGATGAAGCCCTAGATGGTAGGACAACCTATAGTTGAGATACGGAGGAATCTCAACCCCTAATAACTAAAGCCGGTCAGTGTAGTCCAAAGATACCTGCCGAAAAGTAGGAGCAAGAGCGAGCGGGCTACTTTAAGCATTGAAGGATATGCTTGCGGTTTGGAGGTTTTTTTTTTTATATAGGATAAGGGTGACAAACGAGCACACAGTCCACCTGATGGTAAGTGCTTGCTGCGGCCCATAGACATCTACATCTATCCTCTATTAGAAATCAAAATGTAGATGCGTTGTCACCCGTGAGGACTAAGATGGAATGCCTCATTTCCAGTAAAAAGGGCCTCCGGCCACCTGCACTCACCAAGCGAAACGCAGAGGTAAACCTCTACTTCACGCTGGTTTTCTGTGAGGTCGTGGTACCACCCCGGTTCGAGCCGGCCCATCCGTGCGACAGCAAAAGCTGCTGCCTGGCTCTAACACTGTGTCAGACATTCTCCGAATAGAGCGATATCAATCTCACACGATTGATATCGCTCTATTCGGAGAATGTCTGCAGTTTCACGCACGCACGCTTAACCATAACTTCTCTTTCGTACTGTGTTCGATCCCGCCTGACCTAAGCATTTGACTGGTACCTTATATGTTTCACGAACGCACATCGCGTCAAAATTCACGATACCATCCTCACCATCTGGATGCTTGGCGGTCCACGCCTGTACGTTTTACTAGGAGTTTTCTTCTCTTCTCTTAACTTCTCTGTGGAATTGTTTACCACCGGCAATTTTTCCGGACCGATACGACTTAGGGACCTTCAAGAAAAAAGCTTACACCTTTCTAAAAGTCCGGCAACGCATCTGCAATTCCCCTGGTGATGCGGTTGTTCATGGGCGGCGGTAGTCACTTACCATCAGGTGCTGCTGTCACAGTGCACAATAAAATTAATTTGTACGTATTTTATTCAGACTATTAAAGAAAAGTAGACGGAGCTACGTACATTTTAAGTGACGCCGAATGCAAGTAAAAACAGGCTATTCACGCACATTTATGCATCTAAAGTTTTGCAACCAATGACATGGTTTTAGATACATATGTTGGGTTTTGAATAAATTACGAAATAATTAAAAATTAAAAATGTTGTACAACCGACATCAATATAAATTTATTTTTTATTAAGAATAACTCAAAAATTATTGGTCACACCTTGATCGAATTTCTATGGGACCATATGAGAATCACCAGCTTTCAAATAAAAAAAGAATCGTCGAAATCGGTTCACCCAGAAAAAAGTTGTGAGGTAACACACATAAATAAAATATACAGTCGAATTGAGTACCTCCTCCTTTTTGAATTCGGTAGATAAAATATGTGCGTGAGTCAAGAAATCAAGCGTTAATGCGTCAATTGAACGTGGTGTATTTGTTAGTTTGTCAGTGTCTAAAACGCCTATTTTGTATTGCGAGTACTAAAGCAAACTCGTGGTGATCTATAAATATCTACTTTTTTAATACACATCACTGAACTCCTCTTTAGTAAATTGTAAATATTGTCTCCTACTTTTGATTGTTTGTACAGGTGAAGCGACTACATA
This sequence comes from Parnassius glacialis, assembly GCA_033319125.1. Taxonomy (NCBI): domain Eukaryota; kingdom Metazoa; phylum Arthropoda; class Insecta; order Lepidoptera; family Papilionidae; genus Parnassius; species Parnassius glacialis. The sequence goes on from JAVANC010000017.1 coordinate 34,307,517, forward strand.
CAGAAGCTTATGATTGTAATATCTATGATGATACTGGCATATTAGGTTGTCACCCATACCACTCAAATTTGATTATAGCAGCTGGTTTCGGAAAGCTAGGTAAATATTATTTTCACATAAAATATACCTATACAAAATTAATGTCACTTCAAAAATTTTATATCCACAATTGGTCTAAGAATACCTTTGAAAAATGTTAAAAAATTTTGACTTCTATAAGTACATTCTTTTTTGGTTTTACATTCATGTAAGAAAAGAGTTAATTCCGGTTTGTTGTGCTTAATAGGTTCATATCTTTTTGTCACAAAGTATTGTAATAGGGAGACTATGGAAATGACCACACAGCTCTCTGATGGATGATAAACCCTGACCAGGGATGAAGAACAGCACCAAAGGTGCGAGACAAGTGGTACTTCGAACGCTAATCCGCCTGCGAAGATTTGGCGATTAAAATAAATCGCCTGAATGCACGGTGCATCCTTTACGGGCTGATGAACTGAAGGAAAAAAAAGAAAATATGTTTTTAGGGTTCCGTACCTCAAAAGGAAAAAACGGAACCCTTATAGGATCACTTTGTTGTCCGTCTGTCTGTCTGTCTGTCTGTCTGTCAAGACCCTTTTTCTCAGGAACGCGTGGAGGTATCAAGTTGAAATTCATATCAAATACTCAAATCTACTGTCCTTTAGAGCTGTGAAAAAACCAAACTTCTAAGTCAACGCAATCAAAAAATACAGCCGTTTATGCCGTAAATTTTCGACATTCACAAGGGAATCAAAACCTACAGGGTACTTCCCGTGAACTCAGAATCTTGAAATTTGGTACGAAGCAACGTTTTATAGGACAGATAAAGGAAAAATTGCGAAAAGTATAAATTTTGAGTTACATCATATAATAAAAATAATTTTAATAATTCTAAACTTATATACCTACAGATTTGTTCGGAACCCTCGGTGCGCGAGTCCGACTCGCACTTTGCCAGTTTTTTTTAAATAATGAAAAGTTGAAGTTTTGAAATTATTTATTGAAATTTAGTGAAATACATAATGTTTTACATAAATTAATATTATCAATATTTCAATACAATATTATCAATCATAAAATTACCTTTCCAATTTTATGATTGATAATATGGTAATGAACGTAAACAGCTTTAAATTTATTATTCATATGTGACAATATACTACAATTAAAATATTTGTGACATAAGTTTTGATAATTTCATTCATCATACTGTTTTTTCAGGTTGTCATCATGCACCTGGTATTGGAAGAGGAGTAGCAGAATTGATAATTGATGGTCGTTACTGTTCTATAGACCTGACACGTTTTGGATTTGACAGGTTGCTAGTAAACGAGCCTCTTGTAGAATTGAATATGTATTAAAATAGTAATAATTTAATAAAACTGTAAATATACATAATGTTATTTTCTCTTATATCTTTTTTTTTAAATATTTATGTATAAACTTGTAGAAGACGAGGAGAATTATTATCTTTTGGTCTTTCCGATCGGTATCACAAAACCGCTTTAACATGGTAGACTTATTTATTACATTAACAATTGTAGAGCCACGCGGCAGCTTCAGCTGTTGCAAGGATGGGCCGACTCGAACCGGAGATGTAACACGACCTCACAATACCAGCGTAAAGATTTGCCTCTGCGTTTCGCTTGGAATGTGCAGGTGGCCGGAGGCACAACGCCCCAACTTTAAAAATAAGAGCACCCTGGTAATGGAGAATCATATCTGAGCATCGCCGGCCAGACTAACCTACTCTTCCTGTGCGTAGGTACTCAGGCTGCTCCGCGTTTTCTGGGGAGGGGGGCGAAATCCCGCTCATTACTAATTACCAATATTGCACGATCGGGTTTGTTTCTCGCCGGATAATCCCAGTATTGTTGCTGAATCTGTCACTGATGTGGTGCTTCAGGGAATGGAACTATTTATTCCATCATTGGTACCTGTCGGATGCAGATTCAGCCTTGGTTTGATCGCTTCTATAAAATTTCATTATGCAATAAGCGTGAAGTGTTTTCAGGCCTGGGCTCAAACATCGACGGCCTTTTTTTTTTTTTTTTGCGGATGGAAAATCATCTAATGACGCCTTTCGCTGTGGGTGGAGCGGAAGGGAGTGTCAGACTTTTACTGACTAAAAACCATCCGTGTTCCTTCAGTGCCCTTACGTTCCGGAGCCGCGGTATCTCTTTCGAACAGCCCGCAGCCCCGGCAGGCGTCGGCCCTTGTGGGCCCCTTCACGCTGCTGACAGCTCTTTGAGGCGCGCGTGGAACAAAACGCGCCGTCGACACGGCCTGTCGTCGTTAGACGGACGGACGGCGAGCTACCCATTGCTCGCCGTCCACAGGCCCGCGCCTACGGTGGCCGGGGGCCACGACGTAGCCCCCGACGCCCGGGGCGTCTCCCGCGGCGGCCGGGAAGGAAAGCTGTTGCTCTTTCCTTCTCCCGCTCCGCCACCTCCTTCGCTAGCATCACTGCTTCGCAGAAGGTGGTGACGGCATCCCATTCCGTCTCGCTCCGGACCATGGCTTCGACCAGGGCCGGACGCGAGAGGTCGCCGCCGCCTATCGCCGCTACGAGGACACGGCGGTGCTCCGCCCAAGCAGGGCACACCTCCACGGTGTGCTCCACCGTGTCCTCCGGTCGATCGTCGCAGTGGGAGCACCCGGGCGTCTCCTCCCGCCCGATTCGGTGCAGGAACCTCCCGAACACACCGTGTCCGGTGAGGACCTGCGTCAGGCGGAAGGTGAGGACGCCGTGGCGTCTCTCAAGCCACTCCTCAAAGAGGGGTCTTATCGCCGCTATAGTGGCGTGCCCAGCACGGGGTTGCGACAGTCGCTCTCTCCATGTCGCCATGAGATCATGCCGGAAGTCTGTCCGCTGCGCGACAACTTGCCGCGGCAGCGGGGTTTCCCCCCGGCATAGTGCCTCCGCGCGCCATTCGTGCAGGCGCGCGAGGACTATCGCCTCCAGATCCCATGGCGGCAATCCGGCAAGGAGGCTCGCCGCCTCGCGGGAGATCGTGCGGTAGCCGCGAACCATCTTTACGGCAACCACCCTTTGGGGCGCGTTTAGGTGGTGGACGGCAAGCCGCGCCAAACCACGCGCCCACACCGGGGCCCCGTAAAGGGCCATGGACCTCACGATCCCCGCGTAGAGCCTCCGGCAGGAGGCGTTTGGCCCCCCCAGGTTCGGCAGGAGCCGCCTGAAGGCAGCCCCGGTCCGTTCCAGTTTGGGAGCCAAACGTCGGAAGTGCTCAACGAAGTTCCATCGGCCGTCGAGGACGAGTCCTAGGTACTTCAACGTCGACTCGACGCCGATGGATACCCCTCCTACCATCACTGAGGATCCCGGTGGTGGCCTGTTCCGAGGACCATGGAAGTGCATGGCCTCGGACTTGTGCAGAGCCACCTCGAGACCCAGTTGCCGAATCCTCTCAACGACTATCGCAACCCCGCGTGTCATAGTTTCCGCCGCCGCCTCGTACGACCCCCCTTGTGCCAGTACCAGCGTGTCGTCAGCGTAGCAAACTACGCTGACGCCGGTAGGGAGGTCGGCGCGCAGCACCCAGTCGTAACCGATGTTCCACAGGGGCGGCCCCAGAACCGAACCCTGTGGGACACCGCACGACATCTCTCGCCGGTTCCACTCACCGTTGCGACCGGGGTAGATGACGGCCCTGTCCGTCAGATAGTCCCCGACTATACGACGGACATAGGTCGGCACCCGGTGATACCGGAGTGCCTCCCTAATGCAGCTCCAGGGCATGGAGTTGAAGGCGTTGGCGATGTCGAGAGACACCGCCAAAACAACCCCCCCCCCCCTGGCCACTGCATTCCCCGTCGTGAGGGCTCTCACGCGCATGATGGCGTCCACCGTAGAGCGCCTGCGGACAAACACCAGTTTGGTTTCCGCAAGATCCGGCCCCGTCCCCGCAAGGTGCTCGGCGAGGCGGTTTGCAATTACTCTTTCAAAGAGCTTGCCCACCTCGTCGAGCAGCACCACGGGCCGGTATGCGGACGGAGAGTCCGCAGGGCGCCCCGGAACATCGACGGCCTGGGATGTAAATAATAGCATCCCTAAAAAGAAGTATAACTCCGCCTCTAGGTTCTTCAAGAGTTAAGCGAAATTGGCGATAAATTAGTTTGCCTTCCTTCAGGAACCCGTGTATTCATATCTTTCGCCAAGGCTGTCCAAGGGAAGTTTCTGTAAGCCATCATTCCATCTCTGCACAGGGATGACGCCACGCCACTAGGCCACGCCGCAAAAGAGAAAGCCGACCTTTTGAGGCTCCCTTATTGTGTCCAACTCGACTCGATGGTATGGGGAACTTCCCGACATAATCCCGCGGTGTGAATGCTCCATGCCTGATGGGCGATTCACACATTGCTAAGCACGCGAAGTACTTCTCTCCGTAGACATCAACAAGTCGAGTGAGTCTGAGGGAATCCCCGAATTGTCCTAAGGACCTGTGCTCTAGAGTTGGCACCGGTTCTAACGCGACTTTTCTGGTACTCCTATTCTCTAGGTGTAGTCCCAAATCCATGGATGACAGCTTTTGTGCACCCGATCCTTACGGATGTAAGGATTTTTCCGGACCGTTACGACTTAGGGGCCATCAAGAAAGAGCCTACTCTTTTTTAAAAGGCTGAAAGCGCATCTGCTGTTCCCCTGGTGGCTACACCTAACAACTGCTAAGTTGTTCATGGGCGATAGTAGTCACTTACCATGAGGTGAGTCACATGCACGTTTGCCCCTCATATGTAAAAAAAAATGTAAACATTTGAGCCACCATATTATCTCTCACAGCTAGCGCCCTGCGTTCCCTTTCGATATCTAGGTCATCTTTAAGTCTTCTGTCACAATATGACCCAGATATTTAAAATGGGTTACTCTCTGTAAAAGTGAACAGTTAAGTTTTACTGGAGGGACATATGTTGGACTTTCATTTCTACCTCTGAAAACCAACAGTTCACTTTTATCAACATTATATTTCAATCCATGTTGCTCAGCATAATCCTCACAAATGGCAAACAACTTTCGCATTCCACAGATTGACGGGCTCAGCAGCACCATATCGTCTGCGTAACTCAAGTTGTTTAGGCTTACTCCATCTATATGCTAAGCTCGTCAATCAGCTTATTTATATAGATATTAAAAAGCCTCGGAGAGGTAAGACCTCCCTGCCTCACACCGCACTCAAGTTTATAAGGGTCAGACAATGAATTGGACCACCTTACAAAGTTTCTTTGCTTGTTAAACCACATAGATAACGTAGACACTAATGAAGCAGGAACTCCCGCCTCCTGAAGCTTTCTCCACAGAACATTGTAGGAAACCAGATCAGAGGCTTTTGAATGGTCCAGGAAACAAGCATAAACGGGTGTCTTTCTGTCAGTGTAATATTTGACAGTGTGCTTCAATGCAAAAATAGCACTCTCAGTGGATAGTCCCGGGCGAAAACCAAACTGTGAGTCGTGTATCTTTATGTATTCACTGAGGCGAGAGTCGAGCACACTGTCAAATACTTTAGCTATTACGGTCGCCAGTGAAATCGGTCTATAATTAAAATTGTCTGCTATGTCCCCCGTCCTGTTCTTAATAATAGTTATTACTATAGTATCCAGAAGCTCCTGTGGTAAGTAAGAATGGCCTAAACATAGATTAAAAAAACATGGTCAACACTCTTGGTAAATAAAAAAAGGTTTAAACAGTGGTAGAGCCACGCGGCAGCTTTTGCTGACGCACGGATGAGCCGACTCGAACCGGGGTGGTACCACGACCTCACAGAAAACCAGCGTGAGGTTTACCTCTGCGTTTCGCTTGGTGAGTGCAGGTGACCGGAGGACCTTTTTACTGGAAATGAGGCATTCCATCTTAGTCCTCACGGGTGACAACGCATCTACATTTTGATTTGTAATAGAGGATAGATGTAGATGTCTATGGGCCGCAGCAACCACTTACCATCAGGTGGACTGTGTGCTCGTTTGTCACCCTTATCCTATAAAAAAAATGTATTCCTGCATATAAAACCAATAAACTAAAAAAATAACATTAACAATACCTACTCATGATTAGAGTTCACGTAGCTACGGAAACGACCACTCTGAAGCAATCTGAAGAATATATATGAAATATCTTTATACCTATATAAAAATTACGTCATTCATCACGTTGTTTGTCCGCGATGAACTCTTAAACTATTGAACTGATCTCAATGAAAGGGGAATGCCCAATTCTGGCCATGAAACGCCCAACAATTTGTATTTGTTAAAAAAATACATCTTTTTTTATGGTAATTAATCCCGGTATTTATGTATCCAAAAAATGAAATTAGGTAAATCCGGAAGTTATTAGTTTGTGGATAAAATAAAGTGTTGCCAATCACAAATCTCGTTAAAAATGTCGATTCTGTTTTTTCAATCGATTTTTATGGTGTCATTATTATAATGGTAATATTATATTTCGATACTTATTATGATGTAATGATAATTAAACAAGCGAAGTGCTACTTGATTTACCATGAACTCTTTAGACCATAACAAAACGCTACTGCACAATTTAACTGTTATTCTTATCTGTTCTTAAAAATACATTTAAAATGGAATTTAAATAAATAAAACAAAACATATTTTAAAAGGCGTGTAGAACTTAAAGCAAATCAAAGATTATTCTTTTTTATGAAATTATAAATCGATTAAAAAAATCGCTATCTATTTATCGATTTTATGTCTGTTAATTGGCAACATCGAATCTGACAGCTAAGACCATGTCATAATTATCAAAACTAAACAGTCACAAGTCGAATTCCTTTGCATTTGTATTATTTTGTTTGTTTTCTCGCGGATTTGTTATCTAAGCAACGAATAAGCTTTCTAAATGGTATCCGATAATTCTTCTCACCTTATTGACCACGGCCTGAAAATGGATCCCGCTCCCACTTCTTACGATAACCTCTGCACGAACTTGGACTCGATATCCACAGTTAACGATGACCCCAGCTTTCACACCGGCCAGAGTTCTTCCCAGCACTCAGTAACTCATTCAAGAGGACATTTACGGTGTGTCAATTGTGGTTGAAATGTCACGAAAATACGAAGTCATTTGTTGTTAAAAAACTGTTCTTGTGAAAATAAAAAACCTTTATATCTTAAAAATCTGGACTTTTTTTAAACCGATTCCTTAACCATTTAATTTATTTAATTGCATATTATCATTTCCATATGCTTTTATATGTGGGCACCCATGGCCAAAGTGTCTATGAACGGTGGGCATTCCCCTTTTGCACACTGTGCAGTTTGGGCCAACTTGAGAGATAGGATCCGTTTTTATCCTGATAAGTGACTCTCAATATTTTTTTATTACGAATTTAAGGATTTTTTATATGAAGGGTTGTCGAAAAGGCCAGGCCGACGTCGTTCTGGCTGGCAGCTAGTATATATATATATATATATGTATATATATATATATATATATGTAGTAGATTTATGTGTGTGTATATACAGTCCCAGTATTGGTGGATAATCTGGTACGTACGTGTTCGGGCGGGGGTAGGTGGTTTGTTAAAGAGACGATCCATTGTGTTAAGATGCTGTTGAGAGAAGTCTGAGCAACATACATCTACACAGACTAGTCATAGTCATCGACAGAGTAAGAGATTGAACTAGCAAATTTTTTGTAGCGGTTGGAAGAAAGTTGGAAAGACACCGGTTAATACATCACTTCAATTGGAAACATTATGGCCAGAACGTTGGCGCCCTCGAAGATATGAGATTAGAGCCAATCCTGGGCTAAAGACGAGATATTCAAGTGAGAGAATATTAAAATAGAAAAGAAGAGAATATTAAAAGCGCTTGAAAAATCTATTAAGATAAGAACTGTTAATTTTGAATTTTCCATGCCCTCTCGAATATTTTCAGTAACCTTGAGAAGGGCGGTTGTTGTGCCATGCCCAGGGCGAAATTCAGATTGATATGAGGAAAGAATCTTGTTTTTGATAATAAAAGTACTTATAAAATTTGTTTACGAGCAACAGCTTTTAAAATTAGATAAAAATGGCAAGATAGAATTTGGTCTAAAATGAGAAAGGAGGCCGCACTCGGTGGATTTTGGAAGAGGACTGACAAAGACTACGCCAGAGTGTTGGAAAAGCACCGTACTTCAACGGGAAGTTAATAATGTGAGTTTACATGGGCAAAACAGAATCAATTACGTATATAACTATTGTTCTACTCTCATCACAACCTTTAGCTTTAAGGCTGATTTACAATGGGTAACGGGCTCCAATGCTGACTCACACTGTTTACACGCACGTTATTGAAGTCAGTAGGCAAAAATGATTTCATGGAAACGCAGAATTTACAACGATTAAAATATTTGTTGAGAAAATGTTTCTATCTGCTGTTGAAAAAGTTTACGGAAAAGTTAGAAGAGATATGTAAAAAGAAACGTCTTTGGATAAGAAAATGGATAGATAGACGACAGAAAAGAAACTGGAAGTTCTGCTTAGTTGTTAAATCAATTGAGATTTGAAAATCCTGCGGAATTCAAACAGGCTTTGAGAATAACGCCGAAGAACTTTGACGAATTTCTTTTATTGATAACAAGCTCTATTCAACGTCAAGATACATTCATGAGAGATGCTTTGCCAGCCAAAATAAAACTCGAAATAACACTGACATTTTTGGCTTCAGGAATATCATTTCGGAACCTCAGCCACTTTCATCATGTATCGAAACCATCTATTTCTCATTTAATACCAGAAGTATGCTGGGCAATATATGCAGCATTGAAAATACAAATTAAGGTAAGATTATTATTATTATTGTTAAATAGTTCTAAGAATTTTCAAAAGCATGGTAAATTATGTTAGTTTCAATGTTGCTTTCACGCCCAACTTCATCGTTATTCAAGGTTCTGTTACTGGCGGATGTAATGATTACTTGCTTAGGATCTACATACCTAGGATTAATCAAAGTTCGCCAGGGGAAATAAAATCCCAAAGAGCTGCTGCTTGAGGCAGGTATCTCAGCAAGCTGAGTTCGATAAAATCCCAATGAACTACTGCTTGAGGCAGGTGATTATGCTCGGAGGGGTAAAATCCTAAGGAACGACAATGATTATGTAATGTATTTTGATAAATATAAAGTATATAATTAATATAAATAAATATATCATGCATGCTTTCAGTAATATAAAAAAATGCGTTCATTTACTCTAACTTACTAGTCTATACAGGGTATTTTTGGAACGCTCCCGAAAACTAAGACAGGCGACAGCACCAAGTATACCTTTGATCATGGGTCACAAATAAATTCGATCCTGATGAAAAAAAATCATCTTTTTACAACGTTTTATTAGCTTTTTTCACGCGCCATCATGTTAGTACAGCTAAATGAAACAATAATTTCATAAAAAAAATCATGAAAATACTGAAACCTAAAACCAGCAGTGGAATAACTGAATTCATATCAGCTGATTAAAGGTCAATGTACGCGCGAACGCAAATTCGCGCGGTCCGCAACTAGTGGGCCATACCACAATACCTAATAATTTACAACACTTTTCTAAATACCTAACTTATCTACTTAACCTACTATTTTGCCACTGTACTTGTCTCCACGTAGCCATTTTAATCCGAATTTACAGGTTAAATAACCCAAATAACTGGTGCGATTTCCCGCTAATGAAAAAATACATAAATGAAATGTAACCAAGGTTAGAGTCATGCGTTTTTATTCATCGTGTAGGTATGTTTCTTTCTATATAGTTTGTGGTATGTTTATTATTCTCATGTATTCAGTTATGTTTGTATTGAGATTAGTTCAGTACTAAGTTATTTAAAAAAATTAGTTATGAAACAGCTTACCGCTCTAAATCCTCCGTGGTCTTATGAGATGCGGCTCAAATTGTGCTCCATTCATTTCAAGGCAGATTTGGGCTCGGTGTTGCGTCTCCTCATGGAGGCGGGGCATCATCGTGTGGTCTTCGACACAGTCCGTACGTAGTTTGTCGAAAACATCCACGATCCTTTTGTAGTTTCGTCAGCACTATCACACTCACGATTAAAAACCCTTTCTTTCATATACCCCACAGAAAGAAATCTAACGGGGTCAGATCTGGTGCGCGAGGTGGCCAAGCGTGTGGTCCTAGTCCGCCAAATCCAGCGATCATCAAATAGCTCATTGAGGCGCTCACGGCCGAACCTCACGACATGTGGAGGGGCACCATCATACTGGAACCATGTGCGGCAATATTCAGCCAACGATAGGTCGTCTAAAATGTCTGTCAACTGTTCATTTATAAAGTTTAGGTATCGCTGTCCGTTCAGTCGCTGTGGCAGAAACACTGGACCCAGTATGCGATCCTTAAATAAACCTGCCCATACGTTAACCGACCATCGGGTTTGGTGCCCGGTTTGTCGAACAGCGTGCGGGTTAAACTCTGAATACACGTGTGTATTTCTTCGGTTCCACAGGCCGTTTCTGGTAAATGTCGACTCATCCGTCCAGATAATGTGCTCAATGGAACTAGCCACACGTTGTTGCTGGTATAATAACCAACGGCAGAAAACTCGTCGGCGGTCGTGATCGCCGGGAACTAAAGCTTGCACTTTGTGCAATTTCTATGGGCGCATTCGGTTACGCTTCAACACTTTGTGCACTGCACAGTATGACACACTTGTTCCATCCCGACGTCTTAACAATTTATTTAGCGATACTTCATGTACCTAGGTTCGGATACATAACATGTTGTCGTATTCACAATCACTATAAACGTACGCGTTAAGCATTATTAAAACAAAAAACGAACAAGAATAATACCAACACGTAATTACAATTCAATAAACAAATCGACAAAACTGAAACCTACTGCGTCACAGCGTGATGCGACACGAGCCGGGCGGGTTATATTGTTTCGCACCAAGCTAGATAGATACAGGTCGAGTGGAGGTAGGTTACAGTCGCGTGCTAAAGTACTACATGGTATTGGGATATTGTTTTATAATATTATAGTAAGTAATTAATTGTTTTATTGTAGAATCATAATAGGTGCCTTACTTGGAATTAAAAATGGATAATGTTTACTTGAGCATTATTTGTTATTTCTATCGTAAAATATAAAGTAGTTTGTAACAAGAAAACTTAAGGTAAGGGTGGCACGCCGTCCATTATGTCGTCTTGGGTCACATGGAAGCCAGATGTTGAAGGTGTGTTGGTGTTACTGGATGCTACTTCATCATCACTTTCATCTTCGCTTGAGCTTCCGTCATCAGGTCTATCACATGGTAATTTTTTCGGTATTCTTCCTCAACACTTTTAAATTTACTGCACAATTTTCCCCATTCACCTTCTCCTATCATATTTACCTTTTCGTTCACTAGTTTAGTCATAAAACAATAGATATAAATAATTTTTCTTTCCTTCCTTTTTAAAACATCGTCGCGAGTCGCAAAGTAAGCTGTGTATGCGACTGTATTTTTGGAGCGAACAAAGCGCGGGAACCAATAGCATGCAGGCACAGTAATACTGGCGGATTGTTCCCCCGTCGCGCCCCCTTCGTACCAATATGTGATAAATCGCTCAGTGCCCAAGTTCAAGGCCAGCGTTCTTTTTTCACCGTTCGCGCGTACATTAACCTCCATTAGTCAGGTGATATCAATTCAGTTTCCACTGCTGGTTTTATGTTTCAGTATTTTCATGATCTTTTTTTATGAAATTATCGTTTCATTTAGCTGTACTAACATGATGGCGCGTGAATAAAGCTAATAAAACTTTGTAAAATATGATTTCTTTTCATCAGGATCAAATTTATTTGTGACCCATGATCAAAGGTATACTTGGTGCTGTTGCCTGTCTTAGTTTTCGGGAGCGTTCCAAAAATACCCTGTATATTTTATGATACGGCGCGATGTCACCCTACAATACTACGGCAGCGTTCCTATATGTACTTATACCATACTAGTGTTGCCCAAATGCAAGAACAAGACGAGACTTAGCCAGTCTTGGTCTTGGTCTTGCGCCAATACACCTGGTCTTATTCTTGGTCTTGGTATTGCACTCCCAGTCTTGTTCTTGGTCTTGATCTTGCAGCAAGAGTCTCGCAAGTCTCGCAATTACCTATTAGCCGATTGCTATTTATTAAACGTTACTTTAGATCTTAGAACAACTTAACACAGTAGGTACATTTTGAGCTTGAATTGACATAGCCATAAAAAGACCAACCAAATTAATAAATGTCTAAACATTTAATGAGAAATTCGAAAAATCCACTAATAACGGGTGGGTTTCGAACCCACGACCTAAGCGATCCGTGCCGATGCTCTAACCAACTGAGCTGTCTACCGTGTCTCACGGCCACGGGAGTCAGTTTGTTTCTTAATAAACGTTTACATTTAATAAGCTTACATGTTCTAAAACTTAGTCAAAACATATAAAAAACAAATTCATGACATTAACTTGACTGTATTATAAAGAACATTATCTGTCTAGAAAGAGATAGATAGACCCTTATATGAAATGGAATAAAAGAGTTATACAATTTACCATTTGTATAAATAAAAAATTAAATACAATACAAATTTAATTACATAACAGTATACAACAGTTTTGACATTACTGTTACTTTATATTAATTCTTTTGACCAAGAATTAATACAAAGTAACCATCTGGCTGACTCATCACTTAACCTATTTCTATGTTTTCTAATTACTAATGATGCTTTAGAAAATAATCTCTCAGCAGGTACTGAAGTTGCAGGTATTGAAAGAAAATCACGGGCCATCATAGATAAAGTCGAATATTCTGTCTCATGCGTCCTCCACCACTCTAAAATATCTTCCAAACTGGCGGCTCTGGGTTTACTTAGGTATTCCTCCAACTCGCCTATAACTAAGCCTTGATAAAAAGATCCAGATCCAGATGACGTCGAGGAACATGCATGCAGTTTCTCAAAGTGTAATAGACTTTGAGAAATTGCATGCATCTTCTTCATCTTCATCATATTCACATACTTTCTTTTCATTTCTTGGTGATTCTAGAGACTTATTCACTGAGTGTAGACTTTTATATTCTTTATAATGTTCATTAAATTTGCGCAGGCTTTCTGTTTTAATTTGCTTCCCCCATAATGTCATGTCATAAGTCTGAGTCTTATGCCTTGGGTCTAAAATTAAAGAAGTACAATAAATCCAGTTGCTCTTTTTATAATGTTTAAGCATTTTGTCTCGAGCTGCTTGAAAACCCAGAATGAGCCTTTCATTCACTTCGGATCGATTAGGTTTCTCATCTAATTGTTTTACCATGGATTCAATTTTATTGAGCAAGAGGTTGAATGATACAATGACTAGCGGTAATGTAACATATTTTTCTCCACCAAGTTTCGTTGTTAGAAGTTTAAAGTTTATTAGAAACTTGAAAATCATTCAATTCGGTGACAGAAGTGCACAATATGTTAATGCCAGTTCTCACTTTTAAACCAAATCCAATCATATCATGTATGGAATTCCATCTCGTTGGACAGTCGAGTATGGGATTCAGATTTGATGGCACGCCAGCTGCTTCACAAGCAGACTCAAACTTCCTATTCAATATCTCACTTCTTTTTATTTTACTGGAAATACTGCGTAATTTTGTTATAGCTGTACGTGAGTCAGCAATATTTGGCGCATATTATATAGAAAATATACTTGCGTAGCTTCGTCATCGAAAAATGAGAAGGGAAGATATTTTTAGCCATCCAATCAACTGTAGCTGTCATTGATATATATATATATATATATATATATACGCTCTCTTGAAGAACTACAGACCGATTTCCCTTCTGAGCCGCGTCTACGTGCTGTTTTCGAGAGTCATTACGAATCGTCTCGCGCGCAGACTTGACGACTTCCAGCCTCCCGAACAAGCCGGTTTCCGAAAGGGCTTTAGCACCATAGACCACATATACCCTACGGCAAATTGTACAGAAGTCCGAAGAGTACAATTTGCCACTATGTCTGGCGTATGTGGACTATGAGAAAGCCTTTGATTCCGTCGAAATTTGGGCGGTGCTGCAGTCCCTTCAGCGGTGCCAAGTTGACTGTCGGTATATCAAAGTGCTGAAGTGTTTGTACAATAGAGCTACGATGGCTATCCGAGTACAGAACCAGAATACGAAACCTATCCAATTGCAGAGAGGTGTAAGACAGGGTGATGTTATATCCCCGAAACTCTTCACCGCTGCATTGGAAGACGTTTTCAAGCTTCTGGACTGGAAAGGATACGGTATTAACATCAATGGCGAGTATATCACTCACCTTCGATTTGCCGACGTTATAGTCCTTATGGCAGAATCGCTGGAGGACCTAAGCACTATGCTCAATGACCTCAATAGTGTCTCCCAACGGATAGGTCTTAAGATGAACATGGACAAAACCAAAATCATATTTAACGTCCATGTCACACCTATGCCGGTAGTTGTTGGGAGCACTAAGCTCGACGTTGTTGAGGAGTATGTTTACCTGGGACAAATAGTCATAATATATGTGTTATGTATATTTTTTCTTACCTGTCCACTTTTTCTGGCGGTTATTAAAAAACTTGTGATATCTCCACTTAATTTTGGTTTTTCAGGAAAAAATATTTGTGATTCCTTTTTGTGGAAAGATATTAGATGCTTCCTTAAGCCTGAAGTGTTTCTGTTTTTCATTTTTATTTCAACCTTTTTATGTTACATAATATACACAAAGCAATTTGGGATGCATAAGTTATCCAGCTGCCTTAAGCGAACTGTAGAAAAGGAAGGTGATCGATTTCGAGAGGGTAGTGCGGCTAACAGCACCGCCCAGCGCAGCGGGAAATCTCATGGCAACGCAGATGTATTGTCAAGAAGACTTTGTCCTGAAGATTGCAAGCGTTGTACTAGGCAAGAGGGTAAAGAAGTGGTATATGTGAGGATACTCAGGACAGACCAGCTCAGCAATGAGTGGAAGGACAGCCTACAACATGCACAGCAGGAAGATTCGGACATTAAGCCGGAATTCTGGAACAACAAACATTCTGGAATGGATGAAGGCCAGTGCTCCCAAGCCCAAGTGGAGCGACGTCTCAGCAATGAGTTCGACCACGAAAAGCTATTGGGCCCAATGGGACAGCTTGCTGATTCAGGATGGAGTCCTGTGCCGTAAATGGGAAAATGGTCGGGGAGACAGGTGTCATTTGCAAATGGTTGTCCCTAAGGCTAAAGTACCGGATGTTCTACAGCTGTACCATAGTGGTGGTTCAGAAGGCCACCTGGGAGTTAAACGAACTCTACTGAAGATCCGAGAACGGTTTTACTGGGTCCACTGTCGTGACGATCTCGAGGACTGGTGCCGCAAATGTACAAGTTGTGCGACTGTAAAGGGACCTCAAACTCGTAGTCAAGGCGCATTGAAATTGTACAATGTTGGTGCACCATGGGAGAGGATAGCCATTGACGTTGCGGGGCCGTTTCCGAAAAGTGAAAGTGGTAACAAGTATTTCATGGTTGTGATGGATTACTTCACTAAGTGGCCAGAAGTCTTCGCCATTCCAAATCAAGAAGCTTCAACAGTTGCAGTTAAACTAGTTCATGAAGTCTTCTGTCGTTTTGGAGTACCCTTAGAGATTCACAGCGATCAAGGAAGGAATTTTGAGTCTCAAATATTCCAGGAAACTTGCCGAGTAATGGGTACTCATTAAACAAGAGCAACTTCTTACCACCCACAATCTGATGGAATGGTAGAAGGATTTAATCAGACATTGGAAAGGTACCTGGCAAAAGTTGTGGAAAAACGGCAACGAGACTAGGACAGGCACATACAACCGTTTTTGTTGTCATATCGAAGCGCTGTTCACGAAAGTACATCAGTGTAAGTACACCAGCTTTCGCAAACTTTGGGAGAGAATTACGGCTGCCTGCAGACCTGATCACCGGAATACCACCTGATGCATCACGCAGTATAACCGATCATGCAAATGACTTGCGGAACAAAATGAATGACATTTATGAGCACGTCAGACAGTTGGGCCAACAAACGTCTGAGAATATGAAAACACGGTATGACCGCAAAATGAACAACAAAGGGTTTGACGAAGGTTCACTAGTGTGGTTACACAATCCAGCTCGCAGCAAAGGGAAATCTCCTAAGCTTCAAGCTAAACGGGACGGACCGTACCGGATTGTGACAAGGATAAATGACGTAACCTACCGGATACAAAAAGGTGCCAGAGGTACTCCTAAGATCGTCCATGTGGATCGACTGGCGCGTTATTATGGGGCCAATAATGCTCGGGACGAGCATGTCTTAGGAGGGGGCAGTGTTGCACGCCACTATTAATGTCTTGTACATGGCAACACTAGTTACACTAGCGCCCTCTAGTGTCGAGTAGCAGAACTAGGAGAGTCAAGATCCTTCCAGAAACTTCGGGACCGATATGTACTCGAACATTCTAGATGTCGCTACAGTAGAAGTTTCTGGAAACTATCTGAGGCCCTATATAAGGCCGGTGTTACGGCCCACAGCTACCTATCCAAGGAGTAGGGTCCTCCGCGGACAATTAACGGAAGAACCTACAAGTAGATGCAGGTCGGGCCTTCTAAAGGCCAAAGTGGTAAGTTTCTAATTACAATAAACAATCAGGGGGGAGCGTTCTATTCTACTGCAATTAAACCGAGCTTACTTACCTATAACCAAGGCGACTGGTCCCTCAGGATTCGGTCAGGTCGCATGTGGTTGTATAGTGCTAGGAAAGTAAGGGTCAGTGATGTGTATCTGGGTGTGGCTGGTAGTGTTATTGACCTTATTCGACCGTTGCCATCTGCAGCAGTTCGGACTTCAGCACCGCTCCAAATTATGGTATCCTTCCTCGGCGCCGTCCACAGTCACTTTCTTCGCTCGACACGATGACAGTCCATCAACTCTGTCGTACGATTAACTACCTTACAGAAGCCACCAACTCTCGTTTGTTATAAAGCTTAACCCGCGAAACGAACACAGAACGTACGGATCAAAGGTCACTACCGCTTCGCGTGGCAACAGTTATTTCTAGAATATCAAATACCGCACTAGTAGCTAATGCAGTCGAATCCACTTATACGGACTCAGCGTTAAACCCAAATAAGTCCCGGGTGGAGCTCTCAGTAAGGAATGCGCGTTACAAATCTTAGACCGTATATTTACTAGACGCGCCTACTATTCCGAGTTCCCGACACAATGACAGCGTGCCATCTATCGCACCGCTGAATAAGGACTGATATTTGCCCTCGCGCGTCCTTGACACGGCGGGACGTCAAACCGGTATCGCCGAGGCGCGCGCGCCCTCTGTCGTCAATTCTTGACATTAGCGCTTGGCGCGAACAGCCGGTATAGACCACGACCGGGGCAGTATTAAATTGGCGATACAAGAGAATACTTCGAAGCGAAATAACTGCGAACTAAAGTGATTGTGTTTTATTATTAGTGTAGTTTTATATTGTAATTAGTGTTGTGTAATTAAAGTGTCAATTTTGGTAATTCAATCGGCAGAACCCCAAGCTCGTAACAATATCTACCTATCCTTACCATTATCTAATTACAATATTCCTTGCGAGATCAGCATAATGTATTCGTGTCCATTCTGAGCACCCGGAAACTTATTTTATCCTTTGGAACATGTACTCTGTGGCGGCATTCAAACAGTGACCAATGTAATGCGTGCGGCGCGGCGGCGACGATTGTATGCGATATCAATAGAAGCCGCCGGCGCGTGTATCTTAACCTTGTACCACTTGTACTTCCGAATAGCTGCAAAATTTCTTTGACAGGTTAGTATCCGACCTTTGATGATGCCGACAACAAGACGCCGCGCACTATCAAAGTGCCGATGGTCAAAACTAGGGATGCACTGTTTTTTCTTTTAATGGATATTTTCATCCGCTATGTATATTTATGGTATTGTTCGTAATGCGCATAAGTCCAATTATCCATTTTTTTATATATTTTTTGCGTGTCATAGAGTCCCTAAGCGTATAACCGAACTCCTATACTCCCTGAAACGACACTCAGTCCTAACTGCAAGACGCAAGAGTCCCGCAGGCTTAGTCTTGTTCTTGCTCAAATCTTGCACGGTCAGTCTTAGTCTTGCTCTTGCTCTTGCTAAAATTAGGCGGTCTTGTTCTTGGTCTAGGTCTTGCAAAAATGCAAGAACAAGACCTAGACTGCAAGAACAAGACCGATTTTAAGTAAGTGTAGAGGCGGCATATGTATAGTATAAATACATATGCCTCCTCAACACTACTCGCGAAGTAGATCGAAGTTGGACGAGGCGAATAGTGTAGAGAGGTACTTTTTTCGCTTCGTGCAACCTCGCTTCACCTCGGGCGACTTCCGATGCAAATCTTCTATGTGGTAAGATTATAAGTGTGTTATTTAAAATTTAAAACTTTGACCAACTGTTAGGCTGACCCAACTAACATCATCAGGATTTATTAAATCATCAAAATATTTAGTTTTAAGTTCCTCAGTAATTCCTTGATAGTTAATTTTACTGTGTACATTATTTTTTAATACACTGGTTTTGTAATTTAAACTTATACACGTTATAACCGCTGAGTGATCGATCAAAGTGCTCTCTAAAACAATTGTTATTGATGGGAGTTTAGCTTTAATCATCGCATGATCTATGCAATTATTAGCTCTAGTCGAGTAAGTATGACCACTTAATATACCGTGAATTGCTAGTAAGTTTATGTAGTCTAAGGAGTTACGATCTTCATTATTGAGTTTTACATCTATGTTTAGGTCACCCATTAAAATTATGTTACTAAAATTCGCGAAAGTTGTAAGTAATATATTTAATGATCATCGATCGATTATTATCGATGTTTTTATTTGATGGAGATCTATAGATGCCTATCACAACCGTGTCCTTGTTAAATTCAATAGCTAAACAGGTGGCATCATTTAAGAATTTTTCTTCAACAGAACAGCAATAACTTTGTTTAGTGTACGCTACGATACCGTCGTTTTGATTTTGGTTATTTTTTGTAAAGTGAGTATTGCAGTTTTTTAGAAACGGAAAATGTACGCTTTTAGAATTCCAAGTTTCAATTAATATACAGGCTAGACCAAATAGTGACGTCCAAAAGAAAAATTTAAGTTCCTCACATCTAGGGGGTCTAGGGCATTGAGTTATACAAAACTAGAGAAGCAAACCACATTGCCGCGCGTCGTAAAAAGTGTAACCACTATCCAAACGCGGCGACGTAGCTTTGAAATCATTAAAATTTTAAAGTAAACATATATCTGTCTCACTCATACAAGTCGCGGAAAACAATATCGTCCCTAATATTAGATAAAGATAGACACACAAACATGCAGTGGCGGGTTGGTGTTGCATACTTTATGAAATTTTACCCAAAATGAGCAATATAAAGGAGTTTTTTTTAAAGTTGCAGTAAATTGTTTTTTTTTTAATTTGTATATTTTCTTATTAGATGAACAGAAGTAAGCATAACTAATGAAATAAAAGATGTTTTCATATATTATTTTTATTGTACTAATAAATCAAACAAAAAAATAAAGCAAATAAAAAAAAACAATTTAAGGTTTTTGAAGTAAGATCTGTGTTGAATATGCATAAGTTGTGAAATCATCAGCAAGTTTTTGTCTCTTAAATTTAGTTTCATGACATTAACTACAAAAACTTTGGTTATCAATAAATTTCGTTGTTTTCTTGTTTATAAAATTTCCATACTACTTAACAACTTTCAAAAAATTTATATTTTTTTTGCAACAATACTGAGGATAGTTAATGGATTCAGGCGTGACTTTGCGGAAGATTATTTGTAAGATAATATAAATGGTTTAGTCTGTAATACTAATCCGCTTAAATATTCATAATAGTCCATACTCTCAAACTCCGCTATGAAGCATCAGTTTGTTATATAATTGCCTTTTGGATTCATTTTTGTGTGTTTGAGTGTATAATTTACTTTCGTGGTACAGTTTTATTTTTAAGTACTTATAAATAATGGCATTAATCAATAAAAAGGAATGATCAACTTGTATTGAAGATAAATGATCCCCCGGGTGTATTGCAAATTCTTTTAATAATTTATTTCCTTAAACCTCTTTTAATATTTTTGTAGCTAATGTCATAAGACCAAATTTAGTAGACAAAGACTTAGTTTCGGAAAGTTTGCAATGCAAACTTATTAATATAAAATAAAATAATAAAATATAATTAATAGACCATTCATGAATAAACTAAAATAAGAATAATTAATTATTTTGTATAAAGGTTGAAACATAGTTTTTATTTTTAAACAAACAATTTTACTTGTTTATTTAAAAACAAAATTAACTTATTCCATAAATTATATAGTCTCCGATTAATGTGGAAAAATCACAAACACAGAAAAGTGGCAACATTGAACTTAAATTGCAATATTCGATATTTTATTTAATTTTTTAGTGTTTTAAACGTTAGTATGAATATATAAATAAAAACTTACGTGTGGAAAGTGATTCCGCTTGATTTATTATGATTTTGTGACCTTGAATCGCATTCTTTCACTACGCATTTACCAATTTTTTGTCGTGAATCGTTCGGCTCAACTCGGTCGGCGTCGCATTGGACACTGAACCGACGTTCGCTGAGTATAAGGCTGTGGCCATATGTGAAGTGGCAACGCTTTGGCGCGGCAATTACTTATCTAGTGTAACATATAGATCAATGGTCTAGGGCCGATTTTTTGTAGTTTTGAAGTTATAATTTGTTTTGTATTTTTTTAATGTTTTTTAATCCTTTTTTTGTTTTGTTTTATCCTGTATATATCACATGTTATATCTAGTCTTGTTAGAAGTATTTCAAATTCAGTAAAATGTTTGAAGATGCTTCTGATATTTTGCGTTAGTATTTGTAAATTATTATTCGTTGCTAGTTGCGATTTTAAAAGAGCGTTGCAATATTCTGGACTACACAAGAAAAACGCACCCGCTCTAATATTGGTTTTCGTTAAGTTATTATGGTTTATAAGATCGTATGTAACTTAAAACTAGTGACCGACCGCAGATTCGATTTCGGTTTCGGCAAAGTTTCGGCAAAAATCTAGTTTCGGTAATAGTTTCGGTTTCGGCACAAAATCTGCCGAACCTTCGGCGGCGTCGAAACTCAGTGTTCGTGGATTATCGTGCGTCGTTCAGATGAGTTCGTGATTCGTATATTATTCATAATTATACAGAAACAGAAACAGAATGTTTTTTATTCAATATAGATTGTAAATAATACTTATTGAAACTAACTCTTTTGTTTAATTACCACTGGTTCGAAAAAAAACCCCTGTTCTTGGAAAAATCAGCAAGAAACCCAGCGGGACTTTCTTTTTAAATAACAGCTTACAATCAGAGGCGTAGCCTGGACTAATACAAGCATGCGCGAAGTTGCATCAGCGAGTCCCCTTTTCTTTCGTTTCACGGGTCTACCGAATAGATCTATCCTACCTAACATGCATTGACACGACAAACGAGGGCGACACTGAAAGTGGCCACTTGTAAACGATATAATAAAAAAATAAGTTCAAATTTTGAAAATGGAACTCTGCCAATATTATTGTGTATGTATGTATTTTATTAATTTGTCATTTGTTTACGATTTGGCGACAAATCGAAAATTGTCTGTGTCACATCAGCATGAATTTAACGCGAGAAAATTTTCGTACACTGATTTTTTTATGAATTTCGATGTTATTTAAGTCAACAAGAAAGATATGATAGACTTCGATTGGCCTTTCACGATGTAGCCTCATCTCGTGCCGCTGTTTATAACTGGTTTAATGAGTTTAAACGTGGACGCACTAATCTCACCGATGATCTTGATTATTTAGTTCCATTGATTTAGTCTTGTATAACTCAATGGGGACGGCCTTCTACGGCGACGACTGAAGATAACATCAGTGTTGTGCGCCGTGTGATAGAGACTGACAAAAAGTGACTTATCAGCAGATTCGAACAAGATAAGGCATCGGTATGAGTCAAGTGCACAAAATCCTCCATGAATATTTAGCAGTCATGAAGCTTTGTGCCCGGTGGATACTTCATAACTTGACAGAGGACCAAAAACTCCGTCGTGTTGATTGGTGTCGTGAAATGGTTCAAACATTTAATGGAGGTGACTCAAATGCTGTGTTCAACATACTTACAGGTGGCGAAAGCTGGATTTATTATTATAATCCTGAAACTAAGAGACAGTCTGCTGTCTGGGTGTTTCCTTCCTTGAAACAGTGGTAGAGCCACGCGGCAGCTTTTGCTGTCGCACGGATGGGCCGGCTCGAACCGGGGTGGTACCACGACCTCACAGAAAACCAGCGTGAAGTAGAGATTTACCTCTGCGTTTCGCTTGGTGAGTGCAGGTGGCCGGAGGCCCTTTTTACTGGAAATGAGGCATTCCATCTTAGTCCTCACGGGTGACAACGCATCTACATTTTGATTTGTAATAGATGATAGATGTAGATGTCTATGGGCCGCAGCAACCACTTACCATCAGGTGGACTGTGTGCTCGTTTGTCACCCTTTTTTATATAAAAAAAAAAAAAAAAAGTTGCCAACTAAAGTGAAGAGCAGTCGAAGCGCGGGGAAAAAAGATGGTGGCCTCGTTCTTCGGAAGGACAGGTAATTACTCAACAGTTGTTTTAGCGGATTGAAAAACAGTTCTGCAGAATGCTACGCTAACAATTGTTTGCTATTTGTCTTGGAAAAAGTTCGGGAGAAACGACCTCGCAGTAGGATCCTCCTTCACTACGACAACGCCTCGTCGCACACTGCCAAGCAAACAATCGACTACTTGGCGACGTTAGACGTGGAGTTACTGGGTCACCTGCCCTATAGCACCGACCTCACACTTTGCGATTTTTATTTATTTCCTTATATCTTTATATATAAAAGTTACGTGTCACATTGTTGTCCGCGATGAACTCCTAAACTACTAAACTGATTGCAGTGAAATTTTGCACACTGTATGCAGTTTGGTCCAACTTCAGAGATAGGATAGTTTTTATCCCTATAAGTGACCCTCAATATTTTTTTATTACGAATTTAAGAATTTTATAGGACACAGGGTCGTCGGAGAGGGCAGAACAACGTTTGCCTGGCCAGCTAGTATATTATATATTTCCTTATATATTATATTTTATATTTTAAACTAGAAATAGCTTGGTTGTGATCACCAGAACCAGAGTGACCGACATAGCCCAACGGATTAGTAAGCTGAAGTAGCAACGGGCCGGCCACGTAGCTTGAAGAACCGACAACCGATGGGGAAAAAAGGTTCTCGAGTGACGGCCTCGTACCGACGGACGAAGTGTAGGGCGTCCCCCCACTAGATGGAGTGACGACCTGGTAAAAGACATGCAGGAAGTCGATGGATGCAGTGCTTTGTGGCACTCCTTGGGGGAGGCCTATGTTCAGCAGTGGACTTGTGAAGGGCTGTAATGATGATGATGATGATGACTTTGCAAATCTTGAGACGATTACTGCCGATACAAATGTTTTGTGTTTTAGTTTTAATAACAATGAGAGTATACCTGTTTAATATACCAAAGTGAAATATAACGTAAATATAGACAACAAATGAACACATGAGATATTTATATAATGTAGTGTTGGGAAAGAGGGTAAAAATGTGGAAGAGAATATGAGCAAATGAAGGTGGATTGGTGGTCTCCCACTTGTTTTGGCAGTATAAAGTGTCGCACGGGCGACTGAGAGGCGACAGTCTGTAGTTCTACGAGTCTCATGTCGTTATTGTGCCCGTTAGGCTAAAACATTACTTCTACACTGAGATTCTGCCCGAATACGACAAGTGATGTGGTTCAAGGAAGGTCGTGTTGCTGAGAGGCTGCCCTGTGTACATTGAGATGGGTAGTGATGCTGTTGGTGTGCATACTTTGGTGTCGTCATGTAATTGGGGTCCTGATAGTAAGCGGGGTTTTTTAACGAGTGATGTTCTTCTATTTAAATACTTTTGAGAGTGGTTTCAAACATCAGAAGTAGAATAAATTATAAAACATGACGGCAGGTGCACTATTGCACGTGCGGCAGCGTCGGTGTAGCTAGACAGAATTCTTGTAAACAACACGTGAACAACACACCTGCGCCATTGCACCTGCGGTGGCGCCCGTTTTGCTTGTATAAAACGGACGAAGCGGCCGCCATTAGGAGTTCGGACAGTCTTGGCTACCCTATATAGTATATTATCTATGGTCTTGGCTCTGACATGGAACGGTGCGCTTGTCGTATTCCGTTACTAGTTTATCCTTGACTCGTTGGATAGTTAATTCGTGTAAACGAATTAGTTATTATTCCTAACTACAAAATTTGTTTCTGTACTACATTTAACTAATCTTTCTACTGTAACATAACCGTAAAAAGATTAAAAATTAAGTAAATATAAAGAATTTAGAAGTTTGCCTAGACAGTTTTATTTTTTCAGATGTAGCAGTTGCGTCTCATCCTTAACTTTAATATGAGATGAGTCAGCCGTTTTACGGAGATATACGTTTCCATGGCTAGTCCAACAAAATTTATAGCCTTTCAGTTTTTGCGTAACTTCTTACTAAGAAGAATAATCTTCGCCCTTTGTTCATTAAACCTTCAGATACATAAAGAAGATTGGCCAAATCGTACCAGACGATGAAACGATGGCGTCACTATATGAAATATTTATGAAAAATATCCTTATTTTTTAAGGTCTTAAAAAACACAAAAAATACCTCTCTAAGTAGCCACAAAAAAGTTATTCTTTTATTTTTGTTTTTGTAACTGTTCCGAAATTATTTAAAATTATGGTTTCTGAACGCACTGGAACTCACCTAATGACGATTCATTTCACGTATGAAAGGACTTATTCACGTTTTTCTGAATAGTTGTTAACTGTAATTTAATTCAATTAGTATATAGGCATCAAATCAACTACTATACTGATTTATTATGTACTGGATTCGTGTCATAAAAATGATTATGTAGCTTCATAGTTAGCTAAGCGTTTTGTTCAATTACGTACAACGAGACATCATGTGTCATCGTCAAGTTATATAATCTGTGGTCATCGATCGACATTGATTGTCATCCGGCAATCACCTACATATCTATATATCTTATTTGCTTCATTCGTTGTGGATTGTTATACGTACTGTACTATTTTAGATTTTTTTCTGTTGTTTTGACCTCGGCATTGTTTTACGGACTGATAACTACCACTTGTAACGATTATTCTGTGTTTTTGATTTCTGGACACCGATTTTGCATCTTCCATATTTGTGAGAGACATCATGCAGACTACAGCTACACAACAACGACAACTAGCCCTGCGATTGCTATGTGTTAATTGTAACATATGCATTGATACACTTCGCCGCCATCTCATTTTTGAGCTTGATACCAGAGTAATTTCTAAGATCCGCGAGTGGAATTCTTAAATAATAGTACATATTTACATACCTACTTATTTTATTACACTAACATAAGCCATCACACACAATCGTACATCACAATACAAATCTAATTCTTATTTTATATCACTGAAGAAGATTACATATGTGATGCTAACCTCAAAAGTATTGTTGACGTAATTATAAAAAACTGTGGCTATTTAGATATGATTTTCATACAGGATGGTGTTTACAATACAAAAACAAACCAATCTAGCGATTCGAACCGCTCTACGCTGGATGCGATGAAGTGGAAGGAGCTGGCATTGGGGAGCCCCTGCCCAGAGATGGGAACAGTATTCCATGTGAGGCCGAACTTTTTTATAAAGGATAGGGTGACAAACGAGCACACAGTCCACCTGATGGTAAGTGGTTGCTGTGGTCCATAGATATCTAAATCTATCCTCGTTTGCGACTCAAAATGTAGAGCCGTTGTCACCCGTTAGTACTAAGACGGAATGCCTCTTTTCCAATATAAAGTGTCTCCGGTTCTCTACACTCACCATACGAAACACAGCAATGTAAAGCTGCTATTTTACGCTGGTATTCTATCGGAGAGCGTGGTCCTTCCCCGGTCGAGTCGACCCATTTGTGCTACAACTATACTACTAATATAGCTGCAGCATGACTCTACCACGTGTAGAACTTTGTAAAGTTTGTAAACTTGCGCTTTGTAAAGTTTCAAGCGATGTGCCGGCATGAAATACTGTCTCGCTCTGCTGAGCACGCCAAGCTTTTTAGAGGCCAATTTGGCCTTCCCTTCCAAGTGACCACGAAACTGCACACTATTTGATATGTCGACGTCGAGGATTCCGATGCTATTTGAGGTAGCAAGAGGAGTGCCTTGAAACTGAGGAGACACGACAAAGGGGTTCTTTTTAGCGGTAAACGTGCAAACTTGTGTCTTATGAAGATTGAACTGGACTAGATTTAGTCGCCCCGAATCCGAGACTTGGTTTAGCAAAGACTCGACTTCAGACACAAGTTTGTCCGAGAAATATTGGCACGGCCGGTATATAAGGCATTACCAGTGCTATCGTCTGCACAGCAATGAATGTTACCAGTTTGCAACATATCATTGATATGCAGGAGAAACAGCGTTGGTGATAGCACGCATCCTCGTGGAACACCAGCGTTGATAGGCTTGAAATCAGAGCATGCACCATCTACTACGATCTTGATGCTCCGATCAGCAAGGAAACTGGTAGTCCATTTGCACAATTTCTCGGGAAGCCCATAGGAAGGAAGCTTTAAAAGAAGCGCTTTGTGCCAGACCCGATCGAAGGCCTTCGCTATGTCCAAACTAACGGTCAATGCCTCCCCCTTGGATTATACTGCCTCCGCCCATCTATGAGTCAGGTAGACCAGAAGATGACCAGCTGATCGACCCCGACGAAAACCGTACTGACGGTCACTAATCAGCTGGTGATCCTCAAGGTACCTCATAAGCAGTACCATCTTTACCATAAGGGCACACGGGGCCCGTGCCCAGTATCGTCACGGGGGCCCCCGAAAGGCCGATATATTCGCTTACACTATGCAATCTTTTTTTCTGTTTTAGGAAAATTTAACCCAACACAAAATTTTTAAGAGTGCATGCGGCCGTTGTTAGTGACTTTCTGGAAATCTTGAGCAGTGACAACCTACACATTGCCGAGTTTGACAGAAAAAGTGGCATTGACAGTTTTCTTAGGTAGAAAATATGTAGTTCCACGTTTCGCCGCCATCTAAACGTTTTTTCGAGCTGTACAATAGCCATACTCATAGCCTGGATTTTTTTTTTAATTTTCGGCAATCTATGTATTTATATAATTACAGCTAAATAAATGTTCTTGATTAAATTGATAATATGAAAAGACACGAATATAGGTTAGTAGCTTAGCGAATTTTAATCGGACACCAGAATTTTTTTTAAATCTTTTACTAAAAAGTGAATATTTTAATAATTATAAAAAATATCTAAAAGTACCTACATTGCAAATTCGAGTTTGCAGAGTTTATACAATGCACTACATAGAAGTCGACATTGTGTTTGGTTGGGGGATTTCCCGAAATTTTAAACTTGTACGGTTAAGTTTGTGGTATGATTTTGTTTTGTTTCATAGAAATTATTTAAAATAATGAAAAATATATCTCCTGATCCTGATACGTATTGTGATGAAAATTTAACAGAAGAATTACGCGATATTTAGATTAGAAAAGGGCCATTATTTTTCCAAAATAAAAATGGTGACGAAACTTCTGCAAGTTTTCCAGATTCAAGCGGTAAAAAAAACTATATATTTAACTATAAGTATTTTTACCTGTAAATTGATGAATGGTGATTCTTTAGAAAGAAAATGGCTTCTTTTATTCACCGTCGAAGAAATCTGTGTACTGCTATAGCTGCCGCATATTTAATGCTACTACTGGTACTGGGCATAATTTGAGTTCTCCAAATGAATATAAAGATTGGAAGCATATAAGTAATTTATTAATTGAGCATGAGAACAGTTTATAGCACAGGCAATTAATGATGAATTATGTCGCAAGAAGCAAAAATACTGGAGGAGTTGACAATTAGTTACTGTCTCAATATAATACATAAGTCAGTTATTGGAAGAATGTACTTAGAAGAATTGTTGCAGCAGTGAAATTTTTAGCTTCTAGAGATCTTGTTTTTCGTGGTGATAATGAGATATTGGGGTTTCAAAATAACGGGGATTATTTAGGATGCTTAGAATTGATTACTGAATTTGATCCTTTTCTTGCTGATCATATACGAAACTGCAGAAATCGTGGAAAAGGAAGAATGAATGAAGAAAAATAAAATGAATCATTATATTTGTCTGCGAATATATGCAATGAGTTTATTAATTTAATGGGACAGCTAGAAGAATTGTTGCAGCAGTGAAATTTTTAGCTTCTAGAGATCTTGTTTTTCGTGGTGATAATGAGATATTGGGGTTTCAAAATAACGGGGATTATTTAGGATGCTTAGAATTGATTACTGAATTTGATCCTTTTCTTGCTGATCATATACGAAACTGCAGAAATCGTGGAAAAGGAAGAATGAATGAAGAAAAATAAAATGAATCATTATATTTGTCTGCAAATATATGCAATGAGTTTATTAATTTAATGGGACAGCAAGTTTAAAAAACAACTGTAACCTTCCTCGTTAGATAGTAAAAGACGGAGAGCCTATTGAAAGATTTTTGCAGTTTTTTCCTATGGATAAACATTGTGCAAAATGTATAGCAGATAT
Organism: Parnassius glacialis; assembly: GCA_033319125.1. Lineage (NCBI taxonomy): Eukaryota > Metazoa > Arthropoda > Insecta > Lepidoptera > Papilionidae > Parnassius > Parnassius glacialis. The sequence goes on from JAVANC010000017.1 coordinate 34,336,245, forward strand.
CATTTTAAACTTTTTAAAAGTCATGATAATTTTTTCTGAAGCTTTGTCCTCAATTTTAAGTGACATCAATCAACCAAGAGAAACAAGAAACAAAGCCCAAAGCCTAGCAAAAAAATGGGAGAAATTGAATACTCTACTTTTAACGGAGATATGCTTAGAGTATTAGTTAGTTGAATTCTCTAAGGAGATATGGAATGATTTTTCGGGAATTATGTTTACACAATAGCACTATGACCATGGACGTTGCAACAAAACTTTACGCATCTCTGACTGATATCGGTTATGTCAATAAGACACGCAATAATTTCAATCAGTACGAATCGATCGAAGAAAATATCCAAATACTGATTATAAAGATAAGTCTGAAAGAAAAAGAATTTGCAGCACACGCGTTACTTTTTTTTTTTTGAAGATACGTTTATTCCTTGTAATCGATACATTAAATTTACAATCGTTTAAGTTTTCTGTAAAAATGCAATGAATTTGAAGAATTGTATCATGAAGACACTAATGCATATGAGCTCAAATCAGAATGTTTTTATTTAGGGCAGTATTTAAAGAACATAGCAAAGGAATCTGTGGATTTGAATATGTAAGGCTGAGTTACATAAACTAATAAAGGTTGATAAATTAGAAGAAATTGTTCCCTTACTTAATGATTACCAATTGTAGTGGAGAGCGCGCATATTCCCACCTAAAGAGAATAAAAAATGAATTACGAACAACTATGTTACAAGAACGACTAACAAATTAGTCCATAATTATGTGTATATAGAGTGATATCCTTCAAAAAGTAGACTTTGAAGATATAATAGAAGATTTTGCACAACAGAAATCCCGAAAGAAACCTCTGTCGTAATGGTAACCAATTCAAAACATCAACATACTTAGGTAATTAATACCAATTAACTATAATAAATATAAGATCATATAGCAGAAAAATGTTTTTGTCATTTACTTTCCAACAGGGCCCCAAATTCTTGTGTGCCCAAGGGCCCCGGTATGGCCTAAGACGGCGTTGCTCATAAGCTGGCAGTTTATAATACAATACAATACAATACAATAACTTTATTTCAGGCATCAAGGACTTAAAAATTAAGAACATTAGCCCATAGCAATATATAACTTAACCTACAAATATATATAAAATATAGACATAACACTATTTAGGGAACTTTTTTCTTTGGCGCGTCCCTGTATCGGCGAAACACTACCCCAGAGGGCGAGAAATCGGGAGCGAGGAATGTCTCTTTATGTTTTGCAGGAACCTGGAGTACGTAGGATTTGAAGTTCGTTGACCTATTAGACTCCAGACGCTGCAAATGTAAAGAGATCGGATCCTCAAGCATTAGGTATGCTTACGCTACAAAAATACTGTAGATTCGGCATTAGAGCCGTCACGTCATTATGAAGCGACTGCACTAACCGGTAGTAAAATTGCGACTTCTCCAAAATAATGGATTCCATTATTTTGGAGAACAAAATGATAGCGATAGGCCTGTAGTTGGACGGGACTGAGCGGTCGCCGTTTTTAGGGATCGGGTGGACCAAAGCTGTCTTCCATGAATTCGGGACTACGCCTTGGGAGTAGGAGTACCGGAAAAGACGCGTTAAAACGGGTGCCAACTCCGGCACACGTCTTCAGCACAATGGGAGGGACTCCATCAGGCCCACTCGACTTGCTGACGTCCAAGGAGAAGAGTGCTTTGCGAACCAAGCGCTGTGTAAATCGCCCATCCGGCATGGAACACTCACACCGCGGGATGGTCGGCGGTGTGTTCTCCCTGTCATCTAGAGTCGAGTTGGACGCAAAGAGATAGCTTAAAAGATCGGCTTTCTCCTTTGCGGCATGGGTGACAGAAGTTCCCTTAGACAGCCTTGGCGAGAGACCAGAATATACGGGTTCCCGAAGGAAGGTGAACTAGCTTCTTGCCAATTCTGCCGATGTGCTCAGACCTTGCCTTGGCAATGACCTGGAGGCGAAATTATACTTCTTTTTAAGAGCGCTGGTGTTTACATCCCGAGACGTTGATGCGTCAGTCCAGGCCCGGTAGCACTCCTGCTTATAGCGTGATACTATTTTACAGGAGCGACCAAACCATGGCAGGAATCTTCCTCCGATGAGCACCACAGAGGATGGAATAAAAAGTTCCATACCCTGAAGTACCACATCAGCAACAAAATTGGCCACAACGCTGGGATCTTCCGGTGAGAAGAAAACCTGCATTTTTTTTGCATCCTACCCCAAGGTTAGGATGCAAAAAAAGACCGCACCCAATCCCAATCGGCCGACCTATAGTGCCAAACACGGCGTCAAGCTGCAGATCGCAACTGCGATGGGAGCGTGAGTGGCACCGTACTCCGGATCAGACAATGGTCCGAAGAGCCCAGAGGGGCATCGACGGAGACCTGATATCCGTCCGGATGAGAGGTCAGCAGAAGGTCCAACAGGGAAGGATAAATGATCCTCCACATCTGGTATCCGCGTAGGCGAAGTAACCAGTTGTGTTAGACCATATGCCAAGGCAAAGTCATAGACAGATCTACCCGCATGATCGGTTAAACGGGAACCAAGCCGTTCAGCGTGGTGGGCGTTAAATGTAAATTGATTGAGAGTCAGTACAGCACTGTCGCACCAGTGCTGACTTCAATATTCCTGCTTGAATATTTTGAAGTCAGTCCACTTCCCCCGTCACCCGCGCCAGTGGTATTGACCTTGTCTAAACGACCAAGTCAGTGCTTGGTCAGTCGCTGGCGCAAAGGATATTGCCTCCTCTACACTAGTCGCGAAGTAGATCGAAGTTGGACGAGGCAAATAGTGTAGTGAGGTACTTCGATTCGCTTCGTGCAACCTCCCTTTGCACTCCCTTTTTTTTCCGATTGCGATCGAGTCAAAGGACTTCGCGAAGTACCCCGAAGTTACACGAAGCGTCTTACTACACTACTCTGCTTACGCCAGCTATGAACATTTTTTTTATATCATCATTACAGCCTTTCATAAGTCCACTACTGAACATAGGCCTCCCCCAAGGAATGCCACAAAACACGGTCCTGAGCCACCTCCGTCCATCGACTTCCTGCATGTCTTACAAGGTCGTCACTCCATCTAGTGGGGGGTCGCCCTACACTTCGCCTACCCGTACGAGGCTGCCACTCGAGAACCTTTCTTCCCCATCGGTTGTCGGTTCTTCGAGCTATATGGCCAGCCCACTGCCACTTCTACTTACTAATTCGTTGGGCTATGTCGGTTACTCTGGTTCTACTGCGGATATCCTCATTTATAAGTTTATCACGCAGAGAAACCCCGAGCATAGCCCTCTCCATAGCTCGCTGAGCGACCTTGAGCTTCCTCATACGACCAGCAGTGAAGGACCACGTCTCAGATCCGTAAGTCATCACTGGCAACACGCACTGGTTGTGCAATTTCGTTTTCAGGTTTTGAGGTATGTCTAACGAGAAAATGTGTCATAGCTTCCCGAACGCTGCCCAGCCGAGTTGAATCCGCCGATTGACCTCTCGGTCGAAGTTGGACTTACCTAGTCGGACTATTTGTCCCAGGTAAACATACTCGTCAACAACGTCGAGCTTAGTGCTCCCAACAACTACCGGCATAGGTGTGACATGGACGTTAAACATGATTTTTGTTTTGTCCATGTTCATCTTAAGACCTATCCGATGGGAGACACTATTGAGGTCATTGAGCATAGCGCTTAGGTCCTCCAGCGATTCTGCCATAAGGACTATATCGTCGGCAAATCGAAGGTGAGTGATGTACTCGCCATTGATGTTAATACCGCATCCTTTCTAATCCAGTAGCTTGAAAAGGTCTTCCAATGCAGCGGTGAAGAGTTTCGGGGATATAACGTCACCTTATCTTACACCTCTCTGCGGATTTCCATCATAGCTCTACTGTACAAACACTTCAGCACTTCGATATACCGACAGTCAATTTGGCATCGCTGAAAGGACTGCAGCACCGCCCAAATTTCGACGGAATCAAAGGCTTTCTTATAGCCCACATACGCAAGGCAAAGTGGCAGATTATACTCCTCTGTCTTTTGTACAATTTGCCGAAGAGTGTGTATGTGGTCCATGGTACTAAAGCCTTTTCGGAAAGTGGCTTGTTCGGGAGGCTGGAAGTCGTCAAGTCCGCGTTCGAGACGATTCGTAATAACTCTCGAAAACAGCACGTAGACGCGGCTCAGAAGGGAAATCGGTCTGTAGTTCTTCAAGAAAACATTGTCGCCTTTCTTGAAGAACAAGATCAACGCACTTCTGCTCCACGCCTCCGGAGTAGTGCTACCATGGAGGACGGAATTAAAGAGCTCCTGAAGGACTTCAAGTACCGGTTTTCCACCCGCATTCAAAAGCTCCACTGTAATTCCAACCTCACCTGGGGCCCTGCCGTTTTTAAGGTGCTGGAGAGCCATTCTAATATCGTTTAGACTGACGTTTTTTTAAGGATAAGGGTGACAAACGAGCACACAGTCCACCTGATGGTAAGTGGTTGCTGTGGCCCATAGACATCTACATATATCTTCAATTAAGAATCTAAATGCAGATGCGTTGTCACCCGTGAGGACTAAGATGGAATGCCTCGTTTCCAGTAAAAAGGGTCTCCGGTTCTCTACACTCACCAAACGAAACACAGCAGCGTTAAGCTGCTATTTTACGCTGGTATTCTGTGAGACCGTGGTCCTTCTCCGGTCGAGCCAACCCATTCGTGCTACAACCATAATATAGCTGCAGCATGGCTCTACCACGTATATATCGGGGATATCTTCGGAATAGTGTCGGATAAAACTCGCTCTTGGATCGTTACTCACACTTGCATGTGGCTCCAACGATGACGTGTACAGCTGCCCATAAAACCTCTCAATCTCACTCAAAATCTCAGGTGTCCCGGAAACGATGCTGCCATACTCGGTTTTCAGCTTTGACAGTTGGCTCTTCTCTGGCAGACAGATCTCTGGCAAAGACTTTGGAGCCTTGGTTCCGCTCGATCGCTCCTTCAATACAAGCTGTATCGAAGTTGCGTAAGTCCCGCCGCATGCATTTGGAGATCTGTCTGTTCAGTTGCCTGTATGCTGTCAAATCTGTTGAAGAATGTAGCTTCATCTCCCGTCTAACAGCCATGAGATTAAGATGTGAACGGAGAGTTTTTGTGTTCTTCTGCGGCGGGTCTTGCAGAACTTAGCTCCGACCGCATGGACAGTTTCCACGAGCTTGTCATTCATATCGTCCACTTCATTGCAGTCTTCTAGGCACTGAAAACGGTTTTGTAAACTGAGCTGAAAGGTTTCGGGACTTTGGAACAGAGCAAGAGGGGGACGGAGCGTTGACTTCATAAGACGAGACCTCTCCAACTTAACGTTTAGGTTCAGTGTGCCTCTAACCATTCGGTGATCGCTACTAGTTTTCACCCTCGCGATCACGGAGACATTACTGAACAGTTGTCGTTTGGAGTTGTGTATCGCCAGCAACGCAAAATCAGGTATTTGCATTTAGAAAGACCCAAAATTAGGTGCTAATTAGGTGCCAAGTTTAAAAATTAGGTGCTCTAAAATTTTCACCGCAACGAACTGTTGAAATTTGCGTTGCTGGCCAAACGTGTCCCTAGTAACGCAATGAAGTTATTAGATATGCGATAAATATTAATAGCAAGGAATTAAGTGCTAATTAGGTGCTGCAAGTATAGGCAATGACAAAGCGCCCCTAATAAAAATAGTCGTTATTCGGAACAAAGCATATGCAAAATTCAGAATTTCTGAAAATCAGAATAGAATCAAAAATGCTTTTGCAAAAAGCCCAAATTAGGGGCTTTTTAGGTGCCAAGTTTAAAAAATTAGGTGCTCTAAAATTTTCACCGCAACGAACGATTGAAATTTGCGTTGCTGGCAAAACGTATCGCTAGCAACGCAATGAAGTTATTAGATATACCATAAATATTAATAGTGTTGCGCGCCACTATTAATGTCTTGTATATGGAAACACTAGTTACCACTAGCGCCCTCTAGTATCGAGTAGTAGAACTAGGAGAGTCAAAATCCTTCTAGAAATTTCGGGACCGATATGTACTCGAACATTCTAGATGTCGCTACAGTAGAAGGTTCTGGAAACTATCTGAGCCCTATATAAGGCCGGTATAGACCACGACCGAGTGAGTATTGAATTGGCGATATAAGCGAATACTTCGAAGCGAAATAACTGCGAACTAATGTGATCAGTAGTACAAATGTTTTATTATTAGTGTGGTTTTAAATTGTAATTAGTGTTCTGTAATTAAAGTGTCAATTTTGGTAATTCAATCGGCAGTTTTTAATTGTCTCGAACCCCAAGCTCGTAACAATAGCAAGGAATTAAGTGCTAATTAGGTGCTGCAAGTATAGGCAATGGCAAGTCGCCCCTAATAAAAATAAAGTCGTTATTCAGAACATAGCTGTTGAATATCAAGCTCCACTTGTGCTGGTGGAATACTTGACTAAAATAAGAACTTAAATATGTAGACTGTATAGGTAATTTATTGGTTGCTTTAACAGAGGTAGCCGTAATGCGTGCGTGCGTTCGCACCGGGTTGTTCCGAGCAAGAGCGCGTTCTGTCCATGAAGGTGGTGGGGCCGTGAAGAGCCTGCTGAACCGGTTTGAGGTCCGCCGCCCGACGACATGAGCCGGGGAGAAGAATAGGCAGTGACGTCAGGAACATAGCAGATGCAAAATTAAGGTTTTCTGAAAATCAAAATGGAATCAAAATTAGGGGCTTTTTAGGTGCTAATTAGGTACCAAATTTAAAACTTAGTTGCTCTAAAATTTTCACCGCAACGAACTGTTAAAATTTGCGTTGCAGGAATATTGACATAGTTACTAGTGCAACGGCTTCGGCGCTGCGGGGAATGCAGCCCCATCGCCCTTGCGTAGCAAATCACAAGCAGCATGCTCACCTCCGCAGCTTCAGCTTATTGGACGCCTTTGGCGACCAGCCTCAGCCTCTACGGCTCGCACGGATGCCTGCGTTTTGCCACAGCGGGCGGGGGCTGCTCTCCCTCCACGCCTACGGCTTTACAAAACACTCTAGGGGTAGGGCAGACACAACTACGTGGAGTCGGGCCGTTCTGATTTGGTTTTAGTACAGATTTGACCTATCTTATCTATAATATAAAACTGATAAAGCACAAAAATGCCATTCATACCTTATAGTAAGATAATGGTGGTCATGGACCCGATAATTCCCAGAACATTACCGTAATCTACATCCAACCCCAATAAAATTTCAACACTTAATTTCTGCTATTAATATTTATCGTATATCTATTACTGTCACTGCGTTGCTAGCGATACGTTTTGCCAACAACGCAAATTTCAACAGTTCGTTGCGGTGAAAATTTTAAAGCACTTTCATACCTTATGGTAAGTTTATGGTGGTCGCGGATCCTATATTTCCCAAAATAATATCTTAACCTGTATCGGGTTTCGATAATCGCTCAGCACTTAATTCCTTGCTATTAATATTTATCGTAAATCTAATAACGTCATTGCGTTGCTAGCGATACGTTTTTCCAGCAACGCAAAATTCAACAGTTCGTTGCGGTGAAAATTTTAAAGCACTTAATTTTTAAACTTGGCACCTAATTAGCACTTAATTTTTAGGCACCGATAGAGAACATAAAATGCCGTTCATAACTTATGGTAAGGTAATGGTGGTCGTGGACCCTATAATTCCCAAAATAATATGTTAACCGATTCGTTGCGGCATCGATTTTCGATATCTTTAGCTGTGGCGGCGAACAAATACACCATGACACGCCTGGCGTGTCAAGCACCACCAGAAGTTGATGACACGCCTATTACGCGCCCTTTAGACCTAATTAAATTGACATCAAACATCACTTATAATCGGAAGGATAATTGTTTTTAGTGGGTAACTACGTGTTCTTCTACCTGTTTTCTTTGAAATTGAGAGTAAATGAATTTATTATGCAGAGATTACAAACCTTTTGCAGTATTTTTGTTTTATAAAAAAAATTATATAAGTAGGTACAGCTAAATCGCCCTGGAAAACCTTGGTTTTTATTAATTTTAATTTAATTTTCACCTAATAATAACATTTGTAGATATGAAACAATCAAGAACCTTAATTTGGGAAAAAATAAGGTTTATGATTCATTGATATTTACAAATGTTAAATATTATTTGAGGCTGCAAGCGCAAAAACGGCATAAGTAACATTTTCTAATAAAATTAGTTAGTGGGCCTATCGTCATCACAAATCTGTTTTTGAAAGAAGCAAAATGGCCTAATACTAATTTCTCGAGCCAACAAGAGATGGCGATAGTAACACATTTATTGCATTAAAAACTTTATCCAAAATCTGTGTGTATGAACGGCCTAAGTTAGTTGGGTCGTTTTTGCACTGTGGCTACACTAAGTGAACTGTCACTTAGGCCTATGTCATATTTTGAACAAATTCAAAATAGACATAGAAAAGCAAAGGAAGGAAGGAAGTGGAAATGAATCACTCATATACTTTGACTTATTATACGTAGTATACATTGCCAACTCCAGTTTTATTCACTAGAATCACATATTATAAACACCAGCTATGGACTTATTGTTTTGGAATCCATGACTTGATTTCTAATTATGTTTACATTTATATGTGGAATGAGAGTGTGGCTTCTAGGGGGCCTCAAGAAATAGGGTCTTGCCTGCTATATTTTATAAAAATATTTGTGTCTAACAAAAATTAATAATGTATTCTGACCAATGCGGTGGTCAGAACAGAAACAGAAAAATGGCTGTACTGTGCCAGTATATAATTAGTTCCCTACAGTTTACAGTCGAAGAAATAAACCATAATTTTTGTTAGTGGTCACTCGTTCTTCCTTGTGATTAAGTCTTTGGACTCATTACACGACATAAAATATTTTGCAAATATTTTTGAACTGGCACATTGGAAACAAGTTGTTTTAGCAGCGAAGAAGCGACATCCATTCAAAGTAATTGAAATGACATCACAAGATTTTTATTTTACTAAAAGATTAGAACAAAATACTATCAACAGTACAGAACTAGAGTACGAAATCTATCCAACTGCAGAGAGGTGTAAGATAGGGCGACGTTATATCCCCGAAACTCTTCACCGCTGCATTGGAAGACGTTTTCAAGCTAATGAACTGGAAAGGAAACGGTATTAATGGCGAGTACATCACTCACCTTCGATTTGCCGATGATATAGTCCTTATGGCAGAATCGCTGAAGGACCTAAGCACTATAACATGGACAAAACAAAGATCATGTTTAATGTCCATGTCACACCTATGCCGGCAGTTGTTGGGAGCACTGAGCTCGAAGTTTTTGACGCGTATGTTTACCTGGGACAAATAGTCCGACAAGGTAATTCCAACTTCGACCGAGAGGTCAATCGACGGATTCAACTCGGTTGGGCGTTGGTTGGCGTTCGGGAAATTCTTCATATCTTCTCGTCAGGTATATCTCAAAACTTGAAAACGATACTACGCAATCAGTGCATGTTGCCAGTGATGACCTATGGAACTGAGACGTAGTCCTTTACTTCTGGCCGTATGAGGAAGCTCAAGGTCGCTCAGCGAGCCATGGAGAGGGCTATGCTCGGAGTTTCTCTGTGTGATAAACTTAGAAATAGGGATATCCGCAGTAGAACCAGAGTGACTGACATAGCCCAACGGATTAGTAAGCTGAAATGGCAATGGGCCGGCCATATAGCTCGAAGAACCGACAACCGATGGGGAAAAAAGGTTCTCGAGTGGCGGCCTCGTACCGGCGGACGAAGTGTAGGGCGACCTGGTAAGACATGCAGGAAGTCGATGGATGCAGGTGGCTCAGGACCGTGTTTTGTGGCATTCCTTGGGGGAGACCTATGTTCAGTAGTGGACTTGTGAAGGTCTGTAATGATGGTGATGATGATGAACTTTATTAGATTTCATTCCACCTGTACATCATACCTTTTACATGGATTTAAAAGAGAGCTGCAGAGCAGATCTAGATTTAATTGAAATAAATACTAAAGAATAAAAATAATTGTGAAAAAAATATTCATTACTTTGTATGTCATTTAAGGATAAATAAATGCTATTTTAAGTGTAAAAACGTGTATTTTATTAACAAATTTCATTTAATGTTAATTTAAATTGTTAAACAATAATTTTCAGGTTTTGTTCAGTATAACATGTGATGTTCATGTTGAAGTTGAAGGCCTAATATAGAGAGTATCCACTGTTTGCTTAGTGCAAAAGTGGCCTAACCAACAAAAAAGCCATTAAAATAGGTCTAGATTAGAATTATTATTTTCATGTTCTAAAGATGCCTAAACACAATTTACATAAACGTTAGTTAAAAACTGAAAGCCTTTATAGCAAAAAAAATATATAAAAAGGAAAAATTTCAAAATTAATTTCTTTGATTATCTCCATAGGACAAATTGGTATATAGGCCGTTCTTGCTCTCGCGGCCTCATTTAATGTTATACAAATGTAAAAGTAAAGTCAATCTGAAAACGTCTAATTAGTAAGAATAGCAAAACAAGTGTTTTCAAAAGGAAAAAAACGCCGGCGCTATACGGCGCCAGATTGACAAAAGACTATTAATTAGCGTACTTTTTTATGCAGTAACGGTTTCGAACTGTTTCAAGCAAAAATAAAACTTATGCCATATTACAAGAGCACATGGTACTTCGTAGGTCTATTGAGCCATATGATAGTAGTAAGACGGCAGTTCAACCATTTTAAGTAAAATTAAACAATAAGACAAACGCATTGATTTTTTTTAACAGGAAACTTGTTTTGCTGACTTTGATCGCAATGAGTACTATTATTTGTTACTTATTAGACTAATTTTCCAAAACATGATTTAAAACCCACAAAGTAAAAAGAGTACCATGTACAAGTTAAAAAAATGTTGGCAACCCCCAAAAATTTCAAATTTTCAAAATATCCAGCAACGAAGCTAATATAATGAATACTTTGTTCTGGATAAATCTTCCAAAAAAGCAATTTGAGCGAGTTATAACGATTTTTAAAAAGTCACGACTCGCGTGTCATACGCCACACAAAAATAATCGATGGCACGCCTGCCATGCCATCCACACTGAACCGGTTAATCTGTATCGGGTTTCGATAATCGCTCAGCACTTAAATCGTACTTAATTCCTTGCTATTAATATTTATCGTATATCTAATAACGCCATTGCGTTGCTGGCGATACGTTTTGTCAGCAATGCAAATTTCAATCATTCGTTGCGGTGAAAATTTTAGAGCACCTAATTTTAAACTTGGTACTTAATTAGCACCTAAAAAGCCCTAATTTGGGCTTTTTCTAAAAGCAATTTTGATTCTATTCTGATTTTCAGAAAACCTGAATTTTGCATCTGCTTTGTTCTGAACAACGATTATTTTTATTAGGGGCGCCTTGTCATTGCCTATACTTGCAGCACCTAGTTAGCATTTAATTTCTTGCTATTAATATTTATCGCATATCTAATAACTTCATTGCGTTACTAACGATACATTTTGCCAAGGCTGGTGCAACTTCCATAGTAAAAATTTTATGTACTACAGGGGTCAAATTTTAATGACGGTTATCTCTTCTTTCTGCTTTTCGTAATATGTCTATTAACGACATTGTCAAATCAAATAGGTTCAAATGTCAAGTCAAACAATTATATTTGTATATATTTTATTCATTAAAATTGCTTTTAATTTTGCTATAGGAGCCGTTGTTCATTTACAGAATTGTTAAGAAATTAGATTTGCATTATAAAACTTTCCAATTAAGTGGTGAAAGAAGCGGAAAAAATGATAACAAGAAAAGGCTATTCGTAGCAATATTTTCCTTAGATGATGAAAGGTATGTGGTGATTTCAACTTACTAATAGTAATATGATATTTAACGCGAGTACATTTTTGGACTAGCCATCTACGTAGGACAGATTTTATAGTGTACGATTGTGTGCACAAATACAAACACACTATTTCCTAAATCTGATAGTTCGATGGTATGGCAATCCGAAACGAACTATACTTAGAAACTACACAGTCAATTCTGACTGCTAACATTCTATTTGTTCAATAAAAATGTGATTTTATTTATATTATTTTTTCAGATGCAAGCAATGGATGAAATAGCTGGCACATGTACCAATTGAAACGATTCACATGTTAAGACATAGTATTTGTGACAAACATTGCATTTGAACCCAACTAAAACGAACTGTTATTTCATCAGTGGGCTTAATTTAAACTTCCACAATTATGTGTATGTTAATTAGGTTTCATTCACATGTAGCAAAATATAATATCCCTCTAAAGTCACATTTTGGTAAGAATTCGATTATATAAATGAGCTCAAAGTTATTTGTAATCACCTGGTTATAAATATATTTTTTTTATAGATTCATCTACAAACATTAGCTATAATGAGCACTCATTTTGAAAGCGACAATTAGTAAACGATCTTTGCGAATAATATGTATATAAATACCTCTGTGAAGAAGCCTAGCGATTTGTGCAAAGTATTTGTTACACATAAAAGCAATTTAATCCAATCAGTGTTAAAAACCCAATATTTTTACCCTTTAAAAAAAACTAACGTTGAAAACAAGCATCCAGACGCAAACCATTTATTTTACAGCATAGCAACATTTGTTCAGTGCGGGAACGAAGCCTCGGTCCTGCAAAGCCGCAGCAAAACGCTTAGCCACTGCGCTACGGAGTCGTCATTTATTTTTTACTTAATTAATTACTAGTATAAAAGTGCGTTTTTTATTTTATATTTTCTTTATACATATTTTTGTACCTAATTGTAGAGACATAATTACTAATTGCTGTGTGTAAAATACATTGATTTCTTATCCTCATTGGCATTTTTACTCAATCCCCACGTTAAAAAATTTATTTCTCATAAATAATTCAGTATAGAGATCTAACTTTTCTTATCTAAGAATATCGATAAACAATATATCGACAAAATTATTCGAGGATAGACATTTACAGCACTATTGTAATTCGTCAATGTTGTCAGCACTGTTTCTCAAAACTAAATGTCATATCTTGATGTTGGTACAGTAGCTTGTCGTAATTTCATGCATTTACTTCATAGATAAATATATATGTAGCAAGCTAATTTACTTTTACTATGGAAGTCCCGCCTCTTAAACGTAGTGGTTATATTATCTTTGCGTTTTGCCAGCAACGCAAATTTCAATCGTTCGTGTCGGTGAAAATATTAGAGCACCTAATTTTACACCTAAAAAGCCACTAATTTTCGATTTTTCCAAATGCAAATTCCCGACTTTGCGTTACTGGCAAGACACAACTGTCGTTTGGTCGTCATAATGAAGTCAATCTCATTTTTTGTCGAACCGTCGGGGCTCGACCAGGTCCACTTCCTGTGGGGCTGCTTCTGGAAGAAAGAGTTCATCATAAAGAGTCCCTCTTTCTCCATGAAGTCGGCCAGCTACTACTTTCAGCTCACCGTTCTCTCTTGTGCCTAGTTTTGCATTCAAGTCTCCCATTAACACCGTATAGTGGGTTTTGGAGAAATGCATGGCTCTAGAGATATCCTCATACATTTCCTCCACCTCCTCATCGGGATGTGCCGAGGTTGGTGCGTAAACCTGTATGACCTTCAGCGAATACCGTTCGGTGATTCTTAGTATAAGGTACGCAACTCTCGTCGACACACTCTCAATCTTTACAACGTTGTTAACGAGAGACTTGTGGACGATAAATCCGACACCTCCTTGGGACAGATGGTCGCCCTCCCGGTGATAGAGCAAGTTGCCGGATTCGAGGATTACCGTGTCCCTCCCTCTCTTTGGACCTCGGATAATTCTATAATATGCCAGCGTAACTTGTCTATCTCTTCTTCCAGCTAGATAACGTGCGCGCACACGCCGAAACACATCCACTAGCGCTTAACGCTGTTGTGCGTAGTCACTACATGGATGATTACCTAGACAGTTACGCGACGGTAGAGGAAGCATTGGACACAGCGAAGCAGGTTACCGAAGTACACCAGAAGGCAGGCTTCACGTTAGTGGGACTACTACTTCTAACCATGCCTTACTAGAGGATAAACCGTAGGAGCTGCTGGTGGCGGCGGAGGTGGGCCTAAGGCAAGATGGCCCAGGAAGGACCTTAGGGTTACTATGGATGGCCGAAGAGGATGCCCTGCCCTTTATTACGTCCATGAATAGGGTACCGTATGATGTGAAGATGCTCCATTAACCACCGACCAAAAGGAAGGCGTTGAGCGCGGTCATGTCAGTTTTTGACACACTCGAACTGCTTAGCTACCTCACCATCACCGCCAAGATCCTGCTGCAAGACCTGTGGCGTAAGAAGAAGGTCGGATGGGATGATGAACTACCCGAGGATGCAGCGGACGAATTCCAGAGGTGGCTGCGAGTCGTCGAGGTTTCACGACTGCGACTTCCGAGATGCTATGCTCCTACGGGGGGAGTGGTAGAACGTCAACTTCACATTTTTAACGACGCAAGCGAACGCGCGTACGCATCCGCAGCATATTGGCGTATACGATATCGCAACGGTACGGTTAGGGTCACATTAGTGGCGGCCTAGGCGAAAGTCGCCCAGATTAAGGCGCAAAGCAGAACGCGACTAGAGTTGCAGGCGAATTTGATTGAGGCGTGCGAGTCGCGGAATTCATACAGGACGAACACAAAGTGAGAACGGATAGGGTCATATATTGGACGGACTCTACTACGGCGCTCCAATGGATACAGAACGATACGACGCGTTACACTCCATACGTAGCTCATCGATTAGGGGAGATAGCCGAGAAAACATCAGCCAATCAATAGAGATGGATCCCGACTACACAGAACATAGCAGATCAGGCGACGCGCATGAACTTCGTGAGCAAGGGAGAAAGCGACCAATGGTTCACCGGACCGTCATTTTTCTATGAAGACGAAAACAAATGGCCTCATCGGAAAGAAGACAAGGCAGAAGAGGATGAAGAGTTGAAAGAAACTGTGGCGCATCAGAACGACACCAAGGACGCCCAAATTAAGGACAACAGCCGGAGATAGAACGCTTCTCTTCCTACCAGAGAATGCTCAGGGCCACAGCACGAGTATTGCAGTTCATCGATGCCATACGAGGACGGGCTCGAAAGTTAACGCTACAGCACATCCAGAAGGCAGAACGGATGTGGGTGGAACGCAGTCAGCTCGACAGCTTTGCTGAAGACATCAGCCGACTTCAGCAGGGGAAGAATCTGGTCACCAACAGCGCTCTGAGGAAGCTCGACCTCATAGTTGAAGACGGGATACTACGAGCCAGGGGAAGGATCGACGCAGTCGACCTGTACGACCTGATGAAGCGACACGTGATACTAAATGGACGCCACCGATTTGTGAAGCTGCTGATAGAGAAGGCGCATCAAGAAGCAAGCCACGCCAATAGAGAGAGGGTGTTCAACGACTTACGCACCAGATATCATATCCTCCGACTACGCCCGACCGTACGAGAAGTGGAGCGGAGATGTCTGCGATGTAGGGTACGCAAGGCAACACCACGGCCAGCGGTTATAGGAGACTTACCACCCGAACGGTTAGGGGCGTTTGCGCGACCGTTTACATACATACACCGGGGTAGATTATTTCGGGCCTTTGTCGGTAACGGTAGGACGACGGCACGAAAAGCGGTGGGTAGCATTGTTTACCTATTTGACGACGCGCGCGGTTCATTTAGATCTAGTTTACTCCCTAACGACAGACTCGGCGATATCGGCATTGCGGCGCATGGCGGCTAGGCGCGGGTAGCCACGGGTATACTCTGACAACGGGACCAATTTTCATGGAGCAAACACAGAGTTACGACAGGCGATGGAAGAGTGGGCGCCGCAACTGAAGGGCTTCGCGCTGACTCGACGTACGGAGTGGAAATTCATCGCTCCGGGTGCGCCCAACCAGGGAGACGGATGGGAGAGTCTCGGCGTTCGGTGAAGACAGCGCTGGAAGACACTCTCCACCAGCAGATCCCAAGAGAGGAGACTCTAGCAACATTACTAACAGAAGCGGAAAATACGGTCAACTCTCGACCGTTGGACCCATGTACCGGTCGACGTCAACGATCAAGAAGCACTAACTCCCAACCACTTCATCATGTTGGGACCATCGGGCCTACCTATCACCGCGACGTGCTCATCCATCGATCGTCGGGCATGGAGAGCGGCGTGGCTGGTTGCGAGAATACTTGCCGACACTAATCACGCGCGGAGCACCTCGGGACGCCCAGCGACAAGAAGTAAAAGAAGACGACCTCGTCGTGGTTGCAGACTGCAACCTACCGCGGAACGTGTGGCCGAGGGGAATAGTAACAAGAACGTTTCCCGGACCTGACGGTGTGGTGCACAATGTGGAGATTCGAACCAAAGGCGGAGTACTGTGACGACCGGTGAGGAAGATCGCCGTCCTCCCGAAAGAAGAGTAGGCTCGCATACTACGCCGGGGGGGAGGATGTTACGGACGGCGAAGTGAGCCACCGCCCAGTCGCCCCTTCATACCCCGTTACGCCCCGCACACTGCCCGAACATCATGTGATGCCGCCGACCAATCAGCGTGCGGCACATCTCATAAGAACACTCTCATGCCGAGACACCCTCCACGGGACTATAAGGGCGTTTTGGGCTCCGAGTCGTTCAATTCGACAGCGGCACTCAAGAAAGAAGAATCAAGAAAACAGTAAAGACTCCATAGAAGACTCCTTCCTGTGAAAGCAATAGTAATTATTGCCGCTCTTTGTAAATATTGTAATATATCGACGACGAAGTGCCAATATCTCATATATGAAAGTTTTACAGGAAGCGAAAAGAACTTATTTTATTTTGATTTCATTTGATAAATCCACTTTATTTTTTTTATTTTTTTTCCTGTAAAACCAGTATTTACTAAAATATTTATATGTAGAAAGGGTAATTGAGTATAGTACAGAGACTAATTTTGTAGTTAGGAATAATAATTAATTCGTTTACACAAATTAATTATCCAACGAGTCGAGGATAAACTAGTAACGGAATACGACAAGCGTACCGTTTCACGTCAGAGCCAAGACTGTCCTAACGGCGGCCGCGCCGTCCGTTTTATACAAGCAAAACGAGCGCCACTGCAGGTGCAATGGTGCAGGTGTGCGGAACACGTGTTATTTACAAGAATTCTGTCTAACTGCACCGACGGCTACCGCGCCGCACGTGCAATAGTGCTGGTCCCGTCACGGCCATGCTGACATGCGTGCGTCCTCGCACGCGCTCCATCACAATTTTAGTTATCTGTAGACAAAAAAACATCGTTCGACTATCCTGACATAACAGCGGCTGGTCCGGTCTATATTGACCCTTCAGACTTGGGTGACAATCAGTTTTGTTCCGGAAGTAAGCCCCACAAAACTTTAATCAACTTTATGCGAGATCGGAATGATTAGTCTGTAGCTTTTCTATTTTCTCTTTTTTTTTTTCAAGTACTGTTTTCGCTAGTCCGGAATCACTATTCCCTATAGCCATATCATTGGACCGGCACAAAGCCCTGCAATGATAGTAAGAACCACTTTTTTTTCTTACTCTCTTTTTTTTTCAATTCAATATAGAACAGGTACAGACCAACCATACCGCAAACATGTACCTGTCACAATGACACAAAAGTGTATCGTGAGGGACGTAGTGACATCATAACACCTAAGTATGTAAACCAACAGCAACACGACACATCCCAGTGCAGCACAGACCAGCCTTCCTGCAACTCCATGTTCCTTTCCTGCACAAGAATAATTACTTCGCTAGAGTGTTGCAACGTCTCTAGTATTTTCTAGATGCACAGACACGACTACCTCTGACTGTCGCACGTCCTCGTGCGGTTGACAGTGTACAGCATACGGTCTATCAGTTATCACCACCTGCTAACAGATATTAAGGCTTCATTCAAGTCATGAACGCGCCGATATGGCTACCTTCAGGTAAACGCACTCCAGCTTTTCGTTCTGCTGAGTTCGTGTCACAATCGCGCCAGCGAGCCGTCGCGCCGTAGCCGTATAGCTCTAGCGAATCGTTGCACTGCTTTGTAAAATTAAAAGAAATCGAGATAAATGTATTGCGAACCATTGAATTCAGAGCTTCCAAAATTCATCACATATTCTCTGAAGAAACGGCAATAGTATGACATTTGAAAACATTGCAAAAAAAATAACAGAAACTATGTGTAGAGGCAAATACCACAACATTTTAAAGGGAAGGAGGCAACTGCTCAAAATCTATGAAAGCCGACCTCAGACGTCCATTTACAGCGCCAAAGCACCATTTGTTCGGCGGCCGCTTAAATTGCCCTGCTGTAAGATCAGCCGATAAGTTACCGACTGTAGCGGTGTAGGCTCAATTTTACCAGCGCTCGGCCGTACCTGACCATGTTCGATTAGCCGTCACAACATCTTCCTCATTGATCATTGTTGTAGAGACTTCTACGAATCCCTCGACATCAAACCCCAATCTTGTCGATGACACAATATTCGGAGCAAACTGCAACACTAATCAACACATTAGAACACATAAATGTCACTTATTATTTTCAATTCATAGCGTGTTAAAGTTAATCCTTTATTTTGGTACATCCCTTAAACGTTTTGAACTTCAAAATATAGCAAATGATAATCATGTTTTGCGTGAACTATCAAATTACAACATAACTTGAATAAGTTAATTAGAAAGCCTCCAACTTCTTTCGACATTTGTTAACATATTTAGGTACATCAAGAAATAATGAAAATACTTGCGGGGTACTTTTAATACAAATCGATCAAATTAAAAAAAAATTGGCTTAAATAATTTCACTTAATCTTTTCTCTACACTTTAATGATACGAAAATATCGTAAGTAGCATAGCAAATTTCATTACGGTATTTAACAAAAAAACAGATTCATCAATGCGGAATGCATTACAGTCTTCCACAAATGTAATAATCCTCATACTATTCGAAGATTAAATGTGGGCAAAAATGGGGACTTTATCCTACTTCTGATGTAGAAAGGGTAATTGAGTATAGTACAGAGACTAATTTTGTAGTTAGGAATAATAATTAATTCGTTTACACAAATTAATTATCCAACGAGTCGAGGATAAACTAGTAACGGAATACGACAAGCGTACCGTTTCACGTCAGAGCCAAGACTGTCCTAACGGCGGCCGCGCCGTCCGTTTTATACAAGCAAAACGAGCGCCACTGCAGGTGCAATGGTACAGGTGTGCGGAACACGTGTTATTTACAAGAATTCTGTCTAACTGCACCGACGGCTACCGCGCCGCACGTGCAATAGTGCTGGTCCCGTCATATACATAGGAGGTGTTGGTTTTTGTTTAGTTATATTTTGGTAAATCGTGAGGAAAATAGGAGCAAATAATAAAAGTAAAATAATATAAATACGTAGCTTTTTATTACAAATGAAAGAAGATTTACAAAAAAATATACCTACTTGAAGTGTTTTTAATGTCTTGGTTGTCTAAAGTGCTTATTTGGATATTATTATATGGACAAAACAAGAAAGAAATTAGTAGTAACTTAAATAAGTATTACTTTACAACAAAAATGAACTTCTAACAACTCAGACATTTTCATGAACGAAACTTTAAATTATGGAACATTAGGTTCTTATCGCCTATAAAGAAAAAATAATCAACATCTTCATCATCTTCATCACTACAGCCCTTCACAAGTCTGAACATAGGCCCCAAGGAGTGCCACAAAGCACGGTCCTGAGCCACCTACATCCATCGACTTCTTGCATGTCTTACCAGGTCGTCACTCCATCTAGTGGGGGGACGCCCTACACTTCGTCCGCCGATATGAGGCCGCCACTCAAGAACCTTTTTTCCCCATCGGTTATCGGTTCATCGAGCTATATGGCTGGCCCATTAACACTTCAGCTTACTAATCCGTTGGGCTATGTCGGCCACTCTGGTTCTACTGCGGATATCCTCATTTCTAAGTTTATCACGCAGAGAAACTCCGAGCATAGCCCTCTCCATAGCTCGGTGAGCGACCTTGAGCTTCCTCATCCGGCCAGCCACCACGTCTCAGTTCCATAAGTCATCACTGGCAACACGCACTGGTTGTACAGTTTCGTTTTAAAGTTTTGAGGTATACCTAACAAGAAGATGTGCCGTAATTTCCCGAACGCTGCCCAGAGTTGAATCCGTCGATTGACCTCTCGGTCGAAGTTGGACTTACCTGGTCGGACTATTTGTCCCAGGTAAAATACTCGTCAACAACTTCGAGCTTAGTGCTCCCAACAACTACCGGCATAGGTGTGACATGGACATTAAACATGATATTTGTTTTGTCCTTGTTCATCTTAAGACCTATCCGTTGGGAGACACTATTGAGGTCATTGAGCATAGTGCTTAGGTCCTCCAGCGATTCTGCCATAAGGACTATATCGTCGGCAAATCAGAAGCTTGAAAACGTCTTCCAATGAAGCGGTGAAGTTTCGGGGATATAACGTCACCCTGTCTTACACCTCTCTACAATTGGATAAGTTTCGTACTCTGAAACAGAAACAGAAACAGAAACTTTTTTATTCAATATAGATTATAAATAATACTTATTGAAAGTCACTCTTTTGTATAATTACCACTGGTTCGAAAAAAACCTCTGTCCTGGGAAGAACCAGCAAGAAACCCAGCGGGACTTTTATTTAAATAACAGCTTACAATCATGTATGTTACACAAATTAACAACACAACAAATTAGAAATAGCTTGGGAGCGATCACCTCACTTCCAGGGGTTATTATCATCTATAAATTCTTTAATTAATATTATAATAACCCTTTTTATACAAAATTAGTAACTCTATTTCTGTACTCGGATAGCCATCGTAGCCCTACTGTACAAGCACTTCAGCACTTCGATATACCGACAGTCAACTTGGCTTGGCTTGGAAGGGAATGCAGCACCGCCCAAATTTCGACGGAATCAAAGGCTTTCTTATTGTCCACATACGCCAGACATAGTGGCAAATTGTACCTACTCCTCGGACTTCTATACAATTTGCCGAAGGGTATGTATGTGGTCTATGGTGCTAAAGCCTTTTCGGAAAGCAGCTTGTTCGGGAGGCTTGAAGTCGACAAGTTTGCGCGTGAGACGATTCGTAATGACTCTCGAAAACAGCACGTAGACGCGGCTCAGAAGGGAAATCGGTCTGTAGTTCTTCAAGAGAGCGTTGTCACCTTTCTTGAAGAACAAGGCCACCGCACTTCTGCTCCACGCCTCCGGTGTAATGCCACCATGGAGGACGGAATTAAAGAGCTTCTGAAGGACTTCGCATACTAGTTTTCCACCCTCTTTCAGAAGCTCCGCTGTAATTCCATCCTCGCCTGGGGCCTTGCCCTTTTTAAGGTGCTGGAGAGCCATTTTAATCTCGCTCAGACTGACGTCCGGGATACCAATGGAATACAACATCAACCTGGTACAATATGAAGTTATTAATATTTGTTTTTATAGGATAAGGGTGCCAAACGAGCACACAGTCCACCTGATGGTAAGTGGTTGCTGCGGTCCATAGACATCTATCCCCGCTTGCGAATCAAAATGCAGATGCATTGTCACCCGTGAGGACCAAGATGGAATGCCTCATTTCCAGTAAAAAGGGTCTCCGGCCACCTGCACTCACCAAGCGAAACGCAGAGGTAAACCTCTACTTCACGCTGGTATTCTGTGAGGTCGTGGTACCACCCTAGTTCGAGCCGGCCCATCTGTGCGACAGCAAAAGCTGCCGCGTGGCTCTACCACTGTTAAAAATAATATAATAATAATAGCAAAAATAAAATAATAATAGCAATGAAATCAAAAATTACACAATAAATAAATAAACTTTTATTATTATTATTATTTATTCTTTATTGCATTCCTTAAAACAAAAGAATACAAAGGGCGGACTTAATGCCTTGAGGCATTCTCTACCAGTCAACCCATGAATGGTGAGAATTTGACGTAGGTGCGGCAATATAGAATAAAATAGCACTACACAAAATGATAATTAACTACATAATACATACATTTTACATATAAATAAACTATACATATACGACGTATACATACATATACACAAATATATACATACAAATATACATATATAATTAGTACATACAAATACCTATGAATATATGCGTTTGTTTAGCAATACATATTAAATGGATGAATCATGTAAAATGCGTTGTCTTCAATAAATGATTACGGACAAATTTTTAAAAGCGTACTTATTGGGAGCTTTTCTGATGTCATCGGGCAAGGAGTTCCAAAGGCGTGTGGCCTGAACTGTGAAGGAGTTACCATAGAACTCGGTGAAGTAAGCAGGAATACAGATTTTGTTGTTGGAAGAAGAACGTAGAACCCTATCATGAGATGAGTAGAGATAGTGAAATTTACTCTTAAGATAAGAAGGCGAAGATGGGTCATTTAAAATGGTAAAAAGAACAAGCAATATTCTGGAATTGCGCCTCTGACGGATTGTAAGCCAATTTAGCTTAGATCTATATTGCGAAATATGGTCAAACTTACGAAGCCCGAAAATAAATCTTATACAATTATTAAGAAGGCGTTCCAGCTTATTAAGAAGATCTTGGGACAGATCTGGATAACACACATCTGCATAATCAATTATGGGTAATATGAGATTGGACAAGCATGATCTTAGATTTTGTGGGAAGAAAATGTTTTAGACGATACAGAGAGCATAACGTGGCAATGACTTTACGACTCACTTCTGAAATCTGGGTTCTCCAATTCAACGTGCTGTCGATATACTTTTATTTCAATTCTAACATCTTTAACTTTTTAAGTAGAGTATGGCAGACCATCGTCAAAACTATGACAATCACTGGGTAATACTGACTTAAGTTGCTGCAGATGGATGGGTATTTGCTCTTATTTTATGCATAAATTAATATAGAAGGTATTTCTTTTGTAAAGTTAGGAAAATTTTAGAATAATTTTGTCAAATAAAATAGCAGTTATTTCTATTAGTATTTTAAAGCACAAATAATTAAATAATGTTTTAGATTTTATTAGTATGTGCAAGATATTATTTTACGTCGATCTGCATTAAAATCTGAAAATCGCTAAAAACGAAGTTAGGAGGTATTGGTACTTCATCGTCGATATAGTCGTCAAAAGTACTATGTTTTCTTCCATAACGTGCCTAGTGTAGTTCACCTTATAAACACAGTAAATAAAAAATCACATACAGTCCACTGCAGTCCCGTACAGACTATAAAGGCTACTCTGCAAGAAAACCCAGCCAGCGTTCTTGACACTATACCTACCGCGGGGAGTAAGACTATTTGATAATATACTTATTTAAGTTTTTTTTTATTGTAATAAATTTGATACACTACTACGTTATGTAAAAAGTCTAGTCTATATTTTTTAATATTTAACAATGATTAATAAATGATAGGAAAAAATAAACTCAAGGAATTTCAATCTAAAGTATTTAATTAATATTTATTTAAATTGAGTTGAAGGCGCTGCAAACAATGCTCCACCTTGTTTAGATGCAGCTCGGGATGGAGCAAATCCAAGTAATTTCTGAATATTTTGCCTGAAAAATAAAATAACTCAGAAATATCTGTGAAGCTTACTTAAGCACTTCATTATTATAGTCAATAATATTTCACCTTATGCTCATAGTACAAAGTATGTACAAGAAAATGAAGGAGCAATCTGTGTAGTCTTCTCCAGGAAGGTTTCTATGACTTAATCCTTGAACCCAAGAAATGGGATGAAATGGTAGTTTAGCAACAACTCTCCCATCGAATCTGAAAATATTTTCAGAATGAAATGAAAAAACTAGCATACAATACCACTACCAAGACTTACAAGCTCATGTATACATTCCTTAAGTATTTATAGTTTTTAAAACAAAAATATCTTACATGCTATTGAACATACTCAAAAGTGCAGTAAAAGCAAATCCTATTGCAAACATAGACTTCATTTTCACCAAAGAAAGATCTCTATTATTATTTTTAAGTCTTTCCTCTTCTCTTTCAATTTTCTTTTTGTGTTGTTTGTCTAAGGAGTCACCGTGGGCTTCTTTACGCTTTTCCACTAGAAAATAAAACCATACAAATGTAGAGACATGTGTACCAAATGCAGTATAAAGTATGAAGAATTTATAACGTGGTAGAGCCATGCTGCAGCTGTATTACTGGTATAGTTGTAGCACGAATGAGTTGGCTCGATCAGGGAATCTGCTTAAAAAGACTAGATAATGCAGGAAGAAGAAATAATACAATGCTTTTTACTAAATACAATATACAATGTAATATTCTCCAATTACAAAGTAATGGATAAGTTTTGTTTTAGAAGACTTTTATAGTTAATATAATTCATTTAAAAAATATGTTTCTTTTAAACTTATAAGGAAGCAGCCTTCTTCTTCTTAGCCCTGAAGGCTCTAAAAGGCTGCTAATTTGAATGTACCTACACTGTTATTTTGACGTTAGTTTGATAATAAAAGTATAGGATTTATTTGCATTTATAACATTTAAAAGTGATATAAAATTAATAATAATACAAAAAAACTACACAAGAAAAAGGAGTATAATAAGGTCTATGGTGAAATTTAGTAGGCCTTAATAACCGCCGACCAAGTATTAAAGAAAAACCAAATTAAAAAAATTTACTATGATATGTTACTCAAATCTTCAAGATCAACAAAGCATTTATTCATAATGATAAAGATTACGCCTTTAGATAGCTAAGTGTAATATTACAAAACATACCTACAATTTATTTGGACTGATTTTTATTATTGGTGCAGTGTGGTCGTATTTTATGCAACTCTGATGGCAAGACGCAGAGTAGCACGTCTCTGCAAACTTGTAGACATTATCGTGCAATAGGAGTCTGTTATTATCTCCTTAAGCAAGTGCGGTAGTTATAAATACGATTTGTGTTACTTAGTCCTTATTACCCGCAGGCCATTTACTTATAGCATAAAAGAATTAAATAATAATTTAAGTGCAGAAGTAATACCTAAGTACTTTATTACACAACTAAGTTGTAGATAGATAGATAGATAGATAACTCTTTATTGCATTTACATTACATTGTGGTTACAATTTCGGAAAACTTAAGAACTACAAATGGTGGTCTAATCGCTTTAAGCGATTTCTACTTGACAAACCGAACGTAAAAGGGGAAATGTAATATATTTTGTACATTGTTATTGAAAAGTTTGAAACCAATATTTGATGGCAAGGACTAGAGGAATCCAATAAATGTAATATTTTAATTAACTCACGTTTTTTACTTTGCCGTTCAACTTCTACTTTGAGCTTTTGATATTTTTCTGTTCTATAAACTAGTATCCATGTTAATCCTGAAATAAAAATTAAATTCTTAGAGAACAATTCAAGAAAATTAGAAAAGTTACTTAATGTTTTTTAAAAAACGTACACACGTACCTTCTCCTAGAAAAGCAGTGCATATTGAAATAAACACAATTAACAGAGAATCGCCCCACATTTTTCTATATTTTATCTCGCTATTTTGAAATTCTGAAATCTGAATTCCACAGAACACAATTACTCTTTATCAAGAGAAGAACGCCAACTTCATACTAAAAAACGGAAACACGTGTTTATGTTTGTATACGAAAAGCGCTAAGGTGGACGCCCATATAAAACTTTTTTAGCGGGAATTTCAAACCTTTATACTCTGTAACTTTAAACTTTTTATTTAAGGCTTATTCGAGTAATTTTGGCTCAAGCCTCACAAACCTATGGGGTAAATTCCCATATATTTGAGAGGTTGCACCAAAATTACTCGAATATAATTTAGATTAGTATGTGGGATAAAATAAAACTATAAATAAGTATAGTTATGTAATTTTATTTTCTGGAAGACAGATTATTTTATAAACTACACATTATTATTGATTTTTTTTATTGCTTTTGCACGTAATATTTCCACGCACGTTACTAATATATAACACATGTTATTGTCAGAGAGTTATTCTTCACAGAACGTTAACGTAAATTTAGATCAGCAAAATTCTCACGATGAAAACTTTACTCAGCCCAAATACGTGATCTGAAACAAATACAATTCGAGTCAATATATTGAATAAAACTGTTTTTTACGGATTTTATCGCGTTTATTTTATTATTTTTATTCCCGACGTTTCGAGTGCTTTTCAGCAACCCATGGTCACGGGGGGGACTGAGATGTTTGACGTCCCAATGTCACAGTTAGCCCGGCTACCTTCAGTTTTTTAATATTAATTTTTGGTTCGATTTACGCAGAATGAACTTACAGTATCCGGAAGTCTTGCAGTGTTATGCTTGGGTTTGGATTTAATTTTGTTAATTATAGGATCCCAAGCAGATGGCAGCACCCATCCATCTTCTCTATTGAAATTAGGATGTTTTTTAATTTCAATAGCCTCGCGTATCATCCTTGGTAGGAATCGGTGTTCTTTTGCAAGGATTTGTGGTCTATCAAATCTGATGTAATGGCGGGGACGATCTTGAACATGTTCACAGACTGCAGACTTCCCAGAGCGTCGGTGCTTCACGTCAGCTATATGTTCTTTCACGCGGGTTTTAATGGATCTTTTTGTTTGTCCTATGTAAGAGAGACCACATTCGCAATCAAGCTTGTACACTCCTGCATCTTGTAGAGGGATATTACACTTGACGGATGGTAAAAATTGACTAATCTTCTTCGGCGGCTTGAAGTATGTTTTAATAGAAGCTCGCTTCAAGATGTAGCCAACCTTATCTGTGACTCCTCTGACATAGGGTAGTACAGCAGGCACACGCTCGACTGTGGTCGGCTTCACTCGGTCACTGTGACGTAGGCGCGGGACCCGAAGCTTGTTGTCTTGCAATACTTGCTCGACGTACTGCAGCTCGGCGGCCAGATGTTTTCTGTCACAGATCCCTCGTGCTCTCTGAAACAAAGATTTTCCCACGGTAGCTAACTGTGATGGATGATGGTGCGATTCACCATTTAAATATCGGTTAGTATGGGTCTTTTTTCTATACACAGTATGACCAATAGTGTTATCAGGATTTCGGATGACTAAAACATCTAGGAAAGCTAAAGAATTGTTGGCCTCTAACTCCATTGTGAATTGTATTTTAGAGTTTATGGAATTAAGGTGGTTTAAAAATGCAGTTACTTTGTCAGATGGTAAAATTGTGAAAGTGTCGTCTACATACCGCTTGTAGAATCTTGGATTTACAGGAGCAGTAAGAAGGGCTTTCTCCTCAAAGTCCTCCATGAATATGTCGGCGACTATGGGAGATACAGGTGAGCCCATCGCCACTCCATCTACTTGCTTGTAAAACTCCTCCTTCCACAATAGATAGCCAGATGTAAGGCAGTGTTTGAGTAATACTGCATATTCTGTAGGCATGTTGTATTTGTTGTATTGTTGTTGACCATGGGTTGCTGAAAAGCACTCGAAACGTCGGGAATAAAAATAATAAAATAAACGCGATAAAATCCGTAAAAAACAGTTTTATTCAATGTGTAGTGTTCGCGTAAATATAAGAAATCATCGAGTCAATATAGTTATAAAACCTACAAATAACGGCCAATAAATTCGAAATGTTTATAGCCTTACCACAATATTGTCATAAGTTTTTCTTTTCCTATCATAGGAAACTCGCAGAAAGTGATCAGATGATTTTATGCTTTTTATTTACTTAACACTTAAATTACTTTGGATGATGATCACAAATCGTGCATAAAACTTTGAAATAATGAATTCATTTATAGTCAACATCTTATACAGAATTAACATCTCATAAAAAATCTTTACTCTACATTCACGACGATATTATGACTGTATATTTGCGTACATACGAAAATGAATTCCATCTAACTGAATTTAAGCAAAAATTAATAATAAATATTAAAAACTAAACCTATGAAATAAATTTTAATAAATTTCAGAAAATATTTTCAATATGAAAGACGTTGACAAACAAATGTCATTTTTTTCTTCTTCTATTAATTCATGGCTTCTTTTGATAAAATTCTGCTAATATTTAATAATTTTATTTAAATCAATTAATAGGTAAACTAATTGTGCGAATCTCAGAGTAATATGTATGTAATAATATTTTAAAAAGCAAACCAATAAAAGTTTAACACCGAATTAATATTTTTATTTTCTTTCCATATAATATGAATTTGTTTATCTAATTTTTAAAATGGCAATCTAAAACAAAATTAAAGACAGAGACAGCGATATTTTATCTCGCTTTATTTTAACAAGCCCAACACGCATATTGACAAAATCATGATTGTGTGCAGATTTTTCAGCTTTCATACAAAGTTGCCTCACCCTGCTGAATTCTGAATCTGATGGATAAGGATCACAGATCACAGAGTATCTTTTTATACCTAGGAATAAGGATCACAGAACACTATTATTTAAGTATTAAGGATTCTCTAATCTCTATTGATCTCTATACTCTGTACTCTGTAGTGATGATCGATGTTCGATTATCATCGATGTCAAAAATGAAAACATCGATGTTTTAACATCATTAATATTGAAGTCAGTTTTACAAAATTTTTATTTTTAAATTGTTTTTAATACCTGACTCAACTCTTTATCAACAGAGAAACAGATTGAAAGGTTTTTGTCAAAATAACTATTTTTTTCAATCAATCGGCAAAAATATTGGACTATATTACAAATTAACTAGATATTTGTGAACTTCTTTAAAAAAAATAAGTACTGTTTTACACTGCATTATGTATTAATTTATTTTGTTGCATTAATTATAAACCATAAACAACATGACAATTTTTTTATTCATGTGATTCTAACCTATTAAATACATGTCCAAAAAACATCGATAATGGCCAACATCGATGTTTTGAGTAGGATAAACATCGATGAGCGATGTTGAGCTATCGATGTCACCATCGATGTCATCATCTACGTTTCTACAACATCGATATCCCTGTAATTCTCTGCTTCTCTAATCTTTTTTTTATAACTGGCTTTACGGCTCTGGATTCTAGCCCTTCTGAGCATTAAGTTACAATGTATAATTATATTTAAAAATTAGAAATGTCACGAAAGATACATTCATCAAAAATTCACTTTCACACTTATTCATAAAGAGTTTGTTTACGTTTGCACTATTGATATATCCTTTCAACTGTGAATGTCTAACACTTGAACACGAAAATATCTTCGTTGACTGCGGGTGTCCAAGTGTAAGACATTTTTTACTTGCTTTTTTAATGAAGAAATAAAGCCTAAGAGACCCCGCAGACATACAATTGTAAGTTGGCCAACTATCGAACGCCTAAATTGCGTACTTTTGTAATTTAATTGACCAACTTTGTTTTATTGGTTACCAGCCGCAGACTTAATCAATTTAGTCTGTGACAATGTTGCTAGCGCGGTGCGTGGGCGTGATAATGCGGAAAAAACGCAACTAATTGCATTAATAATAAAAAGAAGACGAAAACAAAAGAGAACATTTTGGGTGCATCCTATATTAAGTGACAGATTAGAATATGGGAAACATCATACCTTGCACTCAAAACTCAGATGTTACCCAGATAATTTTTTTCATTCTACAGAATGAGTATTTCGTCTTTTGATGAGCTCGTATATCTAATCGGGCCAGCGGTAGTCAAACAGAACACAACTTTCCGACTCGCTATCACCGTAAAATTAAATGATAAAATGAAATTTATGAAATGAAAAAATATAAAAAATGCGTTGTTCAAATATGTGAAATTTTAGTATAAAATTTATAGTTTCATTATCATGTATTAAGGTGACATACATTTCCTTTAATTCAAGCCATTTATAATAGCTGCCATCAAAATGGGCAATTGTAATTTCTGGTAAGCGAAACTCTAGCTGAATCTTAAGATTAGGCTGGCCTGAGTCTGAAGAATGATGTCTATCTTTTTTAAAGAATGATAATATTGCCCTATGATGAGGCACTGGAATACAGTGCATATGGGTTCCAGGCCCAATATGTTTAACAACAAGTGATAATATATAATAATTTTTATTCTGTAAATTTACTAACCCCTAGTTTTAAGTGTACTAACAAAGTGGGTGTAATTACCTGAATAATGAATAAATAATAATAATAATAAATCCTTAGCCAATGTCATAGGCGTATAAAAGCTACGTCCCATTTCCTCCCTTACTTCAAACTGGGAGGTATCACGAACCTCAATTTTCGTCTGCAAGTCATTAAAATATTCAAATAAACCTTCAAAGTTTTCTAACCGTACAAAGAGCTCAGTAATTTGACTTTGTGTAGGATTCTTAACTTCAATTAAATCACTTACAAAATTTTTAAATAACTTTACTCTTTGCTCAACGTTAGCCCGTTTAGTCATTAGCTCATCCATATTTGTACCCTTTTTAGGCATTGTGAAGAGAAATGAAGAAAACAAATTAAAAATCAAGATTATAAAATGCTTAATCCCTAAAATTATTTGAATATTAGTAAGTTAGTATGAAAAGTTGAAATTCCTAAGAATTTGCTACGATGACTTGCAAATTAAAGGCATAAAATAAACGTAACTTGCGACTTAAGCGCGGCGCAACAGCGGTCCACGGTTGGAGGACGTGAAGAGAAAAGGAGTGCAGCAGCAGGAGACAGTCCCCTGCAGCAACAGGCGAGTAGTAGTAGTAGCTTAAGAAGTTATTAGGCTTAGTTTTAAGTAGCTTAGTATGGAAAAAGTATTTGGGAGCCTAACATTCAAATTGATATATAAAATAAAATATTATCTTCTGAAATATTAGTATTAATTAACCAAAGGGGAAATTACGCGCGCGCGTCGGTTCGTCTTGCAATGTTGCCGTGTGACTAACCAAAAAGTTGGATAGTCCGCGAGCTTGCATAGGGTAAGAGACCCCGCAGACATACAGTTGTAAGTTGGCCAACTATCGAACGACTAAATTACGTACTTTTGTAATTTAATTGACCAACTTTGTTTTATTATTGATTAAGTCTGCGGCTTGGTTACCAGCCGCAGACTTAATCAATTTAATCCGTGACAGTGTTGCTAGCGCGGTGCGTGTGCGTGATAATGCGAAAAAAAACGCTCTAATTGCATAAAATTTTAGTATAAAATTTATAGTTTAATTATCATGTATTAAGGTGACATACATTTCCTTTAATTCAAGCCATTTATAATAGCTGCCATCAAAATGGGCAATTGTAATTTCTGGTAAGCGAAACCCTGGCTGAATCTTAAGATTAGGCTGGCCTGAGTCTAAAGAATAATGTCTATATTTTTTAAAGGATGAAAAATATTCATATAGGCGTATAAAAGCTACGTTCCATTTCCTCCCTTACTTCAAACTGGGAGGTACCACGAATCTCAATTTCCGTCGGCAAGTCATTAAAATATTCAAATAAACCTTCAAATTTTTCTAAATAACTTTACTCTTTGCTCAACGTTAGCCCGTTTAGTCATTAGCTCATCCATATTTGTACCCTTTTTAGGCACGGAAATTACGCGCGCGTGTCGGTGTTTCTTGCATGTTGCCGTGCGACTAACCAACAAAGTTAGATAGTCCGCGAGCTTGCATAGGGTAACCGTGCTAACGAGCAGTTGGCCGATAGTTGGACAACTTTTTAATTGTGCGTAATCGGAAGGAAATCTTGATTCTGATACGATCGGTGTCCAATTAATTAGTTGGACGATTTAGTTGAACAAGATGTGTGGGCTAGCATAAGTCACTATACCTTTTGTTATACTCTGCGATTTAGTCGGCCAATTTACAATTGTAAATCTGCGGTCTCTCTAACCGTGCTAACAAGCAGTTGGTCGATAGTTGGACAACTTTTTAATTGTGCGTAATCGGAAGGGAATCTTGATTCTGATACGATCGGTGTCCAATTAATTAGTTGGGCGATTTAGTTGGACAAGATGTGTGGGTTAGCATATGTCACTATACCTATTGGTATACTCTGCGATTTAGTCGGCCAACTTACAATTGTATGTCTCCGGAGTCTCTTAAGGTGGAAGCTCCAGGGTGGCCCGCGAAATTCAAAGTTTCTTACGTTTTTTGCAATTTGCAGGTCAGTATCAGGTTGTATGTTTAACAAAATATGATTCGCAACCTGCATGCCTGCATGCATGCAGGTTGCGGAAAGCGAACTTGAAATGTATATAAAATTTTAATTTTTACTGTCAGTTTTGTTGTTGAACTATGTGTCATTGTTCATGATTCAGTTTTAATACATCAAAATGAGGATAAAGTGCAATATTTTCAATATTTCAATGCAAATACGCAATAGGTATAATGGTGTCCATTTCTGAGACGTCCTCTGTTATGGATTCTAGTTCTCTGTTTTGCCGGTGGCGAAAAAGGAACTAAAGTTTGCCATACTGAATAAAGTTCAAATTCGGTTGAATTGTTAGATTGGTAAAGAAACTAGCACCCTCGAGCAGACAAACTTTTGACTCCACGATCATTCGACGTTTTAGGAAAAACTAGATATGGCATTTGGATGTGCCATGTGTGTTAACACAAGACTTAGGTTTTTTAACAATTTATTAAAAAGCCTTAGAATATGTACAGGAGGAATTAAACATTATGTATCTCCAATAGCGCAATGACTCCATAAAAAGTCAACATTCCCCCAAGTTCATTCCACCATCCACACTACCTTCCAACTTCCAACAACAACATCAACCTTTCCAAACTCCAGTACCTAATTGGCCAGCTCCTGTTGGGCAAAGACCTTACATACCCCCACCTTAGCCGTTCAAATTTCCTCAACCCGTACCACACCAACAGCGCATGCCAACTAATACCCAGCGCATGTTCGGTGCACCCCCTCCTAACTACAACCAGCGTAGTAACGTGTTCCGGTTACCACCACGAAATAACCCTCAACAACCTCAGCCCATGATTGGAGTCCAGCGTTTTATTCCCAAGACCTTACCACACACAAAAATGTTGACAGGACATGACTGGAATAAATTTGGCAATCCGCCACCAACAAATTATTTTAAATCCCGCGAAATGAATACAAACGAATGCGCTGCGTATAACGATTCATATTATGAGTATAACCCTGAATACGAGTATGCATACTACACCGACTATACCGACTTTAACAATGCTTATGCCCCGGATTTCGCTTCTGATTTTTCTTATTATGACTCGACTGACGAAAACCAAGATAATAATTATTATATTCAAAATCAATCACAAGTAGAATCTAAACACTCCGGTCAGGATTTTCAGGACGATTCGACTATAAAAAAACCAAAATAGAATTAAATCTTCAGACTCAAAGACAATTACCATATATACAGATAGCAAACCCTCCATTAAAATTTTTAATTGATACTGGCGCGAATCAGTCTTTTATTAGCCCTGAAGCTGTAGAAAAATTTTTCAGCGATTTCCCACTTAATTTTGACCCGTTCGAAGTAACAAACATACACGCGACAAGTCGTAATAACTATTCTATAACGTTACCTTGTTTTTCTGAATTTAATGATCCCGATAAAGTGAAATTCTTTGTATATCGCTTTCATGACTATTTTGACGGCCTTATAGGCTTGGACTTATTAAGTAAATGGGAGGCCCGTTTAGATTTAAAAGAGGGACAATTAATAACGCATTCAGCATGTAATCCCATAAAATTATATAACTCGCGTAATGTTAATTTATACGAAGATATAATACCTGCCAGCTCTTCGAAAATTATTAGAGTTCCGTTGGATACAAGGGATGGCGAAGCCTATATTACGGAACAGGTTCTATGTAATTGTACTATTCACGAATGTGTTACCACTGTCGTCAATAATCGCGGCTATATTGAGGTAGAGAACCCAACGCCAAACGATATAATATTTTCACTCGACCGACCAGCCCACGCGGAATTATTTAATATTGAGTGCACGCGTACCGAACAATTATCAGCACGCGCAAAAGACGTAGTTTCGCGATTACGTACAGACCACCTCAACGAGGAGGAAAAGGCTAATTTAGTAGCACTTTGTTCTCGTTACTCGGACGTTTTTTACATAGAAGGTGAAAGCCTCACTTTCACAAATAAAATAAAACATCGGATTCGAACCACGGACGAAGTACCAATACACACTAAAAGCTATCGTTATCCATTCATACATAGACAAGAAGTTAAGGACCAAATAAGCAAAATGTTAAATCAGGGTATTATAAGACCTTCCGAATCTGCATGGAGCTCACCCATCTGGGTTGTGCCAAAGAAAGTAGATGCTTCTGGCAAACAGAAGTGGCGTCTTGTAGTTGACTTTCGCAAATTAAACGAAAAGACACTTGACGATAACCACTCAAGCGTCCAGCCCGCGCGATTATACAATTATTTCTAACAATTGCGCGAAATACGCCAAATTCGCGCAATTGTTAGAAATAATTAGTGATAATGTAGAGGACTTAATGCTAGAATTAATTAGAATAGAAAACACTTTAGCTTTTATTCGTGCATCTAGCACGCACCATTCTATGATAGATATAGATGTATTAGGTTCCATGTTAAGTAAGCTTAGAAGTATTTACAGCTCAGATCAAATATTAAATTTAGAACTCAGAGACTATTACGACGTAATAAAACCCGGCTCATATTACACGGGGAAACAAATCGTGTTCTTCTTTAAGTTTCCTATAACTTCTAGAGATAATTTTGATTTATATAGATTATCCATTGTCCCAAATAAAAATTCACAGGCCCTTATCCCAACCTATCCTTTTATACCAACTAACGAGTTATCATTCGTGTACATAGAGACAGAATGTCCGAAGTTTAACCACTGGTATCTCTGTGAAGAACGCACTACCTATCAGATTCGAACACAACCCGATTGCATCCAAGAGTTGATCACCAAGCAAGTCATACAAGAAGCCTGCAATCTTACTACTATCATCCTGTCAAAAGAAGCGATGGAAAAACTAGATGACCAGCATTATATCCTGTCCTTTCCACACTATACCAAGGTACAATTGTCTTGTGGAAGAAAAGAATTCACCATGCTACAAGGGAGTTATCTCATTACGATTCCAGCCAGCTGTCTTCTTAAAACTGCCGAATTCACCATCGTCAACGACAATAATGAGATAAAAGGTCAACCTCTAAAGCTCACCGGACTACCTTTCAGATCTCCGGAACAAGCTACAGCATCTACCCGCATCCACCTAAACTCAATCTATCTCCAAGGATTACACAGCATCCAAGACAAAATTCTTATGCAATCACCAGTACAACTACGTGCCATAAGTGACACACTATACCATACGACAATTCCCTTTTATATCATATTATCGAGTGGTGGTATCCTTATCTTTGTACTGGTCACCCGTCACTACATATCAAGATGCAGAAAGGAATCGAGCAAAGAAGCACAATCACCAACATCTAATTCAGAAGATCATGGGAAGCCCGAAATTCCGACAACATTTTCCCTGAACATACTCAAATAGTTGCCGTTCTGAGGGTGGAGGAGTTACATATACGAGTACCTATGATATGACGATCGCTGACTATGCACCTAGAACAATTGCTATGTAAACCGACAGGAATGCAGGCGCAGCAATTCAAGCCACGTGTCGGATGTATAAAATAACACGTACTCAATTATACGAGGCTCATTCTGTTAGATTAATTAGCTATAGTAACATAATTTGTAATTTTAATTTTTAAATATATTTTATAAGTAAATTTGGTTTTTTTTCGAACCTCCGGCCGCAGCTAACGTAATTAGCTAACCTAACATGACAAAATAATACCGCGCATGCGCTCTGTTGTTGTTAGAGAAGGACAGACAGCAACTCACATCTTCTTTCTCTTTCTAACAGCGCGTCAGTTCCACTTGCAGAAAAGCATATGGCTTCTCCACTCTATCTATATTATCTCTATGACTTGTAAGCTTAATTTAATGCGTTTTATGATAAAAAAATGTATTGTAGCCCTAAGATGTTTTTAAAGTATAGATACGTCATACTCGCTCTAAAATGGCAATACGAAAGTCAGGTAATTGCCCGACTCGCATTCAGTCGGGCACGCTCTCGCGTCGCGGCTATACCTTCGCTACAGCGCGTAAATCTTCTAGTTATTCGTGGTAAAAATTCCTTCCTGTGTTTTTAGGTGGTGCATAAATTACATGGCAACTGTTAGAGACAAGAAAAACGTCTGATTAATATTTTGAATATAGATGTTTTGTTCCTAATTGGTTTTATTATTTCAACACTAACCGCTAGTGTAAACTTTGACGCTAGCTAGTGTATTGCTTTCCATATCGGTATGTCACGCGATCACGCCAATGAGCGCTCAGCAGCAATCAATACGCAACTAATGATGTATATTCATCTTTTTCTAACGATAGGTATGCCGTATCATTTGTGTCTTTTTGTTAGCGCAACGTGTCATAACAAATAACTATGTAGATATAGTACTACCTGCGCCACTTTAAAATACAATAATGTTAGTGTGTAACACGTCTATCTTTTTTAATACGTCTTTGTTGTAGCCTATGATTTTGCACATAAAATATTGTAAATGATAGGTTTACGGTTAAAATAAATCAAAATTGAACTATTAAAAAACTTTGTTTCAGTGAGAAACATAACAATTTTGAATTTACGCAACATTTACTTTTACTAATAATTCTGGGGCTATATAAATTTATATACCCATTTAAAGGAAATTTTATAGAGAATTTAGAAATGTATACATAGTTATAGTATTTGATATACCAGAATCAAGAAATTTGCGTTAAGACGGACTGCGCTCAATCAGGCGGCCATTTAATTAAACAGCTCAGTCAACGGAGTAGGAGGTAGAGTCTCCGCAATTAAAAGGATATATCACGTTGTTTTCATTTTTTCTTTTCAAATTTCAAAATTGTATAATGAGGGCTAATAATCTTCCACTCACCAGATGTCGCTAGTTACGACTAAGGTAAAGTTTTTTGCTACACAATGTCAGTTAATTGAGAAATTAGTTTTAAATAATAGTTTATCATTATCTATAGTATTATATTAATACACAACACAATGTGTCAGTGGTTTGATTTTTAATTTTTTGCATTTTAGAACTCTTTTAAAAAAAAAATGGGCTCTTAGTTATATTTATAGTTTGATTTGCTCATTTCTAATGTAATTAATACAAAATATAACTAATAATACAGAAAGAAACCTTAAAGATTACATTTTACTAAGAAATTATAGTCCCCGCTATGAAATCTGTCAAATATTTTACCTCACTGTAAAGTGGCGCCGCCCTGGTGGCAGAAAAGTCGTGGATGCCCTCATTCTGTGGACCATTATATTCCTTTATTTTTGAACACCAGAAATAAAAGAATATAATGGTCGCAAGAACTTTTCATCAGCTAATAGACTTTGAAGAGTATCAGGAACTTTATCATTATTAGTATCTTGAATAGAATTCAAGACAAATTGACAACATTGAAAAACCAGATGTTTTAGGTCTCCTTTCGTGTCAGCAAAATATTCACAATTTGTATTTTCTTTCATTCCCAAACGATGCAAGTGGGCGCCTACTCTGCTATGCCCAAATCTCATTCGGTTTAGAGCTGTAATTAATTTTCTATTATTAATCCTTTTGTTGTACCAAGGAGTGG
Source organism: Parnassius glacialis (assembly GCA_033319125.1). Lineage (NCBI taxonomy): Eukaryota > Metazoa > Arthropoda > Insecta > Lepidoptera > Papilionidae > Parnassius > Parnassius glacialis. Next base: position 34,373,934 of record JAVANC010000017.1, read on the forward strand.
CTGGCGGGCTTTTTTGTATTTCCTAATACCAAATTCCTTTGGACTTGCTTATTTCTTCCCAGTATGTCTTCCATAAGGATCTCAATTTCTTGCTTGACAAGGCATATATGTCTGTAAATGGTATTTCCAGCATTGAGGAGGCTTCTCTAATCTATCTTATCACATCACAGACTACTGCAGACTACTTTTGACATTTGACAGCTAGAAAATAGTCCCCTCTTTTACTAAACCAAATCTATGAAATACCTTTTGAGGTTTCACATTAATCATTGCGCAATAACTTTGTACAAGCGTATTCACACGATTTAAAATAACATTTTACATAAAATCCCAATAATTATGAAGTAGACAGTGCATATTTAATTAGTAATGTATTCTTTTTCACTAACTTAAGTTCGAATCTTTCAAAAAAACCAAACATATCAAAAATTACCAGAGCCTACTTTTCTGCCTGACGTTGTTTGAATGATATGTCGCTAGGTACCATACCGTAGTGTTTGAATGATTAAATTAATTATTTTGCGAATAATTGGCACAAACATTGAAATAATCGGTAAAAATATTCAAATATTCGAAGCTTTAAATTTTTAAATTTATGTTTTTTTGTTTATTTAAATTTTTATTTTTAAAATTCCTTAAATTATATAAATTATGAATAAAACAAGTTATTTTCTATAATTTTCTACTTTGTCAGCGTAAATTTGTGCAGTCAAAAAGTCATATTCAATGCTCCAATGAAAAAACACTACGTAATTCCAATCTCTCGCCATTTTTGGAGCTTACTGTGCCTACTTTTGTGATTTTCTGTTTGTCTTCTTTTTTTGTGACTCAGCTAGAACTTGTTGGACTGATTCTACTATATCTTTGGCAAATTACATATTGTTTTTATAAAAATACTAGTATATATAAAATACTAGTATATACTGAATTCTGACCAATCAAGTGATCATAATGTCGAAAAGTGGACGTAGTTGTGGTAGTCGTACTTTAAACTGTCAGGCTTGTATATTGGTGGTGAAATTACACGAATATTTTGAACGTTAATCACAAACGGTGGCCCCTTTTATCAGTCACACAAATGCGGGATAGTATCGGTGAAGCACTCGAAATTGGCAAATGCACCATTGCATTGCCTAGACTGAAAAGTATGCCCTTCAGAAAAAAAAAGAAAAAATAACTAACCAGTAACATGTATCAATCAATTCGACGCAGATGCTATTAGAAACCATGTTTACGGCAATTTCACAAGGGGTGAATATTCTGCTGCGGCGAAGTCGCAAGAAAGTTTAGTAGATGCCGGCTTGAACAATGGTAGTATTTAGAGTCATTGACAACCATTATAGAAACGATGAGATACGGTACAAAAAAATTTGGTTAACACAAAATAATTATTGAGAAGCATGTCATAGTCTTGCAAAGAATAACATTTTGAAAGATATGACCGATTCGGACAACGTCATATTCGTTGATGAAACGTGGTTAAATGTCAACCATACTGAGCCGCAGATTTGCGGGATAGGTGGGCGCCTCATAATATGCCACGCGATGAGTACGTAAAAACTGATAAATATTGCGTTTTACATTATCCGTTTCTGGGGGCACGGCAGTGCCCCCGCTAAGTCGAGCAAAAAAGCGGCACGGCCGTACCATCCTTTTCTCGAAGCAGTTCAGGCCATTTCCGAAACCCTATAACTTTGTTATGGATAAAACTAGAAACCTGAATTTTTACTAACCAAGTAGGCATTGTATAAACTCGGTATATTTCAAATTTTATTGAATTTGAAACAGTAGTTTAAAAATTATAACTAGTCAAAGTTTCTTAATTTTGTCACTCACTGACTGACCGATCATCATAACTCTAAGGCACTTCTAGCAGACATAGAAACTTCAAATTTGGAATACAACTATTGTTTTATATATGAACCAAGAAAAAATTAAAATATTTTACAATTTCGGTCCAGTTTTCGAGATACACCAACTGCATAAATAAATTTGTAATCCCATATAAACATATAGTATTACAAAGTTACATTTGCAGGGAATGAATCAGTGTACCTATATAATATGTATAATGGAATAATAGGCGTAAATAGCTACCTAGATATAACTATCTACAAAAAGAAATGAGATGCCATCAAAAACATAACTTGTAAAAAAAGCCAAGTCTCGCAACTCAGTTCTTCTACCGTAAAAAGCTGTGAGATCCATGTAATACCAAGTCGGTTAATTAATTCAGTCCATAGATTGATGGAACCGTGCTTTGTGGCATTCCTTGGGGGAGGCCTATGTTCAGCAGTGGACTTGTGAAGGGCTGTAATGATGATGATGAATGATGATAGATTGATACATAGATTGACTTGGCAATCACACTAAACAATCTAATTTAATATAATATGTATTACTTGTGAGATATATTGTGTTTTCATGCGATTGCCAAGTCAATCTATGTATCAATCTATGGACTGAATTTTAGAGTATTCAACTAACAGGAGACGCCATGCGCATAAAGTTCCAAACAAAAAAGTCTGTCACTTCTAGCGGGAGGCGAGGTAACGCACACTAAGCAAATTGTAAACATTGGGCCACGTCGTTACGCACGCACACAGCATAATATGAGCACACGATTAAGCAAAACGCACACAACCTTGAAAATCTCTCATAAATGTCTCATCGTTACAGTGCATAAGCCATAAACAACTAGTGCGAGGGCCTTGTCGATATGGATATGTCGATGAAATTTTATGCAAGTTACATTAGCAAATAAAATAAAATAAAAATGAACAAATGTTTAATGTGTAATATTACATTCAAAGTAAGTTTAAAAAAATACATAAGGTACAAAATAATAATACAAAATTACCAAAATTAAAACAAATTGAAAAAGTAGGTAGTAGGTTTTTAAAGTGAATAAGTTTGGTATATATGTGACGAATACACTTTTTGGGATCACTCTTTTTTTACGAGGTAGCTAATTCTAGTGCTTGCATATTTTCCATCACCAAGTTTGCCAGTTCAATGTTATGTGGAACGTAATCATTGTCGAAATAATGTTCCTGTATGCTTAAAAATATATAATATGCCTAGTCTATGATTTACCATTTTTTAATGTCATGATCAACCGGAAAGGTTATCTGTATAGGGGTTTTAAACGCTCTAATTTTACAGATTTTACCCAACTTATAGAGTTAAACCGTTTTAAGGCTTAGGGTTGAACTACATCTGGCAGCACGGAATCGCACTTTCCTGTGCTTCTATCCTTTTTGGTCACTCAGAAACGTTATTTACTAGAGCAAGAAAGAGAGCGGGAGTGTATAGTTTCACCCTCAAAAAGCCGATTGTAAACCGGTTTCAAAAGTTTATCTATCATTCTTGACAATCCATACTTATATAATATTATAAATGTGAAAGTGTGACTTTTTGTTTATTTGTTTTTGTCCTTCCTTTACGCAGCAACGGAATGGAGCAATTAAAAAAAATTAAACATTTGCTATCTCTTGGCCGAAGTTTACGCTTAACCAAACATACTTTTTTTCGTCATTTTACTTAGGATTGAAAATAATTAATGTCGTCGTAAAAAGCGGTAATATTTTGTGTTCTACAGTACAAAAGTGTAATACTCCGTATATATTTAATAATAATAGATTATAAATATGACACTAAAATTATTTGTTTGTCCTTATTTATTTATTTAGGCGCTAATAATTAGTGTCTCATCTGAAAACAACAATTTGGTTGACACCATCTAAGACGATATACTTATAAATAACATTTTAAAATGAATAAATATCATTCACTAAACCTTCCATTTCGATTTGTTACATGTTTTAAATTTTATCCTTCATAATGTAAAATAAACCTGTAGCAAAATAATAAACTTACTTCCAATAATTTCAAAGTCGGTACAGCAGTTTCATTTAGTTTCCTTTTATGATTTGATTGGATTACGAAAACCGATAGGTCAAAATGCTCGGAACAAATAGTGCTTGTTCGTTTAGGTACCCAGGTTATATGATTGCCACATGCTTTTATCCAAACTTGGCGCCTGTAAGGATCTTTTGGAAAACTGTAAAACCAAAGATCTTTTGTAAACATTGTACAAAAAAGAATTTTAAATAACACCTTGGTATTATATATCAAGGTATTAATTATAGTCAAATAAAAACATCGACACTAAAGATTACAGTGAACATCACTATTATTGCCTTGATGATACCATTTTATATACTTACTTACTTACTTATCTTCACGCACAATCCCTGACGGGGTAGCCAGAGAGAACAGAACGCCAAGTGTCACGATCCTTACATACCTCTTTCGCTTCTTTCAGATTCATTATCTTCTTCATACATGCACGTCTAGGTATCCAAGTACTCTTGACCCTCCCCTCTTGACCATTTTATATACTCGAATTTACCCTTCTTTTCCTGTCTTAATGTAACATAATGAAATGAAAATATCTATTTAAAATGTTTTATATACAATAAAACAATTTAAATTGATGTTTTCATTTCGTTAAAAACAATTAAAGATTATTAATGTTGTTTGAAATAATATAGTTTTGCAAATAGATCACAATAATATTAATGAATTTAAGACTATTCAATAACACGATTTTGTCTTGTGTAATAAGAACAAAGAGAAACGACATTTGTCTACAATTAAGCAAAATTTAATTATGTCCTAGTGGTGCAAAAGTCCCTACTATAGTATTAATACTTTAAGTTGGCAACACACCCTGCTCAGCTATATTAATCAGAATTATCGTGATTTAATGCTTATATTAATTATTTAAATCAAAATAAATACTTAAAGATGAAAGGTAACGTCGTCTTTCTGTAAATTTCAGGTCTGTGATCTTTTTTTACAAGAAAACACACTGCAACTCGGCATTTTTCTGGAGGTCAACTCACGCTTACGACTACATGTTAACTGATGTTAACTGATGCCGTACGCGGCGCAACTAGTTTTATATAACGGGAATGATCCGCGTTCTCGTACTTTTGACAGAGGGGAACGCTCTCCAATGTCGTCTCCTGTTAGTTTAATACTCTAAGGACTGAATTAATTAACCGACTTGGTATTACATGGATCTCACAGCTTTTTACGGTAGAAGAACTGAGTTGCGAGACTTGGCTTTTTTTACAAGTTATGTTTTTGATGGCATCTAATTTATTCTGGTAGTAATTGAAACAAAACTGTAAATAATTACAAACTCTAAAGAATCGATATCGATTTTTCTTAAAAATCGTATATTGTACGTACCGATTTTTTGGTTGGCATACCTATTTCAATAAATCTGATAGCTGTAAAAAGATATTTCTTAGATTTGGTCAAGTAGGTTATTTTTACAATCTCCTTGGATTTGGTAACACAGACTAATATGATAGAAGCGTGAGTGTTTCTAGTTAGTTTGTGTATGATGGAAATCCACCTCCTCTACACCAGCCTACGAATTTTGAGTATATATGAAATGATAAGTGTCGAATGCACACGGGGCATTGGCACATGCGCGGCGTAGAAATGTATAGTATAGGATTTTTATCTCCCGAGGTTTTCTTTATTGGCCTCATTAGTAACAAGTTTACGCAGATAATTTTTTTATTGGAAAACTACCTGATACCCACGACGTCGTCCGCGTTCTTAAAACTTTAATAACTTTTTATTAAATGAAGATATCGCAATATTCTTTTTAGGTAAGTTCAAGTATCTAAGAAATAAAACTTAGAAAACCTAATTAAAATCTATCCAGTAGTTTTTCCGTGATGCCTGCGCAACTGCAAACCCCTATCATTTTATTTATATAGATAGATGTGTAAGAACTTAACCTATAAACGTCTCTCTTATTGAATTAAAATAGAAAACCAGCAAAGAGTAATACGGAAATCTCAATTATATTATTTATTATAGACAACAGATACTTATACAATGTATGGGAGGTAAGTAAAGGTATCATTACCCTCCATATACATTGGTAATTATACAATAGGTAAATATTTAATCATACTAACATAAAAAACTTATTATTAATACTCTTTATTCATGACTTCTTTGACGCTACTTTGATCGTGTAAATGACTTGTCTTGTGTGATAAAGAACATGGCCTAAAAGGCAATAAAAATAGAGGTCATGGCCTGATTTGGGATTGTGATGTTACCATTGACAACTTGTGTAGTTAAAAATTAATTTACTGGAGATCTAAGTGATGATTCTAGCTCAAACGGAGAAAAGTTCAATGATTCATTGTAATAAAATAATAATAAAGTATTTGGGTTGTTTGCTTTTTTTTAATTTCTTATATTAAATATAACTTTTTTACAATATTTAATCTTAATTGCTTATTTTCAAACTAGTTAAGACACATCATTTTATTTTATTACACAGATCTTAACAAATTGGTTTTTGAGATCTTTTGCTTCATGTTTTATGACCCTCAGAAAGAAGAGTAGACCTTTGCCCAGTAGTGGGGACGTATTTGGGCTGTTACTTCTTAAATGTTTACTTAGTGAATTAAGGCAACAATATTTTGCTGCAACCAAAAAAGAAAAAAATGATACACACAATATGTTCAAGATCCAATTTATGAAAGGTTAAATAAAAAAATACTTTCAATAAATGTTATGTAATAATCTACATTGAATAAAAATCATTCTATTCTACTCTCTGCTGTTCTAATAAAGGCCAATTTCTATACAAGATAATATCTTGATCGCCGTAATTTATAATTTAAGTAAAATGTATATATTTCATTTACACTGCCAGATTTTATATTTTACATGGAAAAATCAATTTTATTATTTTTGTTACATAATCTGTTAGCTTAATAAACATCAATATCGTTTTTAAATATAAGATCTTTGGTATCAATAAATGTTGTCGCTAAAGAGCATGTTGCATCACTACTATAAAGAAATACAGCGTCGATAAATCATAGAGAATTAGTTTTCTTAACAATTAAGTACTTATTGCATTTTCATCTACGGTTGCTTTTTAATTTTGTAGTGGTAAAATAAGGAACTTCATAGCCTTCCTTACAAAACAAAATAAAAATAATAATTGGTTGGACGGAGTTTAGGCACTAAAACTTTTAGGCGCGCGGTAGACTGAGCACCTAATTCATTTATGAAAAGAATACCAAGCTACCTTACCAACATCAAGACATGTTACATCTAGGACCAAGAACTTGTAGTGTTATGGTACTTACATATCATTGGAAAATGTAGTGTTATGGTACTTACATATCATTTTACACTATTTTAAGTTTATTTTTCCATTCTGTTTTTGATTTTCTGCATTCATATTTTGCATCACCTTTATTTCCATAGGATCCTGTAACGTTTTTACACAATAACAAATCATTTTCACTTCGTATTTTCACGCTATCAGCACTTTTTAAATCGCTGCCAATGGAGTCTTACCTTTTTCGATCTTTTATTTAGTTCCCCGTAACTCTACAATTTCGGGTTTCGTGCGCGCTGTTGCGCTATTTTTTTTCCTATATAAATAATATCTCATTTCTTACATAAAACTTGCCGTTTCTTAATAACAAGCCTAAAACCAAAAATTTACATATTTGACAATCGTTATTTATTTGGTTGTCATGGCAATTTTTATTCAAATTCGTTACCGGTCTGATGTTTTATTTCAATATTTCCACATAAATACTCTTTTGCTCTGGGTCATTTACAAAAAATTTCCTTTTAATTTAAATAATTTCCCGTTCTCTCTAAAAAGATATAAAAGCCGAACTATCGGTGAATACTGGGAGTCTCGCTTCAGCTTCTAAACTTGAAGCATCACCTAAAGGCCTTATCCCGGGGCCGCACTGCCCCGGGATCCTGCAAGCCTCCATCTACACCTGAAGTCGTCGGCGTAGTCTACTTCAAGCGCGGGGCCGCACTATTCTGGGATCCTACAAGCCTTTACTTTCATCTGGAGTCGTCGCCTGCGCCTCCACCTGCTAGTGCCCGTGCTACCTTTGGGCACTGCGACTGTTTGCTCCAGGCGCTGAGAACACCTACTCCAGACGCTGTGTGTGCCGACTCCGGACGCTGCGTGTGCCTAGACCAGGCGCTGCGTGCCACCGCCGCCAAGAAACTCCAAGCTCAGCGTGTGCCTACTCCTACTCCAAGCGCAGCGTGTGCCGCTTTGACCTTCAGGCTCCGCTACCATATTCTCCTAATCTTTATTTTCTATCTAATTGTAATTTCACGTCACCCATCACCATCATCATATTTCATTTTTTTATAAAAAATTGTAAATATCTTTTAAAAATTTTAAATATATTATTTTCTTGTTCTATTTTTGTTGTTTTGTTGGTTAGGTTCTTTTTTTTTAATTGTCGCTTCACGACATTTTGGCGCCCAACGTAAAAGTTCTCTTTCTCTCTTAATTTTTTTTTCTCTTTTCTTCACCTTTACTGCGCCTTGTCCATTCCTTTTTGATTTAATTGCTTTCCCTTTCGTTCTTAACTCATTATTCATCATTCATTTATTCATCCTTTTCATATCTTCCAAATTCTAAAACAAAAAACTTCATCTAGTTTTTCAACTTATCTGGATTATATTTAGACCTACATATAACACTTCACTTACATTCATCACTTTAATATATTTATTCTAGATAACTTAAAGAGGTACAATTTTTAATAAAATTTTTATTTCTGAAACTTAACTTTACACTTAATTATAACAATGAAAAGGGTTATTAAGTACGAATTCCTAAACAAGGCCGAACTTGAATACGAAGTGAAGATTAGATGTGAGGAACCAGCTAATACTGTTTTGCTTCTAAAAAAAACAAGTTTTGCGTTTAGTTGCGAATTCTCACCCTGAAGATATTCTGACTTCTCCAATTCCGATCGAGGATGACATGTCTCAAATTGATTCTACTTTGACCTATCTGGACTGTAAAATTAAAATATTTTTACAAGGTGAAACCAAATACTTACGACTAATAGAAACTTTTATTAACCATGTTTTTTACAGATTAGAGCGAGTAGATACTGACTTATATCCAGACTTTAAAGCTAATTTCGATACTTTGAAGATGAAATTTGACGCTATTACTAAACAATTCGAATCCTTGACTCCACCTTCAACTGAAAATGACTCTCCATCACTTGACCCTCCTGTTGACCCGATTGTCATGGAACCTCCTCTTGTTTCTCAAACTTCTGTTATGATCCATACCTCGTATCCTTCACCACCACCTCAATCTTTTTCTCCAATTAACGTCTTCAAAGATCTGAAAAGACACACCTTCAATGGTAAAAGCTGTCCAAGATCCTTTCTTCAAAAACTTGAAGAATACTGCTTAGCTCGTGGCTTGTACAAAGACTTGTTGATTTCTCAAACGTTCGAAATTTTCACCGATAATGCTCTTCATTGGTTCAGATTTAAATATAATCAGAATCCAAACTTAACTTGGAACGAACTTTCCTCTTTATTAATCAAAGACTTTGGTGGTTTTGATTATGATCATAAACTTCTAGAAGCGATTAGGAATCGAACTCAAGGCCGTGATGAACCTATCGTCATCTATATTTCCATTATGTCTGGAATGTTCTCTCGTCTTTCGAAGAAACTTTCTGAAACAGAACAATTGGAGATTATTTTGAGGAATATTCGCCCATGTTATTCAGTCTTCGTAGCTCTAAAAGACATTGACTCTATCGACTCTCTTCTGGCTACTTGCCAAAACTATGAAAAGTTCCTAGACAGAGACAAACAATTTAAAGAACCAAATGTACAACAAAATCCTCTTATTTCTGAATTCAACTACAAGCATTCCACTTCAAGTTCAGTTGACTCTCCAAATTCTTCCAATAACTCACGACCTTCTCCTTCCTTAATGAATAAATTCACTTCATCCTACAAATACCCTTCTAGACAAGTTAATAGTCTCTCTCAAACTAAAGCCCCTCAAGAAAGCTCTTTTTGTGTTCGCTGTCGCAAACAAGGTCATACTTTGAACACTTGTACTCAACCACGATTCGTGATTTGTTTCATATGTGGTCTTAAAGTTTTAAAACTGCAGATTGCCCTACTTGTTCTCCCAAACCACATACTAGTTCAAAAAACGAACTGCTTACTTGAAAAGTAACTTAAACTTTGATAATGACGATTGAACTAGTTGGATTAAAACAATTCAAAACTTCTTTTCTTGTTACAAAATCTCTTCTACACTCTACTCCAAAGAACAAGATCTTAATCGTCCATTCGTTAATGTAAAAATTTATGACTTAACTTTATCTGGTTTACTAGATTCTGGCAGCTCAGTAACTATTCTGGGTAATAATTCTCATTTAGAAATTCTTAAACTGGGCTGTAAACTTTTCAAGTCAGATCTTATTACTGTCTCTACTGCTAATAATCAAAAAGTTAATTCCTTGGGTTATTTTGACTTACCTGTTCATTTCAGTAATCAAACTCATTTGATTAAAGCTTATGTTTTCCCTGAAATATTTCCTTCGCTAATACTAGGTATTGACTTTTGGAGAAAATTTAGTCTTTTACCTAGTGTTTTATCTTCTCTTAACTTTACAGAATCTAAATGGTCTGCTATCGAAACTAAAGATATTAAAGTTTTACCTTATGAGCATTTAACTCCTAACCAAAAGAACATCGCTAACGACATCATCCAACGCTTCAAGACAATTTCTTTTGAGGAAAAAGGTATCCTGGGAAGCACACACTTAATCACCCACAAGATTGGTACTGGTGATTCTCTTCCAATCAAACAAAGATGTTATAGACTGTCTCCTGAAAAACAAATGGCGTTAATTAATGAAGTTGACAAGATGCTGGGATGGAAGGTCATTGAACAATGCGAAAGTCCTTGGTTATCTCCAGTTCTCATCACTCCGAAGAAGAATGGTGAATGGCGTTTCTGTGTAGACAGCAGGAAGTTTAACTCAGTTACACGTCGTGATGCTTATAAGTTGCCACTAATAAGCGAAATTTTGGACAACCTGAAGAATGCCAAATACTTATCAAGCATCGACATTGCGAAAGCATTTTGGGAAATTCCCTTGAATCCTGCTGATAAAGATAAAACTGCATTTTATGTACCTGGAAGAGGTAAGTTTAGATTCAAGGTAATGCCTTTTGGTCTCACCAACTCACCTGCAACTCTACAAAGATTAATGGATATGCTGTTTACTCCTGAATTTGAGAACAAGGTATTTTGCTATCTGGATGACATCGTTATTATTAGTGAGACTTTTGATGAACACATATCGCTTCTCATGAAAGTTCATGAAAAACTTTCATATGCTAATCTAACTATTAACTTTGAGAAGAGTCAATTCTTCAAGAAAGAACTGAAATACCTTGGTTTTCTAGTGGACGAGTATGGTCTACGTGCGGATCCAGATAAAATAAAAGCTATTTTAGAATATCCTGTACCTACTTGCAGAAAAGAAGTACGAAGATTCATAGGCACCTGCAGCTGGTTCAGAAGATTTATTCCAAACTTTAGCACTATTGCCTCTCCACTCAACCAACTAACCTGTTCTGGGAAGAACGCTCCTAAATTTTTATGGAATCCACAAGCTGCAGCTGCTTTCCAGAAGCTTTGGTAACTGCTCCTGTCCTTGCTTGCCCTAACTTCGAACTACCCTTCTCTGTACATTGTGATGCATCAAATTATGGCATAGGAGCAATGCTTACTCAACATCAAGATGACAAAGAAGTCGTGATTGCTTACATGAGTAAAGCACTAAACAAAAATCAACAGAACTACTCAACTACTGAAAGAGAAACATTGGCTGTAATAACTGCATTAGAACGTTGGCGATGTTACCTAGACAATGGTAAAGAATTTACAATATATACTTGCTGCACTTAAATGGTTTCAGAACTTATCAAATCCATCAGGAAGACTTGCTCGCTGGACTTTACGCTTATCATGCTTTAACTTTGTCCTAAAACATAAAAAAGGAAAGGATAACGTTGTTCCAGATTTATTATCAAGACATAAGAATCAAGAACGTCCTGATTCACAAGAAACTTCACCTCAAGGCGTACATCCTATTACGATTGAAGAACCACCTGATCGTAGACTTGAGCACTACAACAAGATTTTTCTCGGATGCTCCAACAACCCAGACGCATATCCCAACTACACTATCAGGGATAACAAACTTTACCGCTGCATCCATTCTCCCGATCGTCTAAACGATGACTTTATTTGGAAAGAAGTTCCACTACCTCAAGATAGACATGCACGTATTGAAGCTAACCATCCCCTTCAGAACTCCATCTTGGTATCTTCAAGACATTCAAGAAAATATCTTTAAAATACTATTGGCCTGGTATGTTTAAGGACATTGCCGAATTGATCTCGACTTGTGAAACCTGCTTAACCTACAAACACCCTAATCTTTCTCCCTATGGTCTTATGGGTAAACCCAAACTTTGCTCCAGACCTTTTCAAACTATATCCTTAGATCTTATGGGTCCATTGCCTATGACTCGAAGACGAAATCAGTATATTCTAGTAATTAACTGCAATTTTACTAAATATACTATGATTTTTCCCCTTAAACGTGCTACTTCAGCTAATATTATTAATGTTTTGGAAAATTCAGTTTTTCTAGTTCATGGCATTCCCCAAACTATTATAATGGACAACGCTGTTCAATTTCAGTCGTGAGAATTCCACTCATTTTTAAATTCTTATAATGTTCCTTGTATTTTTCACACAGCTTTATATTGTCCTCAGGTTAATCCTACGGAGAAGTTTAATAGTACAATTATTACAGCTCTAGCATCTCTAGTAGGAGACGATCATAGATCCTGGGACAACCATCTTGCTAAGATTCAGTACGCAATGAACAGCGCTACAAATGTAGCCACTGGTTTTATTCCAAATTTTTTAGTCTTTGGTAGGGAAACAATACCTTGTGGTTCCTTCTATACTCCAACTCAGAACCTCGAGGAATTGATATTTATGCCTCGTGATATTTACGCGACTAATGCTGGTCTCCTCTCATCTATCTTTCACAAAGTTCAAACTAAACTTCACATAGCTCACGCTAAAAATAGCGCTCGCTATGATCTTCGCCGGTCTTTTAAAGAATTTAATGTGGGAGACACTGTTTGGCGTAAAAACCATGTTTTAAGCGATGCCGGCGCATACTTTAATGCTAAACTTGCCCCTAAGTTCATCAAGTGCAAAGTGATAGCTAAACTGTCACCACTAGTCTATGTGCTTAAAGACCCTAATGGAGTTAGAGGCAAGTGGCACATCAAAGATGTAAAATCATAAATTTTCTTAACTTTTATTAACTGTTAATTTGTATATATGTATAAATATCACCATCATTTTCACCTTATTATTTGAATTTCTTTTAATTTGTTTGTTTGTTTGGTGATCCAGTGTTCTTCAACACATCTTGCTTTAAGACCTCGAAGTTTGGTTGGATTAATCTTCACTTTTTATTTTTGTTTCAGACACATCTCGTTGGTGATGTTGCATAAGTCATAGCGACTAATGCTTGCTTAAGATTAAGTTCTTTATCTTTATCTTCACTTGGGAACGGCTGACTACTCCCTTAATAAGCCTGAATGTCCTTTCGAAAACACACTTTTAGAGTGGTGTCTCTTCGACTAATTTTTTTTTCCGCGCAGGAGCGGGTGACTACTCCTTAAATAAGCCTGAATGTCCTTTCGAAAACACACTTTTAGAGTGGTAGTCATTGAATGTGAACTCCACCCTTACCTGAATGCAGATGATGAATGTAAGAGATAGTATATCTGATTTTGCCTGTTGATGTCTGTTTCTGCAAAGCTGTGTTTTTATGGTTTATTTTAGAATGTACATGTCAAAATTTTTGCTGAGTCAAAAATTTTCCAGGGTCGGGGGGAAAATGTAATGTTATGATACTTACATATCATTTTACACTATTTTAAGTTTATTTTTCCATTCTGTTTTTGATTTTCTGCATTCATATTTTGCATCACCTTTATTTCCATAGGATCCTGTAACGTTTTTACACAATAACAAATCATTTTTACTTCGTATTTTTACGCTATCAGCACTTTTTAAATCGCTGTCAATGGAGTCTTACCTTTTTCGATCTTTTATTTAGTTCTCCGTAACTCTGCAATTTCGGGTTTCGTGCGCGCTGTTGCGCTATTTTTTTTCCTATATAAATAATATCTCATTTCTTACATAAAACTTGCCGTTTCTTAATAACAAGCCTAAAACCAAAAATTTACATATTTGACAATCGTTATTTATTTGGTTGTCATGGCAATTTTTATTCAAATTCGTTACCGGTCTGATGTTTTATTTCAATATTTCCACATAAATACACTTTTGCTCTGGGTCATTTACAAAAAATTTCCTTTTAATTTAAATAATTTCCCGTTCTCTCTAAAAAGATATAAAAGCCGAACTATCGGTGAATACTGGGAGTCTCGCTTCAGCTTCTAAACTTGAAGCATCACTTAAAGGCCTTATCCCGGGGCCGCACTGCCCCGGGATCCTGCAAGCCTCCATCTACACCTGAAGTCGTCGGCGTAATCTACTTCAAGTGCGGGGCCGCTCTGCTCCTGGATCCTGCAAGCATCTATCTACACCTGAAGTCGTCGGCGTAGTCTACTTCAAGCGCGGGGCCGCACTATTCCGGGATCCTACAAGCCTTTACTTTCATCTGGAGTCGTCGCCTGCGCCTCCATCTGCTAGTGCCCGTGCTACCTTTGGGCACTGCGACTGTTTGCTCCAGGCGCTGAGAACACCTACTCCAGACGCTACGTGTGCCGGCTCCAGACGCTGCGTGTGCCTAGACCAGGCGCTGCGTGTGCCTAGACCAGGCGCTGCGTGCCACCGCCGCCAAGAAACTCCAAGCTCGGCGTGTGCCTACTCCTACTCCAAGCGCAGCGTGTGCCGCTTTGACCTTCAGGCTCCGCTACCATATTCTCCTAATCTTTATTTTCTATCTAATTGTAATTTCACGTCACCCATCACCATCATCATATTTCATTTTTTTATAAAAAATTATAAATATCTTTTAAAAATTTTAAATATATTATTTTCTTGTTCTATTTTTGTTGTTTTGTTGTTCTTAAGTTAGGTTCTTTTTTTTTAATTGTCGCTTCACGACAAACTAAAGCTTATAAACTGTACTAGAGTATCAAAATGCCAATGCATTTTGAACCATGAGCCAATGCTAATAATATTTTTACCAATAAATCTGATATAATATATAGATATGTCCATAGACTTAGAACATACTGGCGTATAGACCAACATAGTATGCATGGGAGAAGAAAATTCCTTATGGCAAAAATGCAAGATAGAAAAAGATACCAAACATCCAGACCCGGAACAATTATTTGTAGGTCATACAAATACTACGAGTAGCTCCGTGCGGGATTCGAACCCGCGCCCCCAGCGCAGCAATTCATTGTTAAGCCACTGCGCCACGAAGCCGTCAAATTGTGTTTTATTATTAGTGTGGTTTTAAATTGTAATTAATGTACTATAATTAAAGTGGATCAAATCATGCCGATTTTACTAAAGGATGACATGGAGGGTATCCGTACCCGAAGTCAACGCCAGCTGGAGCCGGACCAGAGACCATTTAGTAATGCATCACCGCAAACGTTGGAGGGCCAGCTGCCGACCACGGAGGCCAGTCCGTCAGCAAATCCTGCATCTGCAGCACCTGACTTAGGTGCTCTGATGATGATACTGCAGGAGCAGGCCCGCCGACAGGATGAATAGGTCCGCCGACAGGAGGAACAGGCCCGTCGGTTGGAAGAGCAGCTACAACGCAATATGGAAGAGCAGATACTCCTCAGGAAGGACCTTCACGCTACCTTCGGGAAAGAGATAAGGGAGCTGAAGGATAGGGTTGCTCAACATGACAACCGCCTGTCGGAAGCTGAAACCCGAATCGACCAAGTGAACAATCGGGTTGACAACGTGATGGCCGACGTGAAGAAAACGCTGGACGATCTCAAACTTCGGGATGGAATTACAGCTCCCGTGGTAGCTACAACACCTTCGCTACGTGGATTCAAAGTGCTACCGTTTGATGGGACTTCTTCCTGGTCGGCCTACAAAATCCAGTTCGAGGCTGTCATGAAGGCCAACGGCTGGAATAAAAGTCAGGCCATGACTGCTCTCACCCAAGCCCTGCGCGACCAGGCCTTATTAACTGTTCTGGAAGCTCTCGGTAAGGAAGTGACTTACGAGCAGCTCTTTGAGGCATTGGAGGCGAGATATGACGACGCTCACCTGGAACACGTCTTTCGTGCACAGCTCAAAGATCGCGTGCAACGCAGTAACGAAAACATGCAGCAGTGGGCCCATGAGCTAGAGAAGCTGGTTCGAAAAGCATACCAGTCTGTACTTGCGCTCATTGTAGGGAACCTGGTGCAGACATTCATTGACGGCATCCGCGACCTTGAAGTCAGAGCTGTTGTGAGGCTCGGGAGCCACGAGACGCTTAAGCACGCCTTGACCCATGCACTGTAGGTGGAAGCCGTGCGGCAGGATCATCGTTCCCATCGCGTCAGGGAGGTTGCAGCAGCCACAGTTCGGGACCGCAATAACGGCTACAGCCATAGGTGCTATGGTTGTGGGGAAAGGGGCCATCTTCGATCCAGCTGCCCTAAGCGAACTGTAGAAAGGGAAAGTGATCGATTTCGAGAGGGTAGTGCGGCTTACAGCACCATCCAGCGCAGCGGGAATCTCATGGCAACGCAGATGTATTGTCAAGAAGACTTTGTCCTGAAGATTGCAAGCGTTGTACTAGGCAAGAGGGTAAGGAAGTGGTATCTGTGAGAATACTCAGGACAGACCAGCTCAGAAATGAGTGGAAGGATAGCCTACAACATGTACAGCAGGAAGATTCGGACATTAAGCCGATTCTGGAATGGATGAAGGCCAGTGCTCCTAAGCCCAAGTGGAGCGACATCTCAGTGATGAGTTCGACCACGAAAAACTATTGGGCCCAATGGGACAGCTTGCTGATTCAGGATGGAGTCCTGTGCCGTAAATGGCAAAATGGTCGGTGAGACAGTTATCATTTGCAAATGGTTGTCCCTAAGGCTAAAGTACCGGATCTTCTACAGCTGTACCATAGTGGTTGTTGAGAAGGACACCTGGGAGTTAAGCGAACTTTCTCTACTAAAGATCCGAGAACGGCTTTACTGGGTCCACTGTCGTGATGATGTCGAGGACTGGTGCCGCAAATGTACAAGTTGTGCGGCTGTAAAGGGACCTCAAACTCGTAGTCAAGGCGCATTGAAATTGTACAATGTTGGTGCACCATGGGATAGGATAGCCATTGACGTTGCGGGGCCGTTTCCGTAAAGTGAAAGTGGTAACAAGTATTTCATGGTTGTGATGGATTACTTCACTAACTGGCCAGAAGTCTTCGCCATTCCAAATCAAGAAGCTTCAACAGTTGCAGATAAACTAGTTCATGAAGTCTTCTGTCGTTTTGGAGTACCCTTAGAGATTCACAGCGATCAAGGAAGGAATTTTGAGTCTTAAATATTCTAGGAAACTTGCCGAGTAATGGGTACTCATAAAACACGAACAACTTCTTACCACCCACAATCTGATGGAATGGTAGAACGATTTAATCAGACATTGGAGAGGTATCTAGCAAAAGTTGTGGAAGAACGGCATCGAGATTGGGACAGGCACATACAACCGTTTTTGTTGTCGTATCGAAGCGCTGTTCACGAAAGTACATCAGTGACACCAGCTTTCGCAAACTTTGGGAGAGAATTACGGCTGCCTACAGACCTGATCACCGGAATACTACCTGATGCCCCACGCAGTATAACCGATTATGCAAATGACTTGCGGAAGAAAATGAATAACATTTATGAGCAGGTCAGACAGTCGGGCCAGCAAACGTCTGAGAAGATGAAAAACACGGTATGACCGCAAAATGAACAACAAAGGGTTTGACGAAGGTTCACTAGTGTGGTTACACAATCCAGTTCGCAGCAAAGGGAAATCTCCTAAGCTTCAAGCTAAATGGGACGGACCGTACCGGTTTGTGACAAGGATCAATGACGTAACGTACCGTATACAGAAATGTGCCAGAGGTACTCCTAAGATCGCCCATATGGATCAATTGGCGCGTTATTATGGGGCCAATAATGCTCGTAACGAGCATGTCTTAGGAGGAGGCAGTGTAGCGTGCCACTATCAATGTCTTGTACATGACAACACCGGTCACCACTAGCGGCCTTTAGTGTCGAGTAGCAGAACTAGGAGAGTCAAGATCCTTCTCGAAATTTCGGTACCGATATGTACTCGAGCATACTAGATGTTTCTACAGTAGAAGGTTCTGGAAACTATCTGAGGTCCTATATAAAGCCGGTATAGGCCGCGACCGAGGCAGTATTGAATTGGCGATACAAGAGAATACTTCGAAGCGAAACAACTGCGAACTTACATGATCAGTAGAACAATTGTGTTTTATTATTATTGTGGTATTAAATTGTAATTAGTGTACTGTAATTAAAGTGTCAATTTTGGTAATTCACTCGGCAGTTTTTAATTGTCTCGAACTCCAAGCTCGTAACAATATTTGAGTATCTACCTATTTATATTAACAATATGACAAAAAATATTTCAGGGAAACTGTCCATGGCAGTCAATATTTTTCTCCGAAAATCATAGTTTAAAAATACAACTTTCCGCTCTGATTCTTGGGGAGTTTTTTATTAAGTTTATCGGTACACTCACCTGGGATTTTATGCATTTGAATTAAAATTCAACAAAAGGCAGGTAGGTTCAGCTTATTCCCAGGAACATATTATATGAATATTTTTTAATTATTTTAGACTATCATGGTACAATTTCAGTTTTTATGTTATTCAATTGCGTGCACTAAACAATATTTTTAAATCTTTTTACCGCTTCCTTAACAATCATTTTTCGATAGGCCTAGTAAGTAAAACGCAAATCACTAGCTAATGCACACAATGACAAATCAAAATTAGTCAGGCGTTTTCAGGCTGTCAGGTCGTCCCTTTTTTTTCGTAATTTCGAAGGTTGTCACAACGTTTCATTTGTGGTAGAGTTGTAGCTTTCTACTTTCATGTTAATATAAATAATTGTAAAAACAAAGCAGTATATCTTTCGTACTAACCTTTTTGAACATTTATTTTTAATTGATGTGTTATTTTAATCTCCCTATTATATTACGCATAAACAAAAAATGAAAAGAATACCTACAGGGAAAGTTTATAAGACATTTGAATTATAGAGCTCACACCTTAGAGTATTTATAAGCAAGCTATAGAGCGCGCGTAGTGCTCATTGCCTATTATTCCAAGTGTTACCAGGTGTTCTATAGATATTGATACATAGATGAAGCCACAAACTAGTAAGAAGGTGCTAGCGCAGATGATGATATCGTGGATGAATGTGGATGAAGCGGTTAAATAGTGATGCGCCATGATTGACGTTTATGTGTTAACTTTAATTAGTTAAAGTAATAGGTAAGTATTTAGTGATTATGGGGTAGGTAAATAAATATTTGGTACTTTTTTGCAAGTCAATAAAAAACAGGAATGAATTTATAAAACGATGATTATTAAATAAACACAAAAATCTAATTAAGTTACTGCACCTTATAATGATTCAATTTATAGCTGTCTTTTTCTTAGTTTTATCGCAGTTTTGCGTACAAGACATTTTATCCTAATATAAATATATTGTTTGTGATGATGTGATGATATGATGGACGAAGCACTGAAATGCAAGGAACATACAGAACTCCTAATGTTGGACTCCTAGTTGGGCCTTTTTATCGCTATCACTCACTTATTTGTTAATTCACGGCTTTTAAGAAAACTGAATGGTACGTTTAGATTATCGATCGAGCTGCTCGCTGAGTTATTTGTGGATGAATACGACCCGTTTCGACATTTTCGCCTGTTTACAATTATTCATTTAACGTAGATCTTTTAAACATGGATGACGTGCGTCACGTTGCTACAATTTTATGTCTACTTGATATTTATAAACTCACAAATATTTAATTGGGGAATGTGGGGTAGCCCCCCATCAGATGCCTGGCAAAACATGCATAAAATCAATAATTCAGATCAGCTCAGCTATTATATATTCCTTGGGGGAGGCCTATGTTCTGCAGTGGACTTGTGAAGAGCTGTAATAATGATGATGATGAAATATTTCTGCATGATTAATTTCAATAAAAATATTTATTCCAATCCATCACAGCAGGTATGTATTTCTATTATTATTTTTAAATACATCCTAGCATTCCTTTTATTCGTGCCAAAAAACCGACATCGAGTGGAAAACAGGCAAATACTTCTGAGTAACAAGAACACTCGAATAGGGTGTTTACATGCTCGTACTCTTGCATGCACGTATGTGATGGGCGAGTATCTAAACTTTAGATAACATAACTGGATCCTCAACTACTGGCCAAAGTGAAAAATGTAACCTGTATGAGGTATCGTACTAACTGTCACCGGTTGAGTGGATTTTTAATGACATTTTTAATGATGATTCAATTATAATCAAGCAAGGTGCAATTTTTTATATACTGCAAAAGTACCTAATTATAATTATTTGAATTAATGTCGACGTTATAATGTGAGCGACCTTTGACAATTTTTATTTCTAAACTACATGGGTGCAGTTTAAATAATTAATATTTTTGAGATGTGCTATTTAAAATACGTCTGTCAATATATTTTTTATATATATACTCGAATTCATTGGCTGGGGTAGGGGGGTCTCTTTTCTTCTGGCTGCGAATCGATAAGCTTAAGATTTTGCTACACTACTGATTTCCTTATCATTCATTCGCAACGTTTGTCTATCATTCACCGTTCCTTCCCTTCTCTTTGTAATTTTTTTACTCCACTTTCATTCTTCAAGATTGTAGGTTGTGTTGAATGTGTTATCGGAATCGAAATTCAGATTTGGAGATAGAACGCCAATCCTATTTTTGCCCTGGAATACAAGCAAATTTAATAATTTGTGTTGATTTTATTAGATATTTTGTATTTTAAAAAATCTATACTTAGGACTTACTACAACGGTTATATAATAAGATATCATAATTACTAATGTATAACGAAAAGCAATCACGATTGTGATAAAGACATTAATTTTGTGAACAATAATTAAGTAATGAACTGAACATTTCTGTATTTTGTGATTTCGTATCGTGTATACCGAAATTTTAGGAATACACGTATCCTTAGAAATGCATCGCCATTTTGTATTGAAAGTAGGGTGTGGCGCATGATTGCTACACGTCATCGACGTTAATGTTCTAAAGAGCAGAACTAAAATAATAATGGTAAGTTGTGATACATACTACATATTGAAATTTTATTATATAAATAACTTATTTATTTACTTTACCTAACTTTATTATAATTACGATAATGAGGAAGATAGGAACATACTAAAGGTATGTTGGTCTGCTTTATTTAATACCTCGCTGAACGGAATGTAGGTCGACAATATATCTATGTATTGCGAGATCAGCTTTCTAATTAAATGAAAAACCAACTTGAATACGTATTGCATTCTTCCATCCATCCTTCATCGTTGTATTAGTTAAGTTCTCGAAACACGCGGCAACATTCACATTTGACGTCACCTCTTTTCTTATTATGATTTATTACTTTTTTGAATATGATTTTAAAATCTTGATAAAATAAAAGGAACATTTCGCTTTAAAGTTGTAGGAAATTGTTAATTTGGTCCACATTTTCATTATGATGGCGTCTTTCGTCTAGTCGCCATCTTGGCCAGTTGGGCCATCAATAGAACAAATGGCTTGAGTTGTTGGATTGAGTACCTATTTAATTGAAATTTATAATCTATTCGTTAATTTTATAAACTCATGAAATTATTAGCAACTTTTTCGTTTTCTGAGAATGTCCGAATTTCTATCGAAGTCGCTAGCTGCGCAGGATGAGACGGGACTGCAATGCACGAGTGTGTGCGTGTTTGCACAGGTGCACTCTATTCATTCTCTAATAATCCGGTGAATGATGGGAAAGCAATCCGTAACGACCGGAGAGAGATTAGGCGCAGAGCCAATGGCTACGTGCTCTTCGAGGAACAGGGGTAGAACACCACCAACTTTTTCTCCCTCTATAACACAAGTATTTGACTTTGGTCCAATCTAATCTAGTAGTCTAGACCAACGAGGCAATTATTCTGTAAATATATATTTATTTACACATTCACAGCTTAAAATATTTTTTTTTGTGAAACAAATACAGGATACTTCACTTTTTTCTCATATAAGAGCTGCAAGGCTAAGCATTTTTCTTAAAATTAAAAGTTATTGTTCGTCAATTTTAAGTTTTTAATGTGCATGCTAATTAATGAAAGAAATTATCATGAAAAACATTCTAGTCCGAGATATAAAATATTACTGTTAGAAGTGTTTGTTTCTCTCTTACGGCACCCATGGGTTCAATATGAAAGAGATGATATTCTTTCATGGCACTACATGATCAACAAACTAGGAGTATGATAGCAGCATTTTTATAATAACTAAAAAATTAAAACTGAAATTAGACTGTAACAGTAAAAGACACAAGCCAAAAAACGGTAACAGTAGTAGTATTTTCTTTTGTGCTTGCGTATCTTGTAGGGAGCTCTGTAAAGGAGTAAGTTATTGACAAGTATGTAATTAATGTATGTCAAACTTATCAAGAGAGGTAAATTGACTTGCCTAAGCTACCTTTTGAAGATTACAACACATTTTTTCTTGTTACATATGCCATAAAATTTAAAAACAAGAGTGTATAACCAGTGCATGTTGCCAGTGATGACATGGATCTGATACATATTATAGTCCTTTACTGATGGCGATATGAGGAAGCTCAAGGTCGTCCAGAGAGATATGAAGATTGCTATGCTTAGAGTTTTTCCATTTAACCAAAGTAAAACCAACAGATCCCAATTAATCTGTTGGCATAGTCAAAATCTACAAACCTATGGGGAATAGAGGTTCATAAGCTGAAACCTTTATCAATAAGCAAAATGTTGGGCAGCTCTATAGTTCTCACACTCTCAGATAGCAATACATACATAAAGGAAGATAGATTCAGGAGGGTTCATGACTACTTTGTAGCATTCTTTGGGGGAGGCCCTTGTTTAGCATTGGAATTATTGTATGTTGCTGTAATGATGATGATGAACTATCTTTGTAAAACCTTCCAGGAAATTCATTACACTTCGATTGGTTCTAATAGAATATTTTATGTAATAATTTATTTTTAAAATGAATTATTTAAAATATGATTGGGTTGCATAACACAATTTTTGTTCTATTCTAAATATTTGTGTTAAAATCTGTGATAGATGGAGATCATAGAATAACAAATGGATTATTCAAAGATTTCATTGTGTCTACTTATTTGTACTTCAAACATTTACTGAAGTTTCTCATTTATAAAAGAAGATTTTTGTTCACAATGAACAGGGAACACAATTACCTATTTGTTATATAATTACAATACAACTCCAGCTTATAGTTATTTTTTAGCTTTGTAGTTTTAATTTAATGGTTGCTTTAACTTTTTTATAATATCACTACACTCACTTGTTACATGGAATGATCTTTTAATAAGGTGCAATATTTAATTAAAAATAATTAATTAGTATTATGACAGTATTAATTATTAAAACTATTTTAAGTTTGTATACTTTTTTGGATATATTTCCGCTTTGGCTCCATTCATACCATTAGTTACCAAACAGCTTTCATCTATAGTTCTCATTGTTCTGGAACTTGTCAAAATTGAAAAAAATAATGGTAATTGAAATAAGCACTTTCATGTATAGTACAATAGTTATATTTTGCTTCATGCAGTTCCCATTGAGAAAATAGTTGTTATATTAATTTAAATAATACTATTATGTAAAAAAAAACGTTGCTTGGTTGATGTAACACCAATCTCATAGACATTGTCACATGATTTATTTTTATTGGAAATATATAACAATGTAATTACATGTAAACACTAATTTTGACATTATTTCAAAAGTGATTGCTTTATGCAACATTTCCTTGTTCTAGTATAAGGAAATGGCATTATTTAATGTCTAATATGCAAATACTGTTAACAGTATAAAGATCAAACGTAAATTTCTTTGCAGCTTGGTTTTTAAGCAACTACTACTGCAACTTAATTGCATTTGGTAATTTTCTAGCGCTAGGAATATTTCCATGCTTTATTTGCATTCACTAATTGTAACAGACTAATGTTATTTCCTTGTCTCTCTTAGATTACAACTATAGAATGTTCCTTTTCTCATGATGATTTCATTTAGAAATATGTATAAATTGTTAACGAATGGTTGGTTATGTTAAAATTTTGCATTGTTGTATTTAATCTGAAAAATTTTATGAGAACACAAAGAGTACACAAATATATACTTTCATCAACATATATCTCAATTAAGAATCCAAATTTATAAGTGACAGTAGTTAATGGTTAGAGGGATGCAGACTGCTAACCTGGAAAGTTTGTTCAGTTCTGCCATGCAATGGTCATGAATCACTTCTACACAAAGGGCATTTTAAGCTTAATTGAAGTTTAACTGGAGAACAACTGCAGGATAAATCCTGCTGGAGTAGCCTATCTAAGTGGATAGACTCAAAAAAAAAATCTACCGCAAGGTCCACAACAGTGCTCAGGGCATTGGCATCCACATCCGGCGACGGACTTCCGCGCTTTAACTGCGCATCTGAAAGCTCGGAAACTGAGCTTTCACACTTACTCTCTCGCGGAGGAACGGAACCTCCGCGTAGTCGTTCGCGGGCTCCCTAAGGAGTTCGAAACCCAACATTTTCCCGGCGATCTAAAATCGCAGAACCTCCCGGTTAGGGAAGAACACAGAATGCACCACCCAAACGAAAAAAAAGATACCTTTGCATGGTCATCCTGGGCCTGTCTCCGGAAGGTAAATAAATTTTCTACGTCCGTCGAATCTGTTACCTAACGGGGATTGCAGTAGAAGCCCCCCCCCCCCCCCCCGAAACAGGGGCATCGTTGATCAATGCCACCCATACCAGCTTAACGGCCACTCGACCATAAACTTACGCCCGACCTAGATGCGTTAAGTGTCTAGGGGCGATCATGGCACTACACCTGAACGCCCGAGTCGGAAAGCCTTCCGAGCTGCGTTCTGGCGAAGCGGGACACCCAGCGAATTATCGCGAGTGTATCAAAGCGCCGCGCAGGACTAGATCGGCGCGGACGAGCGGCTAGCGCTAGTAGGTCCCATTCCGCGCCCTCTCAGGCTATCATCAAACGCCCCCGTTAAAGGGACTTCCGGACAAGGCATAAGCCCTTCGGAGCCTTCAGCACCCAAAACTAATGCATGGGTAAAGACCCCGGCGATTGTAAGCGCGGCCGCCTCACGGCCAGCGCCCTCTCGCCAGGATGAGAAGCTTAAAACCGCCGCTCAGGCATCTTCAACCTTTGCTACCGACTTCACGCTAGTCTGCAGCTTCATCAACAACATAAATGGTGCTAAAGTCACTACTCTGGTCCACAAACTTCGCGAGGCCAAGAACACTCAGATAAGTTCAATGCAACCATTGAACATATCAATGTTATCGAACGCGATTGGCTCTTTCCAATGCGCCTACGCCGACATTTTATAAACCAGAATAGCAGTAAAAGATACAGGTAGAACCAAACCTAGTTCTCAGACTGTCGCGTTTTACGCAGACGCATAGTCCTTGCATTGTGCACCGATAGATATTCCGCCGTTTGCTAACTTGAAGCATCTGTTTGTAAGATAGCACTTACGGGTATCCGCCCATCATAATTGCATTGTCATATCTGCCACGGCTAAAATATGTATTAGAAGCCGACATCTTGCCATCTACTAGATCTAGGCCGCAGCGTGTTAACCGGTTCAGTGCGGGTGGCACGCCAGGAGTGCCATCGATTACTTTTGTGTGTGGCGTATGACACGCGAGTCGTGTCTTTTTAAAAATCGTTATAACTCGCTCAAATTGCTTTTTTGGAAAATTTATCCAGAACAAAATATTCATTATTTTGCAAGTAGTTCATGCCTGCGGCTTCGTTTCTGGATATTTTGAAAATTTGAAATGTTTAGGGGTTGACAACCTTTCGCGTTGTGGGAAAATAGTCTAATAAGTAACAAATAATAGCACTCATTGCGATCTCTCACAAACTCGAGTTGTAAATAAATTTCTGGAAAACAAGTCTCCTGTTAAAAAAAAACAATGCGTTTGTCTTATTGTTTAATTTTGCTTAAAGTGATTGAACTGCCGTCTTATTACTATCATATAACCGAATAGACCTACGAAGTATCATGTGCTCTTGTGATATGGTATAAGGTTTATTTTTGCTTAAAACAGTTTAAAAACGTTCATGCGTAAAAAAAAGTTCGCTAATAAATAGTCTTTTGTCAATCTGCCGCCGTATAGAGCCGGCGTTTGTTTCCTTTTGAAAACACTTGTTTTGCTATTCTTACTAATTAGACGTTTTCAGATCGACTTTACTTTTGCATTTATATAACTTTAAATAATATTTAACATTTGTAAATATCAAGGAATCATAAACCTTATTTTTTCCAAATGTAATTATTAGGAGAGAATTTAATTTAATAAGGACCAAGGTTTCCCAAGGTGATTTAGCTGTACCTACTTATATAAATATTTTTTTTATAAAACAATAAATAGTACAAAAGGTTTGTAATCTCTTCATAAAAAAAGTCGCTTACTCTCAATTTAAAAGAAAACACGTAAAAAGACACGTAGTTACCCACTAAAAACAAGTATCCTTCAGTTTGTAACTGATATTTGATATCAAATAAACTTAATTAGGTCTAAACAAGTAATAAAAGCATAAAAAAGAAACATTACTTTTACACATGGCTGATGGCACAATAGGCGTGTCATGAAATATTTGTTCGCCGCCACAGCTAAAAGTGGTCGAAAATCAGTGCCGCCTATTGTGCCATCAGCCATGTGTAAAAGTAATGTTCTTTTTTATGCTTTTTTTACTTGTTTAGACCTAATTAAGTTTATTTGACATCAAACAAGTTACAAATGGAAGGGTACTTGTTTTTAGTGGGTAACTACGTGTCTTTTTACGTGTTTTCTTTGAAATTGAGAGTAAGCGACTTTTTTTATGAAGAGATTACAAACCTTTTGTACTATTTATTGTTTTATAAAAAAAATATTTATATAAGTAGGTACAGCTAAATCACCTTGGAAAACCTTGGTTTTTATTAAATTAAATTTTCACCTAATAATAATAATTGTAAATATCAAACAATCAAGAACCTTAATTTAGAAAAAGTAAGGTTTATGATTCATTAATATTTTTAAAAGTTAAATATTATTTAATGTTATACAAATGTAAAGTCGATTCGAAAACGTCTAATTAGTAAGAATAGCAAAACAAGTGTTTTCAAAAGGAAACAAACGCCGGCTCTATACGGCGGCAGATTTTTTTTTAATTGGATAAGGGTGACAAACGAGCACACAGTCTACCTGATGGTAAGTGGTTGCTGCGGCCCATAGACATCTACATCTATCCTCGTTTGCGAATCAAATTGCAGATGCGTTGTCACCCGTGAGGACTAAGATGGAATGCCTCATTTCCAGTAAAAATGGCCTCCGGCCACCTGCACTCACCAAGCGAAACGCAGAGGTAAACCTCTACTTCACGCTAGTATTCTGTGAGGTCGTGGTACCACCCCGGTTCGAGCCGGCCCATCCGTGCGATAGCAAAAGCTGCCGTGTGGCTCTACCACTGTTAAAAATTGACAAAAGACTATTTATTAGCGAACTTTTTTTATGCATGAACGGTTTCAAACTGTTTCAAGCAAAAATAAACCTTATACCATATCACAAGAGCACATGGTACTTCGTAGGTCTATTCTGCTATATGGTAGTAATACGACGACAGTTCAACCATTTTAAGCTAAATTAAACAATAAGACAAACGTATTGTTTTTTTTTAACAGGACACTTGTTTTCCAGAAATTTATTTACAACTAGAGTTTGTGAGCGATCGCAATGAGTGCTATTATTTGTTACTTATTAGACTATTTTCCGCAACATGATTGGAAACCCACAATGGAAAAAGAGTACCATTTACAAGTTAAAAAAAGGTTGTCAACCCCTAAAAATTTCAAATTTTCAAAATATCCAGAAACGAAGCCGCATGCATGAACTACTTGCAAAATAATGAATATTTTGTTCTGGATAAATTTTCCAAAAACGCAATTTGAGCGAGTTATAACGATTTTTAAAAAGACACGACTCGTGTGTAATACGCCACACGCGAAAGTAATTGATGGCACGCCAGGCGTGCCATCCGTACTGAACCGGTTAAATTTGCAATAAAAATACTGAGGGTCACTTATCGGGATAAAAACTATCCTATCTCTCAAGTTGGACCAAACTGCACACAGTGTGCACAAATTTCATTGAAATCATTTCAGTGGTTTAAGAGTTTATCGCGGACAAACAATGTAACACGTAATTTTTATATATAAAGATTATATTGTTTCCCTACGATTGCCATGTGTGTATGAAGATTATCCCTATTTTCGAAATGCTATTATGCTCTTATGCTCTTAATATTTTATTTAAATGTATTTATAACAGTATTACATTTTTTTTTTCAGATTTATTTGAATATTTTTAATTATTCCCAAAATGCCGCCTAAAATATGTCTAACAGGGCTGTACACTCCGGCTCTCCCCATGCTTGACCACTGAATTTCAATCCATGTAAAGTGCAACATTGTGGAAATTATTACTTGTCGCCATTTTTCCATTCTTATTGTATTTAAAATGCAAAACAGTCACATAGGTTTAACAATAAAACTGAATATTTATCAAAGCTTTATTTTTAGGTTGATTTTTTACATCTTTTACTCGATGCACTTATAGTTATCACGAAATATTAGTAAAACAGTCCTATTCTCATCGTGTGCAATTGATAATGCTATTATTCAAATTATTCTCTCACACCACGTTTGCCTGCGTAAATAAATTAGTCATCTTATCATAAAATCTGTTTTATCTCGTGTCTCATTATGAACTTTGAACTGATTTAATATAATATTTAATTTATAACAATATATATGTTACTCGTAACGTAATATTAAATTTTGTGGATTTAAGATCAACCAATAGTTTTGTGAACTGGTGGAAACGATTAGTATTCACAGACGATTATATTATTTAAGGCGTATTCGTAGGCGATTATATTATTTAAGGCCTCGCAAATTGCTAATCCGCGCGGCCGCCATTTTAGTGACGTTAGCGCTAGACAGACTTGACGAACAATTAGTACCGTTGACAACACTGTTGGCAGAGTGCGTGTATCGAGTTTTGAACAATTATTGTAAATTAATAAGAATACATTATTTGGTAATACAGGAGCAACACAAAGTCGTTGCGCTGGGGGCTGCGGGTTCGAATCCCGCACGGAACAAGTATTTGTATGGCCTACAAATAATTGTTCCGGGTCTGGATGTTTGTCCTCGTGCAATTTATGTTTGTAAACTGCGTCCACGATACAGGAGAAAATCCTAGTGTGGGGGTAACGTTTTTTAAAAAATAATAAAAAGAATAAAAAAGTTCTCTATTGCATGGTGTCGGTATGACTTTTTCAGAAAGTGGTCAATCATCATACATAATACATATCAGTAGTTCATCAAGTGCACAACTTTTATTTCACTATTTTCAACATGAATTAGTTAAACACGGTTTCAATTTAAATATTAATAAAAATGTACTCCAGACTGAATTTCTGTCACGGCGGCGTCTTAACGGAGACTAGTCATCTGCGCAGGATTATAGTGCCTCAGTGTATGCGCGCAACCACTGCTGCACTTTCTATTGTATTTATTTTTTTCCTTAATTCGCATAGTCCGATGGGATGGCAATCCGACACGATCGGAGAGATATCAACTCACGACAAACAGCTTTTCGTGTTTTCCGAGGCACAGGGGTAAAATACTACAAACTTCCTGACATCGGACTGCTATTGAGAATTTATGGACAGAAAAACCCAATAACTAATTTTTGGTGACAAATTTTAATGAATAATACCTTAAAAACGACAACAAACAATTATTAAGGCATAAATTATTAATTAATTTTCTTAAATGCCTCAAAACCTCCTTTCTCCAAAAGTTATTAATCTGTGCCAATAGGATTAAATGTCTTAAAAATCTGGCTAAATTAGCTGTAAATGGTCCAACATTTAGATTAGCTCGTACTTTTGGGATTTTCAAAAAAATTAAAAAAAGTAAGACTTCTCTGGAGACACATGTATAGCTGAAAATGATCTATATGAGCTCAGCTATTCTCATTCCCATTCCCTTCTAGGCTTTGCACTCAACTAGTCATTATAGTGGTTACTTATAAAAAATTCTATTTTAACATAAATTTTTGTGTAACATTAAATATGTTCTTTGGATAGTAATGAGCATAGCATTAATATATTTTTTTTGTTGCAGCCACGGATATGTCCTATGCAATTGTTGAACTGCCTCAGCGTTCTCTTATCGCCACATGGTGGCATTAAAAGCAGGGATGAAGTTCAAAGACTTGCAAGGTATGTATTGATTCCTGTATACTTATGACTCGTGACTAAAGTCAGAAATGATTCCCTTGCTAATTATTTAAGTATGTAATATATGTTATTGTTACAGCCTATTTAAAGTCCACTGCTGAACATAGGCCTCTCCCAATATTATATTTATTCCTCAGTTTGCCTCATAGGGGTATATTTGCCATAGTTACCATGCTTGGCCAAGCGGGTTCGCAACCACAGTTTTTTTATATTTAGTCGTTATTGGGAAGATGCTGCTGCCCATCTCCTGATTTTATTCCCTCTGTCACCTCTTACGACACCCAAAGGTGACATGGGGTAGTGGTTATTCATACACAGCCAATACACGGCATTAAGCTGCTATTTCAAGCTGGTATTCTTTGAGTCCTTGCCCAATGAAGCCGACCCATTCGTGCTACAACCGCATAGTAGCAGTAGCATGGCTCTACCAAATAAGATGATATAATATGTTAATATTTACAGTTTCTTTCTAAGAATGTTAGTAATTTTAGTTACTTTCTGTTTCATTAATTTTAGCCATTTTAGTTAGTATTTTTACATGTCTTTCTATTCTTTGCAGCTTAATGACAAAATTTTCTAAGAAACTAGTATCTAAATGTATATATATACAAATTTTAAAGTGTACAGAAACAGAATTACTAGGCTTATTTATGGGTTCCGGTGGTTGGCGATTGGTACACATGTGGCTCACAGAAAGCATTGTCGCCAAAAATTGGCCACTCGTCAGAGAGCTTTTAGAGCTTTTGTTGTTATGCCCTGTCGACATAGAAAGGCTCAAAACAAATAACTGTCCAAAGCTAGTCAAGGAATTGTCTAAGGATGGTAATCATTATGGTAAGTTTTTTATTTATATGGAAATTATTAAAAAAAATATTTATTGTATTAATATAGGGTTAATATACCAAAAAGCTCTCAGACCAAAATTTATTATTTTAAAACTACGACTTTTGAAAATTCGCTCATATGTTTTTCTTCAAAGTGAATTTAGCTGAAGTTAGTGTTCGTTTGCGAGGATTGTTGGTTTATGAAATCTTATGTAATGGTTGGGACGACTTGAACACGTTGGTATACTGCTGACTATCCCGCAGCCTCGTCGTTCTCCGTTAAGCAGCAGCAAAAATTAATTTAAGAAGTTGAAGGTAGCCATTGTAAACTATGACATCAGGACGTCAAACACTTCAGTTCCCCCCGTGACTATGGGCAAAGCATAAAGCTGGGTAAAGCGCCCGAGACGTTGGAAATTAAAAAGTAAAATGAAATGTGGTGCGCCGTCACAGAAACACGATGAAATCTATAAAATTAGTATTCAATGTGTAGCATTCACCTAAATATATAATCATTGTAGAAATTACGGTCTCAGAGCTTTTTGATATACTCACTTTATTTATCTTGTATATTCATTTTAAAAGATATCAATAATATTGCCACACAGTTTGACCTGTTTTTAATAAGCCCAGCCAATCAATCGTATTTACCCTTATAATCCCGATTTAATAATATAACAGATTTTATTAAATATAAGTTTGTCATAATTAACAAGAATTCGTCTGTAGGCAGTAGTAGGCATAAAGTTAATATTTTACAAAACTATGAAAATATTAATTTTATTTTGAATATTTATCTTATTATATTTAAAATTTATCTTACTAATGAATGCTTATCATTGATCTTGGCAAAAATGCACCAGCTGGCATGCATGCATCGAAAGTTTTGCTAATACTCACTATGCTTGACAGGCAGGCTTAGTGAGTACAGATCCCATACTTTGTGCACTGATATAAACGTCTCTTTATCACCTGTTAGTGGAATTTCAGTTTAGCTTTTTGTAATAGATATTGATATTTAGTTGAATCAGAAGAGTGCACCGTGTGTAGGTTAGGTTGGGATTTGGAGATATAGCCATATTCATCACTATACTTTAAAAATAATAAAAGTGAAATTTTATATTCTAAGATTTTATTTATTTTCTATACATTTTAGCTATCAGAGCTTTAGCTTCGAAACTGGTTGAACAATGGCTAAAGACGGTAAAAGGTGAACAAGTCGTGCCTATAAAACTATCCGACATATCACATATAGTGTTAGATGCTCAATCAGAAACTGAACCAGAAATTAAAAATGAAAACCATTCTGACGTAGAAAGTGAAATAAAGGAAAATGACGGTAATACCGAGAGCATTGTAAACGCGGAAAACCCTTCTGATGAGTTGCCTAATAAAGAAGAAAAAGAAAATGACGTTAAGATCACAGACACGTCAAAAGAAACAGAAACCCTACCTGTTTTGAAAATAACATTAAAAAATGGAAAACAGATGTTATCTCAAGTTGATGATAGTGATAGCAAAGCGTCAGATGATATATCTGAGAAAGACAAAATTAAAGAAAAACATAAGAGTAAAAGTAAAGAAAGATCTAATGATAAACACAGCAATAGCTCTAAGTCTAGTTCCTCAAAACATTCAAGCAAATCATCAACATCAAGTGAAAAACATAGAAGTAGTCATAAGAGTAGCTCTAGCAAACATAGTAGTAAGGATAAAACAAAAGATAAAGACAAACATTCGTCACATGGCTCTAAATCTAAACACAATACAAGCAATAGCAGCAGTAGTAGCAGTAGTAATAAACGGTCAAGTTCCTCTAGTAGTAAAACAAGGGATGAAAAGTCAAAAGTAAGCGCTGAAAAAGAAAAAAGCAAGGAAAAGGATGAAAGAGGTAAAGACTCACCTAAACCTTCAGATGAAAAGGCTGAAGAAAAAGCAAATCCAACACCACCGTCTATTCAAAAATTAGGGAAAATACCAAAACTAAGTGACGTTAAAAAAGAGAAACCATCCATATCAATTGAAGTTAGAAAACCTGATGAACCAAAACCAAAAACTGTAAAAACTTTTCATTCAAAATTTAGGAAACATGGATTAGAGGAAGAAGTGAAACCTCCGCCGTCCCGCGCCTCTATATTAAATAAAAAACCACCACCTGTCTTACCACCAACAATTCCAATACCAAAAAGGCCATCACCAGTTCACAATGAACCACCTCCCGAGAAGAAACTGAAAACAATAGATATTGTTGAGAAACCTGGAGCTATTAAGTTGATTCCACCAAAACCGAAGCGTAAGTATATTGTTAATATTTTTACTTTGAATATATTAGTAATATATTTTATTTTTACAGGAAATCAGGGTCCACATTCGCCGTTACTGTCTGCGAGAAAATATGTATATTTAGGTTGTTTTTGTAACTGTGGTAAGTCTAAAATGTATAAAATAACGGGTTTCATAGTGTTTTTTTTACTTGTAAAGTATTTATTGCAAATAAATGCTGAATTACATACATATCTTTCGTTGAATATTGACCTGAATCTGTTCAAAGAATGAAGCACGATGAGGTGATTACACCAGCGCAATGCATTGGATCCACCCGACGATGTGCAGCCGAACAGATTGGGACATCAGTTACTACAGATGACAATCTTCGACAATCCATGCAATAGAAACCCGAAGTAAAAGAGATTTTGATGGATTTTGTAATAATAAAACAACCACAAAATGATACGTAACTAGTACATAAACATACATCATATAGTGCTCTGCCGAAACGAAATGTACAGACAAGATTAAAACCCAGGTAGGCCATCCTTCCTGGGTTTTAATGTTTGGAATCGTTACAGATGTTTGTTAAAAATATCGAATGGCTGATTTTTGGTTGAGAGATGTTTGAAAGATTCCTAAGACTAGTGTTCTTGTCATTATTCATCACATAAATGACTATTAAATAATAAATTATCCGTTCTCCATAAAACGATTGAGTTGTGAAATGTCACAAACTTTAAAATAATGCTTAACACAAAGGTATCTACGAGGTTGGAACAAACAGATACCTGACTCGTCTAACAAATACAAGATTTAATCAAAACGGTCAAAAACGAAGTGACTACAAAATTCAAATCATCGTGTAGAAAAAATATTATGTTTTCAATTGAAGGGTTCTCTGATTTTTTAACCATTGAAAGGAAGAAAAACTAAACTAAACTAAACAATATACACCCTTTCGCAAAACTGTATAGAAAATCAGACAAACCGGATACAAATCGTCTTGAAATCCTTTCCTTTACTATTATTAATATGGTTTTTTTTTATTTTCACGGCCTTCCTAGTAGTGCTGTTAAATTTAATCCAATTCAGTTCAAATAATAATATATATACAGGGCTATTTTTCAGAGTAGCCAAATTTTAAACTTAAGTTCAAATATATAAATAACGATATACCGTTATTGCAGTTTTTGATAAAACGTGTGAATAAGGTTTCTAAGGTTTCTTCGTTTTTCCCTACCGATCGATACGATACGTTAGCGTGCGCAATAAAATCAATTAAAATAATGTATTACCACGTCCTTTAAATTTAAAAGATAAAAAGGGCGGAATGTTTGACATTTATTTAATTAATTTTTCTTTACTATTTGCCTATATATATATATATATATATATATATATATATATATATATATATATATATATATATATATATATATATATATATATATATATATATATATATATATATATATATTCTGAAGCTTCTCTGAAAATTTGGCCGGTTATTACAAAATAACCCTGTATATTGAAATTGTTTTGCTGGTTCTAAATAAATTTAATACAGTAAGTTCTTCAATGAAACTGGTTTCCATTGTGTATTTGGATTAAAGAACACTAATGCTTACTTACAGTGTAAATAGTTTCCTGTCTTTTCATGTCGGTTTTTAAATATGTCTTTACACATACCGCTTTCTTTATTTATTTTACAATAAGTTCACCTATTCCCAGAGTAAAATTAGCTGGGTCAGCACACAACGGAGGCGTGTAATATGAAAAAAAAAACCATACTGCCACTACAACTTATTGAACTGAACAAGTATTAACAATGAGAACTTATTGAACTGAACAAGTATTTAAGTGTCAGGAAATAGAACTTGGTATATTCAACGTCTTCAGTGCACCCTACCTACAAGAGATTCGAGTAGTAATAATATCAGACTTATTTAAGTGCCTGCCATTTACAAGGTTGTTATTTCAAGAGAATAAGTGTTATTTGCTGCCAGAAATGCTTAGTATGCGTTGTACTGTCATGAGAAATTAGTCATGCATTTCAGTTTTGTCTTTCCCTGAACTAATTTAAACGGCAAATTAATTTCATATTAATAATTGCATTAATCACCTAACGTAATATTATAAATAACGTGGGTGAGGAGGCTTGATTATTCATATGAACTGCAATTATAACAAATAATAGAAGTTGCATGGGGTATTTAGTTTGCTAACAAATAGCTTTTGTGTAAAGCTATCTCTGTTAGTGAATATCTATTTCGTACAATTTCTAATAGTTAATAAAAATGACGTTATGATTATGTTGCAGTTCTCTCGTTTACTCAGACTGTTACATATGGCTTGCCAATACTCTGATATAACTCAATGCAGTGTCTTTCAGACGAACTTAAAGATTCGTACTAAATACGTGTTGGCTGCCCGAACGCTAGTCGTCATGATGCAGCTAAACCCAGAGCCGCCATTATTTTTCATTCCATTTAAACTGTTTGACAACTTCTTAGTGTCCTCTTCTTTAAATTATGTTCTAAACTATTCACTTGTATCATCAAGTCTGGTAAAATCATTTTTTGTGATAATTTCCTTTGTCGCCTTCAAGTAGTGTGAAAAAAGGCACTTATATAAGACAACAAGGACTATGACGGATGTTTGCTGATGGAACAATTAGACGTTCCGCAATAATTTTATATCAGATACAGTACATATACACTTCATGTGGAATTTTTTTCAATCAATCAAACCACAAAAGTCCCTATCGGATATTGCTTTACTTAAGAACAATTAAAGCATCTTAAGGTGAAAGCTCAGGGTGGCCCGCGAAATTTAAATTTTCTTACGTTCTTTGCAATTTGTAGGTCAATGTCAGGTTGTATCTTTAATAAAATATGATTCGCGACCGTGACGAGTATATATTTACAGAATTATAATCATTATTATCATCAATACAACCCCCTAAGTTCGTATAATTCCTGTGAATGAGTTTTTCTGGAAATAGCCATACATTGGAATTATGCGAACATAGACGGTTGTATTGATGATTATAATGATTATAATTCTGTAAATACATACTCGTCACGGTCGCGAATCATATTTTATTAAACATACAACCTAACACTAACCTGCAAATTGCAAAAAACGTAAGAAAATTTGAATTTCGCGGGCCACCCTAGAGCTTCCACCTTAATGTATACTTTATGTATTTAAACATGGTCGGTTCGAAATGAGGAATAGACAAGAATTTCAAGTAGGTACGACTGGCAGGTATGAATGGCGTTGAAATCATATTACTCATATAGTCTTATTACCGCTTTAATATAAATGTATAGATAAGACATTAAATTACTAGCATGAGTAAGGGATTGATTATTGCAATTGAAATTAGAAGAGTAAAGATTTTCAATTTGAAAACAAATAAATAAACGCCAACGTACATTTTGAGTGACGCCGAATCCATGCTCAACTTTTTACATCATTTGATTGGCTCTGCCACCCTGAATCTTTATTTGAGGTGTACACTTATTCAATGTACTTGTCACAGTCAAAACTCATAACCGGTCAAAACCACTATTGTCTGCAAAAATGATTTTGACCGATGCCCTTAGTCAAAAACAGTTTTGACTGATTTTTTTGTAGTCAAATGGTTCTGACCAACGTTCTTAGTCATAAATAATTTTGCCTCATTTTCAAGTTGAGACTATCGGTCAAAACTCGCAATATCAATATCAGTAGGTTAAGGTGCGGCTGGGATAGCCCTTGGGCCATTATAAAGCCGCGTATAATGATATAAAATGTAATATTGAAGAAATTTAACGTTTTAATTTCGAAAATTCAAAAAGTATAATAGGTCAAGTAGTTTTGACTAACATTCTTGGTCGAAATCACTTTTAGCCGATGTAATTTTTTCAACATCACTATTATCCAATATTTTTGCAGTTAAAAATAAATGGTTTTGATCAACGTCCTTAGTCAAAACTACTTTTAACTGATTTTTCACAATCAAAAGTGGTTTTGCCCGGTTATGAATTTCGACTAACATACTAATCTTGTATTTGTACAGCTTTGTTATCAATGTAACTGTATTTTCGGAGAAAATAAATTTAAATGTGGCCGTGCCAGCCAAACGCTATCAGCACGGCCGCGGCCACCGCATAACTTTAAAAAAAATTACATTATGTATCCAAAAATGTTCTTGTTCCTACGGTATGTACTTTATTAACACTATATATCTACTGCAACAAAATGTGAGTTCTTAAAAGAAAGATAAATTAGCGCATGTCGAAAACGTTTTCATGACATTATCGATAAAAGAAAAGATACATCCAAAGCCTAACTTAAATAATCTTTGGCATATAGTATATGTAATGTAACTCTTGTATAGTATATGTAACTCTTGAGTTATCATAAGATTTGCTAAACTGAACCTTCAGGCAAATCTCATTCGTTCAGCACGGGCACCTTTAGATGCATAATTATGTTTCGCATATCTACAATACCTTTTAAACGTTGTTAAGAAGACTGTGTTTATGAATTAAAAAAGCACAGACTTGTTCACATTAACGATATAATTGTTATACAGGGTTATTTTTCAGAGTAGCCAAATTTTAAACTTAAGTTCAAATAATATAAATAATGATATACCGTTATTACAGTTTTTGAAAATTACGAGTAAATTGGGCTTCTACTTTTATTTGAAATTATCCCAAATTGAATGTGATTTATGGGCAACAACGTTTTTGCCTACCGATCGACCCTTACGAATGTGTGCGTGCGCAGTAAAATCGGTTAAAATAATGCATTACCACGCATTTTGAATTTAAAAGTTAAAAAGGACAATTATTG
Organism: Parnassius glacialis; assembly: GCA_033319125.1. NCBI lineage: Eukaryota > Metazoa > Arthropoda > Insecta > Lepidoptera > Papilionidae > Parnassius > Parnassius glacialis. Next base: position 34,412,507 of record JAVANC010000017.1, read on the forward strand.
AGATTTTTGTTAATTAATTTTTCTTCACCATTTGGCTATATTTACTTATTCTGAACCTTCTCTTGCAAATTTGGCCGGTTATTGTATATAAACCTGTAAAACACCCGCTAAGGCATAACAGAGAACTTGTATAAATACCGCGTCTACTGTACTGTTTCTAATTTTTAATGTTAAGTGTATGGCACTTGTAATAGCCCTTGTAATGTAATTTTTTCTCCGGAAATAGTTACTTTTTGCGCCTAATGCAAGGCTACCCTCCGGAAGCGGGGGGGGGGAGGTGGTGAATGCTCTGCGTGGTTGTGGGACTCACCCACTAAACACCATCTGTGGTACTGGCTTTGGCCTGTATGGCCTTTCTGCCGAATCGGAAGCGACCCCCTTTAGGGAAAAGAGGGCGCAGTACAGTTACATTGAAATAAAGCGGTACAAATAAACCACAAGGTGAGTATATTAAATGAATGCACACCTCAATTACCGATTTAGGGTGGCCGAGCCAGGCTAACGAACGTAACTTTATGACATACCTCTTTCGTTCTTTAACGGTCCGTAAAGGTTCACTGCTGGACGTACCCAAATCATTTGTCACAAAAACACTGACGTAGTTCCCTAAAAAAAATTTTGAATGCATAGTTTTCTTCGAAATGTCTTCACTCGACGAAAATAGTTTTGAACTTTGTTGTAAAGTTGTATGTGTGCGTGATGGCCTTAAGATTAGCGTGAATTTTCTTTGCTTCGACGTCACATGAAATGTACATAGTGCTTCGTCTCTTTCGTTAGTTTTTCAGAGACGGTAATAAGTGACATTAAGACAAATATTCTTGTTCTTGATAAAAGTAGCTCGCTATATGATTATTTATGCTTACAATATAAATAAGAAAACGCATTTAAAGAAGTAGAAAATTATTCGTGACAAGTCGAAGATACCTTTTTTTTATTTCCCTTTAAAAATCGCGGTATAAGGAACTACATGAACCTATATTTTTCCCTACTGAACCACATAGATATCAATGGAAAACAGTATGTTAGGCATATAAGTTCATAAACATAGTATAGAACTGCTGCCACAATTAATCTACTAACTGCTGACCAAGCTTATGAATAATAGATCGTGAGTTATTTTTTTGATCTCATCGTGTGTTAATTTAATTGTTTTTATCGTTTTGTGTTTCAAATAACTACTTCGTTGCCCTTCACCGTATTTCCAAAGTATAGCTGGAAAAATAAACAACAATACAGATTAAAGGAAAGTTGTCAATACTTCCTTACGTAATTTAATGTACCTATGTTTCTAGAAAATTCTTTTTTCAAAAGAAAGCATAAATTAATTTACATTTTCCCTTCTTCATAAAATCTGTTAAATATTTTACCTTGTTTCAAAGAGACGCCGCGGTCCTGGTGGCAGAGTTATGGATCATTGATTCTAAATATTCATGTTTAGGAATTATCTATTCTTTTGTCCATCTTAATTTTATTATATTTTTTTTATAGGAGAGGGGGCAAACGAGCATGCGGCTCACCTGATGATAAGTGACTACCGCCGCCCATGAACAACTGCAACACCAGGGAGGGAATTGTAGATGCGTTGCCGGCCTTTTAAAAAGGAGTACGCTCTTTTCTTGAAGGTCTCTATGTCGTATCGGTCCGGAAAAATCGCTGATGGTAATCGATTCCACAAGGAAGTCGTGCGAAGAAGAAAACATCTTCTAAATCGCACAATGGTGGACCGCCAATCATCCAGATGGTGTGGATGGTATCGGGAATACTGCCGCGATGTGCGAATGAAATTTGGCGGCTGGGATTAATCCGAACAATTCCTCAGAGCACTCCCCATGGTAGATGCGAAAGAAAATGCAAAGGGATGCAACATCTCTTCGCAGTGCCAATGAATCGAGCCGATCGGAAAGGGCTCGGTCGTGGACGATTCGAGCCGCTCTGCGCTGGATGCGGTCAAGTGGAAGGAGCTGGCACTGGGGAGCCCCTGCCCAGAGATGGGAACAGTATTCCATGTGAGGCCGAACCTGCGCCTTGTAAAGTTGCAGGCGGTGTGCCGGCATGAAATACTGTCCCGCTCTGCTGAGCACGCCAAGCTTTTTAGAGGCCAATTTGGCCTTCTCTTCCAAGTGACCACGAAACTGCACGTCACTATATGTCGACTCCGAGGATACCGATACTGACTGAAGCAAGAAGGGGAGTGCCTTGAAACTGAGGAGATACGACAAAGGTGTTCTTTTTAGCGGTAAACGCGCAAACTTGTGTCTTCTGAGGATTAAACTGGACTAGATTTAGTCGCCCTCAATCCGAGACTGTCCAGCAAAGACTGGACTTCAGACACAAGTTTGTTCCGGTACTCGGCGACGTTTTCCCGAGAAATATTGGCACGGCCGGTGTATAGAGCATCACCAGTGCTGTCATCCGCATAGCAATGAATGTTACCAGTTAGCAACATAACATTGATATGCAGAACAAACAGTGTTGGTGATAGCACACAACCTTGTGGAACACCAGCTTTAATAGGCTTGTAGTCAGAACATGCACCGTCTACAACGACCTTGATGCTCCGATCTGCAAGGAAGCTGGTGATCCAATTGCACAATTTCTCGAGAAGCCCATAGGAAGGGAGCTTCGAATGATGCGCTTTGTGCCAAACCCGATCGAAGGCCTTCGCCATGTCCAGACTAACGGCCAACGCCTACCCCTTGGACTCTACTGCCTCCGCCCATCTATGGGTCAGGTAGACCAGAAGATCACCAGCTGATCGAGCCCGACGAAAACCGTATTGGCGGTCACTAATCAGCTGGTGATCCTCAAGGTACCGGATGAGCTGGCAGTTGATAATGGATTCCATTATTTTGGAGAACAAGGAGGTGATCGCGATAGGCCTATAGTTGGACGGGTCTGAGCGGTCGCCTTTTTTAGGGATCGGGTGGACAAAAACTGTCTTCCATGAATTCGGGACTACGCCTTGGTAGTAGGAGTACCGGAAAAGACGCCTTAGGACCGGTGCCAACTCCGGAGCACACGTCCTTAGCACAATTGGGGGGATTCCGTCAGGCCCACTCGAACTCTGGATGTCCAGGGAGAGAAGTGCTTTGCGAACCGAGCGCTGTGAGAACAGCACATCCGCCATGGAACACTCACACCGCGGGATGGTAGGCGGTGTTTTCCCCCCGTCATGAAGAGTCGAGTTGAACGCAAAAAGGGAGCCTAAAAGGTCGGCTTTGTCTTTTGCGTCTTGGGCCAGTGAGTCGTCCTCTCTGTGCAGAGATGGTAGTGATGGCTTACAAAAATTCCCTTTGACAGCCTTGGCGAGAGACCAGAATGCACGGGTTCCCGAAGGAAGGCGAACTAGTTTCTCGCTAATTCTGCCTATGTGCTCTGACTTTGCCTTCGCAATAACTCTTTTTATTGAATATTTAAAATATTATATATTTTTTGTATATTAGGAAATATGTGATGCGATCATTACATTTCATGACAAAGTTATCTCTTAATTAGATAAGAGCAATAATTTTTCAACTGAGGTGTCCAAAACAACATTTCTGTTGCATCGCGTGATTGAGCAGTGACTGTATGCGTCTACCGAATCGTGGTATTCGAATTCTGGTTTGTATCTCTTGAAGCTTAATAATATAACCGTTGGTATACAGTATCGTAGGTCTGGCGCATCACAATATTTCACCGACGCTTAAGCTTTCCATTGGATACTGCAAGAACACAATTATTGTTTGCCTGCGTAACACTTAATACGCAAAATTATATATATCCTGCAGTATTATTCATTCCACAGTATTGTTAAATTATTATCGAAACTGGTTAAGAGAACATAAGCACTAAGAGCGCGAACTTTAGACGCGCATAATTTAAAAAAAACTCTAGCTGTAAACAATGTACTAACAACAGTAAATTTGTGGTCTAGGTATATACTTTAATTATATCTTTTAGTTAGATTCAATTTTGAGCAATAATAAATGCATTAGAAGCATTTGAAAACTACGATGGTTACGTAAGGATAGAGTAGTACAATTCAAGAGTAGTGAATGTTTTTTTAATCAATTTTCAATTGTAAAGGTCATGCTTAATTAAGTATTTAGTGTCCGTCCAAACTGAAAGCCACTCATTCATCCATCAAATGTAACAAATAGGAAAATCTGTTTATTCCTCCAAAGTAAATACAATCTCGTTTTTCTTTAAAATGACCTGTACGTGGCCGTGAACACAACGGTAAAACTTCGATATTTTATTATTCCTTTATAATTAACAAAAATAAGTCGAAGTTACTTTTTTTTTAATTGAAATCTGTGTTGTAGTTTGTCAGATCAACATCCATTTTCCTTCCTTTACACTTATGAAACACTATGTCTGAACCTGTTATTAGCTTTTTATGATTATTTTTTAAAGCTAGGTACCGAGCGGGTGTGAATTGCTTTACCTCAACACTACCTGGATTACCATGTATTCAAATAAGATAAAGTACCTTGTTTCAAAATCTACTTAAAATAACAATATAAACAAAAACTGGCAGAAAATGCTTTTATTCATTACCCTTGTTATCCATTTTTAAGTGGGTATGCAATAAAGAATTGAAGTTAAATTAAATACAATATTGTTGCTTGTTCTGAAAATCATTAAAACAAAGGATATGGTACTTTGAAGTGTCTCTGACGAGTGGATACGAAGGGTTATGATACGTATATTCACAATAAATAATAGGTATATTTTTCTTTAAAATCACGATTTTTCGAGTAAAGTTTGGTCCACAACATTCATTAGTAGGTCTTTTCTGCCGACTTCCAAAAAGGAGACGGTACTCAATTCGAGTGAATGTTTTTTTTGTGTGTGTTACCTCATAACTTTGTACTTGGGAAACCGATTTCGATGATTCTTTTTTTATATGATAGCTGATAGTTCTCGTGTGGTCCCATATGAATTTGATCAAGGTCAGACCAATGGTTATTGAGTTATTCTTAAATAACTTATATTGAAGTCGGCTCTACAAAATTTTTCATTTTAATTTATTTATTTACTGTTTATTAACTTATTAATTAGTATTTTTCCGGGACTAGCCATAGCTATTATTTTCGGTAAACATGCCGTTGAAAGCGATTTTTTTAAATTACAGAATATTTTGGTCGAAGTTTACATCGCTGCATTTAGTAGAACCTTTAAAAGTAAGTTACAGCCTATAAACGCTCCACTGTTGATTACCACAGGCCTCACATTTTCGAGTGAAAATAACTTTGAATGTAAGATGCTATTTATGTTTATATGTATTTTATATTTAAAAAAAATATCCTTAATCTTATTGACCATTTTGTATGCCTATAGCCAACAAAAATGGGCCCTCAAACCAAACCAAACCAAAATATTACGTGACGTATTAAGTATATAAAACGTATTTATCTAACCATAATATATATTTTAATTGTTTATCCGGTATGTTTTATCTACAGAAATAAATCATTGAAGATTAAGCGACATTTTGCGAAATAATATCACTTGATTTTAGTACTAATCGTTATATTTTGCCTAGACAAAAGTACCTTGGTGTAATATGAGGGACACAAAATTGTCATCACCATTCAATACAAAAGGAGTCTATTAAAAGTCCACTGCTGAATATAGGTCTCCCCCCATAAATTGATTCAGGGGGGATGTTAAATACCTCTATAAAAATAATGGACAAGCTATTATTTTATCCATTCCGAAAGCGATTAACGATAAATAAGTAAATGCTGACCATTGTTCAGGAATTAAATATTTAAAAAAGAATGAAAACGCAATAGTCAAAAAGGCTACCAATAACATATCTTGAATTTATCTTACTTTTGAGTTTTTACAATGCTTTTCATCCAGTTAAAGGGTATAGGTACCTAAACAGTCCAAATAGAGTTCCGATATATTGGAATTTGTATACCGTATCGTGAAAATAGTGTTGGTCTTAAATTTTTTTTCGATATTTTCGGGCAATGCCAGTAACTTAGGTTTACATGGGATTAAATGAGTTCAGCTTTTTTTGATAAAATCTGAATAATATTTTATAAATGTCCGTTTCTTTATGGAACTCAGATCGACAACTATTTTTAACGTACTTTCGCTGTTATTACGTGTTAGTATGTTTAATGTCATACAGAAGTCACAGTTGTTATTCAGACGGTACCAAAAAAGCTTGACTAATTTTAGGTAAACCCTGTTTTCATTGGGAAATATCTACGCATACCCGCCTCGCGGGACGGCATGTACCTATGGGTTAGGTTGGACTCGCGTTGCCTAACCCCATTGTGTTCTACTGTGCCGCATATAAGCAAGGACGAGGGGATAAAGAATATAAAGGCGTATAGCCGTACCAATATACGATAGCTCTTTTCCCTTGTCCTCGACCAAGGCTTCGGCGGGTAGAGGTGTAAACTCGGTTGGCAGAATGCTAAACCCAGTTGGAGCTCATGTAGTCTGGTGCTTAGGTCATGTGGGTTCCTCTTCGCTCATCGTGTGTGAACACGCCACTACTAATAAGCCCGATAAGGCGGAAACCTATTCAGAGTTGGGTGGGGGTGGGAGTGAATGTTACACTGGTAAACCGAAGTTTATCAGTCGTTTAGTTAGTTTATATATTTATACTTGCGTTAAGAACTTTAAATTTAAACTAGCTTTTCGCTCCGCGGGTTCAAGTTGTAACGTCCAGACAGTCATGACCCCACTTATTATGATAATGATCGCAGATTATAAGTTAGGCATTTAATAATCAACTAAGGCGCAAAACAATCATGTAATAGTTCATCATATAATTATGAAATCGCTCTGTAAAATAAAGTTTCGTAAAAACTAACAGCCTTTTGAGCTTTGAATTTTCCAAAATATCTTCTTAGTGGATGCCTATCGCATCTAGATTTGAGTCAATCGCCCCGTTAATTAAAAAGTTTCATATAAACTAAAGCACCCTATTTCTTTCCCTTAGGGTTGAATTTTCATAAATCCTTAGTGGAAATCTACGTCATAAAGGTTGCCACTATCCAAATATCAGGTTTTTATATCAAGCGATTTGGGCAGCGCGTTGATAGATTAGTCAGTCACTTAGGCATCCTCTTTTATACCAGGGTTATTTAGCAATAACCGGCCAAATTTGCAGAGCAGGTTCAAAATAAGTAATATAGGCAAATGTTGCAGAAAAATTAATTTAAAAAGTCAATAATTCTGTCCTTTTTATCTTTTAAATTCGAAATGCGTAGTAATGCATTATTTTAACTAATTTTACTGCGCACGCACATATTTGTAAGGTTCGATCGGTAGACCAAAACGTTGTTGCCCGGAAATCCCATTCAATTTGGGCTAATTTCAAATAAAAGTAGAAGCCTTATTTACTTGTACTTTCAAAAAATTGAAAATTTATTTATATATTTGAACTTAAGTTTAACATTTGGCTACACTTAGAAAAATAACCCTGTGTATAATTCTTTTAGAAGATTGGGAGAAAGCATCTTAAAAATGTAATGAAAGAAAGAGAAGGATGATTCATTGAACCCTCATTTCACGCGGCGCGATTCGTAGTTCTCCGCCTCGGATTCGCACGAGTGATTTCTGGACCTCGACAACAGCGCCACCTACCGGGTCCAATTGTGAATCGTTTAGATTATCCAGGGACCCACTCTAAATACACAAAAATTTTCATCAAAATCGGTCCAGCCATTTTCGAGATTAATTCATTACATGGACACACCTAGACCAGACCTAGACTGAATTAATTATTTGTTGGCCATACAAATACGTAGGTACTTTCTACATACGGTAATTGAACCCGCGACCAAATAGTTAGCCGCTACAGTATCGAAGTATTGAACATTATATGCAAGAACAATCACCTTTAGAGAAACATTCCTATAAATAGCTGACCCCTGGGTTTTTAATCCCAAAACAAATACTTGATGGAAGAGGAATTTTGATCACACGTACATATTGGTAAGAAAACAAATATTATTGTTATAAAAATATTTTATATTTTTTATAAAAATATTTGCCTTTGCAACGAATACAATAAGTATTGTTGTATAAGAATCTAATCTGTTAATTGCTTTTTAATTAGGTACAAAAAATTAACTTCTGGTAATATTTGTATAATTTTCAGTTGTAACTTACTGGTGAAAATTTTTCTCTTCCGGTTTTAGTACCACACCAGGGTTCGCAAAAATATTTGTAATGTGCTCCGGTGAGAATGAAAAATGTATAAGCTCTCAATCTGCCGACCGCATTGTTATGGTTTGGGCAGATTTACGCTTCGTAATGTTTCTTTAGCCTTAGTCTAGTCATGTCTTATAAAATGGGTTCTTTGATAAAATTGAAGTTTGCAGTCCACCAAATGGTAAGTGGCTACTGCAAGCAATAGACTCCTACAACGATCTTATATAAGGAAGGCTACAGATGCGTAGTCACCACTGAGGACTAAGATGGAATGCCGCACAGCCTGTAGATATACTGACTCAATACCGTTCACACATACACGTACTGCTTTTTATCAGCGGAAATTTGAGGCTGTCACCTACAGACAGATTTCTATTAGTATTTGTATTTTATATTATGTTAGAGTTTTCAAGACTTGCATTTTATAACTCACGCAATTGAAATCTGTTTTATTAATTCCATTTACCGTGTCCTGATTTTAATAAGCTTGTTTATTTCGTTGTTTATGTGTAAATTGAAAAATTAAACATTACATATATTAAAAATAATAAAATAATCTCCATACAATAGCTTCTAAAGTCTGTGCTTAAGAGTGTATAGAAGAATTTTAAAAAATTAGCTTCTTAGTAAGGCTAGGCTTCTAAGCCTAAAGAAAAACTTAAGAAGCTGTTACGTAGAGATTATTTTATAATTTTCAATTCTTTGAAGAGCTTTTCATTTCTTTTCATTAAAAGTTAAATTTTTTGACCCTTTTGAGTAGGTAGACTAAGCGATAACACAATCTCAGTATGACGTCGTCTAAATAGTTAAAAAAAATATCCTATTATTTCACCTTTAGGGGTGAAATTTTTATTCAAATTAATTTATTCGAGACTGATGGATACCCTATTTCATAAAAAAATCATTACCCAAAACAAAGAAAGATTGTCACTCTTCCTTTTTTGTAGTCTGCTATAAAAATGTAAATGGAAAACACCAATTTTTCTCTGAATATTAATTAAATTAAATTAAAATAATTTACAACTTTAATTATTACTTGTTTCAAAAGTGCTGTTCCATATGAGTCATACAATATCATTTTAATCGCTTGTTATAGTCGAAAGATTTGCTGTAATCACCACATTAATAAAATATCACTAAATTATAAAGCAGTATTATAATTTTTTACGTGTGATGAAAGCTATTAGTTGGATTGAATGATTTTCTTTGCTCATCGATTAGTTATGTCACATCCGATATCGTAATGGCTATAATGCGCAGGCATGTTTTTTACTCCCTTTTCCATTAAAAAATAATGTTACAGTACAAAATGCGCCACGTCATAGAACCAGACTGCTAGCTTCGAGTGATAGGTTGTTGCTCGCATTAGTGGAAAATACCAATTGTTACTTTTCGGTTTTGGATATGATTACACACGTGTGATTGACACTGCATTCGAGACTACTATGTTGGGTCTTATTGCTCAAATGCCTCTGATATTATTCTGTGAACAAGAGATCATCTTGATAGGTCTTAATAATTTCCAAACTATATAACGTAAAAAAGGACTTCGAAGTGTATGTAACCACTTCGTGATAGTTCACAACCAATTATTATAGTGACCAAAATTTACCTACCTACTGATCTCTGGCCTATATTTGAATACCTGTGATTATGTATTATTTTACGGGTTTATTGCACTGCACATGAACCGTCCCTGGTTCTTTTCGAAATAGTAACATCAAGTACATACGAGAAGGTGGGAATAACAACAAGCGAATGCCGACTCTTAATAAATTATTCTATCTGCTGCATCGTTTAAAATTTCTAGTTGTATAATTAGAAGATCAAGATAAGGGCTGAAGGACAATCATCGTCAATAAAATAAAATTGAATATTAAATTGGTCGGTAAACGACAAACTTGAAATACTTTAGCTACTTTTAATGGATATTCATAATACACTTTTTATATAATTAAACATTCTAATTTAGATAAGTTCATTCATCTACACATTAAAAGACCGTTATAATAACCGTTTTCACAATTTCATTGTACCTAAGATTGTTAAACGTCGAAATTATCCTAAATTTTCTTAAATAACTTTATTGCATAGAAAGTTCTAGAGTTGGTACTAGGAAATTCACTTGTGTTTTACACAGAAATTGTACACAGGAAAACTTCCACACCCGAAAAAATTAGTCGTAGATTTACTTCCGTGTGCCATTCGAAACCGCAGTCATAAGTGCCGTGCTTAGACATTGCGCTACTACTGGATCACAAGACTCGGTAATGTTGAAAAAGTGTACCTGTACAAAATGCTTAAGAAGCCTTTATTAGATTAATGTTCATTATTAAACATAGATTCAATAAAATATAATACCTACGTATAATTAAAACGTATTCTCATTTAGGTAGGTTACCTACTTATTTATGACCGCTACGTGTTAAGATTTACTTTTCACACGGCAGTGAAAGTAAACGTAGACGAAATCACTATGGAAATTGTTTAGCATAGAAAAACATTTTAGAAGTGTCACAGTAGCCTAAAGGGTGTGAACTGCGAGCTTCAAGAGTTGTGGGTTCGAATCCGCTGTTAACACAAGAATCTCTAAGCTTACACGAGCAGTTAACGGAAGTATTACTAATGTTCATAGAATAACTAGTATTCTTGTTGCTTTTATATAAAATAGTGGTATTTTATAATTTGTTTATGTAAAAGTCTTAAAATATGCGGTTCAGTGCAGATGACACGCCAGGCGTGCCACCAATTACTGTTGTGTGTGGCGTATGACACGCGAGTCGTGTTTTTTTTAATCGTTATAACTCGCTCAAATTGCGTTTTTGGAAAATTTATCCAGAACAAAATATTCATTACTTTGCAAGTTTATGCGTACAGCTTCGTTTCTGGATATTTTGAAAATTTTAAATTTTTAGGGGTCTACAACCTTTTTTTAACTTGTACATGGTACTCTTTTTCCATTGTGGGTTTTAAATCATGTTGTGGAAAAATAGTCTTATAAGTAACAAATAATAGCACTCATTGCGATCGCTCACAAACTCAAGTTGTAAATAAATTTCTGTAAAACAAGTCTCCTGTTAAAAAAAAACAATGCGTTTGTCTTATTGTTTAATTTTGCTTAAAATGTTTGAACTGCCGTCTTATTACTATCATATGGCCGAATAGACCTACGAAGTACCATGTGTTCTTGTGATATGGTATAAGGTATATTTTTGCTTGAAACAGCTCGAAACCGTTCATGCATAAAAAGTTCGCTAATAAATAGTCATGTCAAGCCGCCACCGTATAGCGCCGGCGTTTTTTTCTTTTGAAAACACTTGTTTTGCTATTCTAATTAGACGTTTTCCGATCGACTTTACTTTTACATTTGTATAACATTAAATAATATTTAACATTTGTAAATATTAATGAATCATAAACCTTATTTTTTTCCAAATTAAGGTTCTTGATAGTTTGATATTTACAAATATTATTATTAGGTGAAAATTTAATTTAATAAAAACCAAGGTTTCGAAAGAGGTATGTAAGGATCGTGACATTTGGCGATCTGTTCTCTCTGGCTACCCCGTCAGGGATTGTGCGTGAAGATCAGTTAAGTTAAGGTTTTCCAGAGTGATTTGGCTGTACCTACTTATATAAATGATTTTTTTTTTATAAAACAAAAAATTAGTAAAAATGTTTGTAATCTCTGCGTAAAAAAAGTCACTTACTCTCAATTTGAAAGAAAACACGTAGACAAAACGTAGTTACCCACTAAGAACAAGTATCCTTCCGTTTGTAACTGATGTTTGATGTCAAATAAACTTAATTAAGTCTAAACAAGTGAAAAAAGCATAAAAAAGAACATTACTTTTACACATGGCTGATGGCACAATAGGCGTGTCATGAAATATTTGTTCGCCGCCACAGCTAAAAGTTGTCGAAAATTGGTGCCGCAACGAATCGGATATCTTAAAAGTGACATATGTATATTCGTAATATTTATAGATAGGGACTAAACGTATGTACCTAACATTTTCAAACACGTACTTATTACATTTGTCGTTAACGGCTCAATTATCTCTTAAACATTATAAGGTTATAATTACAAGCGTAATGATGAACCCGTTATTATTCATTTTAGGCTTTTTTTGTTAAATATTTAAGATTTACTTTCATTTATGTAGTATGTTCAGTTACTTAGTAAATGTATTTTTTTTTTGTTACAGCCATGATGCTACTCGAAAGCGATATGTTTATGGATGCACTCAATGCGTCAGCTACAAATAAAAAAGAACCTAAGAAAAGGAAACGACGAATAAGCGGGTCTAAAGATGGAAATGCGCCAAACGAAACTTCTCCACCTGTAACACCAACTAACATTACAAGTCCCAATAGCGAAAATAAATCGGTGCCTCCAAGATTCTATCAAGATACATTAGATACTGAGGAGAATAAGCAAAACGTGAGTGAGAAAACTTCTGAAAGCAGTGAAGTTACAGAAAATGATAAGGATCCTGAAAAGGAAGAGCAAGAAAAAATGGAAATATCTGAACCACATACTGTGACAGTTAACGGATTAAGAGGTGTCCTTTGTTATCACAAAAGAAAAGGCCCCAAGAAAAGCATAAAATGGAAACCTGATTCCGAATTGGAAGAAATCCAGTACTTTGAACTTGATGAAACTGAACGTGTTAATGTAACTAAAACATTTACAGATATGAAACATTTAGAAAGGATTCATGAACGGGAAGCTTTTCAGAAGGCAAGAAATCTCAGTAATGATGACGTAATGGAAGAAAGAACGAGTTGGAAACCACTAATTCCGATTGACCTGGATGGTCAAATACAAGTTGAATACGGTAAAAATAGCAAAGAGAAGGACATACAGGCAATAAGACAGAAGGGAACATTACAACCACTTTACTTCCACAAATCAATGATTCCTGATTCACCATTGGAACCTGAACCCGAAACCCACCCATACTCAGAACCAACAGTTATACCATTAGATGATGTTACGGGAAATCAAGATAATATAAGTGACTTTCGCAATATGCCTTGGCCTGAACCTAAAGGCAATGCACCACCAACATCCAATAGTAACATGAATGTACCTTCGATATTTCCTCCCGCTATGGCTCAGTTTCCTACCAGCTTTCCTGGACCACAATTTCCTGGTGGGCCTCCAGGATTTCCAGGGTCTCCGATGGTGCCTGGTGAGTGGCAAAATGGAGTTCCACCACATATGATGCCAAATGGTATACCTGGTCCAATGCCAGCTCCAGGTCTCACTCCTCCCGGACCCATCCCACCGAATAATATGCCTCCTGGAATTATGGTACCGCCGGAAAATATGATGATGAGCCCAGATATGTTTGGTCCTCCCAATCCTATGTTTCCTGTACCACCCGAGGGCTTCAATATGCAACAAAATATGTTTCCTATGGACTTTAATATGCCAGGGCCACAAGGGCCACAGGGTCCGCCTGGTCCACCTGGCCCGGATGGATTTGCCGGCCCTGGAAACTTTCGAGGTGCCATGCGGGGTCGTGGTGCTGGAGGACACTGGAGAGGTAAAAGTGGTGGAAACTGGGATGGCCCACCACGGGGGCGGGGAGGGCATGCCCGAAGCGGCAGAAAAGTTGTTTGTATATATTTTCAAAGAAAGGGTTCGTGTCGACAAGGCGATAACTGTTCTTTTTTGCATCCTGGCGTAAATTGTCCATATTAGATTTAAAAAAAAATACACTGTAGTTGTATATATGTAAATTTTAAAATAGTTTTAAGGCTTGGTCCAAAAGACTGTTACTTGTAAATACAAATGTAAATATTGTAAAAAAAATACTTTATACGAAATTGATGCAAGTAAACAAATTTTAAGAAAAAAAAGTTTTTTTTTTTTCTCCTAATGTTACTGTAATGGATCGCTGCGATAGTCACGAACTCACTTGAAGATAAGAGGGAGCACTACGTAAAACTACGTTTTTTTACCTCAACTTCTAGTAAGAATAATAACCACAGAGTACATTAAAATAGCGACATTTACTGTAACATGGACAAACTGTTATGACGTATTAATAGGTTTAAGAAAAATTAATGATGTACTGTACTGTAGTGGCATACTGATAATAACCTGCACACATACACCTAAAACCACCATGCTCCATTTCCGTATAGTTTCTGTTCGACATTTTAAAGATAGACTGAAAACAAAAAACTCGAGACGTAAAACAGTGTAAAGATATTATGTATATATAATACTACATCAATCAAAAATTATGATACAATAACTTTCACCATTACGCTTTAAATTTTTAAGTGAATCATCTTTTTATGTATTAAATTCAATAAGTTTTAGGCACCTTAGAAAACAAAACCTTTTAATTTGCCAGAAATTATCTTTTTTTCTTTCTTTGGGCAATGGACTCTACTGTTGCCAGTCTGCCCTGATACGGAAGAAGGCGACTAAGTGCATTTTGCCAATTTTGAGCTTTTAGCACCATTAAAGTAATCAAAAAATTCTCTATCGGCCAATATTGGAACTATATTTTTACGTTTGATAGTTCCAGCTAAGACCATTCGGTCAAAGGACAAATATTGCGCTTAATGTCAAAGAGAATATAATCACTACGTTTACCTAATGTTACGAATAAGAGTCTATCACTTTTAGTGCGGGGCTAGGAAACACTACATAGATAGTACCATAGACTTAGAATATACTGGCGTATAGACGAACATAATGTGCAAAGGAGAAGAAAATTTCTTAAGGCAAAAATACAAGATAGAAAAGGATACCAAATATCATATCTTTAACGGATTTTGAATGACAGATCGGCACGCAAGAAATAGCTCCAAGATATTTTGTAATTTTTTAGAGTGTAATAGTGGTTATTTTCAGGAAGTAACTTTTTCAAAAATGGTTACTTGTTCTGTAAGTGACTGGAATGTTAATAATAGAAATAAACCTGATAATTGCACATTTCACAGGTAAATCCTCAAGACGTCGTCAATATTATGACGCGTTTATTTTTGGTTAAAATGTATGTTATATACTGTTTAAAATATAAAACGTTTTCAATTATTTTGTTTATTTTGATATTTTACAAAGAAAAAAGTCACGTTGTTGATAATTTGCATGAATTTGGTAAATACATTTTTATACAAAATATTTTACATGTACGCTAGGGATTGACTCAACTACATCAAAATTAATGTCGATATTTATCTTGAATGTTTATAATGAATCGACAGACTTGCCCAAACAACAAGATAATAAACAATATAATAAACAACAACAACAAGATTATAAAATAAGTTTAACTTTCAAAACTAGTTCAAAATAGAGACAGATGTTTATATATTACAAAACTGTAGTACATTAAGAGGCGTATTACAAAAAAACGCGATATTACAAGGTTGCTTCGTTGAAATTGTATGTTCATCGTTCGTTGCTTGAAATAACAATTACTTGGTAAAAATAGCTCGTTTTCTCTTCTAAAATAAACTCAAAGCGTATTTCACGCTAAGAAAAAATATCGACATAATTCAAAAAACGACAGAAAAAGCTTCGATACAAGCCTCAATATTTCCGAAGTTCTGAATCATGTAGACATAAAATTTATACCAAAATAATCATCAACATTTGCTTAATGTGCTGGACGGGCGTAACTCTTCGGAGTAAATGTTATCGAAGATACTCCGCGAGTCGCTCACGTTCTACACCTGTAGGTTCCAGTGGGTACTTTCACTGCCGTGTCTGCGGTTGCTGCTGGAAAACTGTGGACTGAGGTTCAAAATTAAAATGCACGATTTGTAAATTAAAATAGCAAGGGAGTGGCCAGCGGTTCGACTAATTAATTTGTCGCGAAATTTTACAACTATTATTTATTGATCACGATTGTTGAACACGGTTGTTCAACTACGGTTGTTCACTATAGGTTGGTCACAATATATTTTAAAAATATTTAATTTAAATGAGCGGTAGTAGCTGGTTTTTCTGACACTATTGACTAGCAGCTATTAATCAACTAAAACTAGTTGAATTTATCGCTTGTGTAACTGCGAATATCAGTTACCACTTTTTCCGTCTAGCTAACACTTTTCACTATATGTAACTGCGAATTTTCAGTTACCACCTTTTTCGGCTAGCTAACACTTTTTCACTATATGCCACACCGAATTTTCAGTTGCGACTTTTTCCGCTAGCTAACACTTTTTTACTATATGCAACACCGAATTTTCAGTTGCCACTTTTTTCGGCTAGCTAACACTTTTTATTATTCACTATATATTTCTGCTAGTCACTGCAACTACTACCGGATACTACTGCTGGGCACTGGTAGTTCTTCCTACTACTGCTGGATGCCACTGGTAGTTCTTCATACTACAACGTTACTGGGTTTCGCCCCCCTAAGGTAGACTTCGGCTATACTGTATAGTGAGCCGCTTGCCATTTCCCGTTTTGCCTCTTTATTTATAAACATTTTCTCTATGTAAATGGCACAATTTGCACTATTTTCTATATAAGGTCAAATCTTACACTAATATGCTAAACATCATTAAATCGGCATTTTGGTCCTTTATCAGTATATGATAAAGAATATTCAATATATTTACATTCAAAAAGGTTATTAAACGAAATGTCCTAAACTTTTATAATAAATGGGCACATTAATTCTTTAATTTTCTTATAATTATTAAATGCGTTTAATTGTACAAATTATTTCTTCACTATCATAATCTATATACTATATGCTAACAAAATGTCATATTTACAACTCTTTTAGAACATAAAAATATTCTCATTATTTTTTGGTACAAACTATTGCGCAGTTAATTTAAATTTCCAGAAAGTTCTACGATTCGGCGCGCTGTGATTGGTCGATTTTTCTTAAACAAAATAAAGTTGTTTATACTAACTATTATCAAAACGACATTCTATACAAACATATTAAGAGTTGTAAATACACGGTAAAACTATATTAACACACTATTTAATCGATTCTGTCCATAATTTCACTTTTTATACAAATTAATATTCTTTAATCACTTTGTTGCTTAAAGTCATTAGGTCGTCGCGAACACTTAAACTATACTATTATTTTTACTTTTTAAATCGTTACTATTATATTTTAATAAATTAAATAAAAGTACCATATATTTCACTGCGCCGGTCATCTGCGATCACTATCGCGCGAGCGCTTGTCGAGGTTGGATCTGCGTCAGTTAATTTCGCGCGCTGCATCGTTTCGATACTATCGCAGTGTGCGTCGATTGCTATCTTAGTGTGCGTTGATTGCCTGCGTGCTAGAGCATCGTCAACTATGACCGCAGTTTTTGATCGATGGGTTTAGAACTATTTTATATAGTTATAATTTAGATCACGTCTCTTCCATCAAACATGGTAGGGACAACGAGTCTGTAGCATTGGCACAATTGAGCAAACAAGATAATATTATTATAGAAAAATGTGGTCTATTCATTGACCTAGATCATTACAATGACATCATACAATGACGGTCTTATTGAAGTTAAATGTCCTATTTCAGCTTTCGGAATATATTTTGACACGGCCTTTCGGTTATAAATTCAGTGATTCAAGTGTAACATTAAATCAAAATCATGACTGGTTTTACCAAATCCAAGGCCAGCTTCATTTAGCAAAAAAAATGTCTGAATACTTGCCATAATATGTACTGGCCCAGATTATGCAGTAGAAGTACTAAAAATTTACAAAGACGACCAATTTTAGATTTTTAAGATGTTACCCAAGCTAAAAGCTTTTTATGAAAAGTGTGTACTGCCTGAAATTATCGACTCGAGAAAAGTTCGGTCAATGCCGTTGCAGTAAATAATTTTCTAATAAAAATATGGTAATTGACTATAAGTACCGATTTAAAAAATATTAGTCACATTTGGTTGTTTTATTTATTAAAACTGGTTGCAACCGTACTATTTATTTATTTATACTACTATTCTACCCGTAGTTAGTCAATTAAAATATTTATGTGTACTTATTTTGACACAAAATTTCATAAATATTGAAAAATATATCAAAATAGTATATAATAATAAATAGGTAATAAATTATATAATTATATAATAATAAATTAATAAGATAACATTAAAATGACACACCAAAAAATTTTCCATCCACTCAACTCCATCCTAAGAAAACTTGTATTATGGAAGATCAAGATCGTTTAATCGCCATACTCACAGTATTATAGTGCGAGCGAGTGAATAGATATGAAAGAAAGTATTGGTCGCGTAACTCGCCGCCCGTTCGGTGCGTAAAATACCTAAATTTGCGAAACGCCGAAATGTAAGATGGCTCTTAAAGATAAAAAATCTTGAGATTATCCTCTTTAAGCCATTATAAACCCAACTAACTATCCATTTATCAATCAAAATAAATGTATAACCTTACTTAACCAATCGCACAACCTCGCAGTCACACTAATACAATATTTATAGCATCACGCTATTTTCTCCAACGGGTTGAGCGGAGGTTCGGATTGTATTCCCAAGTCATAATGATAAAACTTTTAGCGTATTTAGGTATAAATATTTACACACGCATGAGACGCGGTTGTATAAATTCCACAATATTTGATACTTACGGCGTTCGATGCCCGATTCATGCTTTATAACCGGTGACATTAACAGTTGCGTTGTGCAGTGGCTTAGCAATGAGTTGTTGCGCTGGGGGCCGCGGGTTTGAATCCCGCACGGAACAAGTATTTGTATGGCCTACAAATAATTGTTCCGGGTCTGGATGTTTGTCCTCGCATAATCTATGTTTATAAACTGCCTTCACAATACAGGAGAAAATCCTAGTGTCGTGGTAACTTTTTAAAAAAAAACAGTAAAGAACATTGTGCCGAGGGCTTAAGTAGCGTGGCCTACAGCGTTAGTCGTAGAGAAGAGGAGCTCGTGGTTAAGTACGAGCTGCGCGGGTCAATAGATCTGCGAGATTAATTTGCATTTCTTTAGTATTTTATGAACATACCTACCGAGATTGAGACAATGGAGGAATATTAAAATAAACTTCTATTATGTATTTAATTATTAAATATTTGTTATTATTTGTAAATATTCATATTAAATGTATGAAAAATAAAGCAGCCACTATGTACTTCGTGTCTCCGCTTTTTGTTTCCCCATCAAATCATTATAAACTTAATAAAACATAAATAGGTGTATTATTTAGATGTTTTTAACTGCAGAGAGGTGTGAACTCTTCACCGCTGCATTGGAAGACGTTTTCAAACTTCTGGATAGTAAAGGATACGATATTAATATCAACGGTAAGCACATCACTCACCTTCGATTTTCCGACGATATTGTCCTTATGGCAGAATCACTGGAAGACCTACGCACTATGCTCAGCGACGTTAATAGTGCCTCCCAACGGATAGGTCTTAAAATGAACATGGACAAAACAAAGATCATGTATAACGTCCACGTCACACCTATGCTGGTGGTTGTTGGAAGCACTAAGCTCGAAGTTGTTGACGAGTATGTTTACCTGGGGCAAATAGTTCGACTAGGTAAGTCTAACTTCGACCGAGAGATCAATCGACGGATTCAACTCGGCTGGGCTGCGTTCAGAAAATTACGGCACATCTTCTCGTCAGGTATATCTCAAAACTTGAAATCGAGAGTGTACAACCAGTGCGTGTTGACAGTGATTACCTATGGAACTGAGACGTGCTCCTTTACTGCTGGCCGGATTAGGAAGCTCAAGGTCGCTCAGCGACTCAACCTATGGAGAGGGTTTATGCTCAAAGTTTCTCTACGTTCTAAACTTAGAAATGAGGATATCCGTAGTAGAACCAGTGTGACCGACTTAGCCTAACGGTTTAGTAAGCTGAAGTGGCAATGGGCCGGTCATATAGCTCGAAGAACCGACAAACAATGGGAAAAATGGTTCTTGAGTGGCAGTCTCGTACCGGCGGACGAATTGTAGGGCGTCCCTCCACTAGATGGAGTGACGACCGGGTAAGACATGCAAGAAGTCGATGGATTCGTGTGGCTCAGGACCGTGCTTTGTAGCATTCCTTGGGAGAGGCATATGTTCAGCAGTGGACTTGTGAAGGATTGTAATGATGATGATGATAGTTACCTATTTATATTAACAATATGTCAAAAAAGAAATTCCGGGGAAACTGTCCACGGCAGTAAATATTTTATCCAAAGATCATAGCTTGAAAATACAACTTTGCGATCGGATTCTTGGGCATTTTTTTTAACTTTATCGGTACAGTCACCTGGGATTTTATACATTTGAATTAAAATTCAACAAAAGGCAGGTAGGTTCAGCTTATTTCCAGGAACATGTTATATGAATATTTTTTAATTAGTTTAGACTATCATGGTAAAAATTCAGTTCATTTTTAAGTTATTCAGTTGCATGCACAACAATTTTTTTAAATCTTTTTACCGCCTCCTTAACAATTAATTTTCGATAGGCCTAGAAAGTAAAATGTACATCACTAGCTAACGCACAATGACAAATCAAAATTAGTCACGCGTTTCCGTGCTGTCAGGTCGTCTATACGCCGCATAGATATAAGAAAAATAGGGGATATGGCATGTGGTCACGTGACCTGATGTCAAGTGTTTCTCAAATATGACGACGACTCCACCCACAAGAAATAGCGTTGTTTTTGTCGATGTTTTCAGTATCGATGCTATATAAATTATGACGTACCATCCATCTCATAGGTATATATTAAATAAACAAATATTACATCACTACACTATTGAATTGGGTTAATCCTGTAATAATAGTTGTATTGAGATGATAAATAAATAAATCTTACGTTCAACTCAGAATAGGAAAGTTTTGAAACTGTAATTGATTTAAGATATGGTGAAGCAACAGTCAAAAGTGAGCGAAGAGACCAAGGAAAGAGCACTTGATTGGAGCTTTAACTCCTTTCTTTTCAATAGACGTATACGACGTGCACCAGAATATTATACTGAGTTCATGCAACGAGCTAACGTTTTTTCGTAACGACGGCAATCTGGCCATAAGTACTACATACGTGCGTCCCTGGGTCGACGCATGCATTTTTTTTCTCCTCTGCAGAGATTAACGAAACCACCACTATAGGCAATGTATTAGGCTTCGTATGATTTTTTTGTCCAGCCCATGCTGTCCCACTACTAGGCAGAAGTCTCCCCTAAGTTTTTTTCAGTGGTTTTGTCGTGCACCATATCGAACCAGCCCCAACGGTATGCGTCCAGGTTGCGTGAATTATATCATATATATAGACTTTATAGCGGCTGGGAAGTTAGTTGCGAGCACAAGTCCTGTACCTTCACGCTTCGCTTTACATACTGTGATCTGAGACACCATCAAGTTTTCTTACAACTATATCTGCACGGACTAGCGCTCGCTCTTAACTTCTAAGCCGCCATAAAGATTCGACAACACCTTTCTTTCGTGGTAATGGTCGGTTACCAGTTCAAGTCACCACGAACGTGCAGTGGACTGACCTTTATCTTGAATTATTTAAAGTTTGTGTAGCATGTGTTCTTTCATACATAGTTACTAGCCGTCATCTCTCTTTTTTTTTAATAAAGATTATTTATTTATTTATCTCAGTAATCTAATCGAGTTGAGCAGCCCCTTTCTAACCATACCACCGTTCACACAATCCATTAATCATTTAACTATCCTAACGTATTCCTCAATCTTCAACATCCCATGTTCATACCATACGACAACCAATTTCCATGCAACATTTCGATCAATAGGGATGGCTGCGCCACTTCAGACTTCCACTTCCATACTCATTTCTCATTATATCCCATTTGTGTAACACCACAAAATATAAATTTTATAGTGTTTACAACCTGCAAGTTGTAATGACTTCCACCAGTAGCGTAATTAGTGATGGATACTGAAGGTAACCCAGAGAGTAAGGATTAAAAATAAATAAAATAACAATAATGTATACTGATTAAAATCATTTATTCGTGACGAAATAATATTATTTAGTCAGAAAATTTATTTTAGACATGAACCAAATCACCCTTAAGCCGAACTACATCCAGCGTTATATTTATACATTCTTTTTCAAAATGCAAGGAGCATATTCTTCTTACTACTGCAGGTTTTATGTTTTCCTGGCCTATATTTTCAATCCACAATTTTTGAAGGCCTTCATTTTTTGGCAACCTAAAATAAATATTATGCATCCTTAAGTACCAATCAAAAATAATCTTAACATCATCAAATCTTTTGATGAAAAAAAATTATTATAGAAAATTTACGATTTACACTATTTTCAAGTTCTTTTCTTAAACGAAAGGCTCCCAATCGATCGTTTGACTAAATATACAGTTTACGTATCTAAAACGTTATTTGATCATGACTACATTAATATTATTGTTAAACAGGCTCAGAAGAGCTAGAACCCAGAGCCGTAAGGCCAGTTTAATATAAAAACATTGTTAAAATTTATATCGATAATTTCAAAACATGACAACACGTAAGGACAACACTATGGAAAAATGTAAACAATCAAAATGTTTACTTGTTTAAATTTACATGATAATAGTCATTGGAAATTCTAGATAATAGCGGGAAACACGATTTAGATCCCATAACATGAACACGAAACGCAATTCACACGAAAAAATATACAATTATAGAAAAAAATTACAGCTAACCTGAAAAATGACAATCCTTCCTAGTTTTTACGAGAATTTGAATTACATCCATTAATGCAACACTTTGTCATGTTGTTTTTGCTCAACTACCCTTTACTAATGAACAAAAAAGCTCTAAAATAGTCAAAATTCACTGTAACACTGCAAAATAACTCCGAACAAGGCTTAGATGACAGACGAACTACCACAAATGAACGTCATCCTAAAATGGAATGGCGTCATGCTTCAAGGTGGAGCTTGGTGACATTTATGAAAACTGGCAACAGAAAATTGAAGTCTAAGATATGTACTTATCTCTTTTTACATTTGAAAATCATAACGTGTGAGAATGAGACAGATATATTTTTGTTGGCAAGGTTCATGTTTGCATGATATTTGTATAACCAAAAAATATATATGCAATTTACAGCTTATCCTCTACTTTTTTTATATCAATGATACGCCGGTATATTCTAAGTCTATGGATAGCACTATTATTTATTCTGTGACATAGACTACTGCCAAGGAGATTGTAAAATATAGGGAGTGCGCACTTCATACTAGAGAAACGTTCCTAAATCAGTGACCTTGAAATGAATGAAAAGCACCGAGTTAGGCGTTGCATTTCTTTCTAATAGAGTGTCCATGATACGATATTTTGAGAATATTATTAGTGTATACAGCATCACGGAAAACAAATAGCTTATTTTTTTCAATATGGAAAGTGCTGAATAGTGTTATAATTAAACTCCGTTAATATTTTGATTACATTATTGCTTCGCTACAGTATCAAACCTTACGGTAACTAGTGGCAGCGTAGCGTGGGTTGACACCCAGGACGGTTTTCTATTAAGCACCCCCCAAAATAAAACAAAAAATGCTATACATGCTAACGGGACTTTATAATATATATAAAATATTCTAATATATTAACACATTTTACTTTCTTGTCATTTTCGATAGATAAAATGGAAAGATTGGTTAGTCCCCCTTCGCTCATTGTGAACCTTAAGTTAGATTTTATTAACTTGAGTTTTGATAAGCTTCCTTCACATGAAACTTAATAGTAAAAAAAATCTTACACACAGCGTTAGATTCGGAACAGATTCAGAATAGCCCAATTTTACGAGAAAAGCTCCAATGAGTTACATTGAACCGCTTCTTGGGAAGAAATGCTGGCAGCTTTCAAGTCGTGAAGTCTCCAAAATTATATATCCTGCACATAAATCATCGCAGATTTTTGTCAGATTTTGAACTATTCTTTGAAGATCTTCATCTGGTGACGTTAGCAGAGTGTAATATTGAACAACACTAAATGTTACGAGGATATCATCCATTGCTCAGTAGCGATAGTATAGTTCCTCATAAAATCTGTCAGGACATTCTAACATAGCTCTCTGAAGCTCCTCTGGTAATGTAAGTCCAGCATATCGCGTCATTTTTCCTGGTAAACGTTTTCGAAATCTCCTCATTCCTCTTCTTCCTTCAATCGAAATGTCCAAATTCTCACATTTTTGTTACGTAGCAAAAAGCTTTTTCCACTAGTTGAATACGTTGGCTTTGAAGAAAAAATTTTTGGGCTTTGATCTTTAACTCATACTTTTTCAGTGATATTATTTTATTATTATTATATTAGTTAGTATTTGCTTTTGTGTCTGACTAACTTCTATTAGGATTTTACACCAAAAGGAAAGATAGCATAAAGAACTCAAGTCACACAAAGCTGGTAAGAGTGTAGACACTGCTTCTTTTGTATCGACGTTTTCTCTGTTGGTGCTGGGATTACATATATCTTCGAGTGTTTACACTAGTTTTTTTAAATTATTCTGCAGTGGTTTAACAACGTCATGATGAGCAATTCATTTTGTCTCTGAGAGTCTTTTGACGGATACGCCTACAATTTTATTAAAGTTTCCCATTGCCGTGTGGATGATGAAAAGAACCTGTAAACTCTTTCTACTGTTTCGAAAAAAAGTTAAACTTGAATTAACGCTCCCTAAGCGAGTGCACTCCACATAGATTTAGCGAATGATTAGCAGAAGGCGTTTTCTACGTGGTAGCCATGCTGCAGCTATATAAGTAGTATAGTTATAGGACAAATGGGACCTGGGAAGGACCACGCACTCACAGAATACCAGCGTAAAATATCAGCTCAACACTGATGTATTTCGTATGGTGAGTGTAGAGAACCGGAGACCCTTTTTACTGAAAAAGAGACATTCCATCTTAGTCCTCACGGGTAACGACGCATCTGCATTTTGATTCGCAAAGGATAGAAAGAAGAAAGAAAAGAAAGGTGGACTGTGTGCTCGTTTGTCACCCTATTCCATAAAAAAAACAATATATTCATTCATTTGACAACGTCAAATTTTAAAATAGTGTTGTCATCTATAGCGTAAAATGCACCTCCTAGTTTTTGGGGAAAGAACATTCGTGTAACAGAAACAGAAACTTTTTTATTCAATATAGATTATAAATAATACTTATTGAAAGTCACTCTTTTGTTTAATAACCACTGGTTCGGAAAAAAAACCTCTGTCCTGCGAAGAACCAGCAAGAAACTCAGCGGAACTTTTTTTAAAATAACAGCTTACAATCATGTATGTGACACGAATTAACAACACGACAAATTAGAAATAGGTTGGTAGCGATCACCTCATTTCCACGGGTTATTATCATCTATAAATTCTTTAATATTATAATAACCCTTCTTATGCAAACTTAGTTTAATAAAGTTTTTGAACATTGAGCAGGTCAAATTTTGTATATTTTCTGGAATTTTGTTATAAAGCGTATACATCGCCCCAAGAATGAATTACTGACTCAATGGAGTCGAGTAGCTGGTACAACTTGCTTGTGTTTGTTCCTATTATTTACAGAATGAATATCACTTATTTTTGTAAAACTACTTTTATTTTTGTATACGTACATTATATTTTCATAAATGTATTGAGAGGCCAAAGTTAATATATTAATTTCCTTAAATTTTTGTCGCAGCGACTCTTTAGGCTTTAAATCATAAATTCCTCTAATGGCTCTCTTCTGTAAAACAAATATAATTTCAGTGTCAGCTGCGTGTCCGAATTGCAAAATACCATACGATATTATGCTATGAAAATAGCTAAAGTAAACTAGTCTAGCTGTTTCAACACTGGTTAGACTTCTAATCTTTTTTACAGCATATGCTGCAGAGCTAAGTCGGCTTGCTAATTTTGATATCTGGGGGCTCCATTGAAGCTTCCAAGAAAAATGGTGGTATTTACAAGAGTCACTTTCTCTCCATTTAAAATTACATTAGAATTTCTTTGTTTTTTTATACATTAAAGTGTTTTAGTGTTTTTTTTTGTGTTACTTAATAATAAGCTTAATTAAACTACAATATGAAATATACCAATTATGATTATCGATAAAAAATGTAAGATTATCGTTCTAGCATACGTCTAAAATATTACTTTAAGTCGATAACTATCTCAACGTTGGTAATGTTTTTATCATGTGTAAACACTTATCAGTATTAGAAGGGGATAAAATACCAAACTCGGTACCCCTCTTTCTAAGAAAAATGAGGAACGGTTACAATGTTTTAAGCGTTCACTCCCTATATTATATTATAACCTCCTTGACTACTGCACACCTACTCAATAAAATGTTGTGCTTGTGTCATTACGGCACACAAATCTAATTCTCCACACCTACATTTTACGCACACAACATATAGATTAAATACATCAACATAGAAAAAGTTTTGAGTAAACGTAGTGATTATATTCTCTTTGGTTATGAGTGTAATGGTGGACACACACGGTCAGTTAAACTGATCAGTTTAATTGATCGTGTGTGGCCCGTGTGTGTGCCAGTGAAAGTCCCATCGAAATCGGTTCAGCCGTTTCGGAGATTAGCCGGAACAAACAGACAGACAGACAGAAA
Source organism: Parnassius glacialis (assembly GCA_033319125.1). Taxonomy (NCBI): domain Eukaryota; kingdom Metazoa; phylum Arthropoda; class Insecta; order Lepidoptera; family Papilionidae; genus Parnassius; species Parnassius glacialis. The sequence goes on from JAVANC010000017.1 coordinate 34,439,249, forward strand.
AAATTTTTAAAAACTGTGTTTTTGTTATAAGTACCGTATTTACTTTTATAGACATTTAATAAAAAGCTAATATTTTGACATTACAAACAGACAGATTTTAACAGTGGTAGAGCCACGCGGCAGCTTTTGCTGTCGCACGGAGGGGCCGGCTCGAACCGGGGTGGTACCACGACCTCACAGAAAACCAGCGTGAAGTAGAGGTTTACCTTTGCGTTTCGCTTGGTGAGTGCAGGTGGCCGGAGGCCTTTTTTACTGGAAATGAGGCATTTCATCTTAGTCCTCACGGGTGACAACGCATCTACATTTTGAATTGTAGTAGAGGATAGATGTAGATGTCTATGGGCCGCAGCAACCACTTACCATCAGGTGGACTGTGTGCTCGTTTGTCACCCTTATCCTATAAAAAAAAAACACTTCAGTTCACTTCAGCCGTGGTAGCTCAGATGGTTAGCGCTCGCTGTAAGCTTACTCGACTCAGTACAGTACTCGATCAACCCGGGTTCTATACCCGCCGGCACCAATGAAATTGTTAATTGCAATTTTAAGTGCTGATTTACCACGTGCTCGGCGATGAAGGAAAACATCGTGAGGAAACCTGCATGTCTGAAAAATAAGAAAAAAAAATATTTCGAAGACATGTGAAGTTCGCCAACACGCCAACATTGGGGCGGCGCGGCGGACATTTCCTTGCCTAAAACCCTCTCAGAAATGAGAGGAGGCCTGTGCCCAGCAGTGGGACGTAAATAGGCTGCAACTTTACTTTACTTTACTTCAGTTTCATTTATTTGTAGAGATTATTTTATATATTAAGAGAAGTTCGTTTGACGGAGGATGGAAACCAAGGTGACTGTGATGATGTCACCTTCCTTATGGTGAACTCAGAAGGTGGGTAAAGGATTTCAGTGATGCTACTACGTAGAACGATCGTACTTGAACTCGTTTGAAAAGGCTCATAAAGACGTCACTGTGATGGTTTTACTTTTCTGATGGTGCAATCCGAAGACGGGTATAGGATCTTAGTGGCGGCATTTGATTGAAAGATGTTTGAACACATTTGAAAGGGCTCATAAAGACCTAGGTGACTGTTATGATCTTATCTTTATGATGGTGCAATCCGAAGATGGGTATAGGATTTCAGTGACGGCACTAGATAGAAAGATCGTGTTTGAACTCATTGGAAAGGCTCATAAAGACCTAGGTCACTGTGATGATCTTATCTTTCTGATGGTGCAATCCGAAGATGGGTATAGGATTTCAGTGATGGCACTAGATAGAACGATCGTGTTTGAACTCATTTGAAAAGGCTCATAAAGACCTACATCACTGTGATAATTTTACCTTTCTGATGGTGCAATCCGAAGATGGGTATAGGATCTCAGTGGCGGCACTAGATAGAAAGATCGTGTTTGAACTCATTTGAAAGGGCTCATAAAGACCTAGGTCACTGTGATGATATTACCTCCATAATGATAGACTTGGAAGGTGGGGTAAAAGATCTCAGTTATGCGACTATGTAATACCATCGTGTTGGGGCTCATTTAAAAGCGCTCAAGAAGTGACTAGTTGAAATACACTTTCAGATTTATTGTGGTCTGTGGCTTATTGCCAGACTGTGTAATAGTAAAAACAGTATTATTACTAATTTTCTTACGATTCCAGGAAATTAAAAACCAGCAAAACTCCCAATTAGGTACAACATTAGAAATTGGCCAAATATTTTACATGCAATAAAAACAAGGCAGAACGGAAAAGCACAACCAACTACAACCAGAAGACGAAAATATCTGCGTACTTCAAGAAAACTTACAAGCACCATTAACAACAATTCCTATAAATGACCAAGTTATCTGTACCCAGTATTTAGAATTCAATGATTTTTGACCGGAAGTAAGATTTTTAGATTTAGTAAATGAAACAATGTACAAGTCATGTTGTTGATAATTTGCATGAATTTGGTAAATACCAAAGATGTTTTATAGGTCCAGATACCGTGTTGCTAACACACCGCAACGTTCATAGTGAAGACAGTCTTTTATTCATGTGTGCGTGAGTACCACGTGACGCGCATATCTTACGCACCATGGCTGCATTAATGTGCGTGACTTCGGTAATAACAGTGCGAATCAATTACCCAAAAAATGTGGGAGATTTTATATTTCATTCATATTGACGTACATATTGATTCTAAGAGTATAAAATGTGTGTGCGTGGCGTGTGCATTTGTGTGCGTGTGTGTATGGAGATATGGTTGCTTATGTGTGTTTTATGTAGGTACGAACATCGCACTAAAATATTGAAGATATGTAATAAAACCTATAATTAATGTAACAGTTAAAATAAATAAAAAAGGACAGTAGATATGTATGTATGTAACATATATCTATAATCTATTATTACTAAATATATACAGAGTACTGCACTTTTGTACTGTAGAACACAAAATATTGCCGCTTTTTACGAAGACATTAAATTATTTTTCAATCCTAAGTAAAATGACGAAGAAAAGTAAGTTTGGTTAAACGTAAACTTCGACCAAGAGATAGCAAAATGTTTGATTTTTTAAATTGCTCCGTTCCGTTGCTGCGTGAAGGAAGGACAAAAACAATAAACAAAAAATCACACTTTCACGTTTATAATATTATATTAGTACGGATTGTTGAGAGTGATAGATAAACATTTAAAACCGGTTTACAATCGGCTTTTTGAGGGTGAAACTATACATTCGCGCTCTCTTTCTCGCTCTAGTAAATAACGGTTCTGAATGACCAAAAAGGATAGGTGCACAGGAAAGTGCAATTTCATGCTGCCAGATGTAGTTCAACCCTAACCCTTAAAACAGTTTAACTCTATAGGTTGGGTAAAATCTGTAATATTAGACTGTTTAAAACCCCTATACAGATAACCTTTGCGGTTGATCATGACATTAAAAAATGGTAAAAACATTTTGTTGAAGCGCCTGTCAAGTCAAATTATATTAGCAGTTCTCATGCCAATATTAGTCCGTAAGCTGTGTAGGTATGTTTAAAAAATGTTGTACCTGTCGTCGTTGTAAAAATTAAAGATCAAGTAAAGGTCGATTGAGCAAATTACTGCATTTTATTATTACAAAGAGATCAAATTCCTATCCATGGTCCTAAATCGAAGCCGGATTTGAAAAAACGTAATTGGACAAGATATTATTTAGTGGAATACGCTTGGGAAGTCTTAAATATTCGTTGTGGAAATACCACCGAGGGAGTGAAGATATTTAACCAAGAAATCTGGAGTCTTAGCCCCTTAGATATTGGACTATTATTTAATTTATTTAACCCAGCACTCATTATCAGGTAGTATTTTGTGTAAATCGACTGCTAATTTATCAGGTTAGAACCAAATTACCTATAAAATAATTACGTATAACTTAAAGTATTTAATCGGCTAAAATTCATTTAATATTGTTTTATATAGTTTCTAATAACCGTCAAATCATAATTAAATTAAATTATAAAGCTTGGTTAAATTATATTGACGATATTATAATTTTTTTTTCTTTATTGGTTTAAACTGTTTTTTAAAAAATAAGTCAAGAGAGTGTATAATTGAAAAAATTGCATAATATTATTTATTACATACTAAGGCATACCTGTGAAGCTGTTTGATTGTCTGAATTGTATTTGTTACCCTTAATTGTTGTTAATTATAAAGTTAAATATCAAGGTAGTACATGTACCATTTTGTTTAATTATTTAAGAGTTTGAAAAATAAGTAAGGGAATTAGTTTTCATTTCTTTATAACTGTAAGCAAAGTTGTATAAAACTACTTATGAATTATATTTTATAAAATATAAACTTCTTGTTTGTATAAATTTCAGGCATTTGGGCTTAGCTTTCCATTGACGTCAGTGGAGTTTGGTGTTGATACGTATTTTTACAGAAAGATTACACTATTATAAGCACACACACAATGTCTCAATATACGGAAACGCGTAATTTTTGAGAAAAGAATAATTGAAAATCAATTATTCTTGCAATGTTTACGTCTAATTTGCTAATAAACTGGCGCCATTTTGTAATGTCATTGTCGACGTCAATAGGGATGTCGATTCTTTCCGAAAAAGGTCGATTTTTAAATCGATTCAAATCGTAAGCTGATGTATCGGTTCACAAAAAATCGATTTCTAAAATGTCTATATTTTTTTAATGTTTCTATTTATAATGTAAATATAAACCCATTTTATGAAAAACAAGAAAGATACCATGATAAATGATCTCTTATTGAAATTTGTTTTATTTAACAGTACCTATTAGGGCAGATAAATAAAATAGGTTAGGTTCAACTTATGTCAAAGAACCGAATTGATTGACCCCGACTCCACCTGGTACGAGTCTGTCCTACCCCTAGAGTGGTTTTATAGAGCCGGAGGCGCGTAGGGGGAGCAGCCTCCGCCTGCCGTAACAAATCGTAGGCATCGGACGAGCCGGAGCGGCTGAGGCTGGTCGCCGAAGGCGACCAACAAGCCGAAGCTGCGGAGGCGAGGAGGGATGCCTGCGATTTGTTACGCTAAGGCGTAGAGGCTGCTCTTCCCGCAGCGCCGGAGAGGTAGCAGTCTCAAAATAGATACAGAAATCCTTCTGAATCAGTCCCCCTATATTTTATGATGAAGGGGATTTTTTTCTCATAAAATGGATATATATTTACATTATAAATGCAAACATGAAAAAAATATAGATATTTTAGAAATCGATTTTTTAGGAATCGATACATCAGCTTACGATTTGAATCGATTTAAAAAACGACCTTTTTCGGAAAGAATCGACATCCCTATTGACGTCGACAATGACATTACAAAATGGCGCCAGTTTATTAGCAGATTAGACATAAACATTGCAAGAATAATTGATTTTCAATTATTCTTTTCTCAAAAATTACGCGTTTCCGTATATTGAGACTTTGTGTGTGTGCTTATAATAGTGTAATCTTTCTGTAAAAATACGTATCAACACCAAACTCCACTGACGTCAATGGAAAGTCGTACCGGGACAAATAACTGCTTTTTCAAATTATTTAAATTCACTGAAGGTGTCTTCATTGGCTGCTACTGAGGTAAATGAGTTGCAATTACGTATTAGTAGGATTGAGTCAATGTATGAACGATATGATGAGGTACAATTATCCATCGAGTGTAATACTGATAATATAGACGCCCAGATATCAGAACGAACTGAGTTTGAATCCCTGTATTTTAAATCGCTTTCTCTTGCAAAAAGGATCTTAGCAGATTGCATTAAGTCAGATGACGTAAGCAGTGACGGTGGCTCTCATTCCGGCAATCATAAATTTGTTAAACTGCCCACTATTCAACTACCTAAATTTAATGGTTCTTATGATAATTGGTTAGAGTTTCATGACACGTTCATGAGCCTCATACATTCAAATGACGAGATAGATGACATAAATAAGTTTCACTATCTGAGAGCGTCGTTGGAAGGGCCCGCTGCTGTGGTAATACAGTCAATCGAATTCTCGGCAGCTAATTACACCGTCGCATGGACTATATTATGTGATAGATATGATAATAAAAGACTACTAATTCAAAATCACGTGACAGCCTTATTTAATATAGCACCAATTAATAAAGAATTGTCTGTCAACTTAAAACGTCTCATTGACCAAATAAATAAAAATTTACGTGCACTAGAATCTCTCGGTGAGCCAACTAAACAATGGGACACACTTCTCATTCATATTATTACTCAAAAATTAGATGCTAAGACATATCGTGAATGGGAAGAGTCTAAAGGTCGTTTGGAGAAAGATACACCTATTACGTTCGATATATTTTTGATGTTTTTAAAAAATCGAGCCGATTTAATCGAAACACTAGAAATGTCTAATTCTGGTGCTACTAACCGTTTAAATTCTTCTATAAAATATGCTCCAAAAGTTAAGGCAATGGTTTCAGTTCGGGATACCGGTAATAAAAACGGTTCGGCCTTTTCCGCCAAACTGTGTCCTAAATGTAAGGGTGACCATAAGTTAAGCAGTTGTCCTCAGTTTCTTGGATTAAGTAACGATGTGCGTCTACAGTTACTGCCAGAGTATAAAGTATGTTTCAATTGTCTTAATTCAGGACATTATGCAAATCACTGCAAAAAGCCAGGATGCAAAATATGCCACCGAAAGCATAACACTCTCGTGCACGTCGCAGATTACCAGTCAAAACCAATTACAGATATTAATACATCTAACACGAGTAGTGGTAATAATAAGCCCGTTATGCAAGGTCATTTCGAACAAACAAACCGTTCGACAGGCTCACAGTTGTCATCCAATTCTAACGCACATCTGTCATTATCCGCAAAGGTAGGCACTGCATCGTGTAGTGAACAAGGCGACGTATTGTTGTCGACGGCAATAATTAAAGTTATAGGTAAGAATGGTTGTACATATATTGCTCGTGCTATTCTTGATAGTGGCAGTAACGCTTGTTTAATAACTGAAGAGTTATATCAAAGGCTAGGTTTGCCCGCTCAAAATGTGAATCAGTCGGTAGTCGGTATTAATAATGCTTCGGCACACATCAAGAAGATTTGTAAGGTATCGATAAAATCATTGAATGATAACTTCTCTAGTAATCTTCATTGTTTTGTCCTACCATCAATAACCCAAAATGTACCTACTAGATATGTTAATTTGTCAAACTTAAAAATTCCATCTAATATTTCTCTGGCAGATCCTAATTTTCATTCACCTGCTCCCGTTGACATGCTTATAGGTGCTGATGTCTTTTGGGACTTAATAGAAACGCAGAGATTAAAATTAGGGGACGGTCAGCCGATTCTTTGTGAAACTAGCTTAGGATGGTTAGTATCAGGTCCGATTGATTATAGATATGTAAAGAAAGGGGTTAACTCTATTAAATGTAATTTTACAAGAATATTTCAAGATGAGGCTAGTAAAGATTTAGATGAAGATATACAAAAACAATTAGTACGCTTCTGGCACCTCGAAGAGGTAAGCCCTGCGTCTCTTTATTCAAACGAAGAAAAATTATGCGAAGAACACTTTTTAAAAAACACCACACGACTGGCAAATGGTCGATTTTGCGTGAGGATACCCTTAAAACATAATCCTGACGTATTAGGTGATTCTTGGCCACGAGCTAAGAAGTGTTTACTATCGCTAGAGCGCAGGTTAGCAGGTCAATCTCAGGTCTATGAAATGTATAAAGAATTTATGTCAGAGTATGAAAGTCTGGGTCATATGGAGAAATGTGAGAATGATAATTTACCACGTAAGATGCATTTTATACCACATCACGGTGTGCTGCGGGAAAGTAGTACTACTACTAAATTAAGAGTCGTTTTCAATGCTAGCAGTCCGACTTCTTCGGGTGTTTCCTTGAATAATATACAGATGGTAGGTCCCGTGGTACAGGACGACCTTTTGTCCATTCTTTTACGCTTTCGGCTACACAAATACGTTCTCACAGCTGATGTTGAGAAAATGTACCGGCAAATAGTCATTCATCCCGATGACCGCTATTTGCAACAAATTGTCTGGCGTGATAACCCTTCAGAACAGCTTCAAGCTTATCAACTTAACACCGTGACTTACGGCACCTCTAGTGCTCCCTTTTTGGCAACTAGGTGCCTCCAACAATTAGGCTTAGAGTGTACCGATGACAAGGTTGCTCAAGTGATCATTCACGATTTTTACGTTGATGACTTGCTAACGGGAGGGGATGATATTAACGAGGTTACAGATTTGCGCCGTAAAGTGACTTCCACACTTGCATCAGCTCATATGGTTTTGCGAAAGTGGAAGTCGAATGAATCTCAACTGGTTAGTGAAAATGATATTTCTCCGCTTGATTTAAATATTGGTGGCTTTGAACCGACTAAAACTTTAGGCCTTGGTTGGCAATCACATACTGACCAACTTTGTTTCCCTATAGGAGGGCTATTCTCAGGTAGAACAAAGCGTGATATGTTATCTGTGATTTCTCAGATTTTTGATCCACTAGGACTTCTATCTCCCTGTGTAATTAAGATGAAAATGCTTCTTCAACAGTTGTGGCTGCTCAAGCTGTCATGGGATGAGCAGTTGACGCCAGAAATCAGCAAGATGTGGGCTGAGATAATAGTCGATTTACCTAAATTAAATACTCTACGTATTCCACGTCGTGTTATTTGTGACTCGCCTAGTTTGTTTGAATTTCATATTTTCTCGGACGCTTCTGAGCGAGCATATGGCGCCTGTTTATATGTGCGTAGTGTTAATGATCAGGGTGAGGGTTTAATTCAATTATTGATGGCGAAAAGTCGTGTCGCGCCGCTTAAACCTATAACAATCCCAAGACTGGAACTTTGTGGTGCACTTGTTGGAGCTCGCCTTTACCAAAGGGTTGTAGCATCGCTGAGACAACAAGCTAAGCGCACTTTCTTTTGGACAGATTCGTCCATCGTGTTAGGATGGTTAAAGGTGTTGCCTAGCAAGCTACAACCCTTTGTTAGAAATAGGGTTGCTGAAATATTAGAGAAGACTGGAAATTGCGAGTGGAGGCATGTCCCAACAGAGTGTAATCCGGCCGATCATATTTCTCGCGGTGTGAGTTGTAAGGATATTTCATCCATGAGTAAGTGGTGGTCAGGACCTGAATTTTTAAAGAAAGAGGTCTCTCACTGGCCTGCAAATTTCTTAAGTATTAATCACGAGTTGCCTGAGATTAAATCGTCAAATGTTATCCTCCACGGAATACTTCATTCTAACAACAATGAAGATTTAGGCGGGAATAAATTAATTGAATTTAAACGCTTTTCTAAATATACTAGATTAAATCGGGCCGTTGCTTATGTGCTGCGTTTTATTAATAATTGTAGAAAGCAATCCGTTCACGGTCCTCTAAGCAATCAAGAGTTGCAAACCGCACTCAATGTTATTATAAGAATATCTCAGAGTGAATCATTTGAGGAATACACCATGTTAATTAAAAATAAAAGCTTACCCACTAAAAGTCCGTTGCATAAATTTAATGTATTTCTCGATGATAATAAAATAATGCGTGTTGGAGGGCGTCTTGAAAATTCCGATTACTGTTATGAGAAAAAACATCCCATACTTATACAGTCCACTCATTATTTTACCAAATTGCTCTTCAATTATGAGCACATAAGGTTAATGCACGCGGGACCACAGCTAATGTTGGCCACTATAAGAGAGATGTACTGGCCGATTAGAGGTCGTAATTTGGCCAGATCTTGTTATCGACAATGTGTAAGATGTAATAGAATGAAAGGAAAAACCATCTCTCCAATAACGGGCAACCTACCACACCAACGCATCCTTTCTGGTTTTCCATTTCAAAATATTGGACTAGACTATGCGGGACCAATTCAATCTGTTTCTCGCCATGGCCGTGGTTGTAAAATTGTAAAGGTGTATATAGCTATTTTTATTTGCTTCGCGACTAAGTCAATTCATCTTGAATTAGTGGGTGATTTAACTAGCAATACCTTCATATTAGCTTTGCGCAGATTTATGTCAAGAAGAGGGAAACCTCTTAATATTTATTCGGATAATGGTACCTCCTTTGTAGGCGCATACAATGACATTTCAAAATTTATTAGGACGTATTGTAATTCTTTATCTGAGGTAATGGCAAATGAAGGAATTAATTTCCATTTTATACCGCCTTATTCTCCCCATTTTGCTGGGCTTGCGGAGGCTGGTGTCAAATGCATTAAATATCATTTAGTTAGAGTGCTGGGCAATTGTAATTTGACTTACGAGGAACTAAATACCACATTAATACAAATTGAGGCTATACTTAACTCCAGACCACTCACACCTTTGTCAACGAATCCTGAAGACTTGCTACCACTAACGCCCGGTCATTTTTTGATTGGACGCCCCTTGACTTCCTTGCCGACACCAGACTATAAAGATCATTCCGTAAGCTCTTTAACCCGATTTCAACGAATAGAACAATTACGTCAACATTATTGGGCTAGATGGAGCAAGGAATATATATCAGAGCTTCAACTGCGGATGAAATGGCGTTCCTGTAAAGGCTCTTTGAAGTTAAATTCACTGGTACTCCTAAAAGAGGAGAATTCACCGCCATTAAAGTGGAAGATGGGTCGCATCGTCGCAGTCCATCCAGGCTCGGACGGCGTATCAAGGGTGGCGGATATCAAAACATCGACTGGTATAGTTCGCCGATCATTTAGCAAAATTTGTCCGCTTCCTGAACCTGAAGAATCTGGTTGAAAGGTAGACTTTCAACGCCGGGGGGCATGTTGAAGCGCCTGTCAAATTATATTAGCAATTCTCATGCCAATATTAGTCCGTAAGCTGTGTAGGTATGTTTAAAAAATGTTGTACCTGTCGTCGTTGTAAAAATTAAAGATCAAGTAAAGGTCGATTGAGCAAATTACTGCATTTTATTATTAAAAAGAGATCAAATTCCTATCCACATTTCATAGACTACAACACTCGAATATTATTGCGCAGTATTATTACTTGTATTGACATTTAGCTTTCGTATTCTTTTACAAAGCAATACGACATAAAATTGTATAGTTACTTATGAAAAGTGATGTTCTTATCCTTATCTTTTTTCCAAGAGTAATTTTTAAATGATTTCAAATGATAGACGCGCGTACACGGTGTCTGGATACATTATTATACAAAATATTTTACATGTACGGGATGGACTCACCTATATCAAAATTAATGTCGATATTTATCGTGAATGTTTATAATGAATCGATATACTTGCCCAAACAACAAGATAATAAACGGTTTGCGTTCTAAAATGTAATTTTATTTTGCCTTTTTTCAAACAGATTCCCTCCGGATTCTATAATTAGCAAAAATGGTTAAAGTTAATTGAACGGGTTGGTTGGAATCCAAAGAAGAACTCAACAATTTTCAGTAAACATTTTCTTCAAAAGTATAAAAGAAAAAGTGGAATACATTTTTATTAAAAGGAGCCACTTCTACATTATTTGTATCAGTATGTATAATATTGTTATAATAAGACTTCAAAAGTTTAACTTTCAAAACTTTAGTTAAAAATAGAGACAGATTTTTATACATTACGAAACTGTAGTACATTAAGAGGCGTATTACAAAAAAACGCGATATTACAAGGTTGCTTCGTTGAAATTGTATGTTCATCGTTCGTTGCTTGAAATAACAATTACTTGGTAAAAATAGCTCGTTTTTTCTTCTAAAATAAACTCAAAGCGTATTTCACGCTAAGAAAAAAAATCGACATAATTCAAAAAACGACCGAAAAAGCTTCGATACAAGCCTCAATATTTCCGAAGTTCTGAATCATTTAGACGTAAAATTTATACCAAAATAATCATCAACATTTGCTTAAACTATACTATTATTTTTACTTTTTAAATCGTTACTATTATATTTTAATAAATTAAATAAAAGTACCATATATTTCACTGCGCCGGCCATCTGCTTTTCACTATCGCGCGAGCGCTTGTCGAAGTTCGCAGTGTGTGTCGATTGCTATCTTAGTGTGCGTTGACTGTCTGCGTGCCAGAGCATCGTCAACTATGACCGAAGGTTTTGATCGATGGGTTTAAAACTATTTTATATAGTTATAATTTAGATCACGTCTCTTCCATGAAACATGGTAGGGACAACGAGTCTGTAGCATTGGCACAATTGAGCAAACAAGATAATATTATTATAGAAAAATGTGGTCTATTCATTGACCTAGATCATTGTTATTTGAGGGCTTAAACTAATAGTTTATACAATGACGGTCTTATTGAAGTTAAATGTCCTATTTCAGCTTTCGGAATAGATTTTGACACGGCCTTTCGGTTATAAATTCAGTGATTCAAGTGTAACATTAAATCAAAATCATGACTGGTTTTACCAAATCCAAGGCCAGCTTCATTTAGCAAAAAAATGTCTGAATACTTGCCATAATATGTACTGGCCCAGATTATGCAGTAAAAGTACTAAAAATTTACAAAGACGACCGATTTTAGATTTTTAAGATGTTACCCAAGTTAAAAGCTTTTTATGAAAAGTGTGTACTGCCTGAAATTACCGACTCGAGAAAAGTTCGGTCAATGCCGTTGCAGTAAATATTTTTCTAATAAAAAATATGGTAATTGACTATAAGTACCGATAAAAAAATATTAGTTACATTTGGTTGTTTTAGTTATTAAAACTGGTTGCAACCGTACTATTTATTTATTTATACTACTATTCTACCCGTAGTTAGTCAATTAAAATATGTGTACTTATTTTGACACAAAATTTCATAAATAATGAAAAATATATCAAAATAGTATATAATAATAAATAATAAATTATATAATTATATAATAATAATTTAATAAGATAACACTAAATTGACACACCAAAAAATTTTCCATCCACTCAACTCCATCCTAAGAAAACTTGTATTATGGAAGATCAAGATCGTTTAATCGCCATACTCACAGTATTATAGTGCGAGCGAATGAATAGATACGAAAGAAAGTATTGGTCGCGTAACTCGCCGCCCGCTCGGTGTGTAAAATACATATATTTGCGAAACGCCGAAATGTAAGAGGGCTCTTAAAGATAAAAAATCTTGATATAATCCTCTTTAAGCCATTATAAACCCAACTAAGTATAATTTATCAACCGAAATAAATGTATAACCTTACTTAACCAATCGCACAACCTCGCGGTCACACTAGTACAATATTCATGGCATCACGCTATTTTCTCCAAGGGGTTGAGCGGAGGTTCGGATTGTATTCCCAAGTCATAATGATAAAACTTTAGGCGTATTTAGGTATAAATATTTACCCACGCATGAGACGCGGTAGTATAATTTCCACAATATTTGATACTCACGGCGTTCGATGCCCGATCCATGCTTTATAACCGGTGACATTAACAGTTGCGTTGTGCAGTGGCTTAGCAATGAGTTGTTGCGCTGGGAGCCGCGGGTTTGAATCCTGCACGGAACAAGTATTTGTATGGCCTACAAATAATTGTTCCGGGTCTGGATGTTTGTCCTCGCGCAATCTATGTTTATAAACTGCTTTCACAATACAGGAGAAAATCCTAGTGTCGTGGTAACTTTAAAAAAAAAACAGTAAAGAACATTGTGCCGAGGGCTTAAGTAGCGTGGCCTACAGCGTTAGTCGTAGAGAAGAGGAACTCGTGGTTAAGTAAGAGCTGCGCGGATCAATAGATCTGCGAAATTAAGTTCCATTTCTTTAGTATTTTATTTACATACCGAGATTGAGAGAATGGAGAGTGCAACTGTATCCTTAGACACTTGGTATACTTTACTCTGTTAAGATCATTATGTTTTTAAATTCATGCAGCTAAAATGATAATAGATTTATTACTACTTTATACTTTTCAGGGAGAGATGAAAGAATATAAACATGAATCATGATAAAGCCTCATAAACATATTGACCTTTAAATAGAGCAATCTTATTTAACTGATTCCTACAAGTTTCCTTACTTAAATTATTAAATTTAAATTCATATTTAAGTCGAATGTTAAAATAAACTTCTATTATGTATTTAATTATTAAATGTTTGTTATTATTTGTAAATATTCATATTAAATGTATGAAAAATAAAGCAGCCACTATGTACTTCGTGTCCCCGCTTTTTATTTTCCCATCAATACATTATAAAATGTATAAAATATAAATAGGTATATACTTAGTTGACTTTAACTGCAGAAAACTGTAAACTCTTCACCGCTGCAATAGAAGACGTTTTCAAGCTTCTGGACTATATAATAATAATATCTAAACTAATATAAACGGCGAGTACATCACTCACCTTCGATTTGCCGACGATATAGTCCTTATGGCAGAATCGCTAGAGGTCCTAAGCATTATGCTCAATGACCTCAATAGTCTCTCCCAACGGGAAGGTCTTAAGATGAACATGGAAAAAACAAAAATCATGTTTAACGTCCATGTCACACCTATGTCGGTAGTTGTTGGGAGCACTAAGCTCGACGTTGTTGACGAGTATGTTTACCTGGGACAAATAGTCCGACTAGGTACTATTTGTCCCAGTTTTTAACAGTAGTAGAGCCACGCGGCAGCTTTTGCTGTCGCACGGATGGGCCGGCTCGAACCGGGGTGGTACCACGACCTCACAGAGAACCAGTGTGAAGTAGAGGTTTACCTCTGCGTTTCGCTTGGTGAGTGCAGGTGGCCGGAGGCCCTTTTTACTGGAAATGAGGCATTCCATCTTAGTCCTCACGGGTGACAACGCATCTACATTTTGATTTGTAATAGAGGATAGATGTAGATGTCTATGGGCCGCAGCAATCACTTACCATCAGGTGGACTGTGTGCTCGTTTGTCACCCTGATCCTATAAAAAAAAAGTTAAAGTCCTAGGCCGAGTTGAATCCGTCGATTGACCATCGACGGATTCAACTCGGCTGGGCAGCATTCGGGCAATTATGGCTCATCTTCTCGTCAGGTATATCTCAAAACTTAAAAACGAGAACAACCATTGCGTGTTGCCGGTTATGACCTATGGAACTGAGACGTGCTCCTTCACTGCTGGCCGGATGAAGAAGCTCAAGGTCTCTCAGCGAGCCATGGAGAGGTTTTATGCTCGGAGTTTCTCTGCGTGTTAAAGTTAGAAATGAGGAGGAACCAGTTTGAGTGACATAGCCCAACGGATTAGTAAGCTGAAGTGGCAATGGGCGGGTCATATAGCTCGGAGAACCGACAAACAACGGGAAAAAAAGGTTCTTGAGTGGCAGCCTCGTAGCGGCGGACAAAGTGTAGGGCGTCCCTTTAATAGATGGAGTGACGACCTGGTAAGACATACAACAACTCGATAGATTCGGGTGGCTTAGGACCGTGCTTTGTGGCATTCCTTGGGAAAGGCCTATGTTCAGCAGTGGCCTTGTGAAGGGTTGTAATGATGATGATGGTAGTTACCTATTTATATTAACAATATGTCAAAAAAGAAATTCCGGGGAAACTGTCCACGGCAGTAAATATTTTATTCAAAGATCATAGCTTGAAAATACAACTTTCCGATCTGATTCTTGGGGATTTTTTTTAAGTTTATTGGTACAGTCACCTGGGATTTTATACATTTGAATTAAAATTCCAACAAAAGGCAGGTACGTTCAGCTTATTTCCAGGAACATGTTATATGAATATTTTTAAATTAGTTTAGACTATCATGGTAAAAATTCAGTTCATTTTTAAGTTATTCAGTTGCATGCACAACAATTTTTTTAAATCTTTTTACCGCCTCCTTAACAATTAATTTTCGATAGGCCTAGTAAGTAAAATGTACATCACTAGCTAACGCACACAATGACAAATCAAAATTAGTCACGCGTTTCTATGCTGTCAGATCGTCTATATTATAACTTCCTTGGGTCGTCTATACGCCAGTATATTCTAAGTCTATGAATAGCACTATTATTTATTCTGTGACATAGACTACTGCACACCTACTCAATAAAATGTTGTGCTTGTGTCATTATGGCACACAAATCTAATTCTCCACACTTATATTTTACGCACACAACATATAGGTTAAATACATCAAGATAGAAAAAGTTATGAGTTGGTTATGAATGTATTGGTGGCCGCACACGGTCAGTTAAGGGGCTACTCCATGCGAACGACCTTAAGCATTTGGCCGGCGCACCGCTCGCTACAATATAATATTGCGTAAGAAATATGTAAGACGCCACCTATTGTACGAAAGTAGTATTCTTATTTCAACATCAATAAACTATTTTATGGAAATACACACAGCGTACAACGATAAATGTATTTTAATTTTTTTATTCGGTATATTAGTTGCATTATATTAGAATTATGTATTTTCATATTGTTCGCGCAAAAGCGCTAATGTCAAGCATCGACGTTAGATGGCACTCGACTCGGCGATACGGGATGAAGTTCGTGCGAGCGTGTTTGAACGGTGGGTGTCGAAAGCGCGCTAGAAAAATGAGGAGTCCAAATTCATCGCGGCGAGAGATAGCACGCATTCTTTTGTCGGGAAGTCGGAAGCGGAATACGACACGCGCATCTAGGAAATATACGGTTTACCATACGTAACGCGCATTCCTGTTTTGTTAGCTTCACCCGGGACTTAGTGTCTAATTCAGAATCTGTATAAGTGGATTCGACTGTATTAGTTACTAGTGCGGTATTTGATATTCTAGAAATAACGGTGACCTTTGATCCGTACGTTCTGTGTTCATTTCGCGAGTTAGGCGTTATAACAAACGTAACGAAACTTCTGAAGGGTACTTAATCGTACGACAGAGTTACTGGACCTTCATCGTGACTAACGAAGAAAGTGACGTGAGGTGGAGAGGTGCTGAGGGCCGAACTGCTGCAGAGGGTAACGGTCTAATAAGGTCAATAACACTACCAGCCACACCCAGATACACATCACTGACCCTTACTTTCCTAGCACTATACATCCACACGCGACCTGACCAAATCCTGAGGGACCAGTCGCCTTGGATAGAGGTACGTAAGCTCCCTTTATTAGAATGTAATGCTCCCCCCTAATTATTTATTGTAATTAGAAACTTTTCACCTTTGGCCTGTAGCAGGCCCGACCAGCATCTTCTTGTAGGTTCTCCGTCTATGGGCCTGCGGGGGACCCTACTCCTGGGATAAGCAGCTGCTGGCCGTAACATTTGGTAGCAGAGCGCGGTTCTGGGATCGATTCCCGGTCGATCCACCGACCATAGTGTTTGATAAAAATTAAATAATTTTGGTGGCAGGGAGCGTTGGGTTGATTGGTTTAATTTTGTGTCTACAATCACACCCGTCCATAATACGTAAAAATATATTTTTTAATTATATGCGTAATAATAAAATTTCTTTCTTTGGTGGCTTGCTTTTTTGTTGTTAGCGGGTAAATTTGAAAAGCCGCGCCCGGTGAGCACGCAAGCGGGAGTTTGCGTCATGTAGGTAGATGGTTATTTTTACGTAATCGGTTAATTATCGTTGTCGGATAGTTGTAGTGGATTACTTACCGAAGGGTAGATTTCCGAGCTAGGCATTTTTTGTTGATCATTTTTTGTTGATGTGTATCTTCGTTTATGTATCTTTCGTATTGTAATTTGTATTTGAACTAAAGAGTAGTAATTTGTATTTACGTAATTTAAATTTAACTTGATTTGATCGCACTAGTATTTGTTATTTGTTAATTTGATTTGTGTCTTTTCTTTTGTACTAACTTGTATTTGGTTTGATAAGTAGCGGTTCTTATTTGTGTAATTTCTATTCAACTCGATTTGATAGGAACTGCATTTGTTAGCTGTTAATTTTTTTTGTATTTGTTATTTGTTATTTTTGTAATTATGCTCGAGCCGCGTCGTAATTGTATTTAGTAGTGACGTCCTCGTCCAAGATACTAATCCGTTGCCTGCGGACTGAGTTACGCTGGGCCACCAGCTCCCATGCTTTGATAGGTCGACCGGATAGGGTCCATAACTTGATGAAGCGGTTCGAGCAGGTCGATTCTCGAAGGGCTGCAGTAGAGGAGGCTTACGTTGAGCTCGAGGATTCGGATGTGGAAAAGGAAGTCCTGGTCTCCTGCTTCGCAGACTACGAGCAGTTATTTTCGCTCACGGACGAGTTGATCGAGGCTGAAGGCAGGTATGCCGAGGAGGCGCGTGAAGCTCGGACGAGCGGCCTGCCCGAGTCCTTTCGGAAGCAGCCTCAGCCGGAGCTGATGGGACGACTCCCAACTCTGGACTTGCCAAGGTTCTCCGGGGTCCTTTCCGAATGGCTGACCTTCGTTGGTATTTTCAACAGCCTAGTGGACGCCCGGAGTGACTTGACCCCGTGTCAGAAGATGGCGTACCTCTTGGTCTCACTGGAGGGGGAGGCCCGGAGCGTCGTCAGCCATTTGAGATTGTCGGACGACGCCTACCAGACTGCTCGGGACCTCCTAGCCAGAAGATACGCCAACGTCCGGCGAATTGCGGACGAACATTTTAAGCAGCTTCTTAGCCTCCCGCTGGTTAGTGACCGGGCCAGACTACGTCCGGACCTGTTGGATCCAGTCTTGGGGGCCTGTAATACGTTGAGGCGGCTGGATTTACCAGTGGGCAAATGGGCCTTTTTGTTGCTCCGCATCGTGCTGTCCCGCCTACCTCTCGACATTAGAATACATTTTGAGGAGAGAATGTTCTGTGTTCATTTCGCGAGTTAGGCGTTATAACAAACGAGAGTTAGTGGCTTCTGTAGGGTAGTTAATCGTACGACAGAGTTACTGGACCTTCATCGTGACTAACGAAGAAAGTGACGTGAGGTGGAGAGGTGCTGAGGGCCGAACTGCTGCAGAGGGTAACGGTCTAATAAGGTCAATAACACTACCAGCCACACCCAGATACACATCACTGACCTTTACTTTCCTAGCACTATACATCCACACGTGACCTTACCGAATCCTGAGGGACCAGTCGCCTTGGATAGAGGAACGTAAGCTCCCTTTATTAGAATGTAATGCTCCCCCCTAATTATTTATTGTAATTAGAAACTTTTCACCTTTGGCATGTAGCAGGCCCGACCAGCATCTGCTTGTAGATTCTCCGTCTATGGGCCCGCGGGGGACCTTACTCCTGGGATAAGCAGCTGCTGGCCGTAACACATATATTATCTAATTATGAAATTTTATAATTAATTATATATTAAAAATGAAGCATTGAAAATTGTGAGTTTAAAAGATACCTATTCACTATAGGTAAAGAAATAGATAGCTCGCCTTTTGTACAAATATTTGGTGCAATAAAGAATAAATAAATAAATAGGATGTTTCGCAGATGTGTTTTTGATTATTGTTAATTTTTACGTGTCCCGTATTAAAAAGTAACATACCTACCTACTAATTTTTGAACTGAGCACCTTGTAACTTAGCCTGCTTATTACTTATGCTGGCAGACATTATCCTCACTCCAATGATTGATGAGGATGAAAATCAATTTTATTTCTACATACGTAATTATAATTATTTATACATAAGGGTAACTTTAATAAAGGTAATACAAAAACCAACAAGAAGTATAAAGATTCAATCTTTCAATTTCAATTGTAAAAAAACGTTACCCCCACACTAGGATTTTCTCCTGTGTCGTGGGGGCACTTTACAAACATAAATTGTACAAGGACAAACATCCAGACCCGGAAGAATTATTTGTAGGCCATACAAATACTTGTTCCGTGCGGGATTCGAACCCGCGGCCCCCAGCGCAACAACTGATTGCTAAGCCACTGCGCCACGGAGCCGTCGCCGGGTTATAGCTAAAGTGACCATACGTCCCGTTTTGAACGGTACTGTCCCTTTTCTCGGTCACCTGTCCTATTGTCCCCAAACAAAGCTCCGGGACACAAAATTGTCCCATAACTCGTTGGATGGAAGTATTCAAAGTCAATAATCTTCAACATAATTTTTTTAATCGAATATATTTTATGTCTACCTGGTACAAATGCTCCAGTAGAAAGAGTATTTTTTTATTTTGAATAAATTGTGGACGTCTGAAAGATACACTTACGGTTCCAGTTCTAAAGGCGATGTTGTTAACAAAGGTAACAATAAAAAAAACTTGAGCAGATTTTTATTCTTATTTAAAATCATCACCAACTTTATTAAAGCAAATTTAACCCACTGACAAATGTAATTAATAATTAAAAAAAATAATGTTTTAATTTATTTTTAATAATTACCGTCTATACCGAATATAATTTTATAGTGAACACTAATTGTATAAAGTTATAGTTTTTAGAGTATAAATAAACCCATGTCCTGTTTTGAGTTAAAAAATAAATGGTCAGTTTAGTTTTTTTACTTAAATTTAGTTTTAAAATTATTTAATTTACATTAAAAAGTAGGTATATTAATACCTGCTTAGATACTTTTTACCGAATTAGGGTGGAAGCCCCTAATACCAGTCATGCCCCTAATTCCAGTCTTTTCGCCTTTTTACTCCATAAATAAGATTTCTAGTAGTCTTAACTACAAATATTGTCATCTAAAAAATTCTTTGTACCTAGAGGAAAGTATATTTATTCAAATATTACCTCGCAGTTTTAAACCTAACAGTGTTAAAATCAAAACAGGTAGGTACGCAACGAAAAACGATCATTTTCCTAATTATTTGACAAGTTATGATCCCGGTAAATTTAACCTTACTTTACATTATCTCATATATAGGCTTTTTGATTTGTATCAATATGACTATAGACATAGTAATGCAGTTATTTTTGTTTGAATTTACAAGTTATTTATTTTCTTTTAGTGGAAATTAATGGGGCTGTAATTAGATATTATAAGAAATGTATGGTGCGCATAATGTCAGCCGACCGGCAGTTATTTGGTTTGACGTACCTAATAAGAAGTACCTAATTTCAGCCACGTAATATAAATCAGGGCTGCCATAAACTGGAATAAATACCATTAAATAAATCATAACTTATTTTATAGCTAAGGGAGTTATGATCAATTCGTCTGTTTTAAAATTGGTTTTAGATTTTAAAGTTTAGCAAAAGATGTCGGTACTAGCTTTTCTTTGTGACATTCGGCGTATAGAACACCTTATATACTCAATTATTTTTTGAAAAAGAAGAAAAAACAAGCAATAAATAATATACTATATTTTAGCAAAAAACTATAACTTAAATAATATACTAAATTTTAGCAAAAAACTATAACTTAGTAATACTAATTATAACTTAGAACATAAATGAAAAACTCATAAACTGACTTTTGGCCCGACCCGGGATTCGAACCCGGGACCTCATGATCAGCAGTCGCACTACTACAACCACTAGACCAACGAGGCAGTACTATACCTAATAAGATATTGTGGTTGGGTATTAGCATTATTTTTAACTGTATACTATACTGATAATATTGAATTAGCCTTTTATAGTGTAAATTATAATATTTGTCGAAATGTTGAAATGGATTCGAACCTTACATGCTAATGGTGCTTCATTTTTTTATTTGCATTTACTTCAAAGAAAATACACGCAAAAAGCTTCATCGCGCAGTAAAAAACACAACAAATATATGTATAAGTAATACGAAAAGTTATACCCAAAAGAAACAAATAATACTACCTATAAATAACCTAATAAGTAATAATATTATCGACTGATAAGATGTCGTGTGCGCTGGCCGACGCTCTAACGACACAGGTTTCACGTTGAAGAGCTCAGCGCTCACTGACTCCAGCAAGCCCGTGGGCAGTGAATACGCCCAGATTTTAAAATAATTTCTTAATAAAATCAAATTTTGGTCTTATGAAAAAAAAATTATAATAGAAATGTTTATTAATAAATTGCCTATCCATTGGTGTAAATCGCAAAATAAAATAATACTTACTTTACGAGGAGATGCATGTTATCAATAATAATTTCACATTTATGTGGTTTCGTTGTAAGGAGATTATATTAATATTTATTCCTTTAAAAAAAGTTGGATATAGCTCTTATGAAATCAAGATAATGTAGAAATATAATGTATTTTTTATTTGTTGATATATCTTTTAAATAAAAAGTAGATAGCTCCTAAAAACCGCACAAATAACGACTAGCGCGACATTTTGCTCAACCTGCACCTTAAACTGATCACTTTAACTGACCGTGTGTGGCCCGTGTGTGTGCCAGTGAAAGTCCCATCGGAATCGGTTCAGCCGTTTCGGAGATTAGCCGGAACAAACCGATAGACAGATGGACAAAAATTTTAAAAATTGTGTTTTTGTTATAAGTACCGTATTTAATTTCATTTGCATTTAGTAAAAAGCTGGTATTTTGACATTACAAACACACACTTCAATAATTTAATTTATTTATAGAGATTATTTTATATATTTAGAGAAGTTCGTTTGACGGAGGATGGACACCAAGGTGGGTAAAGGATTTCAGTGATGCTACTGCGTATAACCATCATGTTTGGACTTATTTTCAATAAGGTTAAGGATACGTAGATGACGGTGAAGATATCAACTTTCTGATGGTACAATCCGAAGGTGGGTAATGGGTATAGGATCTCAGTGACGGCACTAGATAGAACGATCGAGTTTGAACTCATTTGAAAGGTCTCATAAAGACCTAGGTGACTGTTATGACCTCACCTTTCTGATGGTGAAATCCGATGGTAGGTATAGGATCTCAGTGGCGGCACTAGATATAACGATCGAGTTTGAACTTATTTGAAAAGGCTCATAAAGACCCAGGTCACTGTAATGATCTTACCTTTCTGATGGTGCAATCCGAAGATGGGTATAGGATTTCAGTGACGGCACTAGATAGAACGATCGTATTTGAACTAATTTGAAAAGGCTCATAAAGACCTGGGTCACTGTGATGGTTTTAACTTTCTGATGGTGCAATCCGAAGACGGATATAGGATCTCAGTGGCAGCACTAGATAGAAAGATCGTGTTTGAACTCATTTGAAAGGGCTCATAAATACCAAGGTGACTATTATGACCTCACCTTTCTGATGGTGCAATCCGAAGGTGGGTATAGAATCTCAGTGGTGGCACTAGATAGAATGATCACGTTTGAGCTCATTTGAAAGGGCTCATAAAGACCCAGGTCACTGTAATGATCTTACCTTTCTGATGGTGCAATCCGAAGATTGGTATAGGATTTCAGTGACGGCACTAGATAGAACGATCGTATTTGAACTCATAATAACTTGTCTTTTCATTTAGAGGTTAGAGAAAAATGCTATTAAGTAAATAAGTTTTTGATGTTATAAGATCAGGTAAGATTATAAGGACAGTTGTGAGATAAAGTCTGACAGCTGTCATAACCTCAAAAATAATACGATAATTCAAATCAAATTGTTTCTTAATTGCTGAGAGAGTTACAATTACTCAGAAATAAATCCCTCATAAATGTCTTATCATCACCAAATCGGGGCGCTATCGCGAACAACAGTTATATTTTCGTAGTATCTCGCAGATGCTGAGTTTTAAAGCTTACAAGCGTGATGATAGGCCATCCTTGATTTCTACACTACACTTTGTGCAAGTTAGAGCAATACAGATATAAGTATAATTCATTCAATTATCGGTCAAAATCTGTCGTCGAATCGGACGACTCCAGAAGTCAGCTTGTCTGAAGACGCTTTTAGCCATTGAACTTTAAAAGTTTGATGAACAGACAAGGAAGATTAAATAATACGTAATACTAGCATAACCAAAACCGTCGTAGTCCACGAGTTTCTGGTCTTTGTTCAGCAAAAATTGAACTTCATGGACCAGGTGTCTCTAGAGCAGATACTGATGATAAGCTTCACCGAGGACGAGACCATCCAAGCGAAGAAGGTGTTAGCAGATTTAGTCGTGACCCAAATCCGTCTTATCACACATCACAGGGATGGACGCGGTAAGAAAGACATGCAAGACATCTTCAGGCTGTTCACTGAGACCGACTCTGATGATATCCCAACTTTCGTTGCACGTGATCTTAACAAGCTGCCTCCCGTGACGTTCGATCACGTAGGCGTAACCAGATTTTTGAAAGACATCACCACGTTGAAAACATCCGTCCCAAATTTGTAGAATTGGAACGAGCCGCAATAGAGCTGAGGAACGAAGTCAATATATTGCGCAACATAATTGCAACATCTGCAAATTCACCGCCGTCGCAGAATGTAAATACGACACGCGGTAACCGTAATAGTAGTCATATTTTACCGATAATTGCAACTCCGTCACGCGATGCCGTCAGCGGGTTGATGACCGTGGAACTAGGGCGACCTCGGTCATCATTTTTAACAGTGGTAGAGCCACGCGGCAGCTTTTGCTGTCGCACGGATGGGCCGGCTCGAACCGGGGTGGTACCACGACCTCACAGAAAACCAGCGTGAAGTAGAGGTTTACCTCTGCGTTTCGCTTGGTGAGTGCAGGTGGCCGGAGGCCCTTTTTACTGGAAATGAGGCATTCCATCTTAGTCCTCACGGGTGACAACGCATCTACATTTTGATTTGTAATAGAGGATAGATGTGGATGTCTATGGGCCGCAGCAACCACTTACCATCAGGTGGACTGTGTGCTCGTTTGTCACCCTTATCATATAAAAAAAAAAAAAAAAACCACCTCAACCATTGACTAATCCTATTAGTACTCCTCCGCAGAAGCCAACCTCAAAACAAGGGAAGACGTTTGCGGATGTTGCTCGAAAATCTTTACAACCCGCATCCTCTTGTGGTCGAAAGCGAAAGAATGTGGAAACAAAATCAGTTCCAGTGGTGACCCAAGACAAGATTGATAAGGACGGGTTTACTCTTGTTGAGAAGACACGTCGGTCGAGACCCGTCTGTAACCAGCGTGGGACCGCCAAAATAAACGCGAGTACAACTCTGCGTGCTGTGGAGCCAACGATACAGCTCTACATCTCCCGTTTGAACAAAAGTACGTCGGGAGAAGACGTCCTGCGTTTCGTGGAAGAACGTAGCCGATGCCGCATTAAAGATCCGATCTCTTTACGTTTGCAGCGTCTGGAGTCTAATAGGTCAACGAACTTGAAATCCTACATACTCCAGGTTCCTGCAAAACACAAAGAGACATTCCTCGCTCCCGATTTCTGGCCCTCTGGAGTAGTGTTTCGCCGATACAAGGACGCGCCAAAGAAAAAAGTTCCCTAAATAGTGTTATGTCTATATTTTATACTAGCTGTGCCCGCGGCGTAGCTCGCGTATATAGGTTTTACTTAGAGAATTTGACATTCAGGTAAGAGAATATTAAACGGTTTATATCATTACTGTATCAATAAGTGATAACGTCAGTGTAACAGACGTCTCTGGTTAGTGCGTATATACACTAAGCGCTCCGTCTCTATTTTCGCATACATGTCCACTATAAATTGGTTAAACAACCCCCGAAATCTTTGCAGATACGCAAGACGATTATGCCTTACATGTAACAGATGCAAATAAAATTGCAGAGCAAATATTTCTTTATTAAAATTGGTCTCTCTGATATTAGGATTAACTTGATAAATTCCGAAATTGTACCCATTTTCACCGTGACAATATTTTAATGGATATTGTAGAGCATCATAATATCGATGCGTTTCATAAATCCCTGGCAGCGATCGTCATGTGTGTGCAACATGATGTCACGTCTATCGCACTCCTGGTCAACTAATACCACTGCCACTTCATTAGTGACAGTAACGTTGCTACCGCGGTGTTCAGTAACAGGATATCTGTCAGCGTTAATAACTATTTTATAATTGTTTATTAAATCTTGACGGATCGATTGCAATGCAACCCTAAAACTATGAACGTATGGATTTATTTCATGTAGCATCCTTTGAAGTTGGGATATGAGTTCGCTATTGAGTTGTGGGAAGTTGTGATTTCGGATATTAGTATGTTCATTATAATCTGATACAAAATAAATTGACTATTTTATTTATATATACATATATATTTATAACTCATAATATATATCATTTAATTTAATTTATTAAGTTGAAATTGAAATTGAAAATATATAATATCTACATTGGTTCTGGGTAATGTATTGTTATTTGTGAGACTGTGACTGCACGTCAGTGAGTCTCAATACGATTCGGAGTATCTTAACGCCGTAATTCAGAAAATAATGTAATTTGTACAATGCCATCTATTACGTTCGTTGTGAGAAAACTTTTTTAATTTAAGGAAAACATCTTTTTTATTGTTTACTTTGCTTTAAGTATAAATATGTTATTATAGAACGTTTTTTTACACACAAATCTTTTTATTACTTTTTCTGTGATTTTATGGCGCCATTGAACAAATTCGAACCTACATTTTAAAGTAATAATCATAACTTTCGATAGAATTAACCAAATTTAATAAAACAAAAATTAAATGTAACTTGAAGATACGCTTTATGATTTTCTTAACGATTTCTTTAAAAAAACTGTTTAATTTAGATGTGATGCGTTTATAAACAAACAGGCAGACAGACAGACAATTCTAAAAATTATAAAAATGTGCTTACTTAATTATTTTCATTTCCCTATAATGGTTTAAGTGACAAATATTCTATACAATGTACAAAAACAGACACAACATGTTATCACCATTTTTATTATAAGTATATATTTAAAAAGAGATGGCGCTGCTAACAGCAATCTATTCTAAAAATAAAAGAGGTTAATTGACGCGATTGGTACATTATTATGTATATAAAACATAAAAGAACTTATAAACCCGTGTCTGGATAGTAAGCAAAACACCTTTTTATATTACATTTGGACCATACCGCCATCTATCGATTAAATTGGTTAACTATTTCACTTTAGATTTAGTTAATAAGGTTATAATATATTTTTGTATATTATTTTATTTAATACGTTCTTTAATATTTTTGTTTACTGCGTATTAGATATAATTATATCATTATAGAACATTATTTTACCTAATTTAATTATGATTTATGATATGGTATTAGTTTAAAATGCACTTGATGACTCAACCATCGCCACCGTTGAACAAATTCGTACCTATACTTCGAATTCATACTTCAGAATATTTATCATAACTTTTGATTGGATGAACTGATTTTAATAAAATAAAGACTAAATGTAACACGAAGATATACTTTATATTTTCCTTAATGATTCTTATGATATAAATTAGTACTTTATACGTGATACGTTAACAAACAAACAGACAGACACACAGACAGACAGAAAATTCTAAAAATGGTAGAAATGTATTTAGTTACTTACTTTTAGTACCTCTCAATCACTTTTATTACAAAAATATAAAATGTACAGACGTCTGCTTTTTACATTTTTATTATATGTATAGATCATAGAATTATTACGCAATAGATATATTTTTTGGTTAAGGTATATATTGCTCATAGAATTATTACGCAATTTCTATGATATTGCTATGGGCCAATGTTCTTAATTTTTAAGTCCTTGATGCCTGAAATAAAGTTATTGTATTGTATAATACTGCCTCACTGCTGGGCAAATACCTCTTCTCATACAGAGAAGGCATGAATATTAATCACCACGTTTTAGTCAAGCCGATAACGGTGAAGCGTATTCACACATGTAGAAATGATAACATTTTTCAGGAACTTAAAATCAATTAGAAGTGAAAAGCAGAAAGACGTAACAAATAGCATGAATTTTATACACGGATTCCAAGTGTTTATTCAATCTTTAATAAAACTTCATGAAGAATTAAAATCAGAAGAAGTTAAATTAATTTATATTTACGAGACGTCTCAAGATTCAAGAGTTCAAGAATCAAGATTGTCTCAAAAATTTCTTTATAAAAGTCAGTCAAGTGGTTGGTAACTGCCAAGAACTAATATGTCGACTAGTTAGTACTGCCTTCAATAATATGTTATTACCAATATCTTATGGAAACCTCAAAATACTAATTGTGAATACGATTTCGATATGTTACTTATGAAACCAGACGATTATCGTATTTTAATACAACATCACCGCTACCTGACGATGTTACTGCTCCTGTTTTAACAGTAGAAACAAATGATTATCTGTTTGATTTACCAGAAAAAAATAGTTTAGTCTATGTGTCGGGATACTTGTATAGAAAATGTTGTCTCGAACGCCACAAATGTGAGAAAACAAAACTGGACGTTAAAGATGATGAACAAACTATAAATATGGGAAAAGATTATTTTTTCAGCCATTACAAGGATTTTAATAAAGATGGTGTTCAATCGAGTTTTTTATAATACTTCATGACAAGTTTGTTGAATGCATTGAGGAAACATTTCGGGAATATTTTGACTTCGAAAACAACATTGTAAATATTGGTAGTGAAATCTTAAAACGTATGCAAAAGTTTATATTTATTATGAAATGCGAGTGCTTTCCAATAGATTGTTTAAAAAACAAACTTTACATTAAATTTGACGGCTCCGTGGCGCAGTGGCTTAGCAATAAGCTGCTGCGCTGGGGGGCGCGGGTTCGAATCCCGCACGGAACAAGTATTTGTATGGCCTACAAATAATTGTTCCGGGTCTGGATGTTTGTCCTTGTGCAATTTGTGTTTGTAAACTGCCTCCACGATACAGGAGAAAATCCTAGTGTGGGGGTAACGTTTTTTTAAAAAAAAATAATAATTTAGAATTTACCAATTAATTAAAAGCCACAACAAATTGTTGAAGAACAATAATTATAAACATAAAATATTTAGAATACGTAGTTTGTAAAAAATACTATATCTTAAGTATCTATTAAAACGCTGATAAACGTTTTGTTTATTTAGTTTCATCCTCCTCTACCAACCCTACCAAAATAGGTAAACATTTTGACAGCTCCTTCGAAGCTTTGCCTCTGTACAGGTTTTTTATTCATGTGGTTAAGGTACTTAATCGTTTTCGGTGGCTTGGTTTACACCTAAAATTGATTTCGGTTAATCAATTTTATACACAACTATTTGAATTAATATTTTTAAATTATAATAAAATTATGACTTTTATGTATTCGATTGCAGTAAAAGAGATTAATGTAAAAAAAATCGAGTTACTTTTAAATAAATCTAGGATTTTGCTAATTATTTTGATTTCAGTGGCATCGATTTCGGTATTTTCGGTGAAAATAGGTGCACCGAAATCAATTTGAAATCACCGAAACGAATCAATAGTAATTTATTTACATTTTATGATCGTAAACTTAACTTTCTTACCAGCTCTTATCTTGTTTCAGTATTGTAGTTATGTCAGATTCAAAAGCAGATTGGTTGGTCAAAAAGAAATTCTCTGATCGACGTCGGAAACCTCGCATCAAGAGTGATCCAGAGCTTTACGCAGTGCACAAGGAGAAAGATATGCAATGGTATTATAAAAGGAAGAATTAGGCAAAGATAAAGCCGATGAAAGATGAATTAGATCCTCGCCAACAATGAATTATTAGGAAGAGAAGTAGAATGTCTTTCAACAAACACAATTGGCGTGAACAGATAAGGTGTCTTAAAGAGGATTTAATAATCTCACCAGAAGTAATCGACGAAGCTGATGATTCTTTGGTGACTTCACGATCACAACCAAAACGATCAGGACCACTTCAAACTGAAGCAAGTTCCTATGTTGATTTGCTATCATCAAGTTCATCGGTCGTTTCATCTCCTTTACCTCAACGCGTTAAGGCTTATCGAGACTCGCCATCACCATTGAGTCCGTCTAGTGATGTAAGTACGATTTCATAACCATGTACCAGATCATCAGTCCGTGTGATTGAAAAGGAGTTTCCTCCAACTCCAATAGCTAACAAGAAACTTAATACCAAAGTTACCATACGTAGACATAAATACCGCATGAACAAAATGTATCAGTTACAGAAATGATTTGAAGACTGTCAACGAACGACAGTGAAAACAGATACATAGATTAAAATATCAAAATGCTGCATGAGGAGAATTTGAACCAATAAGTAAAACTGATACTAAAGATATGAAACATTTAAGTGAATCAGAAGTTATAAAAACAATGAAAACAATGTCGAAGAGGATATTAAAACTTTTCTTGAGAAAGATGAAAACAGTCGTATGTGTTCTGGAAAGATGGAGTTCATTATCAAAAAAAAAACGAAAAAAAAACAAAGACGCTACGATTCTTTAAAAGACTTTTATACTAAGTTTAAGCAAAGAAATCCCTAAAATAATAAATTAGTTACTCCAGTTTTTGCAAAAAACAACCGTTTTGGATACTAAAACGTAATGTAAATAAACGAGGAACCTGTATTTGAATTGAAAATGAAAATATGGAGTTAAGTTTAAAAAAAAAACACTGGTGACTGCGTTAAAAAAAACAACTTAATTCCAGAAAAATCACATCACTGTGCTGTGACTCTTCGAAAGTGTCATGTTTAACTAGTAAATGCGATGACTGCAAAGATAAAAACTTAATCTATAAAGAATTTAATAACGCTGAAGTATTGTTATACTGGATTTGGCAAAAAAATTAAAAGAATTTATTCTAAGAATGAAATGGAAAGAAGAAATTCCAGAAAACTGTTACCTCCATACGTGACTCATTGTGGAGTTATGATCGCACAGAACAGGTTATTTAAAAAAATTAAAAGCGATCTCAGTTATGAAGAGTGTATAATTTACACTACGACTTTGGTGACAATTACAGCACAAAATCATCATCATCATCATCATTACAGCCCTTCACAAGTCCACTGCTGAACATAGGCCTCCCCCAAAGAATGCCACAAAGCACGGTCCTGAGCCACCTGCATCCATCGACTTCCTGCATGTCTTACCAGGTCGTCACTCCATCTCGTGGGGGGACGCCCTACACTTCGCCTACCGGTACGAGGCTGCCACTCGAGAACCTTTCTTCTCCATCGGTTGTCGGTTCTTCGAGCTATATGGCCGGCCCACTGCCACTTCAGCTTACTAATCCGTTGGGCTATGTCGGTTACTCTGGTTCTACTGCGGATATACTCATTCCTAAGTTTATCACGCAGAGAAACTCCGAGCATAGCCCTCTCCATAGCTCGCTGAGCGACCTTGAGCTTCCTCGTACGGCCAGCAGTGAAGGACCACGTCTCAGTTCCGTAAGTCATCACTGGCAACACGCACTGGTTGTACAATTTCGTTTTAAGGTTTTGAGGTATGTCTGACGAGAAGATGTGTCGTAGCTTCCCGAACGCTGCCCAGCCGAGTTGAATCCGTCGATTGACCTCTCGGTCGAAGTTGGACTTACCTAGTCGGACTATTTGTCCCAGGTAAACATACTCGTCAACAACTTCGAGCTTAGTGCTCCCAACAACTACCGGCATAGGTGTGACATGGACATTAAACATGATCTTTGTTTTGTCCATGTTCATCTTAAGACCTATCCGTTGGGAGACACTATTGAGGTCATTGAGCATAGTGCTTAGGTCCTCCAGCGATTCTGCCATAAGGACTATATCGTCGGCAAATCGAAGGTGAGTGATGTACTCGCCATTGATGTTAATACCGCATCCTTTCCAGTCCAGAAGCTTGAAAACGTCTTCCAATGCAGCGGTGAAGAGTTTCGGGGATATAACATCACCCTGTCTTACACCTCTCTGCAATTGGATGGGTTTCGTACTCTGGTTCTGTACTCGGATAGCCATCGTAGCCCTACTGTACAAACACTTCAGCACTTCGATATACCGACAGTCAACTTGGCACCGCTGAAGGGACTGCAGCACCGCCCAAATTTCGACGGAATCAAAGGCTTTCTCATAGTCCACATACGCCAGACAGAGTGGCAAATTGTACTCCTCGTTCTTCCGTACAATTTGCCGTAGGGTATGTATGTGGTCTATGGTACTAAAGCCCTTTCGGAAACCGGCTTGTTCGGGAGGCTGGAAGTCGTCAAGTCTGCGCGCGAGACGATTCGTAATGACTCTCGAAAACAGCACGTAGACGCGGCTCAGAAGGGAAATCGGTCTGTAGTTCTTCAAGAGAGCGTTGTCACCTTTCTTGAAGAACAAGACCACCGCACTTCTGCCCCACGCCTCCGGTGTAATGCCACCATGGAGGACGGAATTAAAGAGCTTCTGAAGGACTTCAAGTACCGGTCTTCCACCCGCTTTCAGAAGCTCCGCTGTAATTCCGTCCTCGCCTGGGGCCTTACCGTTTTCAAGGTGCTGGAGAGCCATTCTAATCTCGCTCAGACTGACGTCCGGGATATCTTCGGAATAGTGTCGGATGAGACTCGCTCTTGGATTGTTACTCACACTTGCGTGTGGCTCCAACGATGACGTGTACAGCTGCCCATAGAACCTCTCAATCTCACTCAAAATCTCAGGTGTCCCGGAAACGATGCTGCCACACTCTGTCTTCAGCTTTGACAGTTGGCTCTTTCTGGCAGACAGATCCCTGGCAAAGACTTTGGAGCCTTGGTTCCGCTCGATCGCTTCTTCAATACGAGCTGTATTGAAGTTGCGTAAGTCCCGCCGCATGCATTTGGAGATCTGTCTGTTCAGTTGCCTGTATGCTGTCAAATCTGTTGAAGAATGTAGCCTCATCTCCCGTCTAACAGCCATGAGATTAAGAGTGTGATCGGAGAGTTTTTGTGTTCTTCTGCGGCGGGTCTTGCAGAACTTAGCTCCGACCGTATGGACAGTTTCCACGAGCTTGTCATTCATATCGTCCACTTCATTGCAGTCTTCGAAAAACTTTGAAAGTCTTTGAAAACGGTTTCGTAACTCGAGCTGAAAGGTTTCAGGACTTTGGATTAGAGCACGAGGGGGACGGAGCGTTGACTTCATCAGACGAGACCTCTCCAACTTAACATTTAGGTTCAGTGTGCCTCTAACCATTCGGTGATCGCTGCCGGTTTTCACCCTCGCGATCACTGAGACATCACTGAACAGTTGTCGTCTGGTCGTCATAATGAAGTCAATCTCATTTTTTGTCGAACCATCGGGGCTCGACCAGGTCCACTTCCTGTGGGGCCGCTTCTTGAAGAAAGAGTTCATCATAAAGAGTCCCTCTTTCTCCATGAAGTCGGCCAGCTGCTGGCCCCTTGAGTTCCGTTGCCCTATTCCAAATTTCCCTACTTTCAGCTCACCATTCTCTCTTGTGCCTAGTTTTGCATTGAAGTCTCCCATTAACACCGTATATTGGGTTTTGGAGGAATGCATGGCTCTAGAGATATCCTCATACATTTCCTCCACCTCCTCATCGGGGTGTGCCGAGGTTGGTGCGTAAACCTGTATGACCTTCAGCGAATACCGTTTGGTGATTCTGAGTATAAGGTACGCAACCCTCGTCGACACACTCCCGATCTTTATAACGTTGTTAACGAGAGACTTGTGGACGATAAATCCGACACCTCCTTGGGACAGATGGTCGCCCTCCCGGTGATAGAGCAAGTTGCCGGATTCGAGGATTACCGTGTCCTCCCCCTCTCTTCGGACTTCGGATAATCCTATAATATGCCAGCGCAACTTGTCTATCTCTTCTTCCAGCTCCACGATCTTCTCGTCAGTCCTCAGGGTGCGTGCGTTGTATGTTGCCAGGTCGAGTCGTCGTAGGTGGCAACCGAACCTCCACCGGAGATTCTTAGCACCCCCTGCCCCGCCGTTACCATGGTCGCCACCGTAGCCAGGAAAAGCGGGGCCGCCGGGGACTGGGGGCCGTCTCTTTGTTACACTCGTCATTTGGGGGGTATTTGCCATAGTTGCCACGCTTGGCGAGCGGGTTGGCAACCGTAGTTTTTTTATTATAATTTTGGCTTTTATCAGGAAGATGCTGCTGCCCATCTCCTGCCTGTTTCCCTTTGTCGCCTTTTACGACACCCACGGGAGGATATGGGGTAGTGGATATTCTTGACCGCCACTACACGGCACAAAATACGCTAGTGAAATTCAAGCTCTTAATTTCGGGGGTAACCGCCAACAAATAACACTGCACACCGTGGTCATTTATTATGGTAAAAATGGACTCCTGAAAGTTCAGTCGATACATTATCAGTCTTTACACCATGACGCACCCGTCATTTGGGAGCATTTACTTTCGATTTTAAAATTCATAGAAGATGAAAATCTCAAAATTCGTATACTACATTTCATTTCTGATAGTACGTCACGCCAGTACAGAAACCGTAAAATGTTTTATATCATCAGCAAACTCCACTTGTACCTTCCCAGTTTGACTTGGTACATACTTAAGTCTTGATAAAATAAAAGTTTTATTATAAAATTAACCTGCAATTTCTTATAGACTATAATTTCATAGTAGTACTTAGGCCGTAAATAAAAATATATTGTCTTTTAAATATATGATTGAGGCTCACAGAAAATATACCATCACACACGGGAACTTGTAACGCACAATAACATACTGGAAATATTGTTAAGATTAGTTCACACGATTTTTATACGCGGTAGAGCCATGCTGCAGCTATATTAGTAGTATAGTTGTAGAACGAATGGGTCGGCTCGACCGGAGAAGGACCACGCTCTCACAGAATACCAGCGTAAAATGGCAGCTTAACGCTGCTGTGTTTTGTATGGTGAGCGTAGAGAACTGGAGACAGTACCGTCTTTACCATAAGGGCACACGGGGCCCGTGCCCAGGGCCCCTATATCGACAGGGGGCCCCGAAAGGCCGACATATTCGTTTGGACTATACATTCTTTTTTCTATTTCATAAAAATATAACCTGACATAAAAAAATAATAGAATAAATGAGAAGAGGGTGTTGTTAGTGACTTTCTGGTTTCTTTGCTTAATGGTTACCAATTGTAGTGGAGAGCACTCATTTTCACACCTAAAGAGAATAAAAAATGAATTACGAACTACTATGTTACAAGAACGACTAACAAATTTGTCAATTACGTGTATAGAAAGTGATATATTTTTTAACTTAGTATAAACCAGTGCTTGACCACAATCCCACCTGGTAGTAAGTGGTGATGCAGCCTTAGATGGTAAATCACACTGTCTTATCGTAACAAAAGCATATTCACTCTTGCCTTGAAGATTGTATTCGGACGGAAAGATAGATACAAAAGACGAAGCAAACCATTTGGTTCTAATGCGTGGAATATCGACAACAAAGGGATAAAGACCCGCAGACCGTCTGGTTGTCCGATGGTGGAAAGGAGAGGGAGGAATTAAAGCGTATAATTTCTGCGCACACTTACCGAAATGCATCCTATAGAATACCAAGAGACTGGCTACTCTGCGCCTGTGCTCGAGGCTGACAAGATTGGTTTCAACCAAATCAAGGACACCAATGAGCATCTTAGCACGTCTCTCCACTGAGTCCAATGCTGCCAATGTGACAGCAGTACTCCATGCATGACCGGACTTGTGCTTTATGTAAGGTAAGAAGCTGCCCCGGCGTGAAGTACCGCCACACCCTTGCAGGGACACCAAGTTTCCTTGAGCTGCTTGGGCTCTAGACTCAATGAACCGTTCATAGTTTAGGTTGGGAGAAAATTCAATCCCTTACAACTGAAGGCGGTCAGTGTACTCCAGGATACATTCCGGAAAGTAGGAGCTAAGGTGAGCGGGCTTCTTTTAGCGGTAAAAAGACACGCTTGTGTATTGAAGGCGTTAAATCTCACGAGATTGGCATCGCCCCATTCGGAGACTGCCTGTAGTGTGAGACACACACACACACACACGTACACGCACACGCACACGCACATGCACACACACGCACACACACACACACACACACACACACACACACACACACACACACACACACACACACACACACACACACACACACACACACACACTAAACGATAGCATCTCTTTCTGACTGGATTTGATTCCGACTGGTCCGGGCGCTTGGTTGCTATCTCTCCACAATTATGCTGTTCTCTGCATACCCATAGATACCGGAAATGAGCTGATCATTTATATTCAGCAGGAAGAGAGTTGCGACGAGAACAGCCCCTGAAGAACACCGGCGTTAGTCGCCACAGTATCGGATGAGCAGCCATCAACGGCGAGAGACCGGACAGACCGTTCACTCAGAAAGTCCTTCACCCAGACAATCAGGTCAGGGGATAAGCCGTACGCTAAAAGCTTGCCCAATAGACTAGCGTGCCAAACCCTGTCAAAGGCCTTCGAAACATCGAGGGCAACAGCAAGTGCTTCACCACTGTTCTCGAGGACTTCGCCACACATGTGATTGACATACGCTAGAAGGTCCCCAATTAATCGATTTCGGCGAAACCCGTACTGGCGATCACTGAGGAGATCATTTTGCTCTAGGTATGCCATAAGGTGGGCGTTCAATATACGCTCCATAATCTTTGCAGAGTATGGAGGTAATTGAAATTGGCCGATAGTTGGCAGGGTCGGTACACCTACCTTTTTAGGCACAGGCTGCACATTGGCCAGCTTCCAAGATTTAGGCACTATTCCAGTCCTGAATGAGAGGCGGAACAAGCGTGTCAATACAGGAGACAACTCAGGTGCACAGACATTTAGAACTATAGCTGGTATATATATGGTCCAATAGCTTTGTTCACGTCTAGACTTCGCAAGGTTTTAAGAACCTCCTTGTAGGTGATACGAACCTCTGACATAGAGGTACCGCGTTGAGGTGGTACGCTGTTGCTATTGTCCAAACGCGAATTGCAAGCAAAAAGAGAAGCAAATAAGTCCGCTTCCTCCTTAGGCGCATGCACCAGTGAGCCATATGGTTTTACAGGCGGAGGCAGTGTAGACCGACAGAAGTTTGTCTCGAACGCTTTGGCGAGAGACCAAAAAGCTATACTGCCAGATGGTTTGACAGAGAGCTTTGTGCCGATGCGTTTAATGCGATCGAAACTGGCTTGACGTAATGCCTTTTTGCAGGACTTGGCGGCTTTCTTAAAGGCTTTCTTCTTAAGGCTAATATCCGGAGCTTTACGGTCTCGAGCATCGACCTAGGATAAGTACGCCATATGCTTGTACTTTTCAGCACAAGCGCAGTCGGCGTTAAACCATGGGCGAGCTTTACCACCAATGGGCACGTCAGCAAAGGGAATGAAATACTCCATCGCTTGACTTATCACATTGGTTATGGTATCCGCGCAGCTCGACGGGTTTTCAGAGGAGAAGCAGACCTGCCGCCAAGGATAAGATGCAAAGAAATGCTGCATCTCATCCCAATCTGCTGACTTGTATCCCCACATTCGTCGCACTCCGTGGAAATCGTAGTTAGGTGGGGAATATAACGACACAGATTTCACCAGACAGTGGTCAGAAGTTGCCAAGGGTGAGGTAACCTGAACATCCTACCTGTCTGGATCGGTCGTCAGCAGAGGCAGTTGGCTGTGTACCCATCCACATCAGGTACCCTAGTCGCTTGTTGTACCAGCTGGGAGAGCCCCAGCGACAAGGCAAAATTCCACGCCTCTCTTCCAGCGCGTTAGGGCTTCTGGTATGGGAACAGCCAGTCCTGATGACAGGCACTAAAGTTCCCCAGAAAAACAAACTGTGCATTAGGGTACCGATTTAGAGCAACATCTGAGTCTTCACTGAGGTGTTCAAACAGCCTTCAAAAAATAGACTTTGAAGATATAATAGAAGATTTTGCACAACAGAAATCACGAAGGAAACCACTCGTAAGAGTAACCAATTCAAACCACCAACATATTTATATCTAATAACATATTATTTGATTTTTACCAATTAACTATAATAAATATAAGATCATAGCAGAAAAATGTTTTAGTCATTCGCTTTTTTTACTTTCCAACAGGGCCCCAAATTCTTGCGTGCCCAAGGGCCCCGATATGGTCTAAGACGGCGTTGACTGGAGACCCTTTTTACTGGAAAAGAGGCATTCCATATTAGTCCTCACGGGTGACAAATTTATTGAGGTTAGATGTAGATCACCATGGGTCACAGCAACCACTTACCTTCAGGTGGACTGTGTGCTCGTTTGTCACCCTACCTATGAAAAAAGCACGAGACAGAAACAGAAACAGAAACTTTTTTATTCAATATAGATTATAAATAATACTTATTGAAGGTCACTCTTTTGTATAATTACCACTGGTTCGAAAAAAAAACCTCTGTCCTGGGAAGAACCAGCAAGAAACCCAGCGGGACTTTTTTTAAAATAACAGCTTACAATCATGTATGTTTCACAAATTATTAACACAACAAATTAGAAATAGCTTGGTAGCGATCACCTCATTTCCAGGGGTTATTATCATCTATAAATTCTTTAATACTATAATAACCATTTTTGTACAAACTTAGTTTAATAAAGTTTTGGAAATTTGAGCAGGTCAAATTTTGTATATTTTCTGGAATTTTGTTGTAAAAGCGTATACATCGCCCCAAGAACGAATTACTGACTCGATGGAGTCGAGCAACCGGTACTACTAGCTTGTGTCTGTTCCTATTATTTACAGAATGAATATCACTAATTTTCGTAAAACTACTTTTATTTTTGTGTACGTACATTACATTTTCATAAATGTATTGAGAGGCCAAAGTTAATATATTAATTTCCTTAAATTTTTGTCGTAGCGACTCTTTAGGCTTTAAATCATAAATTGCTCTTATGGCCCTCTTCTACAAAACAGATATAATTTCAGTGTCAGCTGCGTGTCCCCATAGCAAAATACCATACGACATTATGCTGTAGTGTTATACTACTTACATATCATTTTACATTATTTTTCCATTCTGTTTTTGATTTTCTGCATTCACATTTTGCATCACTTTTCACGCTATCAGTTATACTACTAACATATCATTTTACATTATTTTTCCATTCTGTTTTTGATTTTCTGCATTCACATTTTGCATCACTTTTCACGCTATCAGTTATACTACTAACATATCATTTTACACTATTTTTCCATTCTGTTTTTCATTTTCTGCATTTATATTTTGCATCACCTTTATTTCCATAGGATCCTGTAACGTTTTTACACAATAACAAATCATTTTCACTTCGTTTTTTCACACTATCAGCACCTTTTAAAATCGCTGTCAATGGAGTCTTATCTTTTTCGGTCTTTTATTGAGTTCTCCGTAACTCTGCAATTTCAGGCTTCGTGCGCGCTGCCGCGCATTAGTTTTTCCTGTATGAATAATATCTTATTTCTTACTTAAATGTAATGGTTTTTCAATTATAAGCCTGAAATCAAAAATTGTTAGATTTGACAACCATTATTTATATGGTTGTTATGGTAACTTTTATTCAAATTCGTCACTGGTCTGATGTTCTTAGTTTAATATTTCCTCATAAATACTCTTTGGCTCTAGGTCATATACAATAAATTTCCTTTTAATTTAAATAATTTCTCGTTCTTTCTAAAAAGGTATAAAAGCCGAACAATTGGAGAATACAGGGAGTCTCGCTTCAGTTTTCAAACAAGAAGCATCTACTAAAGGCCTTATCCCGGGGCCGCATTGCCCCGGGATCCTGCAAGCCTCCATCTACATTTGAAGTCGTCGGCGTAGTCTACTTCAAGCGCGGGGCCACACTACTCCGGGCGCTACGACTGCTTGCTCCAGGCGCTGAGTGCACCTACTGCCCGTGCTACCTTTGGGCGCTACGACTGCTTGCTCCAGGCGCTGAGTGCACCTACTGCCCGCGCTTTCTTTGGGCGCTACGACTGCTTGCTCCAGGCGCTGAGCGTACCTACTCCAGGCGCTACGTGCGCCGGCTCCGGACGCTGAGTGTGCCCAGACCAGACGCTGCGTGCCGTCGCCGCCAGGAAACTTCAAGCTCCGCGTGTGCCTACTACTACTCCAAGCGCAGCGTGTGTCACTTCGACCTTTAGGCTCCACTACAACACTATATTCTCCTATTCTCCTATCTTTATTTTTTTAATCTAATTGTAATCTCACTTCATCCATCATCATCATCATATTTCATTTTTTTATAAAATTGTAGATACCTTTTTAAAAATTTAAATATATTATTTTCTTGTTCTACTTTTGTTGTTTTGTTGTTCTTAGGTTAGGTTCTATATTTTTTTTAATTGTCGCTTCACGACATTTTGGCGCCCAACGTAAAAGTCCTCTTTCTCTCTTAATTCTTCACCTTTACTGCGCCTTGTCCATTCCCTTTTGATTTAATTGCTTTCCCTTTCGTTCTTAACTCATTACTCATCATTCATTTATTCATCCTTTTCATACCTTCAAAATTCTAAAACAAAACTTCTTCTAGTTTTTCAACTTATCTGGATTATATTTAGACCTACATATAACACTTCACTTACATTCATCACTCTAATATTTTTATTCTAGCGCTGTTGCGCTATTTTTTTTCCTATATAAATAATATCTCATTTCTTACATAAAACTTGCCGTTTCTTAATAACAAGCCTAAAACCAAAAATTTACATATTTGACAATCGTTATTTATTTGGTTGTCATGGCAATTTTTATTCAAATTCGTTACCGGTCTGATGTTTTATTTCAATATTTCCACATAAATACTCTTTTGCTCTGGGTCATTTACAAAAAATTTCCTTTTAATTTAAATAATTTCCCGTTCTCTCTAAAAAGATATAAAAGCCGAACTATCGGTGAATACTGGGAGTCTCGCTTCAGCTTCTAAACTTGAAGCATCACCTAAAGGCCTTATCCCGGGGCCGCACTGCCCCGGGATCCTGCAAGCCTCCATCTACACCTGAAGTCGTCGGCGTAATCTACTTCAAGCGCGGGGCCGCTCTGCTCCTGGATCCTGCAAGCATCTATCTACACCTGAAGTCGTCGGCGTAGTCTACTTCAAGCGCGGGGCCGCACTATTCTGGGATCCTACAAGCCTTTACTTTCATCTGGAGTCGTCGCCTGCGCCTCCACCTGCTAGTGCCCGTGCTACCTTTGGGCACTGCGACTGTTTGCTCCAGGCGCTGAGAACACCTACTCCAGACGCTGCGTGTGTCGGCTCCGGACGCTGCGTGTGCCTAGACCAGGCGCTGCGTGCCACCGCCGCCAAGAAACTCCAAGCTCAGCGTGTGCCTACTCCTACTCCAAGCGCAGCGTGTGCCGCTTTGACCTTCAGGCTCCGCTACCATATTCTCCTAATCTTTACTTTCTATCTAATTGTAATTTGACGTCACCCATCACCATCATCATATTTCATTTTTTTATAAAAAATTGTAAATATCTTTTAATAATTTTAAATATATTATTTTCTTGTTCTATTTTTGTTGTTTTGTTGTTCTTAGGTTAGGTTCTTTTTTTTTAATTGTCGCTTCACGACATTTTGGCGCCCAACGTAAAAGTTCTCTTTCTCTCTTAATTTTTTTTTCTCTTTTCTTCACCTTTACTGCGCCTTGTCCATTCCTTTTTGATTTAATTGCTTTCCCTTTCGTTCTTAACTCATTATTCATCATTCATTTATTCATCCTTTTCATATCTTCCAAATTCTAAAACAAAAAACTTCATCTAGTTTTTCAACTTATCTGGATTATATTTAGACCTACATATAACACTTCACTTACATTCATCACTTTAATATTTTTATTCTAGATAACTTAAAGAGGTACAATTTTTAATAAAATTTTTATTTCTTAAACATAACTTTACACTTAATTATAACAATGAAAAGGGTTATTAAGTACGAATTTCTTAACAAGGCCGAACTTGAATACGAAGTGAAGATTAGATGTGAGGAACCAGCTAATACTGTTTTGCTTCTAAAAAAACAAGTTTTGCGTTTAGTTGCGAATTCTCACCCTGAAGATATTCTGACTTCTCCAATTCCGATCGAAGATGACTTGTCTCAAATTGATTCTACTTTGACCTATCTGGACTGTAAAATTAAAAAATTTTTACAAGGTGAAACCAAATACTTACGACTAATAGAAACTTTTATTAACCATGTTTTTTACAGATTAGAACGAATAGATACTGACTTATATCCAGACTTTAAAGCTAATTTCGATACTTTGAAGATGAAATTTGACGCTATTGCTAAACAATTCCAATCCTTGACTCCACCTTCAACTGAAAATGACTCTCCATCACTTGACCCTCCTGTTGACCCGACTGTCATGGAACCTCCTCTTGTTTCTCAAACTTCTGTTATGATCCATATCCCGTATCCTTCACCACCACCTCAATCTTTTTCTCCAATTAACGTCTTCAAAGATCTGAAAAGACACACCTTCAATGGTAAAAGCTGTCCAAGATCCTTTCTTCAAAAACTTGAAGAATACTGCTTAGCTCGTGGCTTGTCCAAAGACTTGTTGATTTCTCAAGCGTTCGAAATTTTCACCGACAATGCTCTTCATTGGTTCAGAT
This sequence comes from Parnassius glacialis, assembly GCA_033319125.1. Taxonomy (NCBI): domain Eukaryota; kingdom Metazoa; phylum Arthropoda; class Insecta; order Lepidoptera; family Papilionidae; genus Parnassius; species Parnassius glacialis. The sequence continues at coordinate 34,480,961 of JAVANC010000017.1, forward strand.
TTAAATATAATCAGAATCCAAACTTAACTTGGAACGAACTTTCCTCTTTATTAATTAAAGACTTTGGTGGTTTTGACTATGATCATAAACTTCTAGAAGCGATTAGGAATCGAACTCAAGGCCGTGATGAACCTATCGTCATCTATATTTCCATTATGTCTGGAATGTACTCTCGTCTTTCGAAGAAACTTTCTGATTGGAGATTATTTTGAGGAATATTCGCCCATGCTATTCAGTCTTCGTAGCTCTAAAAGACATTGACTCTATCGACTCTCTTCTGGCTACTTGCCAAAATTATGAAAAGTTCCTAGACAGAGACAAACAATTTAAAGAACCAAATGTACAACAAAATCCTCTTATTTCTGAATTCAACTACAAACATTCCACTTCAAGTTCAGTTGACTCTCCAAATTCTTCCAATAACTCACGACCTTCTCCTCCATTAATGAATAAATTCACTTCATCCTACAAATACCCTTCTAGACAAATTAATAGTCTCTCTCAAACTAAAGCCCCTCAAGAAAGCTCCTTTTGTGTTCGCTGTCGCAAACAAGGTCATACTTTGAACACTTGTACTCAACCACGATTCGTGATTTGTTTCAAATGTGGTCTTAAAGGTTTTAAAACTGCAGATTGCCCTACTTGTTCTCCCAAACCACATACTAGTTCAAAAAACTAACTGCTGACTTGAAAAGTAACTTAAACGTTGATAAAGACGATTGGACTAGTTGGATTAAAACAATTCAAAACTTCTTTTCTTGTTACAAAATCTCTTCTACACTCTACTCCAAAGAACAAGATCTTAATCGTCCATTCGTTAATGTCAAAATTTATGACTTAACTTTATCTGGTTTACTAGATTCTGGCAGCTCAGTAACTATTCTGGGTAATAATTCTCATTTAGAAATTCTTAAACTGGGCTGTAAACTTTTCAAGTCAGATCTTATTACTGTCTCTACTGCTAATAATCAAAAAGTTAATTCCTTGGGTTATTTTGACTTACCTGTTCATTTCAATAATCAAACTCATTTAATTAAAGCTTATGTTTTCCCTGAAATATTTCCTTCGCTAATACTAGGTATTGACTTTTGGAGAAAATTTAATCTTTTACCTAGTGTTTTATCTTCTCTTAACTTTACAGAATCTAAATGCTCTGCTATCGAAACTAAAGATATTAAAGTTTTACCTTATGAGCATTTAACTCATAACCAAAAGAACATCGCTAACGACATCATCCAACGCTTCAAGACAATTTCTTTTGAGGAGAAAGGTATCCTGGGAAGCACACATTTAATCACCCACAAGATTGATACTGGTGATTCTCTTCCAATCAAACAAAGATGTTATAGACTGTCTCCTGAAAAACAAAAGGCGTTAATTAATGAAGTTGACAAGATGCTGGGATGGAAGGTCATTGAACAATGCGAAAGTCCTTGGTTATCTCCAGTTCTCATCACTTCAAAGAAGAATGGTGAATGGCGTTTCTGTGTAGACAGCAGGAAGCTTATTTCAATTACACGTCGTGATGCTTATAAGTTGCCACTAATAAGCGAAATTTTGGACAACCTGAAGAATGCCAAATACTTATCAAGCATTGACATTGCGAAAGCATTTTGGGAAATTCCCTTGAATCCTGCTGATAAAGATAAAACTGCATTTTATGTACCTGGAAGAGGTATGTTTAGATTCAAAGTAATGCCTTTCGGAATCACCAACTCACCTGCAACTCTACAAAGATTAATGGATATGCTATTTACTCCTGAATTTGAGAACAAGGTATTTTGCTATCTGGATGACATTGTTATTATTAGTGAGACTTTTGATGAACACATATCGCTTCTCATGAAAGTTCATGAAAAACTTTCATATGCTAATCTAACTATTAACTTTGAGAAGAGTCAATTCTTCAAGAAAGAACTGAAATACCTTGGTTTTCTAGTAGACGAGTATGGTCTACGTGCGGATCCAGATAAAATAAAAGCTATTTTAGAATATCCTGTACCTACTTGCAGAAAAGAAGTACGAAAATTCATAGGGACCTGCAGCTGGTTCAGAAGATTCATTCCAAACTTTAGCACTATTGCCTCTGCACTCAACCAACTAACCTGTTCCGGGAAGAACGCTCCTAAATTTTTATGGAATCCACAAGCTGCAGCTGCTTTCCAGAAACTTAAAGAAGCTTTGGTAACTGCTCCTGTCCTTGCTTGCCCTAACTTCAAACTACCTTTCTCTGTACATTGTGATGCATCAAATTATGGTATAGGAGCAATGCTTACTCAACATCAAGATGACAAAGAAGTCGCGATTGCTTACATGAGTAAAGCACTAAACAAAAATCAACAACTCAACTACTGAAAGAGAAACATTGGCTGTAATAACTGCATTAGAACATTGGCGATGTTACCTAGACAATGGTAAAGAATTTACAATATATACTGATCATGCTGCACTTAAATGGTTTCAGAATTTATCAAATCCATCAGAAAGACTTGCTCGCTGGACTTTACGCTTATCATGCTTTAACTTTGTCCTAAAACATAAAAAGGAAAGGATAACGTTGTTCCAGATTTATTATCAAGACATAAGAATCAAGAACGTCCTGATACACGAGAAACTTTACCTCAAGGCGTACATCCCATTACGATTGAAGAACCACCTGATCGTAGACTTGAACACTACAACAAAAATTTTCTCGGATGCTCCAACAACCCAGACGCATATCCCAACTACACTATCAGGGATAACAAACTTTACCGCTGTATCCATTCTCCCGATCGTCTAAACGATGACTTTATTTGGAAAGAAGTTCCACTACCTCAAGATAGACATGCACTTATTGAAGCTAACCATGGTTCCCCTTCAGAACTCCATCTTGGTATCTTCAAGACATTCAAGAAAATATCTTTAAAATACTATTGGCCTGGTATGTTTAAGGACATTGCCGAATTAATCTCGACTTGTGAAACCTGCTTAACCTACAAACACCCTAATCATTCTCCCTATGGTCTTATGGGTAAACCCAAACTTTGCTCCAGACCTTTTCAAACTATATCCTTAGATCTTATGGGTCCATTGCCTATGACTCGAAGACGAAATCAGTATATTCTAGTAATTAACTGCAATTTTACTAAATATATATATATATATATATATATATATATATATATATATATATATACTATGATTTTTCCCCTTAAACGTGCTACTTCAGCTAATATTATTAATGTTTTGGAAAATTCAATTTTTCTAGTTCATGGCATTCCCCAAATTATTATAATGGACAACGCTGTTCAATTTCAGTCGCGAGAATTCCACTCATTTTTAAATTCTTATAATGTTCCTTGTATTTTTCACACAGCTTTATATTGTCCTCAGGTTAATCCTACGGAGAAGTTTAACAGTACAATTATTACAGCTCTAGCATCTCTAGTAGGAGACGATCATAGATCCTGGGACAACCATCTTGCTAAGATTCAGTACGCAATGGACAGCGCTACAAATGTAGCTACTGGTTTTACTCCAAATTTTTTAGTCTTTGGTAGGGAAACAATACCTTGTGGTTCCTTCTATACTCCAACTCAGAACCTCGAGGAATTGGTATTTATGCCTCGTGATATTTACGCGTCTAATGCTGGTCTCCTCTCATCTATATTTCACAAAGTTCAAACTAAACTTCACATAGCTCACGCTAAAAATAGCGCTCGCTATGATCTTCGCCGGTCTTTTAAAGAATTTAATGTGGGAGACACTGTTTGGCGTAAAAACCATGTTTTAAGCGATGCCGGCGCATACTTTAATGCTAAACTTGCCCCTAAGTTCATCAAGTGCAAAGTGATAGCTAAACTGTCACCACTAGTCTATGTGCTTGAAGACCCTAATGGAGTTAGAGGCAAGTGGCACATCAAAGATGTAAAATCATAAATTTTCTTAACTTTTATTAACTGTTAATTTGTATATATGTATAAATATCACCATCATTTTAACCTTATTATTTTTATTTCTTTTAATTTGTTTGTTTGTTTGATGATCCAGTGTTCTTCAACACATCTTGCTTTAAGACCACGAATTTTAGTTGGATTAATCTTCACTTTTTGTGTTTGTTTCAGACACATCTCGTTGGTGATGTTGCATAAGTCATAACGACTAATGCTTGCTTAAGATTAAGTTCTTTATCTTTATCTTCACTTGGGAACGGCTGACTAGTCCCTTAATTTTCTTTACCTTTATCTTCACTTGGGAGCGACTGACTACTCCCTTAATTTTTTTCTCCACACAGGAGCGGTTGACAGCTCCTTAAATAAGCCTGAATGTCCTTTCGAAAACACACTTTTAGAGTGGTATCTCTTCGACTAATTTATTTTTTTTTCCACGCAGGAGCGGTTGACTACTCCTTAAATAAGCCTTAATGTCGTTTCGAAAACACACTTTTAGAGTGGTAGTCATTGAATGTGAACTCCACCCTTACCTGAATGCAGATGATGAATGTAAGAGATAGTATATCTGATTTTGCCTGTTGATGTCTGTTTCTGCAAAGCTGTGTTTTTATGGTTTATTTTAGAATGTACATGTCAAAATTTTTGCTGAGTCAAAAATTTTCCAGGGTCGGGGGGAAAATGAAGTGTTTTACTACTTACATATCATTTTACATTATTTTTCCATTCTGTTTTTGATTTTCTGCATTCACATTTTGCATCACTTTTCACGCCATCAGTTATACTACTAACATATCATTTTACATTATTTTTCCATTCTGTTTTTGATTTTCTGCATTCACATTTTGCATCACTTTTCACGCTGTCAGTTATACTACTAACATATCATTTTACACTATTTTTCCATTCTGTTTTTGATTTTCTGCATTTATATTTTGCATCACCTTTATTTCCATAGGATCCTGTAACGTTTTTACACAATAACAAATCATTTTCACTTCGTTTTTTCACACTATCAGCACCTTTTAAAATCGCTGTCAATGGAGTCTTATCTTTTTCGGTCTTTTATTGAGTTCTCCGTAACTCTGCAATTTCAGGCTTCGTGCGCGCTGCCGCGCATTAGTTTTTCCTATATGAATAATATCTTATTTCTTACTTAAATGTAATGGTTTTTCAATTATAAGCCTGAAATCAAAAATTGTTAGATTTGACAACCATTATTTATATGGTTGTTATGGTAACTTTTATTCAAATTCGTCACTGGTCTGATGTTCTTAGTTTAATATTTCCTCATAAATACTCTTTGGCTCTAGGTCATATACAATAAATTTCCTTTTAATTTAAATAATTTCTCGTTCTTTCTAAAAAGGTATAAAAGCCGAACAATTGGAGAATACAGGGAGTCTCGCTTCAGTTTTCAAACAAGAAGCATCTACTAAAGGCCTTATCCTGCAAGCCTCCATCTACATTTGAAGTCGTCGGCGTAGTCTACTTCAAGCGCGGGGCCACACTACTCCGGGCGCTATGACTGCTTGCTCCAGGCGCTGAGTGCACCTACTGCCCGTGCTACCTTTGGGCGCTACGACTGCTTGCTCCAGGCGCTGAGTGCACCTACTGCCCGCGCTACCTTTGGGCGCTACGACTGCTTGCTCCAGACGCTGAGTGCACCTACTCCAGGCGCTACGTGCGCCGGCTCCGGACGCTGAGTGTGCCCAGACCAGACGCTGCGTGCCGTCGCCGCCAGGAAACTTCAAGCTCCGCGTGTGCCTACTACTACTCCAAGCGCAGCGTGTGTCACTTCGACCTTTAGGCTCCACTACAACACTATATTCTCCTATTCTCCTATCTTTATTTTTTTTTGTCTAATTGTAATCTCACTTCATCCATCATCATCATCATATTTCATTTTTTTATAAAATTGTAGATACCTTTTTAAAAATTTAAATATATTATTTTCTTGTTCTACTTTTGTTGTTTTGTTGTTCTTAGGTTAGGTTCTATATTTTTTTTTAATTGTCGCTTCACGACAATGCCATGGAAATAGCTAAAGTAAACTAGTCTAGCTGTTTCAACACTAGTTAGACTTCTAATCTTTTTTACGGCATATGCTGCAGAACTAAGTCTGCTTGCTAGTTTTGATATATGGGGGCTCCATTGATGCTTCGCGTCTAGTGTGATTCCAAGAAAAATGGTGGTATCTACAAGACTCAGTTTCTCCCCATTTAAAATTACATTAGTATTTAATTCTTTGTCATTTGGAGTCATAAATTCCATACATTTCGTTTTAGTGCCATTTAAATGCAAATTATTAACATTGAACCAATTTACTAATTTAGATATAGCATTATTTACTTCGTCATATTTTAGCAATTGTCGAATTAATTTGAAAATTAAAGAAGTGTCATCTGCAAATAATACTATATCGTGGTTTTCTCCTACTATGTAAAGTAAGTCATTAATGTATACAAGAAACAGAAAGGGGCCGATAATTGAGCCTTGAGGCACGCCCATCTGTACCATCGACCCGGAAGAACTCATACTGTTAATGACAACTTTTTGCGTTCTCTTACTTAAATATGAAATAATTAATTTAAGAGCATCACTTCTTACACCGTAGTGTTGAAGTTTCCTGATTAATGTTTCATAGTGAACACAATCGAAGGCTTTGGATAGGTCACAAAATATACCCAAAGCATCCTGTGAATTCTCCCATGTATTAAATATATATTTAATCAGCTCAACACCGGCATCAGTTGTCGAGCGACCCCTTGTGAAACCAAATTGATTTTTATGAAGTAAATTATTTATATTAAAGAAATTTAACATTTGATCAAGAATATTTTTTTCAAAAATCTTACTAAGTGTTGGTAGTACAGAAATAGGTCTAAAATTGGCGGGGTCTAATGTACTACCAGATTTATATAAAGGTATTACTTTACTATACTTCATTAAATCAGGAAACACACCAGATTCGATACTAGTATTAAAAATAATAGCCAAATGAGGCGCGATTGTATCTATTATGGACGCAATAACTTTAACGGAAATCCCCCACAGATCCGCAGTTTTCTTAACATCAATAGTTTTAAAATATTTTACAATATCTTTTGATGATACTTTATGAAATGTAAAATTCTTTGTACACGCATTTACATTTTGTTTAAGTAATGATTCGGCGACCGCATGTGAAGAATTCAGTGACTTAGTAGTTAATATCGGAATATCAGTAAAATATTTCTCAAAAACCATTGCAACGTCCTGATTTGATTCGGTTAATTTGTTATTAACACTTAACTGGTAGTTTGAATTGCGAGAGTTGATCTTACCAGTTTCGATATTAATTATACTCCATGTCATTTTAATTTTATTAGAAGCCGTTTTAATTTTGTTGCTCAAATGCAAAGACTTAGCTGTGGAACACACTCTTTTAAATATTGATGAATATTTTTTTACATATTCCCTAAATTCGACGCTATGATTATATGACCTTTCATGGTAAAGATCATATAACCTATGTCTGCTCTTATGGACTCCTACTGTCGTCCATTCATTAAATTACTTCCGACTGTTCAAGGAGAATGTTTTAGAAGTAAAAGTATTATTAAATTCATTGCAAATAAGCTTAAATAATGTTCCATAAAAAAATTTGGATCATTTTGGTATGAAAGTGATGGAAGTTTTTTCACTACGTTACTTCTAAATTTCTCCAAGCGACGTGCATTTACTGGAACAAACACAAATTTCTTGTCTACTTGCTTTTTGTGAACATATGGTAACGAAACTACTTGTCCACAGTGATCAGAACTTAATTTTTGAATTATACATTTATGCAACGGCTTCACATTTGTAAAAATGTTATCTATACATGTTGCACTAGAATGAGCAATACGCGTTGGCTCTAAAAATAAATTAAAAGACCATATGATTTAAACAATGATCTAAATTTAATATTGATTGAGGAAGCTTCTAGGAGATTGATATTAAGGTCTCCACATATTACAACAGATTTATTCTGTTTATTAAACTTAGCAAAAACTTCCTCCATAATTTTTCAAAAGTATCGTAAATAGAACATGGGGTATGTACACACTCACAACAATGAGGTGTTCAAACTATTTATTTTAATGGAATTTCAAATAAAATATTTTATAAACCAATTTATTTATTTAAATTCAAAAACTTCACAAACAAAGCTGTATAGCATTATTTATTGTTTCTTAATTACTAATTACTCAAATAATGAGATCAAAATTTGTACTCCTTAAAAAATAATTATACAATAAAACAAAATATAATTTTCGAACACATCATATCCTACTCAAAATAAACTTTGTCGCATTAGTAGCTAAAAAGTATTCTTTTCATCGTTCAATGTTTTGTGTAATTTTAATCTGTTTTACAATGAAATCCTCAGTGATTGTGTCTTGATCTTTAATTTTTTGAACAACAAACTTTAGTACTGGCTTTTTTATGGTTTTTAAGAACCGTACGGTAAAATAATTCTTCCCTTCTTCTACGCGAATATACGCTTCTATATCTTACTAGTACTGTCTCATTGAAACATAGCCTCCTTATATCTGATTGAGTTTCCGATGTCACTTCCGAATCGTTTATTAAACTCTCAGTATTTTAAATCATTCTGCTGAGTCGTAGCCAACACCGAATCACCATTTTTTTTCTCACTGCCTCATTCTCATTAGATATAAGACTTATTTTATTCACTTTCTTCCAAGTGTCATTTTTTCCGTTTTCATAACTTGACTGTTCAGTTCTTTTTATTTCCACCTTATTTGCTGTTTATTTTTTCTAAAATTTGATATATTGTTGTGCTCTTTCATTTGAAAATATGTGTCATCGAAGTAATCAGCGTTATCAGAAATGTAATATTCATAATCGGAAGAATCATGCAAAGAATACAAGTTTTCATCTCTGCTGCTTTCATATTCTTTTCTATTTTTCTTAGTTGTTATAATGTGTATATCAGTAAATTTTCTTTTGTTCGGTTTGTTTTTAATTGTATTAATTTTGTGGTGAACAGGTGGCGAGACATTTTATTTTGATGTTGTGGCAAAAATTTTAATATTTGGGTAAACTTCTTTAAAATTAAATGGGCCATACTGAGTCAAATGGACTATAATTTCATAGTAGTGTCTTTTAAATATATGTATTATTTTCAATTTTTGATTTCGGTGATAAAAATATTGATTTCGGTGGACAACATTTCAAAAAAATTGTACTTAACCATTTGGTCTATAAGATTCCCTCTCAGGGGCATAGTTAGCGCCGTATCAGCCGTATTAATAAAACGGGGCCCCCGGGATATAGGGGGCCCGAACGCGTGTAAGCAAAAATTCGTAAAATATTATCCACAATCTTACAAAACCGCACGCACGTTGCGTGAAAAAAGTTTTCACTTCAAAAATTACGAAAGTCAAAAAGGGAATATCTTTTTTCCCCGGGTTAATCGAGCGCCCAAAAGTTGGCAGCACAGAACGTCCCACGGCACGATTGACCCGTAACCACAGATAACTAAATCTGCGACGAAACGAAACTCGTGTTATTCATGAAGTTATTTGTCTATATCTTCATAGTTTTAGTATACATCATTAATTTATTGCATGATTCCCCCTGTTTAACCCATTCATTGCTACCAAAGCACCATTAGCGTTTATCGGGATTGCAACGTCATGCCATCAACGCACCGTATGAGTTTAGTGACTTCTTGAGATTTTTTTGGCATATTTTGCATGAAATTTATTTAAATCTGTGGCAACATTCACAGCTAGGAATAATTTTTAAATTTGGAAACATTGATAGTTTTTGATAAGTACTGTCAGTCTTGTTTTGACAGTGCAAAAAAGTTTGGCGCTGAGAAGGTCTATTTTGAATTTGAAATAACTTAGGTTCTATTGAATGCTTATTAAATATTTTTTATAAATTGGCAGATAAAGGTAAGCAAAATTCTTAATTATATAGTTCTTTATTATTGTTTCATTGCGTATTTTAAAAATAAAATCACGTGGACGCATTCGGTGCGTTCTTTGGTATAGCGGTAAAAATCTTTGATGGCTAGTTTTATACATGAGGAACAAATCACGCCAAAATTTATGCGTGTCTTGTAATTTTTAATCTATTTAACACTAATAAAGTCAAATTTACTTTTTGTTCTCGCCAAACGCTAATGTCAAGAATCGACGTCAGGAGGCGCGCAGAGCGGTGATTTCCTACCGTTTGACGTTCGCACGAAACCGGATTGGTTGTTTGTGGGGCGGGTCGGAAGTGATTGAATTCAGTGCAGTGACTAGCCCGGCGATTCTCCCGGAGAGTTGCTAGAATACCGTGCCACCGAGAGCACGTACAACCAGTCGCCCGGGAAACCTCCATTTGGAGTCGGTTTTGTTAGCAAGTGGTTGCCACGACGAGGTTTTTTTGTGTTAAATCTAGAATTGTTACGCCGGGCTGACAAATTGTTAGGAAGTTAACATTGACTGCGATCAAAGTCTGAATTGCGTGTTATGCGCACCTAATTTACCGCGAATTTGGTTATTCTAATTTGCTAGCATATAAGTGCATTTGACAATATTAATTTGCTCGAGTGGCCTTTGATATAGTTCGGATACGTTTCGGTATTAGAGGTGTTTACGCTTTAGTTTAGTGTTAGTGGCGTCTGGAAGTAAAGTTAATAGACTGTCCTCGTGACGAACGAAGAAAGTGACTGTGGGTGACGCCGCTGCAGATTACCACAATTTTTAGCGGTGCTGAAGTCCGGGCTGCTGCCGACTGCAACGGTCCAGTCAGGTCTATCACAACCAGTCACATATACACATCACTAACCCATACTTCCCATGCACCCTACACCCACATGCGGCCTGACCGAGCCCTGAGACAGTCTTCGCCTCAACCCAGGTACGTACTATTTATTTGGTTAGCCTCCTCATTAAATAGTATTGTGATAGAAAATTTCCCCAGTGGCCTTTAGAGGCCCGATCTGCGTCTGCCCGTAGAATTCCTGCTCGGGCCCCGGGATAAATACTTTTGCAGGGGCAGTCGTAGGCCGTATCACATTTCGTAATCTATTTACTTACTAAATAAATTAGAAACTGGCCATTACATTTTACAAATTGAAAATGTAAGATTAAATTACGAACCCACAGATAGAAACTTATTTTTATTACTTCCACAGTGGCATTTATAGTACCCAAGACAATTACGGCAGATAAATAAATCATTTTTTAGATAAATCATTTCGGCATTCAGATATTATGGATGAAATGAGAAATACACTTAAAGGAGAAGACAAAGAAGAAAAATCGAAAGCGAAACTACCATCTACAAAACTATTGACTGAAGAAGACCTTATTAAGATGCTGGAATTGGAAGATGAAGATTTAGAAGAAAACCGTGATGGCAGAATGAGAAAAATTGACGTCGGTGTAGACAATGCTATGTTTCAAAAAGTCAAAAAAGATACTTAATATTTCTGTCCCGATTGTCCCGCACAATACGGGTTTTGCTTAAATGATTTTTCAAAGAGTACGACAACTACTAATTGTTTATTTTTAATTTTTAATAATAAAGTATTATCTTCATGGTTTTATTTTTTTATTTGCCGTAGTGTACCCTAATTGCCCAATGAAATATTGATTATCTACCTACAATACATACCTACGTATAATAAAATATGGGTGCCATAAATGTAAAAGTAAAGAAAGTGTATAAGTATACATTTATCAGATGTCATACAACCATCTAAATAATACTAATATTAAATTATATACAGACATAGATTATATGAATAAAGAATTCAACGGCATTTATATCGATATATCATGCATAAGCAGTCTTTCAGAATATGTTGAACAATACTATCCAAGCGGCAACGCAAACGGTGTGTTAAATGGCACTTGTGATTAAATTTCTCTTACCAGTGCCACCACCGTTTATGTTGCGTTTACCGTTTTTTAGATAGGTTTTTGTTATTTATGTGGTTTTTGTAATTAAAAAACATGCTTAATTACGCCTTTTCTATTGTAATCCACAAAAATATTAAGTGGCAACCGGGTGATGTTTTTAAAATTTTAGTGGCAATGAATGGGTTAAGGACGACGACATATTAGCGAAATTCCGTTTCGAAATTACGCCGTTTCGCCATACACCACCCACATAGGTACGCTATTTTCCTCTCGGAATAACAAGGTTCAGTTGAGAGACGCTATGAATTGAGTCTAGACATTCTGCCTGCGAATATGGACAATATTGTTCTGATTGCGATTGCATTATTACTCTATCATTGCCACAGGGTGCATCTGCTTAACACCTGTGGCGGTGTTGTTGTCGTACCACAAGCGAAACACATCGAAACCTAAATCGCGCTAACAAAGTTCCGAAGTTAAAGCAGTATATTTAGAATAGCTCCGAACTACCACTTGGAGCGTTGGCCACTCCCCGGACAGAACACCTTGCTCGGCGGGAGATCTCCTCTTTTCCTTCCACCGGCCACACTGGTGACCCCGACGTGATCTGAACACGCAACCAACAACCTTCGGAAACTACAACTTCCAAAACCTTCGTCATCATCTTCAAGTACCCCATTCATTCACTCCCGAGCTGATATTGTCTGCAGTCTTCACATTCTGCAAGCCTCTAGCTTTACAAAGGTTCATCGCAGCACTGGAATATTAATGCATCCTGTTCCTTCAAGCTACTCTCTACGCTACAGTGTTCGGCACGGCTCTTAGCCTTACTGCTCACCTCTGCTTCACGGTACTCTCGCAGATTACTTGCCTTCTTCTCGACTCACCGCAGACTACAAGGCAATCCCTGGCATTTTTATCCGGCTCATAGTTCTCAGCGGCATCACTTGCAAGTGCGTAGTATGGCATGCATTACACACTGGCATATCATTCGCACCGGCATCACTTGTCCTTACGCACACAGCATGAATTCCCCATCGGCATTAAGGACGCACCGGCAATCGGACTGCACTACTGACCTCCGGTCTGAGCAGGGGGGTGATGTGGCGGCGCTGTCGTCGCGCCAAAAGCGAAACACATCGAAGCCTAAATCGCGCTAACAAAGTTCCGAAATTAAAACAGTATATATAGAATAGCTCCGAGCTACAGCTCGGAGCGATGGCCGCTCCCCGGGCAGAATACTTTGCCCGGCGGGAGATCTCCCCTTTTCCTTCTACCCGCCACAGTGGTGACCACCCGACGTGATATGAACACGCAACCAACAAACCTTCGGAAACTACACCTTCAAACCTTCATCATCCTCAAGTACCCCATTCATTCGCTACCGAGCAGATATTGTCTGCAGTCTTCACATTCTGCAAGCCATCTAGCTTTACAAAGGTTCATCGCAGCACTGGAATAATAATACTTCCTGTTCCTTCAAGCTACTCTCTGCGCTACAGTGTTCGGAACGGCTCTGAGCCTTACTGCTCGCCTCTGCTTCACAACACTCTCGCAGATTACTTGCCTTCTTCTCGACTCACCGCAGACTTACAAGGCAATTCCCTGGCACTTGCAAATTCGTCAACATCTAGACTGCACTATCGACCTCCGGTCTGAGCAGGGGGGTGATGTGGCGGCGCTGTCGTCGCGCCACAAGTGAAACACATCGAAACCAAAATCGCGCTAACAAAGTTCCAAAATTAAAGCAGTATATATGGAATAGCTCCGAGCTACCACTCGGAGCGTTGGCCACTCCCCGGGCAGAACACTTTGCCCGGCGGGAGATCTACTCTTTCCTTTTTTTTATGGATTTCGGTTTTATATGGATTTTCTGCATTCGAAATCCGGAATCCTATAATCTGACGGTTTTTTAAAAAGGGCTTATGACTGTATGTGGCCGGCCTAACAAGGCTCAGTTGTAACACACTAGGCATTGAGTTCAGACATTCTAACAGGGAATATGGACAACGATTTTCTGAATGCGATTGCATTGTTGCTGTATCGTTGTTATTGGGTATCCCATTAATATCCTGAGATAGTATGGTCAGAACTACATATATGGTGAATGCATTAATACTTCCCAACCAAGCTCTCTAAATTTTTGCTGAGTGGCCAAAGATGTGTGTGAACTGGCGTTATCATGATAAAAGATCACTCCTTTTCTGTTGATCAATGCCAGCCGTTTCTTCTCAATTTTGTAGCATGACTTTCATTAGTTATTGGCAGTACAGATCCGAATCGATGGCTTTGCTTGGCGATAAAAGCTCATAATAATCGATGCCCTTCTAATCGTACCTTACACAGAGCACACCTTATAGCGTGGTTTCACTACAGTCTGTAGAGCTTGACTTCCCTTAGACCATGATCTTTTTTGCAAGTTCTTGTCGGAAGTGATCCACTTTTCATCACCAGTGATCAATCTTTTCAAAACTGGTTCTGTTTCTTTACGTTTCAATAGAGAATCGCAAATGAATACACGACTCATTAGGTTTCTTTCATTGAGCCCGTGTGGTACCCAAATATCGAGCTTTTTTGTATAGTCAGTTTTTCAAATGGATCCAAACTGTTTTGACTGTAATATGTGAAGCGTGTGCGTGTGCCGACAGTTGGCACGCGACTCCCTCGACAGGGTTTTGCCTACAAGGTCATAACATGCAACTCCCAAGGTGAAACAGATTATTTAAGATAATAGCAGGAAGCGACCTCTGGCGCATCCACCGATCTTGCGCCACTTTTTCAAAAATGGCATCGAGATCGGGCGGTTCCCTCTACTACTATGTTCTAAATTAACTCTAGAATTTATATTTCATGTTAGTAAAGCCAAAATTAAAAATAAACACCGAAGTCTACCAAATAATGAGTCGCCTGATAATGACCCACCTGAGATTCGGTCTGTTCAATGCAGATAATGTTGTGTTGCATCATAGATTACTATAATAATACCTTTTGCTGAGCTGGAGCCATCTATAAACGTCACCGAGCAAAACCTGGCACACCGAGTATGGTATATCTTGCGCTCAAACATATTTGATGGCACCGAACTTGAAAGGCTATGACATGAGACTGTACCCTCATCGGATGAAAATACTACGGCTGAGGATGCGGCGCCAAAAATTGCAGAGCAACCGGCACAAGTGGATGCCGCCGTAAATCCCCCAGCTTTGGTTGATTCAGACGAGATAGAACTGTCGCTCAGGAGCTATAACTTGAGCAAATGAGGAGTATATTGGAAGAGGCGATTAAGGAAACGCTCAGTACGCCTCTCGAAAATCGACCATAACTTCCCCGCATAACCCTAAGCAAGCGGAATTGTGTTGTCGTGAAGGTTCTTAACCCAATCCTGGTAACCTATTTGAAAGTCAGCCGGGACCTTTGCGAGACGGGCTCAATTCTTTTTGGCGCCGCACTGGCAGTATGCCATATTATTGGTGTCAAAGTCCTCATTGCTGGACGTACTACTAGAGATAGTAGCGCCATAACAGCCTGGAGAATTAGAATTGAGGGCGTAATGCAGAGGCTAGGTCCCTCATCGGCAGACTGATGTGCTTCAGGTCGGGCAATAAAAAGTCAAAAATTGTGCGCACCGGCAGAATGGCGTTTGCTGGGACAAGTGTCAATTTGTCCCAGTAGAATATAACGCAAAAACTGATGGAGCGCATAAACGACCTGAAGCAGAGAATCGCTGCTTGGGGGCAGCGGATTCGGCGATATACCGAGAGTTTGACACGGTTCCAGACCGACCAGCGTCATCTCTTCCAGAGTGATCAGAAGAGGCTCTATGAATCATCGGAGCGACCAATGGTACGTGGAAAGGGCCCATCACTGAATCAGGCCGACGTTGTCGCATTCTGGCGCGGCCTGTGGTCAGAGCCCGTAAACCACAGCGAGAGCCCTTGGACGAAAGTTGTGGGAAGCCAGTGTGCGAGTGTTACGCCCATGGACCCCGTCATCATAACGCCGGATGACGTAGCTGAGGCGGTCCGTAGGGCCCCGAACTGGAAAAGTCCGGGACTCGACGGACTGCATCACTAGTGGCTGAAGGGGTTCGTGGTGTGTCACGCTGTACTCGCCCGACAGTTTCAAGAGGCTCTCGACCAAAAATTGCTCCCGAGCCTCTTCACTACTGGGATCACTCATTTGGTTCCACAGAATATAGATAAAGACCATGATAGCAAATACCGCCCCATTACGTGTCTAACCACCATACATATAGAAAAACCTCGTAACTCAAACTATCAATTAAAAATTAACAATGAATTGACTAAATCAAATCAAGAAGTCGCAGCGGTGTTTGAGAAATATTTCACTGATATTCCTATTTTGACAACAGAGTCTTTGAATACTTCTCCAACTGTCGCCGAGTTATTACTCAAACAAAATGTTAATATCTGTTTAAAATAATCTAGATTTGAAAAAGTATTATTGCAAGATATTGTAAAATACTTCAAAACCATTGATGTAAAGAAAACTGCAGATTTGTGGGGGATTTCCGTGACAGTTATTGCGTCCATAATAGATTTAATTGCACCTCATCTTGCTATTATTTTTAATACTTGTATCGATTCTGGTGTGTTTCCTGATTTAATGAAGTATAGTAAAGTAATACCTTTATTTAAATCCGGTAGTACATTGGACCCCGCTAATTTTAGACCTATTTCTGTACTACCAACTCTCAGTAAAATTTTGGATCAATTGTTAATTTTTTTTAATACAAATAAATTACTTCATAAAAACCAATTTGGTTTTACAAGGGGTCGCTCGACGTCTGACGCCGGTGTTGAGCTTATGAAATATATTTTTAATGCCTGGGAGAATTCACAGGATGCCTTAGGTGTTTTCTGTGATCTTTCCAAGGCTTTCGATTGTGTTCATCATGAAACATTAATCAGGAAACTACAACATTACGGTGTAAAAAATTTGGCGCTTAAACCTATTACTTCATATTGAAGTAACAGAACTCAAAAAGTCGTGATCAATGGTAAAGGTTCCTCCAGATCGGTAGTATCAATGGGCGTTCCTCAGGGCTCGATTCTTGGCACATTCCTATTTTTAATCTATATTAATGACTTACCTTATCTTGTAGGGGACAATCACGATATAGTATTATTTGCTGACGATACCTCTTTAATTTTCAAACTCAAACGGCAGTTAATTAATTATGACGATGTAAATAATGCTCTATCGAAATTAGTACATTGGTTTAACGCCAACAATATGCTCTTAAACGCCAATAAGATAAAGTGTATTAAATTTACAATACCTAATGTAAAACATTCAAATACCAATGTGCTATTAAATGGGGAGGAGTTGAGTCGTGTGGATACCACTGTTTTTCTCGGTATTACTATTGACGCGAAACTTCAATGGGGCCCCCATATATCTAAATTAGCAAGCAGACTTAGTTCTGCAGCATATGCTGTAAGAAAGATTAGATTTCTCACAGATGTTGAGACAGCTAGATTAGTGTATTTTAGTTACTTTCATAGCGTAATGTCTTATGGAATTTTGCTATGGGGTAATGCGACTGATATTGAAGCTATATTTGTTTTGCAAAAAAGAGCCGTTCGGGCGATTTATAACCTAAATTGTAAAGAGTCCCTCAGACAAAAATTTAAAGAAATAAACATATTAACTTTGGCATCGCAATATATTTATGAAAATGTAATGTATGTACATAAAAACATAAATAGCTTTAATAAGAATAAGGATGTGCATACTTTAAACACTAGGAACAAACATAAGCTTGTAATACCAGTTACTAGACTCCACAGAATCAGTAATTCATTTATGGGGCAATGTATATGACGGGACCAGCACCATTGCACGTGCGGCGCGGTAGCCGTCGGTGCAGTTAGACAGAATTCTTGAAAATAACACGTGTTCCGCACACCTGCACCATTGCACCTGCGGCGGTGCCCGTTTTGCTTGTATAAAATGGACGGCGCGGCCGCCGTTAAGACAGTCTTGGCTCTGACGTGGAACGGTACGCTTGTCGTATTCCGTTACTAGTTTATCCTCGACTCGTTGGATAATTAATTCGTGTAAACGAATTAATTATTATTCCTAACTACAAAATTAGTCTCTGTACTATACTCAATTACCCTTTCTACATCAGAAGTAGGATAAAGTCCCCATTTTTGCCCACATTTAATCTTCGAATAGTATGAGGATTATTACATTTGTGGAAGACTGTAATGCATTCCGCATTGATAAATCTATTTTTATGTTAAATACCGGAATGAAATTTGCTATGCTACTTACGATATTTTCGTATAATTAAAGTGTAGAGAAAAGATAAAGTGAAATTATTTAAGCCAATTTTTTTTTAATTTGATCGATTTGTATTAAAAGTACCCCGCAAGTATTTTCATTATTTCTTGATGTACCTAAATATGTTAACAAATGTCGAAAGAAGTTGGAGGCTTTCTAATTAACTTATTCAAGTTATGTTGTAATTTGATAGTTCACGCAAAACATGATTATCATTTGCTATATTTTGAAGTTCAAAACGTTTAAGGGATGTACCAAAATAAAGGATTAACTTTAACACGCTATGAATTGAAAATAATAAGTGACATTTATGTGTTCTAATGTGTTGATTAGTGTTGCAGTTTGCTCCGAATATTGTGTCATCGACAAGATTGGGGTTTGATGTCGAGGGATTCGTAGAAGTCTCTACAACAATGATCAATGAGGAAGATGTTGTGACGGCTAATCGAACATGGTCAGGTACGGCCGAGCGCTGGTAAGATTGAGCCTACACCGCTACAATCGGTAACTTATCGGCTGATCTTACGGCAGGGCAATTCAAGCGGCCGCCGAACAAATGGTGCTTTGGCGCTGTAAATGGACGTCTGAGGTCGGTTTTCATAGATTTTCCGCAGTTGCCTCCTTCCCTTTGAAATATGTTGTGGTATTTGCCTCTACACATAGTTTCTGTTTTTTTTTTGCATTGTTTTCAAATGTCATACAGTGGCCGTTTCTTAAGAGAATATGTGATGAATTTTGGAAGCTCGGAATTCCATGGTTCGCAATACATTTATCTCGATTTCTTTTAATTTTACAAAGCAGTGCAACGATTCGCTAGAGCTAGTACGGCTACGGCGTGACGGCTCGCTGGCGCGATTGTGGCACGAACTCAGCAGAACGAAAAGCTGGAGTGCGTTTGCCTGAAGGTAGCCATATCGGCGCGTTCATGACTTAAATGAAGTCTGGGATGGTCGACCGTTGTAATATTTAACAAGAGTTAATATCTGTTAGCAGGTGGTGATAACTTATAGACCGTATGCTGTTCACTGTCAACCGCACGAGGACGTGCGACAGTCAGACGTAGCCGTGTCTGTGCATCTAGAAAATACTAGAGACGTTGCAACACTCTAGCGAAGTAATTATTCTTGTGCAGGAAAGAAACATAAAGTTGCAGGGAGGCTGCTCTGTGCTGCACTGGGATGTGTCGTGTTGCTGTTGGTTTACATACTTAGATGTTATCATGTCACTACGTCCCTCACGATACACTTTTGTGTGATTGTGACAGGGACATGTTTGCGGTATGGTTGGTCTGTACCTGTTCTATACTGAATTGAAAAAAAGAGAGTAAGAAAAAAAAGTGGTTCTTACTATCATTGCAGGGCGTTTGCCGGTCCAATGATATAGCTACAAGGAATAGTGATTCCTGACTAGCAAATAGTACTTGAAAAAAAAAAGAGTAAGAAAAAAAATAGTTCTTACTATCATTGCAGGGCTTTGTGCCGGTCCAATGATATGGCTATAGGGAATGATGATTCCGGACTAGCGAAAACAGTACTTCAAAAAAAAGAGAAAATAGAAAAGCTACAGACTAATCATTCCGATCTCGCATAAAGTTGATTGAAGTTTTGTAGGGCTTACTGCCGGATCAAAACTGATTGTCACCCAAGTCTGAAGGGTCAATATAGACCGGACCAGACGCTGTTATGTCAGGATAGTCGAACGATGTTTTCTTGTCTACAAATAACTAAAATTGTGATGGAGCGCGTGCGAGGACGCACGCATGTCAGTATGGCCGTGACGGGACCAGCACCATTGCACGTGCGACGCGGTAGCCGTCGGTGCAGTTAGACAGAATTCTTGAAAATAACACGTGTTCCGCACACCTGCACCATTGCACCTGCGGCGGTGCCCGTTTTGCTTGTATAAAATGGACGGCGCGGCCGCCGTTAAGACAGTCTTGGCTCTGTCGTGGAACGGTACGCTTGTCGTATTCCGTTACTAGTTTATCCTCGACTCGTTGGATAATTAATTCGTGTAAACGAATTAATTATTATTCCTAACTACAAAATTAGTCTCTGTACTATACTCAATTACCCTTTCTACATATACGCTTTTACAACAAAATCCCAGAACATATTCAAAGTTGGGAATAAGGTGATCGCCACCATGCTGGTTCTATTAAAAATCATTTAAAAATTGTATAAATGAAATTATTGTTAAGTGAAATATGTTTGAAAAAAAAAAGTTCCGCTGGGTTTCTTGCTGGTTCTTCCCAGGACAGAGGTATTTTCCGAACCAGTGGTAAATAAAAAATGACTTTCAATAAGAATTATGTACCTAATAATCAATATTGAATAAAAAAATATTCTATTCTATATATATAAGACATTGACATACATTTTGAGTACGCAAATCATTCGTTACCTGGATTTAAATCAGGTGATATCGTACGCTCTAAATGGATGTCGGGGTGGTTGTCGTGGAACCAAGAGAGCACTCCTCACTGACGCGGTCATTGGCAAGGTGGTTAAACGCAACTGTCGGAACCTCTCCGCCGCCTGGACAGACTACAAAAAGGCATTCGACTCGGAGCCTCATACATGGCTGAAGAGGGTCCTCGAGGTATACAAGGTTGACTGTACAGTTCGAGACTTCCTCGGGCAGTATATGGGGCAGTGGAGTACGATCCTTCGTCATCTAGGCGAGCGGATGACGGCTGCGGAGAACCACATAAGGATAAGAGGGGTATCTCCCAGGGCGATTGTTTGAGTCCAATCTGGTTCTGCCTCTCTCTGAACCCTCTCAGTACCTTACTGGGGGGTTCCAGGAGAGGATTTCAGCTTCGGAAAGGAGGTACAAAAGTGACCCAGCTTTTCTATATGGATGATCTCATGTTGTTCCCCTCCAGTCACTCTCATCTTATGGAATTGCTAAACATTACTAGTGAATTTAGCAATTCTATTAGAATGGAGCTATGGACGGATAATTGTGCGGTCCTCCGTGTCAAAATGGCTAGGATTGCTAACTCTGAGGGCATAGACTTATCTATGCTCATCAACATAAAGACCCTATCCGAGGCTGAAACATACCGATACCTGGGTATGTCACAGATCACAGAACATAGGTATTGATGAGGCTAACATGAAACAGTCAGCTTGCGATGTGTTTTATGCACGCTTGACAACAGTGCTTAACTTTATTTTGTCGGGCGTTAATAAGACACACGCATATAACGGTTGGATCATGCCTGTTCTCATGTATACCTTTGGCATACTCAGGTGGACTCAGACCGAACTGAACGCTCTGGATAGAAAAGTCCGCACTATTATAACGTCCTACAGGATGCATCATCCGAGGTTGTCAGTAACTAATGAGGATGTACTTGCCGCGGAGACATGGTGGGCGCGGCTTTTTAAGCGGTCCCACCATGCATCATCGCGAAGTATGCAGCCTCCGTAATTACTTCCTAATGAAATCGGATGATCCATTCTTCAGGGACGTCATTTCGTATGATAAATGGCTTAACCCTTTATCCTTAGCCAATGAGCAATGACAAGACCCAGCAGTACAGTGCATTTCCGACCGGGAGACCGTATGGAAGGAGAAAGAGCTCAACGGGAGGTTCTACAAACCTCTTCATGAGCCTTTCGTAGACACAGTTGCCTCCCTCCACTGGTTTCGTTTTGGTGACCTCTTCGGAAAAACCGAGGGTTTTGTCTGTGCAATACAGGATCAGGTTTTTAAGACCAACAATTATCGGAGATACATCCCAAGGGATGGCACCGTCAACATCTGTCGAGCTTTTCGCCATCTCGGTGAGTCACTTAGGCCTGTCATCTCCGGTTGTTCGGCGCTTTCTAACTCTGAGTACTTGCACAGGCACAACCTAGTAGCGAGGATTCTACACCAGGAACTCATTCTGAAATACGTTCTCGTGGTTCGGAAACTGCCTTATTATATGTACTTCCCGGAAGCCGTGCTCAAAAATGACCGCGCTAGGCTGGGACCAGACCATCATCACAGACAGGACTATTCGCGAATGCGAATAAGCCTGATATTGTGCTGATGGAACGGGCACAGTCAAGAATATTTTTGATCGACATTACCATTCCTAATGACGAAAACCTCGTGAAAGCCGAAACAAATAAGCGAGCTCCCCTCAGCCCCCGTCGCAGCCTAGGATTAGACACGTGGAACCGCAGTGATTCCAAAATTTCCGGTTTGTTTAATCTAGCACGTAACACGTTATATAAAGTGGAAACAAAAACGTTATTAATCTTAGAGGGTTTTTTGTATATAAATTTTTTATACGTCCATGATATCAATGCTTTTTGATTACAGCCACAAAAGAAGTAGGTACCTACTAGATACTAGCGCAATGACAGCACACGAGTAAAGAAACCGACCATAGGGGAAGCTACATACAAACGGCTCGCTGCGAATAACCCTATACATAGCGCAACGATGTGTGTGTGAGCTCTCACCGACAGGTTCACCGACGCTGTCAGAGTCATGAAGCAAATACAAAGAGGAGACGTTGTAATCAAATTTCACTATGAAACAACGCGTGACAATTTGCGGGGTGAGGGGATGCAAAGCCCCGCCCACTTTACACTATCTACATCTACTGATAAATAGTAAAACTACTCGAATCTTTCCATATCGATGTTGCAATGTAGCTTAGCTACCTTGACGGTAGATGGCGGCATGTCCACAAAATGTTATAAACTAAAAAATAATATTTTGGCGATTAAAATTTCTTTACGTCTGAATGCTAAACAAATTTCAGCACCTTCGTATGATTATTTTATCATTACTGAGCTTTACGTACCTTTATATTTTTAGTTCACAGGACACAAAGTGTCGCCATCTAGTGTGGAATTTATTTAATTATATTTGAAAGCCGACGCAAAGAGATTTTTCTAGAACTAATTCAATAAATTAGGTGTAAAATTACTTACAAATGAAATGTGATGCCATCCATAGCATCGGAGCGTCTATCTCATGAAGCAAATACATTCAGACAAAGAAATTTTAATCGCCAAAATAATATTTTTATAGTTTTCATAATAATTTTGGAAACAGGCCGCCATCTATCTTCAAGTAAACCTCATAAAAATAACATAAGACAGGGCCGCAATTAGAATTCAATTATTTTCCCAGTAACCCGACATTCAATATTAAAATAAATGAAATTGTACTTGGCTGATTTTTACGAAATGTTTAAGTTATATTTAAGTGACATTCTATATGCAAAGAATCACTTAAATACAATTTAAATATGTTTATCATTTCGTGAAAGTCAATCTTCAAAAAATATTTATTTTATCCATAAAATAAAGTCTCTTGAAACTAAATAATCTATGTTCAATATTAAATAGGATATTTAATTTGGAACTAAATATCCTACTTATCTCACTAATATTATAAAGGCGAAATTTTGTGTGTTCTTTCTGTCTCCTTGAGCTTATTCCATACTAAGTATGTACTGTGTATGTGTAATTTTTTCACGCAGTAACTGTTGAACTATTATTTATGTGTGGGTTATACTACTTAATATCTCTGAGGGAGAACAAATAATAGACAAATTATTATAATTAATATAATTTTATTTACAAATCAATTAAAATATAAATATTTTATTCCAAATTAGGCATCCGAATGCACTTTTTGAATGCCAATCTAAGAACATTAAATTGTATTTAAGTCATTCTTTGCATATAGAATGTCACTTAAATATAACTTACACATTTCGTAAAAAATCAGCCTAAGTACAATTTCCTTCATTTTAATATTGAAAGTTGGATTACTGAATAAAATAATTGAATTCTAATTACGGCACTGTCTTTTTGTTATCTTTATGAGGTTTACTTGACGATAGAATACGGCCTGTTCACATAATGATTATAAACTATAAAAATAATATTTTGCGATTAAAATTTCTTTATATCTGAATGCAAAACAAATTTCAGCACCTTCGTATGATTATTTATTATTTTACCAACACTGAGCTCTACGCACCTTTATATTTTTAGTTCACATGACACAAAGTGTCGCCATCTAGTGTCGAATATATTTAATTATATTTGAAAGCCGATGCAAAGAGATTTTTCTAGAACTATTTTAATAAATTAGGTGTAAAATTATTTACAAATGAAATGTGATGTCATCCATAACATCAGAGCGTCTATCTGAGTAGTTTTACACAATAAAACACAACACTTCATCCTTTTCTTCTTAATACTACGAAAATACATCGACTTGCGATTTTTTCAACACATAAGCGCAAAAGACATATGTAAATAATATGTTTTCTGTATAAGCAAAAATGCCTAATTGAATAAAACTGTTTTTTACGGATTTTATCGCGTTTATTTTATTATTTTTATTCCCGACGTTTCGAGTGCTTTTCAGCAACCCATGGTCACGGGGGGGACTGAGATGTTTGACGTCCCAATGTCACAGTTAGCCCGGCTACCTTCAGTTTTTTTTTTAAAGAAAACGTTTTTTTTAAAAAAAAACTGAAGGTAGCCGGGCTAACTGTGACATTGGGACGTCAAACATCTCAGTCCCCCCCGTGACCATGGGTTGCTGAAAAGCACTCGAAACGTCGGGAATAAAAATAATAAAATAAACGCGATAAAATCCGTAAAAAACAGTTTTATTCAATGTGTAGTGTTCGCGTAAATATAAGAAATCAAAATGCCTAATACTTGTACAGAATGCATGAATAATGCTAGAGAAAATAAGGATATTTCCTTTTTTTTACCTGAGAGATCAAATGAAATAAGTATCTTTTTACGTATTATATACCATAAAACTAGGTAATAACATTGATAGGTAAGTGAGAATATGTTAGACAGGTACGTCGCCTAGTGATGAAGTCGGTCTCACCTACTTGAAACGTTAGTCAGTTTAACCTCGACAGTGCCGTAGATGGCAGGATATCCTACGTAGTAAGGCTAAATGTGTGACTTTATCCACACACTTTAGTATAGAGGTAGGTTGTTTCCTGGGGAAGGATATAAGACACTTTTTGCGAGTCGCTACCCCGGGGGTAAATACCACTGCATTATGATTGGTTTCTTGCTGGTTCTTCCCAGGACGGAGGTTTTTTTTCGAACCAGTGGTAATTAAACAAAAGAGTGACTTTCAATAAGTATTATTTATAATCTATTTGAATAAAAAAAATCTGTTTCTGTTTCTGTATCGATATTTTTAAACAGTATCGATATATATCTCGTGATTAATATAGATATATCGGCATCATTCATCATTATCATCATCAATACAGCCTTTCATAAGTCCACTGCTGAACATAGCCCTCCCCCAACGAATGCCACAAAGCACGGTCCTGAGCCACCTGCATCCATCGACTTCCTGCATGTCTTACCAAGTCGTCACTCCATCTCGTGGGGGGTCGCCCTACACTTCGCCTATCGGTACGAGGCTTCCACTCAAGAACCTTTCTTCCCCATTGGTTGTCGGTTCTTCGACCTATATGGCCGGCCCACTGCCACTTCAGCTTACTAATCCGTTGGGCTATGTCGGTTACTCTGGTTCTACTGCTGATATCCTCATTCCTAAGTTTATCACGCAGAGAAACTCCGAGCATAGCCCTCTCCATAGCTCGCTGAGCGACCTTGAGCTTCCTCATACGGCCAGCAGTGAAGGACCACGTCTCAGATCCGTAAGTTATCACTGGCAACACGCACTGGTTGTACAATTTCGTTTTAAGGTTTTGAGGTATGTCTGACGAGAAGATGTGTCGTAGCTTCCCGAACGCTGCCCAGCCGAGTTGAATCTGTCGATTGACCTCTCGGTCGAAGTTGGATTTACCTAGTCGGACTATTTGTCCCAGGTAAACATGCTCATCAACAACTTCGAGCTTAGTGCTCCCAACAACTACCGGCATAGGTGTGACATGGACATTAACCGGTTCAGTGCGGATGGCACGCCAGACGGATTACTTTTGCGTGTGGCGTATGACACACGAGTCGTGTCTTTTTAAAAATCGTTATAACTCGCTCAAATTGCGTTTTTGGAAAATTTATCCAGAACAAAATATTCATTATTTTGCAAGTAGTACATGCATGCGGCTTCGGTTCTTGATATTTTGAAAATTTGAAATTTTTAGGGGTTGACAACCTTATTTTAACTTGTACATGGTACTCTTTTTACTTTGTGGGTTTTTTTTTAATTATTTGTTTCTCTTTATTTGGTCTACAAAACAGAACACAATTTCAACATGCTGACAGGCATTATATAAAACAAAGATTTCAAAAATTGTATTCTAATATATATGTAGATACAGCTTGCACAAAATGTATCTGTGATTAACAATAAAGTTTGGTACTTAAAGTTATAATTATATTCATGCTAAAGTAAATACCAAATTAAATTAAATTAAGACTAAATTAAATTAAGGCTAAATTAAATAACATACTTAGAAAAAAGATACTGTAATAATTTGCTTTTTTGGGGAGGCCACCGAACCCATGAAAACACCCAAGTCAGATCGAACAATGTTGCTGGATGAACACATGCGATATATTGGCGAATGTTGTCCGAGAACGGTTCTACAAAGTGGAAGACTAAAAGTTTTACGATTATGAAGGCGACTATTAACACGAGGTATTAAAAATTGTATGCGCTCTAAAATTATTGGTGAGTCAATATAACCATTAATAACATTTTCCTACGTATTTGCAGCGGAACCATTTTAAAATGTTTTAGCCGATCATTGTAGGAATTAAGCATTTTTTCTCGGCATAGCTAAGGACATACAAAAAACGTTTTTGAACACGCTCTATTCGCTCAGAGTGGATGGTATAAATAGGGTTCCAAACAACACTGCGGTACTCCAAATGGCTTCTAACGAGAAAATGTAAAAATTGTTGTTGTAAAAAATGAAAATGTTTTTGATTATGTAATCAAAATGGTGTCGAAAAGAAAGAGTATTATCTACAAAAACACCCAAATCCCGCAAGCAAGACACTTCTTTTATGACACTATCACCAATAAAATACTCAGCTGTGTAATTCTTCTTTTTTCTCCTAAATTTTATATGGTAACATTTTTGTGTATTTAATATCATGAGGTTATCCCTACACCATCTATCAATTTTATCGAGATCTTGCTGTAAGGCGATAACATCGTGGACACTTTATAGTTCGATAAATTTTTAAGTCGTCTGCATACGTTTTGAATTTGGAATTAAGGGTTTTATTCCAAGGTATTAATTTTACTTATGTCGTTTATGAATATCAAGAAAAACAACGGACCAAGGTGAGAACCTTGAGGAACACCAGAAAGGATTTCACTAGAGAATGACTTAAATCCATTAATAGAAATAAGTTGTGAACGGTTCCTCAAGTATGATTCACACCATATAAGCAGTGTTCCATGAATACCCATTGTTTCCAGCTTAAGCATTAATATGTCATGATTTACGACATCAAATGCCTTACGAAAATCAGTATATATGGCGTGAACTTCTTCTCCGTTATCAATGGCATCAGAAACGTCCAATATATAACTTACAAGGTTAGAAGCTGTTGATCTTTTTGGAAAAAAAAAACATATTGGTTATGGCTTATTTGATTTTTGACGTGACTTAGTATTCTTTTATGTACTAGTGCCTCTAATACTTTTCCACAAACAGGTAGCAACGAAATTGGTCTATAATTAGTTACATCATCAATATTACCAGATTTATATATTGGAGTTATACTGGCAATTTTCCACTGATGAGGAAAGATACCAGAAGAAAGAGACTTATTAAAAAATCTAGGAAGAGGTTTACACAAGCAACTCGCACAGATCTTGAAAAAAATCGGAGGACGGGAATCGGTACTCGTACTCTTGTTACTATCGAGGGATTCTAAATATTCACGTATCTCATGCTCATCTAAGTGACAACCGTATAGCGACATGCTAGGCGATATTGTTCCACATAAATCATTTCTAGAGTATGTTTGCTTGTTACTTTTTTATATACAGACTGAAAATATTCTGCAAATAGATAACTAACATCTTTACCACCCTTTGCCCGCATGTCACTATATTTCATTTCATTAGGTATAAAAGCAGAATTAGACTTTTTACTTTTAAATATTTGCCAAAAGTATTTAGGGTTACTTTGTAAATGGCTTACGGCATGCATTTTAAAATTAGCATAACATTCCTTTATAAGTCGATTACACCTAGCTCTCAATAATATGTAAGTGACTTTGTCCAATGCATTCCCATATTTGTTAAACCGACAGTGAACTTTCGATTTTTCTTTAAGAGCATTGATTAAGGAGGATGTAAACCACGGAGGATAATTCTTACTTCTCGGTTTAAATAAAGGAGTATGTTTTTTTTACAAAAATACATTATTGTTTCATTAAACACATTAACCATATTATTGACATCTGCTGAATCCTGCCATAAAACACTCCAGTCAATCGTCTCTAATTCCTTAATTAAAGCTTCATAATCAGTTCTAAAAAAGTTGTATGTCGGCTCCGGTTTTGACTTTAGTATGCTTTGTGAGTTTTTTTGGAATTCTATTACAATCGCAGGGTGATGTTCATCTAATGAAATCCATGGTATATTAGCTTTCTGCACCGAAACACATGCCCTATTATATGATAATATCAAATCAAGAATACGGTTATTTTTATTTAATATATTAAAAGTTTAAATTTTTAAATGACATAGCATCCAGAAATAAGTTCTCCAAATTACCATTAGCTATCGGTACAAATTTATTGTCATCGTCAGTATGCCATGATATCTTGTTTAAATTAAAATCTCCGACAGTAAGAAATGTATTGTCAACATCATCATGCATTACTTTAGTTAAACTGTTCAAATAAGTTGTGACGTAATCCTCATTTAAGGGGGGTGGAAAGTAAACAGTACCTATATTAATATACTTGTTGCCGAATTTTAAGGACAACCACATATCTTCACACGTAGATTCCCAACCGTTTTTTCTATAAACTTGATACTTTTTCAAAACCGCCATTAACACTCCCCCGTCATCTTTTTTTGTTTTATGAGATGAAGTTGTGTATCTATCACGTCTGAAAATATAGTAGCGATTATCCAGCAACTCATGATCAAAAACAGTATCATTTAACCAAGATTCTGTTAAAATAATAACATCGTAATTATTTGATAAAACTGAAACATATTATATGTCCTCAGTTTTAGTTCGGAGGCCCCTAACATTCTGATAATATATACTAAGTTTGAATTTGAATGATTTAAAAAAAAACTTCTAAACATGCAATATTTAAATAATATAAGAGTAAAATATTATAACGAGCTTAAACAACCTAGATCTTTAATTAATTTAGGAGGTGACTTGATATCTTTACGTATAAAAATATGCCCATTACGGACCCAAACAAACTGATAATTTTTCTGTTTAGCCAGTTATCCTTGTAGCCGCATGAAGTTTCTTGTTCGTTGGCGACAGATGCTCTTGTACAAATTTGGGCTGCTTTTTCCCAGCGAGTCCTAAATGAGACGTATTAAGTTTGTCTTACGCATTTTTTTTGTTAAATACTTTTACTGCTGCCAAAAATCCGTCCCGAATACGAGGGCTGGACAACTTAACCACTATGTTACGAGGTCTATTCGTCTCATTTGTCAGTTTGGCCACTCTATGGAAGTTCATAATCACGTCATCGGACAACTCGTAAGAAACTGTTTTTCCAATTTGACGTATTATTGAAATCAAATTCTCAGATTTGTGTCCGGGTACACATTGGATCTCCAAGTTTGAATTCCGGCTGTATTGTTCCAAAGCTGCCATTTTGATAGTGATATCCAATATCTCTGATTCTAATTTTACATTTTCCGCAAGTAGCTTAGTAATTTTACTGCTATTTTCGTCATTTAACTTTACTTGCTCATCATGAAAATCGGAATTTTTTTTTAAAGAATTAATTACTTCATCTAGCTCCGTGCGCATAAGTGAGAACTAAGTACCGAGTTCCTTAATATCTTGTCGCATATTTGTTAACGTGACATTAAAATCGTTTAAAGATGATTGCTGTTCTTCAAACTTCACATTCATGTCGGCGCGCAGGCTACGAATTTCAGCAATGGTAGGGTCATAATTAGAGGTCTCAGTTGGTGGTGTTAAATTTGGAGTAATTGTATCTTTTTGCTTTCGATATTGTGTAGTAACCGGTGTATTTGTATTGTCGCCTTTTTTACGATTCATAATACATACAGGACAAATCCACGAGGAACGTGAAACTACCTCGGTATAATCAACATATTCATTATGATATATGCGATGACAACTAGCATTGCAACATGTTATTCGTTTTTGCGTAACGAGCACGTTTGACTTACATCCAGAACAATTGATCATCTTAAATTCTCCTTAATTATCTGTATAAATATCTTTTATTTAACTAATAATAATTCAAAATAAAATAAACAAATCTTCACCCAAAAAAAACTTGGAAAACAATTTTAAAAACTTCCCTATCTCGGCTGGTTCCGATCCCGCTACTCATGGACCAATAACTTGACATTATAGCCTCTTAGCTACGCTTAACGCTTAACTCGTTGCGAAATTTGCAGTTTAATCTTGCTTACATTATATATGGACGCTAAATGTAGTTTGATATTTTGTAGATGCAGGTAAGATAACACAAAGTTCTATCCATGGACGTATAAATAAGGCGGACAGAATTTTGTTAAGAAAGGAATGATGCACTGTAATGGCGGCGGTGCAAGTATGTTGCGTGTTATATAGGGTTGTCATGTGAAACAAAATTTCCCCATTTTTTTTTATAAAACAATCTGTCAAAATATAACAACTTTGACGAAATACCAATTTATTATTACGTAACTAATATAAATAACACATTTGACGATTAAAAAAATCTACGAATTTAAGATTTAGATTTTGATTGGAATCGAATTATTCTATTTCAATCAATTTCGATTTAAATTAATTTGATTACAAACATTATATTATACAAAAATTGTATTATATTATTGGAACGAAATATATAACAAATAAACATATTATAGGTAACAAAAAAATTAATATAAAACTAATTTACAATATATTATTTTAGAATTAGTATGAAAACATTTAGAAACAGCATGGTAGCGATCACCTCATTCTCTGGGGTTATTATCAGTCATGTACTCTTTAGTAGTATTCCCTAATAATCCTTACTAAACAATTTTTACTTGGTAAAAATTTTAAACTTTGATAGATAAGGCCTGCATATTTTCTGGGACTTTGTTGTGAGCGTATACATGAAGAAATTACTGACTCTTTTGAGTCGATTAACTGGTATAACTAACTTATGCTTGTTCCTAGTATTTACAGAATGTACATCACTAAATACAAATACATACATTAAATTTTCGTAAATATAGTTAGAGGACAAAGTTAATATATTAATTTCTTTAAATTTTCTGCATGTGTAAATTGTAGTTATTATTTATGACAATAAGTCATAAATAACTACCATAATTTACTAATTTTCATTACAAACAACATTGTTTAGAATAGAATAGAATAGAATAATTTTTATTCAATATACATTACATGTGTAATTGTTATTGAAAGTCATTTTTTACTTTACCACTGGTTCGAAAAAAAACCCTCTGTCCTGGGAAGAACCAGCAAGAAACCCAGCGGGACAATTTTTTTAAAATAAATTTTACAATATAAATGATTACGAACTATTTACAAAATTTATTTTAGAAACTGCTTGGAAGCGACCACCTCATTCCCAGGGGTTATTATCAACCATGTATTCATTTATACTATAATAACCCTTTTTATACAGTTTCAGCTTAATAAAACATTTAAACTTGGTAATAGAGAGAACCTGTACACTTTCCGGGACCTTGTTGTAATAGCGTATACATTGCCCCAAGAATGAATTACTGACTCTGTGGAGTCAAGAAACTGGCATCACTAGCTTGTGTTTGTTCCTAGTGTTTACAGAATGTATATCACTTTTTTTACTAAAACTATCTTTGTTTTTGTGAACATACATTAAATTTTCGTAAATATACTGAGAGGCCAAAGTTAATATATTAATTTCTTTAAATTTATCTCTAAGAGACTCTCTCGGTTTTATATTGTAAATAGCTCTAATGGCCCTCTTCTGTAAAACAAAAATAGTTTCTGAATCAGCCGCATTTCCCCATAGCAAAATCCCATAAGACATTATGCTATGGAAATAACTAAAATAAACTAATCTAGCTGTCTCGACACTAGTGAGACCTCTAATGTTTTTTACAGCATAGGCTGCAGAACTTAGTCTGCTTGCTAATTTGGATATATGGGGGCCCCACCGAAGCTTTGCGTCAAGAGTGATGCCAAGAAAAACAGTAGATACAACAGGGCTCAATTCCTCCCCATTTAAAAACACATTGGTATTCAGATTTTTAACATTCGTTGTTGTAAATTTAACACAATTAGTTTTATTTCCGTTCAAATGCAGATTATTAACGTTAAACCAATGCACTAATTTTGATATAGCATTATTCACTTCGTCACATTTAAATGATTGACGTTTAAGTTTAAAAATCAAGGAAGTATCATCAGCAAATAATACTATATCATGACTATCCCCTACAAGGTGAGGTAAGTCATTAATATACACCAGAAACAGGAATGGGCCGAGAATCGAGCCCTGAGGAACACCCATTAGTACAGGTGACCCGGAAGAACTTTTACCATTGATAATAACCTTCTGCTTTCTATTACTTAAATATGAAATAATAAGTTTAAGCGCTGTGTTCTTGACACCATAGTACTGTAGCTTCCTGATTAATGTCTCATGGTGAACACAGTCGAAGGCCTTGGAAAGGTCACAAAATATACCCAAAGCATCCTCTGAATTCTCCCATGCACAAAAAATATGTTTAATAAGCTCAACTCCAGCGTCAGTTGTCGAGCGACCCCTTGTAAAACCGAATTGATTTTTATGTAGCAATTTATTAATATTAAAAAAAACTTAACATCTGATCTAAAATAATTTTTTCAAAAATTTTACTTAATGTTGGTAGTACAGAAATTGGTCTAAAATTGGCGGGGTCTATTGTACTACCAGATTTAAATATAGGTATGACTTTACTATGTTTCATTAAATCAGGAAACACACCAGATTCGACACCAGATTATTAAATATAGTGGCTAGATAAGGTGCTAATATATCTATTATAGATAAAATAACTTTAACGGAAATCCCCCATAAATCTGCCGTTTTCTTAACATCAATAGCTTTAAAATATTTAACGATATCTTTTGGCAGTACTCTATGGAATTTAAAAGTATTAGAACAAGCCTTTACATTTTGTTTGAGCAATGATTCGGCGACAGTAGGAGAAGAATTTAATGATTTTGTTGTCAAAAAAGGAACATCAGTAAAATGTTTCTCAAAAGCCATAGCAACTTCTTGATCAGATCGCGTTAAATTATTGTTAATATTCAATTGAAAATCCGAGTTGCGCGGTTTGACCTTGCCCGTTTCACTATTTATTATTCTCAGGTCATTTTAATTTTGTCGGATGCAGTTTTAATTTTGTTGCTTAAATGTAAAGCCTTAGCAGTGGAGCACACTTTTTTAAATATTTTAGAATATGTTTTTACATAATCTCTAAATATAACACTACTATTATATGATCTTTCATCATAAAGCTCGTATAACCTTCGCCTACTTTTATAAATTCCTACTGTCGCCCATTCATTAAATGATTTGCGACTGTTAAAAGAGAAAGTTTTAGAAGTAAATATTCTACTAAATTCACAACTTATAATTTTAAATAATGTAGCATACATATAATTAGCACTATTTTTAAACGAAAGTGATGGAAGTCTTTTTATTACATTAGAAACCTTTTGTTAAAAACCTTTTTGTTGAATAATTTTTTTAAACATCTCTTTTACTTTCGAAGTTTCTTGAAATCCCCTTTAATTTAGAAATATGGTGGAATCGAATCGCCAAATATTTTTCTGCTATATATTTAGTAAGACTTATCGCGTGCGCTATATGTGCGCGAATGTGTGCTCAAATTCCAAGCTTACAAAACCCTGTCATTGGCAATAAACTTTTCTAATATTTTTGTAAGTATATACTTTTGTTGCCATTCATGTTACATTGTAATGTTTTCCTTAATAATCTTTTGTACAACCATTTCGCAGGTATATCAAATATTAAATAAATCGTTAAATGGAAAACGTAAACCTCCAAAATTTTTTGTTATTTTTCAAATGTTTTTATTTATGAAAGGAATGCCTTTCGACAGTATACAAACGCGCGGAGCATTTTTGGCATTTTTTCTTGCATAATACGCAATGCTACCCGCCAGATATCCTGTTATTAACTTACGATAGTCATTATGTGATTCTACCCTTAGTCGTTTAGCTAGCTGATCATCTTCTTCAGTAATTTCATTTAAAATGATAATTGTTACGGCCTGCAGCTGCCTATCCAAGAGTAGAATCTTCCGGGGCCCATTAGCGGAAGACCTTACAAGCAGATGCAGGTCGGGCCTCAACAAGGGGCCATGTGGAATTAACCTATCACAATAAACTATATGGAAAACGTTCTATCCTACTACAATTCAATAGGGCGAATAGTCCAAGAGAGCTTACTTACCTATATCCAAGGCGACTGCTGTCTCAGGGTTCGGTCAGGCCGCATGTGGTTGTAGGGTGCATGGGAAGTAAGGGTTAGTGATGTGTATCTGTGTGTGACTGGTTGTGGTAGACCTGATTGGACCGTTGCTGTCGGCAGTAGCTCGGACTTCAGCACCGCTCCAAATTGTGGTAATTTTCAGCGGAGCCACCCACAGTCACTTTCTTCGTTCGTCACGAGGACAGTCCATTAACTTTATCGTACAATTAAGTAACTTCCAGAAGCCACTAACTCTCGTTTGTTATAAAGCTTAACACACAAAACGAATACAGAATGTCGGTCTATACTAAATCCCGTTACTTCTCTAGTATCACAAAGCTCAGCGTTTAACCGACAACGGAAAATGTTTCCGAACTATATCAAATGCCGCACTAGTAGTTAATATTGTCGAATGCTAAGTGCATTCGACAATATTATATACGGATATAATAATATATACGGATTCAGAGTTAAACACAACTAAGTTCCTTCATTCGACACCCTAACAAAACGTCGCGCCAGAGTCAAAGTACGCCTCGTTGACCCGCAAATTAATCTAGCTAGCCAACCAAAACACAAAAGGGGCACTACGCGACTACAGAATTATAATCCTATCTTAACAACTAACTGGGAGAAGCTCTCAAACAAGGAATGCGCGTTACGAATCCTAGACAGTATATTTACTCGACGCGCCTGCACTATTCCGCGTTCCCGAACAAGTTCACAGCGTGCTGACCCAAGCACAGCTTGCAAACAACTCTCTTGCACTCACGTTCCGACCTCGCGTCCTTTACGCACGGAAGAGGGGCCAAGGTGACCTTCACAAGTCGGCGGGCGTACGCGCGTGTGAATGCAAATTTCAAAGTTAATTGTTTGGCTTAAACACAAATACTATCATCATCTTCTTCGTGACGGTATGATGATGTGGTGGAATTGATTATTTGAGTAGCCAAAGTGCAATTAAGCACAGCTACTTGTTCCAAAGGAATACAATTTCCTGTAGTTAAGCACCTTATTCTAGATGTGCCAGCAGTTTTCTGTACCAACTTTTGAACTGTCTGACATTAGGGTTGTCATTAAAACCACCTTGCATTCGAATACAAGAAAAAAAAAATTCTAAATGACCCTGACTTAGTTTGTAGTTTGGCAGGTCCATATTTTTTTCATTATGAATATATTTTTCATATAAATATTTTAAGCTTCCTGTATTTATTAAAGTGCCAAGGAAATGTGTATTGCACTTAGCTCTTAAAGATATATATATATATATATATATATATATATATATATATATATATATATATATATATATATATGATACCGAGTAATAACAAATGTTATCCTCTCATCTCGCTTTACTTTTCTTTTGCTGGAATAATTCATTTCTAATTTTGATTATTTATGTATTTTTGATTGGATATGAGATTTATATACTAAACTAAACATGGCAACACATTTAAGAACCTTCTTAACAGTCTTATAACCACTCCAATTTTTAGGAAATGGTAACATAGTAAAAAATAAAAATAACAATTACAGCACAACATAATGGACTATGGCCAAAAATGCATATAAGCGCATTTTAATCGATCGGGTACTTTTTCAGGAAAATTGTGACAAAAAAGTGCACATAAAACAACCTCAAGAGGTTGTTGGGCAAACATATATACCGTATCCGTGGCTAAAAATAGCAATTTCCCAAATTTCGGGTAATTTTCCCTATAAATAGTTAACAACACTGATCTCGTGACTCATGTTTTGTGTTCCAAAAATAGCATTTTAATTTAAGACATAAAATTCTCAAATAAGTTACTATAATTACTGACACACCTACGAAATATGATTCCTTGATGTTTTTTTATAAAACCACTATGATTTTTACAAAATTTAAAGACGCAAGACGGCATATTAATTTTTGTTTTTCCTTACGACAACTACTTCTCGCGGACGACGTTTGTAGCGTAATGGCGGGCGCTAGACTTATTATTAATGTGAATGTGTGCGTGACCCCTTGTACGTACAAGAGAGCTGACTTATTACGGGTGCCTCGGTGAGTTGTATAGCGAGATTCAGTCCGCCTTATTTATACGTCCATGGTTCTATCATAACATTTATCACTTATTCACCATTTTGTCACCATTTTTTGTTAATAATTATCACATAAGAATGATTACACATTGAGCACTAAATATGTTGGGAGTAAATAGTTAAAACGGACACTAATCTATTTTATATTTAGCTGAGAACTTGCAGCTGATATAGTAAGTCTTATTACTTAAGTACCCTCCTAAATTAATAATGGGTTATCAATCATGTTGTGGAAAAAATAGTCTAATAAGTAACAAATAATAGCACTCATTGCGATCGCTCACAAACTCTAGTTGTAAATAAATTTCTGGAAAACAAGTGTCCTGTTAAAAAAAAAACAATGCGTTTGTCTTATTGTTTAATTTTGCTTAAAATGGTTGAACTGCCGTCGTATTACTATCATATGGCCGAATGGACCTACGAAGTACCATGTGCTCTTGTGACTATATATTTACTGTGCTTGTGATATGTTATAAGGTTTATTTTTGCTTGAAACACATTCATACATAAAAAAAGTTCGCTAATAAATAGTCTTTTGTCAATCTGCCGTCGTATAGCGCCGGCGTTTGTTTCCTTTTGAAAACACTTGTTTTGCTCTTCTTACTAATTAGACGTTTTCGAATCGACTTTACTTTTACATTTGTATAACATTAAATAATATTTAACATTTGTAAATATTAATGAATCGTAAACCTTATTTTTTCCAAATTAAGGTTCTTGATTGTTTGATATTTACAAATATTATTATTATTAGGAGAAAATTTAATTTAATAAAAACCAAGGTTTTCCAGGGTGATTTAGCTGTACCTACTTATATAAATAATTTTTTTATAAAACAATAAATAATAATAATAATAATAATAAATCTTTATTGACATTTTTATAGTTTACATACTTTTACAAATATATGCAATACATCAAGAGGACTAATTTGAAAATGGGTAGAATCCTGAGTCTCCTAGCTAGGTTACTTAGTAACCTGTATTTAGGAGATACAGACCTATCCCCCCTTTTGATTAGGAATACATAGTTGTATTGTTTAAATTTTTGCATGTAAAGAAATAAAATTTTAAAAAGACAATAAACAGAAAATATATAAAATAAATATAAATATAACACAATGCGTCGTAATTTTTTTTTTATAACAATGTTAACAAGTATTGTTCCGTATCATCATATGACTTATTTAGCAGGAAAGAGCGGACAGCTGTTTTACAATTAAATGTTGACATTTCATAAATCTCTATTTTCGCATTCATTTTGTTATAAAGTAAAGGACCTAAGTAATAAAAAAATCTTTTTATAAATGAAAAATTGACTAGTGGAAGTGTGCATACTTTGTCTTTACGACGTTTTGTAATTTCAATGAAAGGAGTCTTAATATGCTGAAGTAATACTGTGTGCAGTATAAAGAGCTGCCTCACACTAAGAACAGCGCAAGTTTGATATAGTTGAATAGTTGGAAATAACATTGGTTTAAAAGTAGCAACCTTTAAGATAGCTCTTTGCGCAACTTCAAGTGGTTTTAATATTGTTCTTGCAGCACCACCCCAGCAAGAAATGCAATACGTGATTATAGACTGACATAAAGCGTAATAAACGTTGCGTATAATTACGGAGTTGGCGACATATCGGAGTGTTTTAAAAACATATATTAATTTGCGAACCTTACATGTTAAGAGATTTATATGCATTTTAAAATTAAGGTGTTTATCTAGTATAATACCGAGATACTTTATATTATCTACAGAATTTATGTGGGGACACAGACAATAGGAAGACTGAAGAGTACAAGAGTGAGCTTTCAACTTGATGGGAATATTTGATTGCGAGGTGGGGCTGATAGAGAAAGTTATAAATTTTGTTTTGGAAGTATTAAGAGTAAGAGTGTGAGATAAAATAAATAGTACAAAACGTTTGTAATCTCATCATAAAAAAAGTCACTTACTCTCAATTTTAAAGAAAACACGTAAAAAAACACGTAGTTACCCACTAAAAACGTATCCTTCCATTTGTAACTTATGTTTGATGTCAAATAAACTTATACCTACTATTTATATTAATTAGACCTACTAACCAAGAAAAAAAGCATAAAAAAGAACATTACTTTTACACATGGCTGATGGCACAAAAGGCGCTTGGCACACCAGGCGTGTCATGAAATATTTGTTCGCCGCCACAGCTAAAAGTTGTCGAAAATCGGTGCCGCAACGAATCGGTTAATCTTTGTTTTGTTCATGTTCATCTTAAGACCTATCCGTTAGGAGACACTATTGAGGTCATTGAGCATAGTGCTTAGGTCCTCCAGCGATTCTGCCATAAGGACTATATCGTCGGCAAATGATGTACTTGCCATTGATGTTAATATCGTATCCTTTCCAGTCCAGAAGCTAGAAAACGTCTTCCAATGCAGCGGTGAAGAGTTTCGGGGATATAACGTCACCCTGTCTTACACCTCTCTGCAATTGGATAGGTTTCGTACTCTGGTTCTGTACTAGGATAGCCATCGTAGCTCTACTGTACAAGTACTTCAGCACTTCGATATACCGACAGTCAACTTGACACCGCTGAAGGGACTGCAGCATCGCCCAAATTTCGACGGAATCAAAGGCTTTCTCATAGTCCACATACGCTAGGCATAGTGACAAATTGTACTCCTCGGACTTCTGTACAACTTGCCGAAGGGTATGTATGTGGTCTATGGTGCTAAGGCCCTTTCGGAAACCGGCTTGTTCGGGAGGCTGGAAGTCGTCAAGTCTGCGTGCGAGACGATTCGTAATGACTCTCGAAAACAGCACGTAGACGCGGCTCAGAAGAGAAATCGGTCTGTAGTTCTTCAAGAGAGCATTGTCACCTTTCTTGAAGAACAAGACCACCGCACTTCTGCCCCACGCCTCCGGTGTAATGCCACTATGGAGGACGGAATTAAAGAGCCTGTGAAGGACTTCCATTACCGGGTTCCCACCCGCTTTCAGAAGCTCCGCTGTAATTCCATCCTCGCCTGGGGCCTTACCGTTTTTAAGATGCTGGAGAGCCATTCTAATCTCGCTCAGACTGACGTCCGGGATATCTTCGGAATAGTGTCGGATAAGACTCGCTCTTGGGTCGTTACTCACACTTGCGTGTAGCTCCAACGATGACGTGTACAGCTGTCCATAGAACCTCTCAATCTCACTCAAAATCTCAGATGCCCCGGAAACGATGATGCCACACTCGGTCTTCAGCTTTGATAGTTGGCTCTTTCTGGCAGACAGATCTCTGGCAAAGACTTTGGAGTCTTGGTTCCGCTCGATCGCTTCTTCAATACAAGCTGTATTGAAGTTGCGTAAGTCCCGCCGCAAGCATTTGGAGATCTGTCTGTTCAGTTGCCTGTATGCTGTCAAATCTGTTGAAGAATGTAGCTTCATCTCCCGTCTAACAGCTATGAGATTAAGAATGTGCTCGGAGAGTTTTTGTGTTCTTCTGCGGCGGGTCTTGCAGAACTTAGCTCCGACCGCATGGACAGTTTCCACGAGCTTGTCATTCATATCGTCCACTTCATTGCAGTCTTCTAGGCACTGAAAACGGTTTTGTAACTCGAGTTGAAAGGTTTCGGGACTTTGGAACAGAGCACAATGTAAAGAAAAGGTCTAAAATTTTATATTACTACCGGTTGGACACATGAATACTTTTGTACCTCCTTTTGTTGTTACATGTTTTGTCTTTAATACAACATTTTAAAATATATCGAAATAAAATAAATATCGATATATCGAAATATCGCGATTTAAAATATCGATATTTTTATTAAAAAATATCGATATATCGACATTTTTTGGCAAGCTTAATTCGCGATTTCGCGATTCGCGTTCGCAGTCGCACTAATCTCACTAATCGCACTCTTTTACATTTCTAAATTTCCGAATGTAATTGGCCATTTAATTCTGTTCTGTTTGTAAGTTTGTATTATTCATGAATTGTGGTGTTATCACAATTTTTTAAAATGATTGTCTCATTTTCTATTGATTTAGGTGATATTTTTACTATTAGACGTATTTTTTTTCTCTGTGCTTTCTTTATTAGTGTTTAGTCAGTTTGTTACCATTCACTTTTGGTAATGCAACGTTGGTTTTTCTTGCAAGACCATAAGGTAAATAAAATTTTTAGAAAAATGTCAGCTGCACAACAAAGTGAAAAACGTGAAGTTTCGTCGCAAGAATGGCTATTTCAGGTTTTGGTTCCAAATATCGGCCCAAAGGAAAAGGTTTTCATATCAGGAAGTACGTTGGAACTTGGTGAGTGGGATCACACAAAAGTTGTTCCTCTTGAACAGCATGATGGTTCTGATCTGTGGAGTAAACAAGTAATAATACCAAACACCTGCGACGTATTTTATCGCTACGCCATATGTTTAGTTAATGAAGAGTCTAAAGATTTAATTGTG
The DNA here is from genome assembly GCA_033319125.1 of Parnassius glacialis. Classification (NCBI taxonomy): domain Eukaryota; kingdom Metazoa; phylum Arthropoda; class Insecta; order Lepidoptera; family Papilionidae; genus Parnassius; species Parnassius glacialis. The sequence goes on from JAVANC010000017.1 coordinate 34,522,272, forward strand.
CAAAGATGGGAAGCAAACATCCATCCTAGAGTCATTAGAGAAAACATGCAACAATCTGTTACCGATATCTTTGGTGAATATGACGGTAAACAAAGAATTGTAAGGGGTTGGCTTACAACTCAGACATTAGTCCAATTTAAATTTATTAACAATCCCTTGAAACTGAAGAGCCGTCTCTCAAGTAGAATAATGAAAATAAAAGTAACACCAGTGAAGTTATCTTTTGGAGCTGAAGCACATCTTGAAGATTCCCAAAGTAACGATACAACAGATGTAGAAATTCCAATAGGTGTAAATGTAGAAGTATCTACTTTTAACAATGACCCTAAGATTTGTGAATTACAACCTCAAGAACAATTTGGAAGAGAATATAAGCCCAATGACATACTTCTAATAAATGTCTATGCTCCTAACCACAAGTTATTAGCATATCTTATAGATTTTTATTCATATAGTAGCCATGCTGCTATGGATGATCCTCCATACCATGTTGGTTATACATATGTATTACCAAATATGTTTAAGCCATCCGAAGGTGTCCTAGAGTTACCAGTGACTTGTAATGTTAAACACAGGCCTCTGGGTACTGTGAATTTTGAATATTTAATTATACATCCCATGAAAGAAAAAATATGCGACTTAAAAGTTTCCTATGCTAAGCATTGGGACCCAACTTGGACTGGTTTAGAAGTTGGACATCGAGGTCTAGGAGCCAGTTTCAAAACTAAAGAGTAAGTAATGGCTAATCCTTAAAATATTATTTTTCATTTATCTTTAACTTATATTTAGTGTTTTCAAATTCTAAAATGTTTTATTTTCCGTGGATAATTGTCAGCAAACTTATCTAATTAAAGTATAATATGGTGAGTAAAATATGGCTTAAATTTGAAAGCCAGTTTAGCTTTAGCTTACTTTCACATATTATGCTAAATAACTTTACAATCAAAAATAAAGTGAAAATAGAAAATTATCTGAAACCACCACCAAAACCAGTGATGACATTTATTGTAACAAGTCATTGTGCATCATAGAAAGCATTATTCCTACTTCTGAAGAATGTTTAATTATTTATATAATATTATCTTGAATGTGTTCTATGATAAAACAATTTTCAGAGGAAATTCTATTCGTGAAAATACAATAGCTTCCCTAAAAAAAGCTGCAGCCAGTGGTGCTGACTTACTAGAATTTGATGTTCAGCTAAGTAAAGACATGATTCCAGTTATATATCATGACTTTCATGTATGTATTTCAATGAAAAGAAAAAGGGAAGTTGATTTTGCAGAAATGCTAGAATTACCTGTGAAGGACTTAACTTTGGAGCATCTGCAGAAACTTAAGGTATAACATTGTATAATGTAGGTAGAACATAATGTTTCTTGTTCTGTCATCCTGGTTATAATGTAATATATAGAGGGAAAAGTTAAAGAGGACTACATCATATTGGGGCTTGAACTGAAAGAGTGTCTACTAAAAGTTAAAGTATTAACTATACGCCAGTGCAAGGATTTCCGAATACTGTTCACTCTGTTTTCAGATCTTAACGATTCTTCCTCACCCATTTATCTTATAGAAAGATTTGAATTCCGTAGTGACACTCATTTTCTCAATCTACGTTCTTCACACAATTTATAACTGTCTACTCCTCTCCACCATCTTGGGTTTATGTCCAATTCTTTCACTGTTACAAATTGCCTGTTTACCTGTGAATAATAGCCACCAAATATGTCTGCAATTCTCAAACCCCTTGAGTAAAGCATGCCAATAATTACAGGGTAATTGACCCTCTGTCAATTTTTTTTTTTCGTTTGTAATTCAGGATGAACATTGTTGTCTTTTTAGTTGAAGATTTATTGGATTTAAAGAAAAAAAATATTTGATTTTTAAAATAAATAATTAGTTAATAGAACTTTAAGTGATCTCAGTACCAATTAAGACTAAATATTGTTTTCCTTGATTTATTTTTAAATTATTTCTATTTTGTAATAAATGCTTCTCATATCTATTTAATATCCTATTAGTTATAATCCAAGTATCCATTCTAAATTCTTTTTCATTTATTGATTTGCACAACTAATATCAAATGACCTTAAACAATGTAAGTCTGTCAGACCCCATGTCCATGCTAGTCTTACAAAAAATAAAGGTCCATAGTTAAAGGTTACTGATGGGATTGGTGCTACTATATCATTAAGGTTGGTGTTAACTTTCCAGTTGTAGTTGCAGTATCACAATCAATAAAAGCAGGGTATTAATTTATATTTTATGTAAATTCATATGTTGATATTTCCCTGTTCAATTGTGCCAGAATCTTATTCTTAGGTGCTATATTTATAATTTTAAATTAAGAAACAATGTGTATACTCTAAGACGGTCCTCCTTAACCCTACTCTACTTTAAAGTCCTTTTAGTGTTGTAAAATATTTTTTAATGTTTGGCATAGGTGTACCATTTAGTTGAAGGTCGGAACCATGAAATTCTATTTTTTGATGAAGATTTAGAAGAACATCAACCCTTTCCAACATTAGAAGACACTCTGAGAAGCATTGACTCACATGTGGGATTCAACATTGAATTAAAATGGACAATGGAGCTTAATGATGGTACATTTGAGCTGAACAATCCATTTGATATGAATGTTTATGTAGACAAGGTAAGTTTTTATTCCTTTTATTTTGAGACTAAGATGTTACATTATTATTTACTTGTACAATTCCCAAAATACAATGTCAAGGAAGGAACACAACAGATAGCTTAGAAAAATCTTATTTAAAACATCTAAGCATTTTTTTTTGTGTTATGCTCATTTTTTTTAAAAAAATTACAAATATTTCGCAATTTTACACAAAAATTTTAACAATTTTATTTAAATTGTTATGAAATCATTTTACATGTATAAATATGAACTTTATGAAAAAGCATATCACTATTGGTTTTGTTTTGAAGTAGCGCCCACAAATATGTATCATGTACTATACTTACTAATATATACAAATGAAATGCTGTTGTGTATTAGATATAATGATTATCATCAGCAACAGCAACAGCAAGCCATAAAATTACACAACTAGACATGGGCCTCTTCTATTATAGAGTGAATTAGCCTTTACCTGGTAAGAGCATAACCTAAAAATACATTTTATTTTTTACCATTTGTAATATATTATTTGCAATTTGTAAAATATCCACAGAAGTTCTTCTTCATCTGTCCGTAAAAGTACATTGCTAAATCATAAAAGTCCCATAAAAGTTATTGTTCAACAATAAAACAAACTCCTCCTCTTAAAACCTTGCAGTCTAGACATGAACAAAGTTATTGGACCAGATGGTATACCAGCGATAGTTCTAAAAGCTTGTACACAGCTTGGCAAGTGACTTGTTTTTTTTGTAGACGCGCTTGTTCCACCTCTTATTTAGGACTGGAATAGTGCCCAAATATTGGAAGCTAGCCAATGTAAAGCCTATGCTTAAAAAATGTAGCCGTGCCGACCCCGCCAACTATTCGTGACACCTCTGACATATGGTAGTATAGCAAGCACACGCTCGACTGTGGCCGGCTTCACTCGGTCACTGTGATGTAGGTGCGGGACCTGAAGCCAGTTCAGTTCAGTTTCATTCGTACAGTTTCAATTACCTGCATACCCTGCAAGATTATGGAGCGTATGTTAATAACCGTCCTTAACGTCGCCGAGTACCGGGACATACTTGTGTTTGAAGTCGAGTCTTTGCTTAACAGTCTCGGATTGCGGGCGACTAAATCTAGTCCAGTTCAATCCCCAAAAAACACAAGCTTGCGCGTTTACTGCTAAAAAGAACCCCTTTGTCGTATCTCCTCAGTTTCAAGGCACTCCCCTTGCTGCCTGAGCTAGCATCGGAGTCCTCAGTGTTGACATATCGAGTGACGTGCAGTTCTGTGGTCACTTGAAAGGGAAGGCCAAATTGGCCTCTAAAAAGCTTGGCGTGCTCAGTAGAGCGAGCATCGCTTGCAACTTTACAAAGCGCAAGTTCGGCCTCACATGGAATACTGTTCCCATCTCTGGGCCGGGGCACCCCAGTGCCAGCTCCTTCCACTTGACCGCATCCAGAGCAGAGCGGTTCGAATCGTCGACGACCGAGTTCTTTCTGATTGGCTCGATTCATTGGCACTGCGAAGAGATGTTGCATCCCTTTGCATTTTCTTTCACATCTACCATGGGGAGTGCTCTGAGGAATTGTTCGGATTAATTCCAGTCGCCAAATTTCACGAACGCACATCGCGTCAAAATTCACGATACCATCCTGAATATCTAGATGCTTGGCGGTCCACGACTGTGCGTTTTACTAGGAGTTTTCTTCCTCGTACAACTACTCTGTTGAATTGTTTACCACCGGCGATTTTTCCGGACCGATACGACTTAGGGACCTTCAAGAAAAGAGCTTACACCTTTCAAAAAGGCCGGCAACGCATCTGCAATTTCCCTGGTGTTGTGGTTGTTTATGGGCGGCGGTTGTCACTTACCATCAGGTGAGCCGCATGCTCGTTTGCCCCCTCTTCTATAAAAAAATCCTTGCGACATACGCAGAATAGATTGATCTTTTCAGTGACCTCTGGTACGGGCTTCGCTAAAATCCTGTTGTTACCTCGCTGTTACCTGGGGAACTTATAGTGTACACTCACATATTATATGCGAGGCCCTCGAGAACAATAGAGGAGCACATGCTGTTCTCTTAGATGTTTCAGAGGCTTTTGACAGGGTTTGACACGCTGGAATGGGACAGGAAAAAGTCCTTAATCCTGGCCTGATTGCCAGGATTAAGGACTTTTTGAGTGAACGGTTTCTCCAGTCGTCGTCGAGGGCTGGTCGTCCAATCCTATGGCGACAAGTGCCGGAGTTCCTAAGGGGTTTATTCTCCGAAAACCTCTTCCTGCTGGATATTTAATGATCTACTTATGCCCGGTATATATGGGTATGCAATCAACAGCATGTTGTAAATACCATATTAGCTGAATATTCGGGTTAGTTTGGAACAAATTCAATTCGAAAGAGAAGCTATGGTTAAGCGCGACGAATGAGGTGATGCCAATCTTGTGGGATTTAACGACCACAGAACGCAAGCGTGTCTCTTCAACGCTAAAAGAAGCCCCCTCACCATGATTTCTACTTTTCAGGGTGTAACTTTCCGAGGTCTATCACATTGGGGTTGAGATTTTTCGGACCCTCAACTATGGGAGGTTCATTAAGTCCAATCAAAGCAGCCGCAAGGCGCCTTTATTTGTTTGAAACAAATCTTGTCAACCTCGAGAAAGGCGCAGAGTAACCAGTCTAAATTCATGCTGATCGGCGGAGCTTTACCCCTTTGTTGTCGATATTTCACGCATTCGAACCAAACTATTTGTTTCGTCTCGTAATGTGTGTACAGCAAAGGCGTGGAAAAATGTCTTTCCATCCGATTTCAATTTGGACATCTTCAAGGCAAGAATAAATAGACTTTTGATTCGCTAAGACATTGCAATCCATTATCTAGTGCTTCATCACCACTTTCCACCAGGTTAGATTGTAGTCAAGCAAAAAGTTATAATAAATAAAAAAAGCCTCAATTGTGACACTAGGTAGGCGGATTGACAATCACAGTACCAGATGTTACACTAGCTCGTGATTTTTCAAGCTTACAGATGAAACTGTATAAGCCAAATAGGATAACAGCACTAACATCACAGAATAAAGGTGTGACACCTTTGACTCTACTCCCATCGCTAATCTGAGTATTTACGCCTGGCGTAAGCAGATAGTTATACTGTCCTCTATCAAATGTCGTTAAGTATTTTCCCACAACGCCTTTTGTTTGTTTCTCTCACACCGCAACCACACGGGAAAATGAAATATGTATAAAAGTATCTACTAAATAAAAATTGAAATCCCAACCAGACGTGAGCTCTTGTCAGGGGAGACAAAACGACCTAGGTAAAGGGGAAACGAAAAACAAACCGGTGAGCATTGAACGGTGAACAAGGCTTTGCGAGGCATTGGAATTAACCTCTTCGCAAAGAAACGTTAGTTAATTTCAGTCGGCACTTCACAGCATGGTGTGACTGTGACGGTCACCTTGTAAGCCAGGGTGTTATTCTTTGCCATTGTATTGTTTTCTTTATTATGTTAATGATTTTGTTATAACTTTTATTATTATTTTACCTTTTATATCTGTGCAGATATTGGAAGTTGTTTTAAAACATGCGGGTGAACGGCGAATTGTGTTTTCATGTTTCAATCCTGATATTTGTACCATGGTTCGCCAAAAACAGAATAAATATCCAGTTATGTTTTTGACTGTTGTAAGTAATTATTAGCAATATAAAATAAACACATAATTTTAGCTAACATTCTTTGTATAATAAATTAACTTGATTTTAATTAAAATTGATTTAGTGACGTCATTTTATTTTTCGAATTCTCAGCAAACCATTTCATTTGATACCCATATCAGGAAGTGTATAAAAAGTAACTAGTCCGCCATCTTAGGCACAGCTATATTGAATTTAGAATGACGTCACTTAGCTAACCATGCATTGTCATCCAAACTAAACGTGTATGCAAAATTTTACTTCAATCGGTTGCTGCTTTATAATTCAGTTGCAAGATTTTACCCAAACAAACTTCGAATCATTGCAAGTTAAATAAAAGCTTGTAAACATATTTAATTGATGAGTAAATGCTAGAACTGCTGTTTGCATGTATTATTATTATTAAAACGTGTTTTAAAAGATTATGATTTAATGTTGTAGGGTATCACTAACAAGTATCAGCCATACAGGGATCCCCGATGTTTAACTATTCCTGCTGCTGTTCAGAATGCTATTAGCTCTGATATTTTAGGAATAGTTGTTCATACAGAAGACTTGCTCAGAGATCCTACACAGGTTAGATATTTTTTTTATTATATATAAATACTTGACTCGCGGAACCCGGAAGGTACTCCTTAGGCTTACATAATAATTATTGTTGTAGACGAGTGTCGATAAGTGATGCATATAATTTTTTTATCATAATTTGTTTTAATTAATTGTGTAGTGTTAAAAGAAAAATCGAACTTCTTAAAACCAAAACACAGTAAAGTGTAAATAATATGATTGTAAATTAATGTTCATGACATTTTTAGATAAATAACATATCGATTTAAGGTGAACGCACATTTGTCAGCACCGTACGCGTCGCACGCGCCGTACGCGCCGCATTTTAGAATTCTTTGTATGAAATCATATGAACCTCGCACATTTGAGCCGCACCGTGCGTGCCATATTTTATAAAATGCGGTAGGTATCCGGATATTGGAACTTAGTGGATTTCCCACTAAACTGGTAGTTTCGACTACCCTCCTAATGTTGTTACAATTTTTTTTCAATAGTTGTAAAAAATGAAATATTGTTTACAGTGGCTAGTGTTTTTCTGGTGGTTTTGTAAAATAAGGTTTCAATTAGTGGTAAGATGATCATTCCACCTATTAACCCACTTACATGTTTCGAAATATATTTTTACTTAATTTCAGGAGTATTTACTTTTAATGTGTAGGCAAAATTGAGTCGTCAGACAAGACATCAAGAAGACAGAATAAATATCGTTTATCAGCATCTAATAATTCTTTAGATAACGTATACTATTCTCCATACAACTGCCTTTTTAAATTAATATTGTGAATCCAGAATTTTCTTCGAATTTTATTTTCTTCTTCCTCTGCCAATAAGCAGGCAATTACAAGATTTTTTTCCATAGTGATCCGAGCGATCAATGTCACTGTACCGTTTCACACCAGTGGTTAGAAAAAACTGCAAAACTTGTTGGCAATACTAAAGATTTGCATACGGCGCGTAAGTGCTAATGTGCAAGGCCATCAATAAATGCGGCGCGTACGACGCGTATGGTGCTGTTAAAAATGTGCGTTCAAAATTGGCACTAACTAAAACTAACTAAACTAACTAACTAAAAAACTGGTAATAGGGGGATCCACCCTATCACCACCGTTGATTCAACGCCCATACCTATCACTTACGATAGTTTTTTTTTTTTTTAGAAAAGATGGCTTTTTTCGTCCATCATGTAATACTATAGCTCTTACGTTACCATAGACCACATACATACCCTACGGCAAATTGTACAGAAGTCCGAAGAGTACAATTTGCCACTATGTCTGGCGTATGTGGACTATGAGAAAGCCTTTGATTCCGTCGAAATTTGGGCGGTGCTGCAGTCCCTTCAGCGGTGCCAAGTTGACTGTCGGTATATCGAAGTGCTGAAGTGTTTGTACAGTAGAGCTACGATGGCTATCCGAGTACAGAACCAGAGTACGAAACCTATCCAATTGCAGAGAGGTGTAAGACAGGGTGATGTTATATCCCCGAAACTCTTCACCGCTGCATTGGAAGACGTTTTCAAGCTTCTGGACTGGAAAGGATACGGTATTAACATCAATGGCGTGTACATCACTCACCTTCGATTTGCCGACGATATAGTCCTTATGGCAGAATCGTTGGAGGACCTAAGCACTATGCTCAATGACCTCAGTAGTGTCTCCCAACGGATAGGTCTTAAGATGAACATGGACAAAACAAAGATTATGTTTAATGTCCATGTCACACCTATGCCGGTAGTTGTTGGGAGCACTAAGGTCGAAGTTGTTGACGAGTATGTTTACCTGGGACAAATAGTCCGACTAGGTAAGTCCAACTTCGACCGAGAGGTCAATCGACGGATTCAACTCGGCTGGGCAGCGTTCGGGAAACTACGACACATCTTCTCGTTAGACGTACCTCAAAACCTTAAAACAAAATTGTACAACCAGTGCGTGTTGCCAGTGATGACTTACGGAACTGAGACGTGGTCCTTCACTTCTGGCCGTATGAGGAAGCTCAAGGTCGCTCAGCGAGCTATGGAGAGGGCTATGCTCGGAGTTTCTCTGCGTGATAAACTTAGGAATAAGGATATCCGCAGTAGAACCAGAGTAACCGACATAGCCCAACGGATTAGTAAGCTGAAGTGGCAGTGGACCGGCCATATAGCTCGAAGAACCGACAACCGATGGGAAAGAAAAGTTCTCGAGTGGCAGCCTCGTACCGGTAGGCGAAGTGTAGGGCGACCCCCCACGAGATGGCGTGACGACCTGGTAAGACATGCAGGAAGTCGATGGATGCAGGTGGCTCGGGACCGTGCTTTGTGGCATTCCTTGGGGGAGGCCTATGTTCAGCAGTGGACTTGTGAAGGGCTGTAATGATGATGATGAGCTCTTACGACTTCCACGAGAATTCAATATGCATTCTTGAAAAGACCCACATCTAGCGATGATAATAGAAATATAAATTCTCAATAATACAAATAAAACATAGAAGTACATCTGGGGTCGACGAATTGTATTGATATTTATTATTTCCCAGTTGTTCTGATAATCAATGTTTGTGCTGTGTGTACTTTGATACTCTCTATATAATAGAGTCTATATGCTATGATGTGAAAGTTAAAATTTAGAAAACTGCAGTCAAATGTCGTAAAATATTTTATAGTCTCGCGAAGTTACGTAAATAACAAAGGGGGAAGGGAAATATTTCGTTTTATTTCTCTTTCTTTGTTGGTCTGAGTGTATTATTTTAAAATGTGTCGAAGTAAAATTAGATCGAAATAATTCGCTTTCATAATGAAAGTAATCAATTAATAATATACCATTCTAGACCAAGTTAAATTGTTTATGTGTTAATAATCTTATAGCAAAGTTTATGAAAAACATTGAGAACACAAGTTTAAGAAATAAATACTTAAGAAAAGAAACCAGGAAGCTTCATTAGTGCGGAAAAAGTTCGAGTTTAGGAATAGTTTTAGCTAAAGTCAGTAGGTACCTACATATTAAGACTTTTTTAAAAAATCCGAATCATTCAGGTTTTTTTAAAAATAAATACCAAGAAACCCATTTTCAACACGCTTACTGCTAATATATATTATTTTATAAGCTTATAAGTGTATAATAATAGCAGTATTTTGTTATTATTGTCTATTTGCCAATTTAGTTTTGATGCTTATACTTTCATGGCCATTCAGTGACCTTTCATTGTTTTACACGTGCAGACAATTGACGTTTAGTGCTACAATCATGTGTAGGTAGGTAGGTAGGTAGGTAGTAAGTACGTAACGTACGCAATGAAGCAAAAATATATTTCATAGGAAAAGAAATGTACCTACTAAAATTGTTTAAATGTGTAATGAAATTAATCAAAAGCTAATAACAAGATAAACTAGTACTTAAGTATTTCAACAGCTACTTATTTTATGTTCTTGGCAATTCTACGCTCCTAGATACTATTATTAGTTCAGTCACGTGAATTTACTTTATCTGCTCCGAGGCCAATGAATGCATGAATGTAAAATGAGAATTGCGAAAATACGTACATTATAAAATCAACAAAACAGACTTCAGGGTCGTTTATCAGAATTTTAAATTTTTTAAGTATACCTTGTTTTTTTTAACTATTTTAAACCAGTACTTGACTACTATCCTACCTGATGGTAAGTGATAATGTAGCTGAAGAGGGTAAAGCACACTGACTTATCTTAACAAAAACCTATTCACTCTTGCCTTGAAGGTACCCACAATGCAATCGCATGAAAATATAGATCCTGGCAAATTATTCTAATCCTTTGTAGAACGCATGACGAACGATGAAGCTAACCGTTTTTGTTTCGAATGCGCGGTAAGTGGACAACGAAGTGGTGGAGACTGACTAAGCGTGGTTTTCCGATAAGGGAAGAGAAAACGAAGAATTAAGTTATGCAGTTCTTGCACACATTTTCCAAAATGTATCCTGGAGAAACCTAAATGCTGGCTACTTTGCCCCTTAGTTTGAGACTTTTGATATTGGTTTTAACCAGATTCGGATCACCAATAAGCCTCTTTACATGCCTTTCCATTGAGTCCAAAGCTGCAGGGTTGCAAATAACTAGTATAAACTTCAACTGCTTGAAACTGGACTCTCATTCCATACACCTAGAATTGTACGTCCCATAGTCTAATCAATATTATCATCTAATATATCTAAGAGCTTGGGAGAGGTGCAACCCCTGCAATGGATGATTGTGGGCTGAAGAAGAAGAAGAATCAAGATGGGCACGTCACTAGTGGCTATACATAATAGGCTACTCTGAAGCTTTGATTTTATAAAAACAGTTTAATAGTTGAAATTGGTTTATGTTACATTTTAATTATGTTTCTAATGACATGTAGTCGATATAAATTTTTGCATCATGTCTACATGGGGGAAGCCCATGAAATAAATTTGTTGAAACAGTTACAGTGTGAGCAACCTCTTTGGTCAGTTTTAATTCTCTAAAAACTCAGTGTGACCTACGTATTGATGTACGTATTATACGCTCGAATAAAATGTTTATTTGACGAGAATAATGTGCTTCTTTTTTTCTCTTTGTCTTTAGCGTACTTATGTTATTGTTAGAATGTGCCAAACATGCATCGTGAACAATCTACAGCAAACAACTCATTTTAAATGTAAGAATTGTTGCATTTCAGGTGAAATTAGCAACTGACGCCGGACTAGTAATTTTTTGTTGGGGCGATGATAATAATGATAAAAATACCATCATAAAACTCAAGGAGATGGGTTTACATGCTGTGATTTACGACAAACTAGATCAATACACAACCAAAGAAGTTAAGGTACATCACATATTTTCAAATATTTTTTGATTATAATTAGATATTTTAGTTACATTTACATTCACTTTATTTTAAAGCTAGTTTTCTTTTATACTAAGCACATTTACTATGCTTTGTTTGAGTTAAGTTTTGGCGCTAACAGGAAAGCATATTCTTGGTGGAGGCTCGGGAGTCGCAGCGAGATTTTATAAAACTGGCTGCAAGTGAAGAAATACCGGCTTCTGGAACTTCATCTACATCACAAAATATTCATGATCCTGAACATCGAGCATTCCTAGACCTTTCCCTGCGCAACAATTTACAAGAACATTCCACCGTTACGTCATTAGAATCTCTTGCATCTTCCATTGATCTTAAGGACGATTTAAGTGAAAGAAATTTGAAACGCAACAGGGATATAATTATGAGCATAGATAAGGAATCCCAAGTAAAAGAACAGAGACATTCTTTTAAAGGTATTTTTCCGGCTGGAGACACCATAATGGGATCTCCAAAAAAATTGCGTAGAGATTGTGATTAGCTAAATATTTAATAATCGTATTTTTATCAATCATAAAATGTTACCTAATATTTCTAAAAAAACATTTGCTCAAATTTTAGTAATCTTAGTGCAACATATTTTTATTTCGTCATAATATGTAATTATTATTTCTTATCATTTTTGTGTTTCTAATTAAGCTGATAATACAATGATATCTTTTATGTTGTTGCTGATATGGTACTTATTAAAAATAACTATTAATTCATGATAATGGTCGACAGGCTAAAATTGTTATTCAGAAAATTCTTTTTAGTACCTACCTATATAAAATTCATATTATGTTATTAATAAATATATCTCATATTAAAAGAAAAACATTGTACATTTCTAGTGTCGTCGTAGTGTTATTTTCATCAAGCGGACTACACGCTGCTTCCGTCTCTAGCCTAGCTGGAGATGTTATATTTTTTTTTAAATTAGCGAGATATCGGAGACAAACTTTTAAGACCTTATTTTTATTCCCACGCAATTCGCTTCTAACCACACCCACGGAATAAGATGGAGTAGTGCGCTTTGCGTGCTTATATGCTGCCACCTCCAGCTACCTAATAGTACTCCAGTCCTTTTTCAACTGTGTAACTGTTTTAATAGAGACGGGGTCTGTGTTCTAGGTGTAAAAAGCGAGATTACCACCGTCTATGATTAATACTGGTCTTACATGTTTAAAATTATTGCATATTTGCGTGTATAAATATGTATAAACGTCACTACATGTTGCTACTATTAACTACACTACACGAGCAATGAGCGCAACACATGCATTCTCTATTTTTTTTTTAGAGATTTAAGAGAGAAATCAGCGTTTGATCTCGGTGTTGTCAGAAAAAAATTATATGATAATGTAAAAGAAAACATCGCACTGATATAACATACATTAAATTTAATAGTAAACAAGTTGAGGACATGATTTAATTAAAAAAATCTTCACTATATTAGCATGTGCACGGAATATTAAAAACAAGGAGGAAGCGCAAAGTTGGGCGGGGCACGCATGCCATTGCCACTAATGTGTACTTATAACGTCACGAATGATATATACCTACGTAAATGTGCAGTTTATGCAATATTGCAATGCAAGACTGAATTATATATTAATAACGGGGGTAGGTATTTGTAGTACCGTATATATACATATATAGTGTATGTCTGATATCGAAATAACTACCTTTTATCGAGCTCAGGGGGTTATTTGCACGCCTTTAAGTCATAAACCGTAAAAACTTCACGAACATATAGTGTATCTAGACTATATTTTATCTGAAAACCCCGGAGTATTTTTATTGAAATACAAAAATTGATAAAATAAATGGTATGTAATTGATAAATATTTCAAAAATCTGAATGACACCACATTAATATAGTTCCCCCTCCCCCCATTCGAAGCCGGGGCGAGACGTTAGTTTTCAATACCTTTTTATTTATTTTTTCAATTTTGTTTAGTTACTTATTTTATTTACATACTCTAATAACGATTAAGGGACTAACCACACTTATTCAGCTCAATTCAGATTTTGTCATAGAAAACGCCAGTTTTGTATGGAGATGCTTACGCATCCGTTCAGTTCCGCGTCTATTCAGCTTTCGCGGCAAACAGGTATAAAATAAGGACAAGTGAGTTTCTATCATACGCACGCTAACGCCTGTTCCACCGCATTCAGCACTGTTCCGCCACGTTTAGCGCTGTTCTGCCATGTTCAGTGCTGTTCCGCCGCATACAGCGCTGTACGCGAGCTGTTCTCGACGGCAAGTAGCGATTTGCTTTGGTTGATACATTCTATTTGCAATAATTTCGCGTACAATCAACGAGCGAATGTGTAAACAGAAATTACTTTGTATTTTGTTTTTGTAACCCTAGTCGCAATAGCTCGGCAATTTCGTTAAAATTTTGAATATTTATCCGAAAATGCTCTTTAAATTTAATATTGTTTTCTTTTAATTTTGGGTATCAATGTCGCGATTCTCTAACCAAACTTCTATTTCTCCAAAGGGACATCCTTTGGAGAAATAAAAATTTGGTTAGAGAATATTTAATAGAGAGACCCATTGTCGTTTGCGTTTATTATGTTCCAGTAAACAAAGTTTTAATTTCAGTATTTTGTGCTATTATAACTTCAAATATTTTAATTACAAAGACGAGTATAGGTATGTAAGTAGGTACTTGGGTAGTGAATTAAATTTCAATTAAGTTTTTTAATAAAGTATTTAAGTATTACTTCTGTAGTCAAATTATTACTTAATTATTTTTTCGGTAAAGTACCTACCGAACAAAAGATGATATTATCATCATAGTAGGAACGACGTTTTGCCATTATAATTTATCAAATAGATAGGTAATATACATATATATTATTCTTAAATTACATTTAAAAAATTTCAACTATTTTATCCTACAATTTAATATACTAAACACTAAACAAAAACTATTTCGACGAGTATTTCAACAAGTATTTACAAAAAATTATTTACGGAAACAGCCTTAAAAAAACTTTAACATTCAATCGTATAGAGCGCGCTAGCCCCGACTGCGATGTACCCCTGGGGTAGCTCGCCATTGTAGATAATTATTTCACGCAGGTAGCAAGAGTGACAGAGGCCTGCTTTTACACTCTTACGATGCTGTAGGCGGCTGACAGAAGCCGAACTATAAGTGTAACCAAAATCATCCAGCGAAACGCGAATGGAGCTGAATAAATGTAGTTACTCCTTAAACATCGATAGGTTTATCTTGTAATATTATGTCATCCTAGTAGCAGGAAATGTACGGCAAAGTAAACATAAAGCTGATGAGCATTGTTATTATAATAGCGTGTAGTTACTGCAACAACTAGCGTCGAGTAACACATTTGTACATCAATCTTTGGCTCTTTTTGGATATAATGCTATCCTATTTAAAGAACTTATGATAAGCTTTTAAAATGACCACGGCATTAGGTACTGCGACATCTCACGTTAAATAGTTAAATTTGTTCGTCAACCCTGAAAGTTTCTAGATTAAAAGAAATATGATCTCAAATTATAACAACATATGGTTCGTACTCAAGCTGATGATGGCAAGCAAATATAAAGCATTTCTCTAATATTTTCCATTACCCAATCACGCGAACAAATTAATAAAATGTTGCACAACTCTCGGTACACATTTCTTTCCTTGTTAGACCTTAGAGACACTGGTTCTAGTATAAATTATAAACTTTGTCACTTGCTCTTGTTTTTAATATTCCGTGAGCATGTGAATGTTTAATTCTTAACGTTGGTTTTCTTATTTTTAATTTATCATAAATTCAGTAATTGAGTATTATTATACTAAGCTTAAAATTAAAAGCTACGAGTTGTCATCCGTCCAGGTTTCCCCAGATTTGGTCTGGTGTAATTGCGTAAATTTAATATAAGCGCCCAAGAGTATGTTGTTTCTGACCCGATGAATGATCAGGAATGAAATTAAAATAAACTAAACTCATAACTTTAAACTCTAAACTTAAAACAACAGATACCTGTTGAAAAGGAAGACATTTTAGCGTTCTTCATCTCTTTTTTATATTAGAATGCGCGGGAACAAACGCGCCACCTCGAGCATTACGTACAGGCTGTCGAACAACCATCGTGTCCCCGTATTGTAGAGTATATTATAGGACGGCTTGATATTCTCCAGTGTCCTATTCTCCTGCTTATTGAATTATCTGCCGTTTTTTCATCTCCCAGCCTTCTTCCGTGACACCATCTATTTGCAGGTGATGAAGTCGGTGATTTACAATCTCTTGCATCCCACACGCAAAATACACGTTTAGACGTGGGTTTGCGGAAAATAGCCCGTCGTAAACTAAACCAAACCTCTTGCATCCAACCATGTCCTTAATCAAGGCTAAGAACAAGATCGTGTCCACTACAGCAATGCGGTCACGACGCAACTTAGCCAAAGCCGAGCAACTCTTTAGGTAATATTGCGCCGTGTCCACGTCGCTACCACAGTGGTGACACTCGGTTGTCTGCTCTCTTCCGGCTGAGATACTTATCAAAGAACCCATGTATAGTAAAAACCTGCTCCAGCCGGAAGATCAATGACTTGTGCCGCCTGTTCTTTTGGTCTAACGGAACCGGACAAACTGTCTCGTAGTTCTGCTTCCTGTCCTCAGGTGGGATAGTCTCTCTTTCCAACTACTGCATAATAGTATATACAGAGTGTATATATTATTAAGCAGTGTTAGTAGTAGCAGAATTCATTTATAGAACCTAAATTTTTATAATTACTAAAGTCTTCGTAGACGATTTGCATTTGTTAGTTTGATGCCAAATATAAGAGTGTTCCTATTTATTATTGTTACCTTAGAAAATGAATATTGTAAAATTGATTAAGTAACTCGTAATTACATAAATATTTCATTTGATTTGATGTAGTTTAGTTTATGTTGATATTGTCAAGTATTGCTAAATAAAACTACGAACAAAATAAAATAGAAGAATATAAAATTAAAACTGTTTACTAAGTCATTTATACCATTTAAAACAATGTTTACAAATTACTACCAACAAAAATAAATTCATATAATTTTTTTTGTGAAATATTTTTCCACCATGAACTCTACAAAATGTCAGGGGCTTTGTGAAGATTTTTGCAGCACTAACAGGCAGCCCTATATTTAAAACAAATATATTATTTATGTGATTAGAATAATTGTAATGTGGCAGCCACACTGTGGCTTGAAAACAAAGTTAGGTACCAACTTGTATTGTTATCTGTGATGAAGCACAATTGCGAAAACTTAAATCGTTTGCTTAAGCTAGACTGAATTTAATATATAAAAATAAATTTTTTGTTTGTTCGTAGTTTATGCGCTGCCATACCGGTAATCAAATTGCGCTAAAACTGTCAACTTATTGCTTGCACTTGTGCGAAGGTTATAGGCAAAGCACAATTAATTGTAGTAGGTAGCGCGCGTATAGTGACAACAAATTTATTTGAAAATTATATGTATATCATTCAACATCAATGAATGTATGATCATTCCTAATTAAACAATACAAATCTTTCAAATTTGAAACGATATTTCCACAACTATTTCTTCTGCGGCAGCAACGCGCCGGGTACCAGCCAGTAAAGAATGTAAAATAAACTCTCCGGTGTTTAGACATTTTTATGTGGTCGTTTCTTATATTCACAATGAAAATGTTTCATAATTAATTAAGATATATAATAAATTGCAGCCGCACCTGTGAACGCCAATAAAACGTGGAAGTATTAATTTAAGGGAATGAAGCGAGCAACATGGCACAAGATTTCAAATACACTTGTACATTGAAACTTCGTCGCTGAACAGATTATTATATATTTTTTTATAGAATAAGGGTAACAAACGAGCACACAGTCCACTTGAAGGTAAGTGGATGCCTCCTGTTACCAAAAGTCGCGAATACTCCGTAGACAGCGTAATATACTTATAGAGCAACCACGCTCACTCGACCCCGTCGACCCAAACGTCGCAAGCATACCAACATTGACCCTACACCCACACCATATGGGGCAAACACAAGTTCAGCACACACCGTACACCCGCGTACCTGGGCGGTTCTCACCGCCTAGAACATCGACCGACACGCGCTAACCAGTCAGAGGCGAGATAGCTTAAAAACCTCAACAGAGGGGACATAATAAACCAACATCATCCTCATCTTCATTGCCTTTCCCTTTTTACATAGCTAATAGGCCGCGAGCCCTGTATCACAAAGCTATAAGAGCCGCCTTATAGGCTAACAGCTCCAATGTCACAGAAAATAGTCGTTGAAGGGTCCTTTGAGCTTGGTGGTCCCGGGGCACTGCCCCGCCTAGCCCAAAGGTAACTACGCCACTGCTTCCAATTTTTATTTTATTAGTCAACAATAGGCACGTTACTTACTTTTTTAATCAATAAGACTAATAATTCCAATGTTGTTTTTAATTTATAATTATAGGTATAAAATTATAGGGTACATAATTTAATTAAAAATTATTAACAGTTTTAAAAAAAAGTGATATTAAATTAATATTTTTGCTGCAAAAAATATCTATTTTCTCTATGCTGTACTTTACTTTAGCTTTCGTGTATCTACAATAACTTAGTACGTACATATCCCGACATAACAAGTGTGCAGTTCACAGGCGGTAGAAGTGAAATCTTCAAAAAATTGCTTTTTAATAGCGGTAGGTGGCGGTACTTCATTCTATAGGTAAAGCACTGACCTTTATATAAACAAGTATGCTGGACTGGTTATATACCGCGAATAATGAGGCGATTTGATTTTCGCCATGTTGGCGCTGATATCAGTAGTGAGCGTCCACAGAACTAATAAAATAAATGGGATAGTATGACAAAATATATCTCGTATATCGACGCTTCGTTAGTCTATATACATTTTTCTTCGTAATTACAGAACGGTTTTGTTCCGGAATTCACCCTTGGGTATGTAATTAATTCGAGATGTTTAAATGCTAAATGAGTAGAAAAAACTGGACTATGTATTGAATTTATTGTTAAATTATTCATTTGGTCCTTGTACTATAGAAAATCAATCGGCTGCCAAAATATTCTATACTTAATGCCTATTACAACAATTTAGAATTTTATAAACTTTAAATTACATTAAAGAATAACTACCATACCACATATTATTGATGTCATAAACATATTGCTTCGGACGCCAATTCACAAGTTTTATGCTTTTTAGTCACAGTTTTAGTATAGAGCCCAAGTATAGAGTTAAACCTGTAAATTAATAAATATTTGACATTTATCTATTGTCATCTACTTCATCGTTGTAAACAGATATGGGTAGAAAAAAACATCGATAAGTATTATCGACAAAGAACTCTACAACCCTATTGAATTTTATTGTTTATCAAAAATCGGTAATATGTAGCCAAATCATGTTAGTAATTACGTTTAATAAGATAAGTGACAGATTTTTAAGTGCATATATCAAATAGTTTAATTTTTTTTAATATTACTTGTAAATTCACTTGTTTGTAAAACGTTACCACACTCCCCTTCTGGTAACGAGTTTTACAAATCACGCACACTCGTTGTTACTAAAAATACTTATTATTATATTACTAACATGGAACATAACCGAACATGCACAATATAAACTATTTTCCTCTTAAAACACTTGAGAGACGTTTTGAACAAGACAACGGTCATTTGCATATTATGTCAAATTTAGTTGCCAGTACACTTAAAGACGGCGCGTCGCTTCAAATAGGCACAAACATTTTTAGTATGTAATATAGAGGTCAGTGAGGTAAAGTAATTTTTATCGAACAAAAAGTGATTGACCCTCAAGGTGGTTAGTAAAATAGACGCTAGATGGCCTAAACACGACTAAGTTATTTGTTTAATAAATAAATTTGTTTATTTTTTAAATATTTATATTAACCATCTTTAAATAGAAACTAGATAATAGGAAACACTGTATACCTTATGTATTCTATCTCATTCTCTTACGGGCTAAAATCCTATAGATGTATGTGCATGTCTCTGTAGTTTCGCATTTTCGTTTCATGGAGTTTCAAATCACAGCGTTTCTAAAGAAGATTTTACTAAAAAAAAAAGGTGAATAAAAAATAGTTGTAACAAAAATAAAATAATTATCATTATTGTTAAATAGGCAGAAAAACAGTGTTTGCTTAGCATAATACAATCTCCATTGATCGCATGGCGTGATTTATTTGAATACGAATATGAGAAGCAGTGTGAAACGACTATAAATGGAAATAATGAAATCATGCGCCGACAGTAACTGCTATAGGCGAAATAAACTCGTACGCAGCGTAATTGATAAGCCACGCCCACGACAGCTCAATTTGCATTGGGTCATTTTGTGGGGTTGCTTCCATGTTTTACTTCAAAATGCTTCCATGTTTTACTTCAAAATGCTTCCATGTTTTACTTGGGTTCACCGAGAGTTCGCCCTCAAGAGTCCGAATCTATCATATTTATCTTGAAACTATCTTATCGATTGTCAATCATAACATCATACTGAAAAATGAATTCACGATAGCAAAACACCAAAAAAAAAATAAGCAGGTCACTTATCATTAGCTTGGCCCTACCACACTTGCTTTAATGACTTAGAAGGTATAAATATACTTTTTGCTTCCATTAGCTTTATTGCAGTTTTTTTGCGATCTCATTTTCTTACAATTTTTATTAAAGATATACCTTCATAACATTTCAGTCTGTGATACATATTAAATATTATTATTGTATAATATCCTTAGGCATTATCTTTTGTGATTTTCATTCTGATAACTACTTAGTGCAATAAATATAAATGGCCGTAACCAAAGTTATTTTATTATTCATGTTTGGAGATTTTAAATATTATATATAATCTATAGAACGTGTAACAAAAACCCCGTGGTTCCCTTTAAGTGCGTTGTCAGAGTCAGTATTCAAACGTAAAGAAATAACTATTTTTCAAAAAACTTGAACATAAAAAAAAATATAATAAAATAAAAAATAATTTGCAAAGTGTATGTGGTTTTATTACCTCTAACTGACACAAGCATCGATGAAGGGGGTTCTTTCACACTCCTATTCTCCGGATAATGCAGAGGTAATAAAACAACATACAATTCGTAAATGATTTTTTTATTAAAGTATTTTTTTATTGTTCAAGTTTAAAAAAAAGAAGATATTTCTTTACGTTTTAATACTGACTGATTACGCACTTAACGAGAACCACAGAGTTTTTTTACATGTTGTATATTAATATATAAATAATATTTGTGTGACATGTCTGTACCTAAAGGATTCATGTACTTCAAGAAATTAAGGTAACACGCTGGTAAAAACAATAATACAGTATTTTTAAACTATTGAACTATCCCCACAAACAATTGTGGAGTTTATGTGAGATTTATCAACCACATGTATTATTCAGGCTCAGAACCATGCTTTATGGCATTCCTTGGAGAGGTCTATGTTCAGCAACGGCCTTGTGAAGAGCTGCAATGGTGATGATGTTATTGATAAAAAATATTCAGAGAATTAAAATAAATATCTTTATTTCTAATAAGTATATTTTTATATTAACACTTAGGTACATGAATGTGTTGAGGATTACAAATAATGACTAAAAAATTAAGTACTTTGATTATATACGTAGGACGGAATGTTAATATAATCACAATAAATGATTACCAAATACTTAAGTACAACAAAGAATATAATATTAAATATAACATCATTTTTTTAACCTTATATCTAAACAACATATCGTATTTATTACAATAATTTTTATGCACATTTTTGAAGAATAATATGAAACTCAATGTTTACTGTAGAAGTAAAAATGTTTTTTCAAGGCACCAGCGCCTACTTGGCACAAACTTCTAAATTAGTGTAAAATATGTATAACTTATAGCCGACATTCCTTGTGAATTTGATTTATACATACTTACATTCATATACTTATTACAGTTTTCCTTTAAATATACATTAAAAATAAGGCCTTTTCTTTTTATATATTACAAATCTATAGGTACTGAACAAAATTTACAACTGCCACCGACCCCACTAGCAAACCGATCCAGCAAATAAAAATGGCACACTGTATAAACTGTTCATTACTTTTCAATATTTCGGTGAAAAAAACTTAAAGCTAACCTAAAGGACTGAAGGTTGTGTTAATATGATATTTAACTTTTAAATGGCGCTAGGGAGCCGATGCTCCAAAAAATATTTTAAAAATTTGAAATCTGATATGCGAGCAATTGTAATGAAGAATTACCTAATAGATTTTGCAAATTTGCCTTTAACTAAAACACTTGCGATCCAAACATTTTGAGCACAATTTATAAAACACTACATTAAAAATGCCATTAATGCGTTTAAGAAAAAGTGAACCCCATATTCTCGAGCTTTCACTCACATTCCCTATTATTTCATTTTTATTTTCAAATACTGATACATAAAATTCACATAAAGGAGCTTAAATTATTATTTTCAGGATGTTTTGCAAATAGCGACGTATAACTCATGGGCCAGCATGGAACATGCTTCGATGTGCGATTATTTTTATGATGTATCTTGAGAAATGTTAAAACGTTTTTAACAAATATTATTACATTAAAATGTAGGATCTCATTATGACAATCATGGTTATCGCTTAGTATAAACACGAGAAGTCCAATTGTTGACATTAATCCTCACACGGTAATATGGTAATCGGTATAATACATTATGTATTATATTATTCACATTGAATGTTAGCTTTGGCTTATTAAAACATTTAAATATTGGTTTACATATAATTCTGTAAAACATGACATTTAATAGTTTTGTAAATCTGGAATAAAAAATAATTCTCTCGAGACTAGTATTATAAGTAAAGTCTAAAATCAACAATTTAATACTTTTTACAAATAAATTACTTCAGAACTTTTGCTATTCAAATTGCAAGCTACTTGTAAACAATTTGTGCGTACATACAATGCTGTTATTACTACCTGCTAAATAAGTTAATGTAACGATGAGTTAACACATTGCAATATAAGATTTTGTTTAAAGTTTTGCACTAATATTCTTTTTAATAATATGTAAAAATAAACATAATATTAATACTATCGAGAACAAAAAATTAGTAAAGTAGACGTGTAGATTGAAAAATGGTGTGATAGATATTTAATTAACAATTATGGTCACTTCGATGTAGTACACGATGCAAATACGAGTGTACTAATCAGCAAATGATTTTTATTTGTACAACCGATGCACGCGGGTGCGTGCGTGAGTGTGAGTTTCGTGGTGAGCAAAAGCGGATTGTTTAAGGGTGCGAAGGTTTCTCCTCGCAAAACATGGCAGACAGTTCTGTATCGTGAAAAGAAAGCCATAGGGCTGCTCCACTACACGGTCCGCCACGCTGGTGCCCCGTGTTGCTCTATACTTGTTAATATTGCGTACTTTTGTATTTAAAAAAAGATTAGTGATGTCTTTTCTTGTAAATTGTGAAACATTACTTGACATCCATATGAATGTCTTGAAATCGCATATTTCTATCAAGAAAAGCCTGAATACGATTATTATTAAAATATCTTTGCTTGGTTTCTAATTAAATTGATTTACAGTAACCCTTTCGTTGATCATTACATTGCTAAGAGCGACTGAATTCTTCAATCTTAGTTTAATTTGGATTAATAATTACTTTGTGCGGGGCAGCTCCGTCAATTTGAGGACTAAACAACAGTAATTTAAGCTACGCTACTAAGACAGTTTTTTCATTAATATTTTTTTATCGAATTCACGACGACGAGAAACAAACAATGTTTGATTTGAAAATTGGCTTCATGTTTGGTTGGTTTAAAATGTCGCAAACTTTTGAGCCTCCTGTATGACATGGTATTTAGAACTGCTGCTTAGAAAATAAAAAATAAAAAGGTGTTTAGAATAATCTTATATACCTATAAACATTACATTTTATATAAAACAATAATGTAAAAACGACACCTTAAAGAAGTTTACACAGCATATTGCTTTATTATTTTATAATTTTCAGGGTGCTTTAGGAACAGCGAAAGTACATCGTAGGGTAGTAATAATTATAGTGCGCAAAATATAACTTAACATTTTTACCTACATGTAAAATACAATATACTTACTAGGCTTTAATTCTTGAATAACGTTGAATCTTATACTGCCTAATGTTTTACTTGTAACGACATACCTTGTAGTATAATTCGTAAATATTTGATATGTATGCATTAACTTTTGGACGGACTTTTAATATCTCTTAATAATATTGATTATTTTGATTAGGTAGCATAAAAAACTTAACAATTCCTGCAGGCGGTTTCGTTTTAAGGTGTCCCTCGATAAATTGACAAGGGCATACATATTTATCGCCATGGCGTCCTGGTACAAAGCTGCTAAGGTGTAACCTGTTTTTGATGGCATGTGCTCCCCACCTTCCTGCATATCGTAAAAACAGAAGCGTAGCTCTTTCCTGTATAAAAACATACCTCATAGTTGTTATATGATATCTTCTTGTATATTTTGAAATAGGATTTGTTAAGCGGAATGTATATTAGTCAATCGAGACCGCGGCGTTTGAGCCAATCGTTGCACGGCGGGCAACAGGCGCGCGTATCTTTAGGTTCTTTATTCCGCAAAATTTCTTCAACATATTGACAAGGACAAAGCGCGAGCGAAAGATGTCGTGGAGCCGCGGGATTTCCGCCTTCCTCGTCAAGAGTCCAGTACAGCCGGCGCCGCAAGAAGTCCTTGCCCCACCGTTGTAGATACCGCAGATACACTTGTTCTGCCATATCCTGCACATTTATGTACCTTGCTTACCCATGAAAGACTACTATAAAATACATATCGATCACCAAATACATGTTATCTCTCAACCATTAGCTGTTAATAAAATTAGTAGAAAATATTGTTATTTATTATTAGAACAATTAAACTCTTGTTATATTAAATAATATTTAATAATAAAGCTTTAATATTTACAAATAAAAATACGTTTTATTTAAATAATAACTTTTAGTAATTGTGTTATTTATTATCTATGATTAAATGTACCCCAAAAATAAATATAATATAGTTATGTACAGTATTAAAAATGTACAAAATATTTTGCTAATTTGCCGGTGCTAATCTTGGCGTCTAAGATGTCAAATATATTATATAATTCATTAATTACAAAAGCCCTTTCAAAGCCTTTCAAAAGTTCACTGCTAAACATTCACCATAGATGCCACGTTTGGCAGGCGGATTGGCAATCACGGTTTTACTTAACATTATACAGAAGGTATTGCTGTCTGTTCCCTCCATCTCCTCTTACGATAACCGCGGGTTTTTTTTAGAAGTGTGTATTCTCTGAAGCCGCCATTACACATCAGACGAAAAAACTAGCAAATCATTTTATATTATTTATATGTATATCAATTTAACTTCATATACACAGTAAGCTATAAAGGTGAACTTAATGGAGGCATTCTCTATCAAACTACTTTAGAGTGTTAATGACTATATAGCAATATTTTAGACAGATAAGAAGATAATTAGTATGTATTTTGGTAGTTACCAAATACATACTAATTACCACTATACAAAGATAAAAGGCTAAGAAATTACAATGTTACTAATGATCTGTTTAATACCATATCCTTTATTCATTCACTAAACACTGAAAAACATGGACACAATATAAACATGTATATTGCGATTCAAATAAGAATAGGAACGTCAATGACCGCGATCTGTCAACTGTCACTTGAAAAGTACGGCTAGAAAATAGATTTTCTACTTTTATATTTATTCAACTGAGTCTAAGCATAACCAAATCGATTGAAGTCATTAGTTTTAAAAATAATTTAAAACTGATTTTTTTTTATATTTTCATGGTTGGCAACATTTCGCCAAAAAGCAAATTAATAAATAAAATAATTAATTAAATTAATTATTGAAGTGTGGATTTCGATTAAAACTTTTTCTTTCATCCTTTTTTTGTATTTATTTGTAAATAAATATTATTTAAAAAATATCTGTTTAGCTGACTCTATTTAGGTTTGAATTGATAGCTATGACGTCACAATATGGCGCCACGCCGGTCCTATTCTTATTTGAATCACATAGTAAGCCAGAGTGAACACAGTATAGGATAAACGGAGTAAGTAAAAAAATTCAAAAATTCCGCTCGCTACTAAAACTGCTCGTGGCAAGCTAAGCAATAAGAACAAGGCGACCGCTGTCACGCTATCCGTGCATTTTTGTAATATCAGGGGAGTTCATTTCAACCTTAACGCTGTTCACTTCCATCTGGAGACGGTGAAGCCGGCCTTGCTCTTTTTAACCGAGACTCAGGTGTCCTCTTCGGCTGATACTTCATATCTCTCCTACCCGGGGTACAAATTAGAACACTTTTTGTGCCCCGGGCTGGAGTTTGCGTATACTTCAGAGAGGACATTTGTTTTCGACGCCTCGGCAAACTTGAAGGTACCTGTCCATTCTAAGGCTGCATGTAGATAGCGACTACCATCCCCACGTCTACAGGTGCCTCTATAGGTCCCATAGAGGTAATATCGAAACAGACCGACTCATCGACCACGTCCAAATGGCTACAGATTCCTTGTTACAGCAGATCCCATCTGCAGAGATCGTGATCCTTGGCGATTATAACCCCAACCACGCCGAATGGCCCGGTTCACGTTCAACTGATCATGCGGGGAAATCTGTTTATGACTGTCTTAGCATATGGTATTACACAGCTGGTTGCTTCGCCTACGCGGGTTCCAGATGTAGAGGATCATGCACCTTCCCTGTTAGACCTTCTGCTGACCTCTCATCCGGACGGATATCAGGTTTCCGTCGACGCTCCTTTAGGCTCGTCGGACCTTGTCTTGTCCGGAATGTAGTGACACTCACACTAACATCGCGGTTGCATTCCGCTGGCTGCCGCCGTGTTTGGCACTATAGGTCGGCCGAGTGGGATAGGATGAGGTCTTTCTTTGCATCCTACCCTTGGCTTCCTCCTAAGGCGAAGTTCCGAATTCATGGAAGACAGCTTTGGTCCACCCGATCCCTAAAAAGCGCTTAGACTCGTCCAACTACAGACCTATCGCCATCACCTCCTTGTTCTCCAATATAATGGAGTCCATAATAAACTGCCAGCTAATGAGGTACGTTGAGGATCACCAGCTGATTAGTGACCGCCAAGACGGTTTTCGTCGGTGTTGATCAGCTGGTGATCTTCTGGTCTATCTGACTCATAGATAGCGGAGGCAGTTGAGTCCAATGGGGATGCATTGGCCGTTAGTTTGGGCATAGCGAAGACCTTGGATCAGGTCTGGAACAAAGCGCTTCTTTCGAAGCTCCCTTCCTATGGGCTTCCCGAGAAATTATGCAATTGGATCACCAGTTTCCTTGCTGATCGGGCATCAAAGTCGTAGTAGACGGTGCATGCTCTGATTACAAGTCTACTAACGCTAGTGTTCCACAAGGCTGCGTGCTATCACCAACGATGTTTCTTTTGCATATAAATGATATGTTGCAGACTTTTTTTTTATAGGATAAGGGTGACAAACGAGCACATAGTCCACCTGATGGTAAGTAGATGCTGCGGCCCATAGACATCTACATCTATCCTCGTTTGCGAATCAAAATGCAGATGCGTTGTCACCCGTGAAGACTAAGATGGAATGCCTCTTTTCCAGTAAAAAGGGCCTCCGGCCACCTGCACTCACCAAGCGAAACGCAGAGGTAAACCTCTACTTCACGCTGGTATTCTGTGAGGTCGTGGTACCACCCCGGTTCGAGCCGGCCCATCCGTGCGACAGCAAAAGCTGCCGCGTGGCTCTACCACTGTTAAAACATTCATTGCAGCACGTGTGATGCCTTATGCACCGGCCATGCCAATATTTCTCGGGAAAACGTCGTCGAGTACCGGGACAAACTTGTGTCTGAAGTCGAGTCTTTGCTGAATAAAGTCTCGGATTAGGGGCGACTAAATCTAGTCCGGTTCAATCCCCAGAAGATTACGCGACAGATACAAGTTTGCGCGTTTACTGTTAAAAAGAACCCCTTTGTCGTATCTCCTTAGTTTCAAGGCACTACCCTCGCTGCCTCAGCCTTCGGAATCCTCGGCGTCGACATATCGAATATTGTGCAATTTCGTGGTCACTTGGAAGGAAAGGCCAAATTTGGCTCTAAAAATATTGGCGTACTCGGCAGAGCGAGACAGTATTTCATGCCGGGACATCGCTTGCAACTTTACAAATCGCAAGTTCAGCCTCACATGGAACACTGTTCTCATCTCTGGGCCGGGGCAACCCAATGCCAGCTCCTCCCACTTGACCGCAGCATCCAGCGCAGAGCGGTTCGAATCGTCGACGACCAAGTTCTTTCTAATCGGCTGGATTCACTGGCGCTGCGTAGGGATGTTGCATCCCTTTGCATTTTCTATCGAATCTACCACGGGGAGTGCTCTGAGGAATTATTCGGATTAATTCCAGCCGCCGAATTTCATAACGCACATCGCGTCAAAATTCACGATACCATTCTCACCATCTGGATGCTTGGCGGTCCACGACTGTGCATTTTACTAGGAATTTTCTTCCTCGTACAACTTCTCTGTGGAATTGTTTACCACCGGCGATTTTTCGGGACCAATACGACTTGGGACTTTCAAGAAAAGAGGTTACACCTTTCTAAAAGGCCGGCAACGCACCTGCCCTGGTGTTGCGGTTGTTAATGGGTCACTTACCATCAGGTGAGGCGTTCGTTTGCTCTCTTCTATAAAAAAAATCGATGTCGTTGTGAAAATTAAGAAAACTTAAATGTACCGGTAATAATGGGAGAAAAGGAACTTTTTGTAATAAATTTTGTGTGCTATACAAGTAATACAATTCTAAAATAGGTATGTGACCCAAAATATGCCAATTTCTGTTATTCACCCTGTCGCACACCTAGTTCTTTTAAAGTCATATAAATGTCAAAAAATCTAAAATTGAGTTAACTATGCCACAACTTTCCTTTTATACGAATCTATTGAGTGCTTTAAGATCGTTTTTTTAATTCAAAAACTGTGCGGTAGACGGCGCCAATGTCATTATATTATTAGTGCAAAAAATTACGCGCCTTGAGTGCTACGAAGTCCTATTCGTCAGTTGTGCGGGACCCCCACATCGTCGTTCAGGTAATTATGACTTAAAAATTTTATATTTCTAAAGATTAAAAGACTTTTATGTACATTTACGGTATTATAGCACACAAGCAACTGACAATTTGAAAAGCATTAACGCCCTTTTTGTATTTAATGTCTTTTTAGATGTAGAATTGGTCTCAAATTTTCATTCCATAACAACCTAATTGTAATTTATGACATTGTAGTACTAGATTATGTACTATTTTACTAGTACTATACTATAGTACTATTTTCAAAATGTAAAATAAGGAAGACTGGATTGTATGTTGAATCATTATTGCACTAGATTTAGAAATATTTGAAGTAATTATGTCATTTCTGCTTTCTAAGTACAATAAATATTTTTACCTACTTGACTTTTTAACTAACTTACAATCAGGCCTGGCACGCTCTTCACTTTAGTACAAAACTGCAAGTACATATTGTCCTAAAAAGAGTAGATCCGCGTCCACGTACTTGTAGAACCATAATTATTATTAATAACCTTCTAAGTACACTTGACTATTATTATATTTTAATTGGCTTCCTATTTAATTTTGATAAGTACGTACTTATTGTTATCTCTATTTTAGATAATTCTATGACAAATGCAAATATAAACTAAAGTAGAATGGCAAGTAATCGCAATAAAAAATTAGTTGAACATGCCATTAAAGGGCAAGTCGCTGCTCCTTTCGCAATGCAACAATTTTTAAATATCGAGACAAAGAAAAGCGACACAGAAGAAAATAATTATTCACATCTACCTTCATTAATCTATTGCAATGATTGCAACCTTGACAGCAATAATAAGCGCGAAAAAGATATTGCACAGGTTGATAGTGTTGAACTTGAAACTCATAACTTTGTAGCTGCATTTGAGCAAGAAAATCTGGTTGGTAATTCTCTGTCTTCGGTTGATAATCAATTACGTAAGTATGAATTAATTCATGTAATAAAATCAAATTAATTTTACTGATTATGTTATAGATACTTAGTTTACTTAAATTTTGTTAACAAGCCCGGTATCACCTACTTTAGAACCTAATGGAACACCAAATAATTATTTTACAGTCAATATACTTGGTGATAACAACAAAGCTGAATGTGATAATGTTAAAGAACAAGATAATCTGACTGAAACTGATAGCAGCTCTTGGGCATCTGTTATACTTACCTGTAAGTAACGGAAGCACATTGAATTGCTAATTATCGTTATTACAGTGTTATATTGATTACTGAACTCATCACTATTGACTATATACTATTGACCTATTTTAATTGTTACAGCATGTTTAAAAATTTCTCTACCAACAAATTTATTTATTACGAAGAAATTAGAAGAGTCGAAAAAAGATAGTAGTAAGCAACATAAAAGAAAAGCTACAGAAAATCAATCAAGCATTGATACACAGAACTAAATTTTATTATTGCCGTTAAAAAATGATGACAGTACGAGTAAGTGTGCTAATATTTATTAAGTATTTTTATGTTTTTATTTTACTACCAAATTACAAAAAGAAAGGCATCTAATTTTTAATTAATTTCAGATATTAATCGTCATGAAGAGTTGTGTTTGTTACCAGTTCCAACTTGCACTAAGAAAATATTCGTTAAAAGCCTAACGACATTGTGTTCGGAAGTATTGGCTAATATTACCAAACATAATACTTATGGTAAAATTCAAGAATGCTCTGATGAGAAAGACGCCTTTGAAGCCGAAGATATTTCTCAAGAAAACGACCCATTTGCTGGAACTGACAGTGAAGATAAGTTTGCACTCCCAAAAAAGATTAAACGTCTTTTGTCCAATTCCTCAACATCAAGTTCTTCGTCTAGCTCTTCGTCCAGCTCATCGTCTGACTCTTCATCAAGCTCGTCGTCTAATTCATCTTCTAGTTCTACAAACACTTCTTTGTCGGAACCTACCAAAAAAGGCAAAAAAAGAGTACGAAATGTTGCCAAATGGAAGAAAAGTAAATTGAAACTCTAAGCTAAAGAAATGAAACCTCCCTGCTCAAATAAATGCCGATTAACTTGCTCAACGAAATTAACGACAGAGATGAGGCAAAAATTGTTCGACAATTTCTGGGGACTTCGTTCATTTCAGAGGCAACGGGATTATTTGTCAACGTGTGTAGCAGCTTTAAATGTTTCTATGCGTCGCTTGAAAATTAATGCTACAAAAGAAAGACGACCAAATTGCTGTTTTACATTTTTAGTAGAAGGTAAACATATAAGAGTGTGCAAAACCTTCTTGTTAAACACGTTGGGGATAGGTGAAAGGATGTTACGAACGGTTTTTCAAGCAAAATGCAGTGGTACTGGTGTAGTTCCAGTTGATCGTCGTAGAAAGCATTCAAAGACCAATTTGGACCCAGACGTCGCCCAATCTGTACTTGAGCATATAAATGCAATTCCGCGAGTCGAAAGCCACTATATTAGGGCTAATACTAGCCGTGAGTTCATTGATGGTGGTCTTACTATTGCTGAAATGTATAGACACTATAAACAGGTAAGAGAATCCACTCAAGTATTGCTGCAAAATATGAGTTTTATGCACATATATTTAATACGGAGTTTAACATTTCTTTTTTTACACCTAAAAAGGATCAATGCAACCTGTGTGAATGGTATAAAAATGCGTTAGATGAAGAAAAAGAGGCTTTAGAAGACAGATATAATATAAATATAGTAGAAAAGAAAAAGCAGAAGATATTAAGTCTTGCAATTCCTTGCAACAATTTTAGAGCTGTTAGGTTCCCCTAACAGCTCTAAAATTGTTGTTATTTATGATCTCCAGGCTGTTATGCCTGTGCCAATTGGACAAAGCTCGGCCTTTTTCTACGAGACAAAATTAAACTGCTATAATTTCACGGTGAGTGTTTATTGATTATTGTTAATTCATGTATTTAATAACATTCCGTGTGTCACATTATATATTATTGCCATTTCAGGTGACTGATGTCAAAAATACGACCACTAGATGCTAATTTTGGCACGAAGGCATAGGGAATCGAGGAGCGATAGAAATTGGAACAAGTGTTTTTCAATTTTTTAAAAATATTGCTGAATGTCAGCCCAACTGTGAAGTGATTTTTTACTCAGACAATTGTTGCGGTTAGCAGAAAAATAGGTACCTTTAGCAATAGCTACTTTGTTATAGAGGTACACGATTTTTCACGCACTTACACACAATACACACAAGCAAACACTACCTACTCGCGCACAGCTATTCAGAAATAAACTACTTATTTATTTATTTTACAGATTCATACTTGCGATGTATCACTACGCTGTTTCGACACTAAATATTAACTCGGTGACTCACAAGTTTCTTGTGCGTGGGCATACACAGAACGAGAGTGATAATGCCTATTCCCTAATCGAAAAAGCTATTAAAAGGGCTAAAAATTTGGCCTTATCTATGTGCCAAGCCAGTATGTTCAACTTATACGGAATGCCAAAAAATCCGGAAAGACCTTCATATAGTTCAAGAACTAAATTACGATGACTTCATAGATCTGAAAGCATTGTGTGAGGAAATAGCGATGAATACTTTAAAAGGAATTGACGGGAATGCTGTTAAACTTATAGAAATCAGAATGATCCGGTTTTTTAAGAACAGAGATGAATATGAATTCAACTCTTCGTATGAGGAAGAAAATTGGACGAAAGTTTCAATTAAAATCAGATCTGGAAAGGGACGCAAAACACGAAGAGATAGTGACGATGTTCAAAATGTGGTATGTGTTATGAAACCTGCATACAATTGTCAAATAGCCATTTCAGAGCGGAAGGAAAAAGATTTGTCACAATTGATACGCGACAACATTATTCCAAAGCTATATAGCTATTTTTATAATTCTATTCTTTAAATTTGCTACACCATCTGCTTAAAAAATAAGAAACCTACTACTTAATTAGTAATTGTATTTACAAAGAAGAATACTTTTTGTTCGTTGTTAGCCTAAAATTTTATAATGTTGAATGTTGAAACTGATTCTCCAAAGGTATGATAAATAAACTTTGAGTTAAGTTGAAGTACTTTATTATTTGAATCACTTTCCTCCGACTTTGTAATGCTTGAAAATAGCATTCTAATGTGTTAATAATAAATTGTAATTTTTTATTTAATATCTAAGGAATGTGTTCTGTGATTACTGTGCCATGATTATGATAACTAAGGTAAACTCAGCTAGTACGGTTAATGAAAAACCTAAAATTTTCATTAATTAGGTAAAAAATTGTTAAGTAACATAAATATGGTCAAATAAATAGTTAATTTCACTATTTTCGTGTTTTATTTACAAAAATACTATAATCATAATTGTCACAAGTTATTGAAGTGACATCATTTAGTGCAAGAACGCCACAAATGTGGGTCTTGTTGCAGTTTTTGCATTTATTTAAATGTTTTTATAAATATTATGTCAGTTTTTTAATTTAAATCATACATTATATGAACAAAGTTAAAAAAAACGTTTGCAATCATATATCACACCAAACCTAGTAATAAACACAGTTATAACAAAAAAAAACTTTAATGTGCTCTACTGTAAAATTAAGAAAATGACATTAATGATTTTAAAGAACTAGATGTGCGCTGTGTACCTAATTAATATTAATATCTTAATACCTTCACCACCACCATTTGCCACCACCTTTAACTGTAACGTGACAAGTGTTGTTAATTATTTATAGGGAAAAATTACCCGAAGTTATGGGAAATTGCTAACTTTACCGAGACGGTTTATTTGGATGCTTCACTGGGTTGTATAGCGAAATTCAGTCCACCTTTTTTATATATTCATGTCTATGATATATTAATTATTAACCTTTGCCAACATTGTATAATAAAAATATTTGCGATATACATATATTATGTACATAATATCTTATATGCTACCATAAAAGCGTAATGTAAAGTATAAAAAGGGTAAGTCATTATTATTGTCATTTTTTTAAATATTTATTCTAGCTCCGTGGCGCAGTGGCTTAGCAATGAGTTGCTGCGCTGAAGGCCACGGGTTCGAATCCCGCACGGAACAAGTATTTGTATGACTTACAAATTATTATAATTAATAGAATCAGGCGTTATTTTGCGGAAATCCATTATATAAAAGCTTTTAAAAAAAAATTACCGTTAACGGTCAGCCACCGTAGTCTACATCACCTGAGGATGCCTCGTGTAGAGGCGAAACACGTGTCGTATTGTCGTCAGTGGTGTGTCTTGCCTAGTGTAGTGGTGTTGGGAGTAACGGTGCTGGGATTAGTGGTGACGGGGATAGTGCACGCAATTTACATTACGTTAAGCAATGGTAGAGCCACGCGGCAGAATTGCTGTCGCACGGATAGGCCGGCTCGAACCGGGATGGTACCACGACCTCACAGAATACCAGCGTGAAGTAGAGGTTTACCTCTGCGTTTCGCTTGGTGAGTGCAGGTGGCCGGAGGCCCTTTTTACTGGAAATGAGGCATTCCATCTTAGTCCTCACGGGTGACAACGCATCTGCATTTTGATTCGCAAACGAGGATAGATGTAGATGTCTATGGGCCGCAGCAACCACTTATCATCAGGTGGACTGTGTGCTCGTTTGTCACCCTTATCCTATAAAAAAAATTGAGGGAGGGCGGGAGGTGCTCTTCATACTAGGTAAGACACATCATTTTATTTTATAGTGCGGATGTTTGCAAAGTAAATTTTTTTAAAAGCTTTTACAAATTATTGTTCCGGGTCTGGATATTTGTCCTTGTGCAATTTGTGTTTGTAAACTGCCTCCACAATACAGGAGAAAATCCTATCGTGGGGGTAACTTTTCTTAAATAAAGAAGTACGAGGGTGATTGAAAAGTACTCGCCCTAACCAAGAAAATAAACACATACTAAATCAGTTATATTTTTATTTTTCTACATAATCACCATCAAGTTCAATACACTTTTGCCACCTCCCCTTCCAAGCATTTAGACCGTTGAAAAAAATGATTCTTCCTTAGAGTCAAAATATGCAAAATATGTCAAAATATCTTTGACCTCCCAAGTGCTTTTTTAGGTTAGGGAACAGAAAGAAGTCTGATGGTGCCAGATCAGGTGAAGACGGCGGATGCGGTAACAGTTCAAAGCCACAGTTGTGAATTTCAGCCATTGACTGTACTGACGTGTGAACACAGGTGTTATCTTGATGAAACAGGACTTTTCTTCTGAGCATTCCTCGACGTTTTTCTTTTATTTCCTCTCGTAAACGACGTAGTAAGGTGCAGTAGTAATCAGAGTTTATAGTCTGACCCCTTTCAAGATAATCAATCATAATCACACCTTTCGAGTCCCAGAATACTGAAGCCATCACCTTATTTGCCGACAAAATCGACTTAGCCTCTTTAGGGGGTGGTGAACCAGGTCTTTTCCACTGTTTTGATTGTTGTTTTGTTTCCGGTGTACAGTAATGAACCCATGTTTCGTCTATAGTAACAAAACGATTCAAAAAATCATCTGCATCGGCTTCAAATAACTCCAAACAGTCGCGTGAAATAGTCAATCGCGCCCTTTTTTGTTCAACTGAAAGCAGTCGCGGAACCCACCTCGCAGACACCTTGTGGAAACCCAACTCGTTGACAATGATGTTTTGAGTTCGTTCATAAGAGATGCCTATAATCTCGGCTATCTCTCTAATTTTTAATCTGCGGTCTCCCATTATTAAATCAAGTACTTTTTTAATATTTTCGTCAGTAGTTGACGTCGAAGGCCTTCCAGAGCGGGGTTCATCTTTCACACTCTCTCTACCACGCTTAAATTCTGCTATCCATTTTTTGACGGATGAATATGACAGAGCACAATCGCCTAATGTACTGACCATGTCATCATGGATGGCTTTTGATGATAGCCCCTTCTTATGGAGGTACTTAATGACGGCACGCTGCTCGATTTGCTCCATTCGCGGAAATTATGTCCGATTACTTTGTTAATAAATTTATAAAATCACAACTAATTATCGCACACGTTTCGAACTTCACACAATGAACTAGTCTGAACTGAACTAAATAATGTGGGTAGATTTGATTTTTAGAATTGAATGGATCTGTGTTAGGCCGAGTACTTTTCAATCCACCCTCGTAACAAAAAAAAAGAAGAAGCTGAATTTGTTACAGAAAAGATTTAATTTTTGTTATTCCTTTCAGAATTCGGTTTGATATTTAGATGTCTCAGGGACATGATAACCTTATCTTAGGAAGTATTCGCGGTACTTTTACATACTTTCCTTTAAAAGTCCATAATTTTTTTAAATATTTACGGCAACATATATCTAAGTCCTATAAAGCAATAGCTCATATTTCATATTATAGTGTCAAAAAAGCATTGTTAGTTGACCCTTATTCTTTTAATTACTATAGAATTAATACTTAATTTGAAAAGCCCAGCAAGAGAATGTTGAGGATATGGCATTGCAAAACGAAGATTTTGTTTAAGTTAAAACCACCAGTACATAAAATAATATAAAATTATTATCACGAAATGAAACTTGAATAGCATCAAATGTACTTTACTTTAAATGTATAACAATGTTAAACATATTGTCGTAATTGAATCTATTTGTGGATGTCATATTAAAGAAATAGCATTGTAAAATAAGTTAATATTGTATACTTACATATTATTATAATTATTTTAACAGAAAGAATTTTCAGGTAAAATATTTATTTCACACGTAATATGGGGTTAGGTTGTGTTAGTTGTTAGCTTAACTATTTATTTTAGTTGTCTATGTTCAGCAGTGGACTTGTAAAGGGCTTTAATGATGATGATGAAGGTGTTAGGTATTTTAGCGGCGGCATAAAAGAATCAACCCGTGTTGTCCCGTGTGTGTCGCAAGGGGCAGTAGAAGGAAACTAAGTCAGGAAATGGGCCACAACATCCTCCTGATAACAACATATGGTAATTAAAATGTCCGGCTGCTAACCCGCCTATGAGCGTAGGTACTATGGCAAATATCCCCCCCCCCCCATGAGCAATGACACAAAAAATGGTCCTGAGTCCCTGGCGGCCCAGCTGTTCAGTGGCTACCATGGCGACCATAGCATGGTAACGACTAGGCAGACGGTGTTAAGAATCTCCTGTGAAGGTTCAGTTCCCACCTTGGACGGCTCGATCTAGCAACATTTAACACAAGTATCCTGAGGACTGATGAGAAGATACTGGAAGTGAAAGACATACACAAGTAGCGCTGGGATATTACAGGATTATCTGAAGTCCGAAGATAGCAAGAGGACTCGGTAATTTTCGAATCCAGCAACTTGGTCGCTCTAACACCGGGAGACCATCTGTCCCAAGGCGTCAGATTTATCGTTCACATACTCTCATTAACAACTTCGTAAAATCAAGAGTGCGTCGACAAGGGTTGCGAATCTTATACTCAGAATCACAAAACGGTTTTCATTGAAGGTAATACGTTGAAGGTTATTGCACCATCCTTGGTAAATCTTGATAAGGAAATGAAGGTGATTTCTAAGGACATTTGTACAGCACTACATTTCAACAAAATCCACTATATAGTGTTAATGAACTTACTAAAAACTAAAGTCAAAAATGTATGATGAGCCTTTTGCATAAAATCGTATCTAACAATCATATTGAACATATAAATTATATAAAAAGCACATTGTCAGAAAGATAAATGATTGTTGAACTTAGTAATATTTTTTTAAATCGATTAATTGCTACTTTTGTTTGTTTTTTTTTTGTGGGCAAGTCTCATCTGACACTATTGCAATAATATCCCCGACGTCAGTCCGAGTGAGATTAGAATGGCTCTTCAGCACCTTGAAAACAGAAAGGCTATGGGTGTGGATGGAATTACAGCAGCTTCTGAAAGCAGTGGAAAACCAGTACTGAAATTATTTAGAGGCTGATCAATTCCGATCTCCATGGTAGCTCTACTCTGGATGCATAGAAAGTGATAAAGGCAGTAACTCTATATTGAAGTATTGTAGACCATAGACAGGCGTAGGGCGGCCCTCCACTATATGAAGTGACAACTTGGTAAGACATGCAGGAAGTTGATAGATGCAGGTGGCTCAGGACCATGTTTTGTGGCATTATTGGGGGAGACCTATGTTTAGCAGTGGACTTGTGAATATGTAATAATGATGAGCTTGATACGGGTGATAGAAAATAACAAAATACTTACAATTAATAAAAGTAATGTCAATAAAATTGTTTAATAATTACAAAACTACTTTAATAATAATAGTCATAATAAATAAAAGAGTAAAAAAACTTTAATGCAAAAATTAATTGTAGCGCCAAAATTTAATAGCTTATAATTAAACATTTATTGATGCTATGAAGCTTTTAGAATAAATAAAAAAGTATCATACCTGTTTCCTAGATAGTCTTGTAGACTGGCTGCCTTGTATAACAATGTCATTTACTGTCACATCAAGCCTTTGCTCCCAGCCTTGCATAATAGATTTTCCCTCTTCACTTTCAATAAATTGTTGTAAATGTGCAATACATGGCCCGGAATCAAAGTAAATGAAGCACAGATTAACTTTGTGACAAGAAATTTTTCCTCTGTCATCCAAAGCTAATAATAGTTTATGCTTGTATAGCAACTTATTGACACTACCTAAGCATTGCTCTAGTCCCTTGGACAATCTTAGTTTTATCCACATACAAAGAAAAATAGCCATTGCATTGAGTACTAACCATAATACTCCCAAAGAGAATAGAGTTAAGCCTGTTAAACCAGAAAAAAGTAAAGACAGCAGCACCAAGAATGCAAGTGTTATCCAACAGACTAATACTCGTTTATAACAGATATTGTAAAGAGTAAAACGGGCATCATTTACAAGTAATTCCATTGCATGAACATATTCTTCCACAGTGAGCTGAAATAAAGGAGTTTGACATGTTAATGTATCATATAATATTTTTATACTTGCCAAATTTATCAGGCAGACACCACGCTCATATTATGCTTCAGTTCGAAGTTTGAAAATAATTTCCTTCATAAGCATTTATAAACATGGTTACAAACATAAATTATTCTTTTAGGCCCAATGTAACTACTTAAAATAAGCTTGGAATAAATACTATTTGTAAACAAATTATGTAATATTTAATTAAAACTTTCATGTAAAATTAGTGGACAAGGCAATATCACACATACTCGGCGTTCCCTTTGCTAGTAGAGGTCAAAGAGTTTAAAAATCACTTTGAAGTGACGCGCTATGTTAGACAAACAAAAGTATGTTACTTCATGTATTTAGATTGTTTTCTTATTAATAAATGTTTCTACTGATACTATATTGATCTACATTTTATTGGGAATATTATATGATATTCTTTATTTTCATACTATGACTTTTATTTAATCTTATCAAATCCCCTAAATCATAAGACTGGAGCTGGCAACCCTAGACATGGGCCTCCACAATTGTATGTGGATTTACCTTAATCATTATGCTTTGGATGCAGATGGGCGATTGCAGCACCAGACATCTCACATCTTTATCGCTGTATCCTGTCTGCGTGTTGTAAAAGAGATGGTTATATCATAAGATTTTTTCTGGCTATTCTCATGGTAGCCTGTTACGCCACCACCACATTTCAATGAAATTAGTAAATAATATCCATTTCCATAACAACCACAATAATAAGTAAGCCATAATAATAATATAAAAGTCTGGTGCTGAACAGAGATATCTATATACACTTACTAGACTGTAGAACAATTTTGTATTTTTGGCAGTATATTCTTTTAGCTAGCATGAATCTTGACCCCCGGATATTTATACTGGAGGTTTGCTACCACAGATTTACATTTTTTTTATACAATATGGGTGACAAATGTTTTTAATTACATCTATCCTTGATTATGAATCAAAATGTAGATACATTGTCACCCTTGTGGACAATGATAAAATGTCTGATTGCCATTAAAAAAGGGTCTTTGGTTTTCTACACTCACTAATGAAACACAGGGACTATAAACTGCTATTTGACGCTAGTATTCTGTGAGAGTGTACATTGAGTGTACCACATACAAATTGAGTAATTGTAATAGTAAATGAGTGTTTGTAATAATTAAAGTGCAATTGCAATTGTGCTAGTTAAACAATATTATCAATTAAGTAAACATAATCATCATCGTCATCCTTACAGCCCTTCACAAGTCTGGTGCTGTACAAGAATGCACAAAACATGCATCTATTAACTTTCTGCATGTCTTATCCGGTCATCAATCCATTTAGTGGGGAGCCGCCCAACACTTCACTTATCATTATGAGGCTGCCACTTGAGAACATTTCTTCTCCATCAGTTATCAGTTGAATTGAAAGTCATGTTAAGATGCAAATATCCTACTAGTAATTTAATAGCTCAACAGGTATAATAACAAAAATAATATATGAATTAGGCACATACTGTTAAACCCTGGGCCATAAGTTCTTCAGGAACTAACTCAGGTCTGAATCGTGCTGCAGTTATCCAAGGCCAATTAGTGTTTACTGGCAAAACTGTTACCAGCAAGTCCCCATTTGCTATGAAAATACAAATAATATAATAACACCAAAAAATTAAAAAAGTAATTTTTAAAACTTTAACATCATCAGAGATTTGTTCCATTATGTACAAAGTAAACAATGCATACTTTATACTTGGAAGTTCTATACTAGACTGTTTTAAAAGAAAACACATATTTTATATTTTAAAAGCTGTGATATCTAATGCTAGTTGTGGGGAATATCTTAGGGGTTAGATATATCTTGTTGGGGTAGGAGGTCTCATTTGAACCATGCTTTGGACAAATTATGAGGAATACAAAAACCTGTTGTGTTTCAATCGAAAGGGCATAGACAGCCAGTATAACTATAGGCTATAAGGCCTATAAATACTGGCTGTCTATATTCCACCTTAGTTTCCAGAGCATATCTATATATAGCATTCTTTGTTGAAGTTGGTTGCAGGTGTCCTTAGGCTCCCCCCGAACGGGTTCCCGCCTTGTCGTGGCGGGGGAGCTTAGTAGTCGTGGCTTGATCACCCATGGTGAACAAAGAGGAACCCCTTGGATGGCCACTCCGAGTGGGCTTGGCGAGCCCACTTCAGATGTGTGTCGGTAGGCTGCGGTGAGAGGGGTGTCCTCTCCCCTACCACTGCAGCCGAGGTGGAGTGGCGGAGGAAGAGGAGTGTTGGTATGGCGATGCGCCACTCGCCCTTTTCTCCGCCAGTCTGACGGGACCGCACCGTTGATGCGGTGGTGGTGGGGCCGCGGTGAAAGAGGAGTGTCGGTATTGCGAAGCGTCGCTCTCCCTACCCTCCGCGGCCAAAACTTGGTTGGCGGTGGAACCAGAGACCAGACCCGCCGCTGGGGTCAGGAAAGCGGGTGCTACTAAGCCCTCGATTTTCCTGACCCCATGGCCTCCACGTATCGGACGCCCCCTTGTGTGTGTGTGTGTTGTGCCTTGTGTTCCTGGAACGCCTTGCCTGAGAAGGAGAATGGGGAGGAAAGGTCCTCCCCCGAGAAGAATCTGCCATGGGGCGGCCGGCGCCGGTGGGGCCGCGAATGTGTGCTAAAGCGTCCCCGTGGCCTTACCAATATGCGGCAAAGGTGGAACACCATGGGGTCTTAGTCAGTGCAAGTCTGACATAACCCATCCTTGCCCCGCGAGGTGGGTATGCATAGGCGTTTCCCCATGTAAAAAAGGTGTCCTTAGGTTGCAGGAACTAGTACCATTAGGTGAACTGTAATAAAAACTATATAAAACAAAAGAGAAATGTTCCTATTTAAACATAAACTACCCTTAAATTACTTTTATTGTTATTTATTCCTTACAATATCTTTATCTATATAAAATACTACTGTCCGTGTATATGTGACTGAACACCTAAATGACTGGACCGATTTTGATGAAATTATGTATGTGTGATTAAGTGATTTGAGAATGATTTAGATTAACAACCGTGTGAACCGTGTATGTGCCGCTGTTGTCGAGATCCAGAAATCACACATGTGAAGCTTAGGCCTTCTTCTTTATTTTTAATTATCTTTTTCACCATTTATTTTGTGATTGATTGCACAGTCTTCATATTTAATATTGATATTTTGCTACTCTTTATATTGTAATCGATATTAAACACTTGTTGGACTGATCAGATAAAATTTGTTGTGTAATTAAAGTTTATAATTGCTTCACTTTTATGTTTTCTTTCATTGATATATTTGGTAACAGGAAAACTAAGAGTCAAATAGATATTATACTAAATAAGTAGAAATAATGTAATGTAATTACATAAAACATTTATAGATCGATTGTATATCCTATAATGGATATAATAATGCCACAAGTGTTTTAAATCTATAATAATTGTACATTTCCCTTAAGTAAAAAAAAATTTTAAAAATAAATATATGAAAAACTATGTGATTCTACCATATAATATTTTAGGAATAACAAAAGAAAGATCTACTTTCCATAAAAATTTGCACCAACAAATAGATTGCAGTTTTGTACAATAAAGCTTCTACAAGTTATTGTTTAGTGCGGAAATTGAATCCACGGCCTGCAACGGCGCCTCCAAATGCATTGCTCAGTCCTACTAAGCGGAGTTGAATGTTAATGAGTATAAGTAGAATTTAAATAATGTAAATAATTTAAACTATTAAAAACACGAACTTGTCAAAACTTAATTTCAAAAAGAACTTTAAACACTTACAAAAACCAGGGCGTATGTTAACGAATTCTACGTTTTTTGCAGCAGTTCCATGGCTCGTAGATTCAATATTTTTATCCCCTCTTTCTAAGTTAACGTGCACGGATTCCGTCTTTAAAACAGCAGGAACTTCTTGTGGTAAAGATATAGAAGTACTTGGAGCTGAATTATTAGACACTGTTTCATCCGGTGAAGACACATTTGTTTGTAGAGATTCATCATCGAATTTGACCCACGTCTTTCGATTACTATCTTGATTTAAATTACCATTTGCTTCGATTGTATCTGTATCTTGTTTGCCGTTCATTTTAGTTACATAAAATTAATAATATTGGATTTATACTCTAAACAAATTCTTTAGAAACTTTAGATTTTTAATGATTCTTACATGAAAAATAGTTCTAAATAGTATATCTACTTGTCAAAGTCACATTTTTTTTTGGAGATTATGGCCTGGTATCTAGACCTTTAGGCCAATGTCAAAGTCACATAATAGTAGATTAGACAGATAATAAATTATTTAGACCATGGACTTAGAATACACTAGCGTATAATATAAACCTTTGAGCCGTAGAGGGAGTATGTACAGTGC
Organism: Parnassius glacialis; assembly: GCA_033319125.1. Lineage (NCBI taxonomy): Eukaryota > Metazoa > Arthropoda > Insecta > Lepidoptera > Papilionidae > Parnassius > Parnassius glacialis. The sequence goes on from JAVANC010000017.1 coordinate 34,565,453, forward strand.
GTTCACCGTAAGATGTCCCCTGCCTTGGGAAATGGCAGCATTGTCTACGGTGCTACCAACAATATATAGAGCATTTACCCCACTTGGTGGTTGCTGGCAAAATTATCTAAACTTGAAAACCCCTGATTAATATGTTTTACTTGCTTATTTAAATAATATACAGTTAGTTATAAGACTAGTAATGTTGTGAATGATAACACAATTTAATTTTTAAATTATTTATTGATTTATTTTTTCCGACAATAATTATGGTCGAAAGGAACAATTCCAGACATACTCGTATCACTGTCACTTTCATAAACGTCGTTATCATCATCTGTCGTATCCGAATCTGTGCTGCTGTCATTTCCTAATTCAATTATGAATTTATCAGTAATATCATCCAAACAGCCATCAAGTACATAAAACTTGTCTTCTAAATTTTTTACGTGTTCACACTGCTTTTGCCAATCCTGAGGGGTTATAGATGAAAAAGCTTCTTCAGTTAACTTCACGATATTCCCAGCTTCTTGGCCGACATTATTGCTGGCTACTCGTCTCTTTAAAAGACTCCACATAAACTCAATCGCATTTAAATCGCAGTGGTAAGGGGGCAACCTAACCACTTTATGGCCATGAGAAAGCAATAATTGGTCAGCCTCATAAATCGGCGCTTCTTTGTGCTCTTTTATAATTTCATAAAGTTCTGCTTTCAGCATTGTTGGTATATAAGACAATCCCTTATTTGTTATCCAATTTTGCATTTGAAGTTTTGAGGAACTCATAGTAGGTGCTTTATTTACTTGTACGGTATGATAGGGAGCGTTATCCATCACGACTAAGGAGTTCGGAGGCAAATTGGGTATAAGTTTCTCTGAAAGCCATTTTATAAAATTGGTTCTGTTCATGTCGTCATGGTAGTCCCCTGATTTACTCTGTGATTTAAAAATCAATTGAGCATTAGGAATAAACCCTGTTTCTCCACCTGCATTAATAATTATCCACCGCGTTCCAACAGAATCACTTATTATTACTCCGTCCTCGTCATCTTTTTGCCAACATTTTTTCACTGCATACGATGCGTGAATGTATGTTTCATCTAAGAAAACTATCGGCCGACCATCTGCTCGATTTTGCCTCATAGTAACGATATACTTGCGTCTCCATGCAACTATGTCGTGCCTTTCCATTAAAATTTTCCGTTTCGAACCACACTTTTTATACTGAAATCCAATTTGTTTTAAAATTTTCCACAAAGTCATTCGACCTCCACCAAAGTTTATGTCATTCTTTAATTCTACAAGTAATTTATTTAAACTAGGAACAACTTTTCTTACAGTATACATTTCATGGATTTTGTTTCTTATTGCGCATAAATCGAAATCATCAAGATCCACCGTTTTACGTCTTTGACGGTGTTTTCCAGGAGACTTGAGTTTTTGAGATGTAGAGGCAGCAGCTTCACCTTCTTTAGATATTCTACTCACGGTTTTCTCTGACATGCCTGAAATAGACACCAAAGTACCATTTTATAAAATTACATATTTATAAAATACAAATACAGACATTATGATAAAAAAGTAAATTAAATTAACTGAGATACGTACTTTTTTATTTTAATTCGTAATGTTAGTAATTTCTTATTATTACCCATACTAAAGGCATTTTGCATGAAGCTGGCATCCCTATTTTACTAACCTGTCATGGCGGCGACGCGAGTTCGCACTTGATTGAGTGGAATTAACAGGGCTTGATTTGCCTTTTCTCTCTCACAAAAGGCAAGGCGCACCTTCAACACAACCTCTCTTGCACTGCTTCTAAATGGTTTCGGCATAATTAATTCGGAGTATTTTAAATAATAACACAAAAACGAGCGCAGCTAATCACAAACTGACAACAGATTGACAAGCAATAGTGCCAACATCACAGCAGGGGACATCTTACGGTGAACGCACAGTAGTTCATGCTCTCTCTACGCTTTGAGCATAGAAAATAGAGGAGATGGTAAGACTACAAAAAAATCGTGTCATAAATGGCGGACGCTGTAAGCTCCGCCCATTTTATAGTGATGTGAAGTCAATCAACTTTTAAAATTTAGTAACACCTATATGTTGTAGTGTTATACTACTTACATTTCATTGTACACTATTTCTCCATTCTGTTCTTGATTTTCTGCATTCATGTTTTGCATCACTTTATACTATTTTTCCATTCTGTTTTTGATTCTCTGCATTTATATTTTGCATCACCTTTATTTATATAGGATCCTGTAACGTTTTTACACAATAACATATCATTTTACTGCGTATTTTTACACTATTTAGTACTTTTAAACTAGCTGTCAACGAAGCCTTACCTTTTTTTGGTCTTTTATTGAATTCTCTGTAACTCTACAATTTCAGGCTTCGGTGCGCTGTCGCGCATCAGTTTTTCCTATTTGAATAATATCTCATTTCTTACTTAAATGTAAAGATTTTCCAATTATATTCCTAAAAACCAAAAATTTTATATTTGATAACCATTGTTTTTGTAGTTGTCATGGTAACTTTTATTCAAATTCGTCTCTGGTATGATGTTCTTTCTTCATAAATACTTTTTGGCTGTAGGTCATTTACAATAAATTTCGTTTTAATTTAAATAATTTCTCGTTCTCTCTAAAAAGGTATAAAAGCCAAACAATTGGAGAATACAGCACAGTCTTGCTTCAGTTCTCGTATCGGAAGCATCTTCTAAAGGCCTTATCCCGGGGCCGCTCAGCCCCGGGATCCTGCAAGCCTCTATCCTGCCTGAAGCCACTGGACTCTACGATCCGTTGCTCTGCCTGAAGTCGCCGGATCCTACAAAACGTTGCTCTGCCTGAAGTCGCCGAGATCCCACAAGTCTCTACTCTACCTGGAGTCGCCGGAACCTACAGACCTCTGTTCCGCCCGAAATCACCGGAACCTACAAACCTCTGTCCCGCCTGCAGTAACCGGATCCTGCAGGCCACTGCGCTGTCTGAAGTCGCTGAGGATCCTGCAAGCTCCTGTCTGGGCTGAAGTCGCCGATCCTGCAATCGCCGCATTCACCTGAGGTCGTCCCCTAGAGACGCCCACGCCTACCCACCTACGCCGTGCGTGCTCGTTCCAGGCGCTGAGAGCACGCTTGGGATCTTCGGACTCAGCTACGACATAAATCTTTTTTTTATTACCTTTTTTTTTAAAAAATAATTTGTAAATCACATCATCCATCCTCACATTCATACTCCATTTTTGATATATAAAATTGTAAATACTCTTTTAAAAAACTTAAATATATTATTGTCTTGGTCTATTTGGTTGTTTTGCTGATCGTAGGTTAGGTTTTCCTTCTCTTTTAATTGTCGCTTCACGACAATGTAAAATACATTTATTTTCAAATATGCAAAATTATATTTTCTCTAACGATTAGGGAGGCTAGGGGAATTTCGCGTGAATTTAACCGCCAGATGATTGCTGCTCCAATTTATCGTTTAAATAATAGTTTGGAGACGATTTTGATACTTAATACACGGTGAGCAACTCGTGCTTGTAAGTTGTAAGTTAGCAAGGTAGTTGCTCTAACTTCATATTATACAGAATATAAGCTTTACTTCTGGACTAATAAGTTACTATCTGAAGCCAGGATGGTTTAACAGGATGGAGTTCTCTTTTTGAGCTAGTAGCACACCCCACCATTTTTTTTCTACTATTCTGGCTTGTGCACCAGTTTCGTGTGGCTGGTTAAGCTAATATCTTTTAAAGTAAAAACTACTTTAGAATCGCTGTGATTTGAATATTATTATACTTTACGATGCATTTGTGGTTACAAATCATCATATCAAATAAATTATTTGCCGTGAAATATTTTTTATTTTATATCCACCCCGGCTTAGCATGGGTGATTTCTGGATTTTGGCAACAAAATCAAGAAAGAACAAGTGAAGTAGACACAAAATAATAAAAAAAAAGCCAAGCGTGGTAACTGTGGCAAAATGCCCTATGAGGCAATCTATAGTAGAGACCTAGGTACAGCAATAAACTTTTAGAATGTAATGGATGGATGGATGGAGTAGGAAAATAAATAAATTAAAAGTTTATTTAGCAATAGTATAATATATATATATATATATATATATATATATATATATATATATATATATATATATATATATATATATATATATATATATATGTGTATATACCTAGTCAGGTCATAAATTCTGTCACATGTTTAATATAAAATAATTGAAACAAGTTTATTCATTATGTAACCATTTATATACCAAAATGAACTTAACAAAACATAGATTCTTATGACACTAAAGTTAATTCAAAATGACTTCCGTGATTTTGAATACAGGCCTTCAATCTGCGCGGTCAGTCGTCTATCGCAGCACGAACGAGGTCCATGTCAGTATCGGCGGCTGCCTTAATCAAGGATGTATTGAGTGACTCCAAATTGGGATGAGGCTTTGAGCACGCCTTTTCCTCCAAGTGTTGCCATATCTTGTAATCTAACGGATTCAAATCTGGACTGGAGGAGGGCCAGTCTTCGTGCCGGATGAAGTCGATTTCACGCGCCGCCAGCCAGTCTTGTGTGCTCTTCGCTCTATAAGCTGGCGCCGAATCTTGTTGGAATACCCAGTGCCTGTTATTGAACATGTTATGAGAAACAGGTTCCACAAGGTTCGTGAGGACTGTATTTTGATACACAACTGCATTCGTTTTTACATCTTTCTCACAAAAATGTACCTCTGTTAAGCCCCAATAAGAAACTCCCAACCATACCATGAGCGAGGATGGAAAATGACCTCGTTGGACACGCGGAATACGGTTGCTCGCTTCTTCACTACTGTGTGCGTACACCTTATCATTTTTTTTGTTGTAGCTCTCTTCTACGGTAAAAATTTTTTCATCCGAAAAAAGAATTTCCCGATATTTTTTTCCCGCGTACCGCTTCAACAAAGCGCGGCATCTCTTCAGTCTCAGGTCCATTAGACAAGCATTCAAACGATGTCCTGTTTTTCTTCGGTATGTCCGAAGCCCTAAGTCTTCATTTAACACCCTTTTCACCGTGGTTCTGCTTAACCCCATCTGAAAGCCCAACAGTCTCTGTTTACGTTTGGGATTTCTTTGAATTCGCGCCTTCACAGCTTTTATCACTGCGGGAGTCTTAACAGACCGAGGGCGACCACTTCTTGACCTGTCATCTACACTAGAGTCTTCATTGTATCGTTTGATGGTACGATAAACGAATCTTTTGGTTATATTCAAATTTTTCAGTGTGTCAAAAATTTGAATTGGCGCGTAACCGCAACGCTGCAACGCTATAACTGTAACACGGTCTTCTTTAAGCGTCCACTCCATATTTAAAAATGAGTAAAATTCTAAAAAGTATACAGTTTTATTTTCATGAATAATTCTAAATTCGATTTCAATAAACTTTTTTGTGGCCAGCATTCTAAAAGAAAAGTTTTTACTGTGTGACAATACTTATGACCTGACTGTATACAACGTGTCCCAAAATTCAACGATAAGCCAACACCGGAGGATAGACCTGCCCCGGATTAATCGGGACAAAAAAGAAAAAAATATATCCCAATTATATTTTAAGTTATATAAAAAAAATGAAATTCTTCAGAAATTGAGACCGTTTATGATATTTTTCACTACCATGACCACAATTTTTTAAATATTTTTTTCTTTTTCTTTTATAGGCAACCTGAATAGTATTGCTATCTACCACAATTCTTAAAAACTCCAGAATAACTCTTGTTTTATCACGAAAATTAATGAAACTTATTTTATTCCCTAAATTTTTTGAAGACTTTTACTTTTAACCAAATTTAACTTATCGTGGTGTAAAAAAAAAGTATGAACACTAGTATGGCAAATTTTTTTAAAAATTGACGCAACTAACCAACATTCCAAAATGGTGTAATACTCTAGGAAAACAAGTTATAAAAAAATATGGGCCTATTATTTCTAAACAGGGGCCAAATTCCTTAAATTGTAATTGTCAGTAATCACTTTTACTACATGCCCAAAATGGGTTCCTGTTACAATTTCTAGGAATTCGAATGGGGCATTAATACCTTAGATGTTAGAGAGAGATAGATAGATAGAGATATTTACGTTAAAAAGAGACAACAACAGGGCAGGTAGAGAAGCTGTTATTATTCTCAGCAAATCGGTTCAGTACGCTCTGCTCCTTTGTTTACTGCGCACCGTTCCCAATTCAACTTACGTTGCCCTCGTACATATTATCGACTTTTGGCTTGGCTTTTTGGACTGGAATCGACCTGCAAACTTAACTGACCTGGCATTATTTGGACTGGAAGTGATCTGCAAACTGAACTGACCTGGCATTATCTTGGACTACGATTGTGTGTTTTGTGATTTAGAGTTCTGGCGCATTTTGGACTGTTTGACGTTTAACATGCCGCAACCGTACACACCACAGGAATACGCTAATATGCATTTAATCTATGGAGAATGCCAATGTAATGCTAACGCTGCTAGCAGACTGTATCGAGAAAGATACCCAAATGCTCAAAAATATCCTGATTATCGAGTGTTTATTAATGTGCATCAAGCGTTTTCGGAGGGTCGTATCCAATCCAGTCCATCCAATAGGAGAAGCGCTGGAAGACCTAGATTGGATCGTGATGAAGAAGTTCTCAATGAGATAGAAAATGACTCGACTACTTCGGTACGTGCCATAGAAGAAGCTACAGGAATCCCGAAAAGTTCTGCACATCGAATATTAAAACGTCACAAGCTTCACCCATATCACTACAGGCGTGTGTAGACGTTATTACCGCGGGACTATCCGCTATGGGTCACATTTTGCCGTGTAACGCTGCAAAGGCACAGTGAAGATCCCCACTTCCTAGACAAAATTCTATGGTCGGATGAAACAACATGCAAGAAAGATGGGTATTTAAATCTTCACAACCTACATAGTTGGAGTAATGAAAATCCACACTCGATGAGACAAGACAAATCCTAATATCAATTCAAGGTTAACCTATGGACCGGCATATTAAATGGAAAAGTAATTGGGCCCTTTGAGTTACATGGAAACTTAGATGGCAATAGTTATTTAAACTTTTTACAAAATGACTTGCAAGAATTGTTAAACGACGTGCCCTTAAGTGATCTTCAAAACATGTGGTTCCAAAATGATGGTTGCCCAGCACATTATGCCCGTCCTGTGCGAGAATATTTAAATCAAGAGTATCTAGGGCGTTGGATCGGGCGACTTGGTCCTATCTTATGGCCACCCCGTTCACCCGATTTGAACCCCCTGGACTTCTTCTATTGAGGTTGTCTTAAAAACAGGGTCTACTCAAAATCCATTGTGACATTGGACGAGCTTTGTCGAAATATCACTCAGGCTGCTGATTACATTAATAGCAGAAGATATACAAGACAAATAAAAATATCATTTTTAAGGCGATGTCGTGCATGTATTAATGCTGGTGGCAAACAGTTCGAACATTTGCTATAATGTTAATAACTTAATAAATTACACGTGAAACTGTCTGTACCATTTGTTTTGAAATATTAAACATTTTTCAAGAACTAATACTTTTATTACACCCGACCGTCATTTGACCCCTGTTAAGAAATAATAGGCCCATATTTTTTTTATAACTTGTTTTCCTAGAGTATTATACCATTTTGGAATGTTGGTTAGTTGCGTCAATTTTTAAAAAAACTTGCCATACTAGTGTTCATACTTTTTTTTTATACCACGATAAGTTAAATTTGGTTAAAAGTAAAAGTCTTCAAAAAATTTAGGGAATAAAATAAGTTTCATTAATTTTCGTGATAAAACAAGAGTTATTCTGGAGTTTTTAAGAATTGTGGTAGATAGCAGTACTATTCAGGTTGCCTATAAAAAAAAAGAAAAAAAATATTTAAAAAGTTGTGGTCATGGTAGTGAAAAATATCATAAACGGTCTCAATTTCTGAAGAATTTCATTTTTTTTTATATAACTTAAAATATAATTGGGATATATTTTTTTTTCTTTTTTCCCCGATTAGTCCGGGGCAGGTCTATCCTCCGGTGTTGGCTTATCGTTGAATTTTGGGACACGTTGTATATATACAGGGTATTTTTGGAACGCTCCCGAAAACTAAGACAGGCGACAGCACCAAGTATACCTTTGATCATGGGTCACAAATAAATTTGATCCTGATGAAAAAAAATCATATTTTTACAACGTTTTATTAGCTTTATTCATGCGCCATCATGTTAGTACAGCTAAATGAAACGATAATTTCATAAAAAAAAAATCATGAAAATACTGAAACATAAAACCAGCAGTGAAAACTGAATTGATATCACCTGACTAATGGAGGTTAATGTACGCGCGAACGGTGAAAAAAGAACGCTGGCCTTGAACTTGGGCACATCTATCAGATATTGGTACGAAGGGGGCGCGACGGGGGAACAATCCGCCAGTATTACTGTGCCTGCATGCTATTGGTTCCCGCGCTTTGTTCGCTCCAAAAATACAGTCGCATACACAGCTTACTTTGCGACTCGCGACGGTGTTTTAAAAAGGAAGGAAAGAAAAATTATTTATATCTATTGTTTTATGACTAAACTAGTGAACGAAAAGGTAAATATGATAGGAGAAGGTGAATGGGGAAAATTGTGCAGTAAATTTAAAAGTGTTGAGGAAGAATACCGAAAAAATTACCATGTGATCGACCTGATGACGGAAGCTCAAGCGAAGATGAAAGTGATGATGAAGTAGCATCCAGTAACACCAACACACCTTCAACATCTGGCTTCCATGTGACCCAAGACGACATAATGGATGGCGTGCCACCCTTACCTTAAGTTTTCTTGTTACAAACTACTTTATATTTTACGATAGAAATAACAAATAATGCTCAAGTAAACATTATCCATTTTTAATTCCAAGTAAGGCACCTATTATGATTCTACAATAAAACAATTAATTACTTACTATAATATTATAAAACAATATCCCAATACCATGTAGTACTTTAGAACGCGACTGTAACCTCCCTCCACTCGACCTGTATCTAGCTCGGTGCGAAACTATGTAACCCGTCCGGCTCGTGTCGCATCACGCTGTGACGCAGTAGGTTTCAGTTTTGTCGATTTGTTTATTAAATTGTGATTACATGTTGGTATTATTCTTGTTCGTTTTTTGTTTTAATAATGCTTAACGCCTACGTTTATAGTGATTGTGAATACGACAACATGTTATGTATCCGAACCTAGGTACACGAAGTATCGCTAAATAAATTGTTAAGACGTCGGGATGGAACAAGTGTGTCATACTGTGCAGTGCACAAAGTGTTGAAGCGTAACCGAATGCGCCCATACAAATTGCATAAAGTGCAAGCTTTAGTTCCCGGCGATCACGACCGCCGACGAGTTTACTGCCGTTGGTTATTATACCAGCAATAACGTGTGGCTGGTTCCATTGAGCACATTATCTGGACGGATGAGTCGACATTTACCAGAAACGGCCTGTGGAACCGAAGAAATACACACGTGTATTCAGAGTTTAACCTGCACGCTGTTCGACAAACCGGGCACCAAACCAGATGGTCGGTTAACGTATGGGCAGGTTTATTTAAGGATCGCATACTGGGACCAGTGTTTCTGCCACAGCGACTGAACGGACAGCGATACCTAAACTTTATAAATAAACAGTTGACAGACATTTTAGATGACCTATCGTTGGCTGAATATCGCCGCACATGGTTCCAGTATGATAGTGCCCCTCCACATGTCGTGAGGTTCGTCCGTGAGCGCCTCAATGAGCTATTTGATAATCGCTGGATTTGGCGGACTAGGACCACACGCTTGGCCACCTCGCGCACCAGATCTGACCCCGTTAGACTTCTTTCTATGGGGTATGTGAAAGAAAGGGTTTTTAATCGTGAGTGTGATAGTGCTGACGAAACTACAAAAGGATCGTGGATGTTTTCGACAAACTACGTACGGACTGTGTCGAACACCACACGATGATGCCCAGCCTCCATGAGGAGACGCAACACCGAGCCCAAATCTGCCTTGAAATGAATGGAGCACAATTTGAGCCGCATCTCATAAGACCAAGGAGGATTTAGAGCGGTAAGCTGTTTCATAATTAATTTTTTTAAATAACTTAGTACTGAACTAATCTGAATACATACATAACTGAATACATGATGGCGCGTGAATAAAGCTAATAAAACGTTGTAAAAATATGATTTTCTTAAGTATAGTATACTATATATATATATATATAGTAAAAATATATTTTTTAGTATTTCAAAAGTAATTTTTGTAACGCTCCCGAAAACTAAGACAGGCGATAGCACCAAGTATACCTTTGATCTTGGATCACAAATAAATCCGATCCTGATGAAAAAAAAAACATCTTTTTACAACGTTTTATAAATTTTATTCACGCGCCATCATGTTAGTACAGCTAAATGAAACGATAATTTCATAAAAAAAATCATGAAAATACTGAAACATAAAACCAGCAGTGGAATAACTCAATTCATATCAGCTGATTAAAGGTCAATGTACGCGCGAACGCAAATTCGCGCGGTCCGCAACTAGCGGGCCATACCACAATACCTAATAATTTACAACACTTGTCTAAATACCTAACTTATCTACTTAACCTACTATTTTGCCACTGTACTTGTCTCCACGTAGCCATTTTAATCCGAATTTACAGGTTAAATAACCCAAATAACTGGTTCGATTTCCCGCTAATGAAAAAACATTTAAATGAAATGTAACCAAGGTTAGAGTCATGCGTTTTTATTCATCGTGTAGGTATGTTTATTATTCTCATGTATTCAGTTATGTATGTATTCAGATTTATTCAGTACTAAGTTATTTAAAAAAAATTTGTTATGAAACAGCTTACCGCTCTAAATCCTCCGTGATCTTATGAGATGCGGCTCAAATTGTGCTTCATTCATTTCAAGGCAGACTCATGGAGGCGGGGCATCATCGTGTGGTCTTCGACACAGTCCGTACGTAGTTTGTCGAAAACATCCACGATTCTTTTGTAGTTTCGTCAGCACTATCACACTCACGATTAAAAACCCTTTCTTTCACATACCCCACAGAAAGAAGGAATTCTAACGGGGTCAGATCTGGTGAGCGAGGTGGCCAAGCATTCGGTTACGCTTCAACACTTTGTGCACTGCACAGTATGACACACTTGTTCCATCCCGACGTCTTAACAATTTATTTAGCGATACTTCGTGTACCTAGGTTCGGATACATAACATGTTGTCGTATTCACAATCACTATAAACGTAGGCGTTAAGCATTATTAAAACAAAAAACGTAACAAGAATAATACCAACACGTTATAACAATTTAATAAACAAAACGCTCGTGCACGCGTGTACAAAATCAACACGGAACTGTTTCAAAAATTTCAATTAATTAACACGACAAAACGGAAACCTACTGCGTCACAGCGTGAGGCGATACGAGCCGGCCGGGTTACATTCTCATGCGTCATAATAAAGAAGGACGCAACTAACAAAAACGTAAAATGGAAATAAAAAATAAATTGATGAATTTTTCTTTCAGACCCTGTGTCTATAGTATATTAAAAGGTTTCTATATGAAAATTGAAATATATACGTAGAGACATGAAGATTTTAAGGGCGAACTTATTTTTTTGATAATTTGTTTATTTATTTAAATAAAAAGAATTTTCCTTTTCATCTTAGCTTAAAAAATACATCTAGCAACACAAAAACATCGAAGGAAAGACGCATATAACTATTTGCGTCTTTCCAACCTAATAAATTAAAAAAAACTGCCATTCATTTAACATTTTTACATATTTTGGAAAGGTCATTTGAATTTGAAAGGACGCTAATAGTAATTTATTACTTTTTTCTTAGTAAATATTAGAGAACCATTGGTAGTGAGACACAAAAAATAGCAACCCTCAACTCTTCAGTAATGATTTTAAAGGGGATATCATACGAGACTTACTACGATAATAATTAAAAATTAAAAATTTTGTACAACCGACTTTAATATAAATAATTAAGGATAACTCAAAAACTATTGGTCTGACCTCGATCAAATTTATATGGGACCACATGTGAAACACCAGCTCTTAATAATAAGATATAGAATAATAAGACAAGAATAATTGAAATTTAAGTAATCTATGCAAATATTGTTAAAGATGACGTAGCAACTGGTTAAATAAGTCTTTTCTACTAAAAAAATGTCATCTGTGATCAACAGTTACGTCTAAAATTCTTACGATAATTTCTAAAATATTGATATTTGTGAATATTAAAAAAAATAGTAGACGCGCCTTCTTATCATGAGACGAATGGTATATTTAACTCATTTATTCAAAAATTGTCAGATGCGCCCTTTTTTCTTATGACCGTAACATTGACCGAGCTAGATATAGGTCGGTAGCGAAGGGAGTGTGGGTACAGTCGCGTTTTAAAGTACTACATGGTATTGGGCTATTGTTTTATAATATTATAGTATTTAATTGTTTTATTGTAGAATCATACTAGGCGTTTTACTAGCTACTTAGAACTTTGGAAGAGGTTGGAATTAAAAATGGATAATGTTTACTTGAGCATTATTTGTTATTTCTATCGTAAAATATTTTTAAGTTTGTAAGAAGAAAACTTAAGCTAAGTGTGACACGCCGTCCATTATGTCGTCTTGGGTTACATGGAAGCCAGATGTTGATGGTGTGTTGGTGTTACTGGATGCTACTTCATCATCACTTTCATCTTCGCTTGAGCTTCCGTCATCAGGTCGATCACATGGTAATTTTTTCGGTATTCTTCCTCAACACTTTTAAATTTACTGCACAATTTTCCCCATTCACCTTCTCCTATCATATTTACCTTTTCGTTCACTAGTTTAGTCATAAAACAATAGATATAAATAATTTTTCTTTCCTTCCTTTTTAAAACATCGCGCGAGTCGCAAAGTAAGCTGTGTATGCGACTGTATTTTTGGAGCGAACAAAGCGCGGGAACCAATAGCATGCAGGCACAGTTATACTGGCGGATTGTTCCCCCGTCGCGCCCCCTTCGTACCAATATATGATAAATCGCTCAGTGGCCAAGTTCAAGGCCAGCGTTCTTTTTTCACCGTTCGCGCGTACATTAACCTCCATTAGTCAGGTGATATCAATTCAGTTTTCACTGCTGGTTTTATGTTTCAGTATTTTCATGATTTTTTTTATGAAATTATCGTTTCATTTAGCTGTACTAACATGATGGCGCGTGAATAAAACTAATAAAACGTTGTAAAAATATGTTTTTTTTTTCATCAGGATTAAATTTATTTGTGACCCATGATCAAAGGTATACTTGGTGCTGTCGCCTGTCTTAGTTTTCGGGAGCGTTCCAAAAATACCCTGTATATATATATATATATATATATATATATATATATATATATATATATATATATATATATATCTATATCATCATCATCATCATCATTAAAGCCTTTTACAAGTCCACTGCTGAACATAGGCCTCCCCAAAGAATGCCACAAAGCACGGTCCTGAGCCACCTGCATCCATCGACTTCCTGCATATCTTACCAGGTCGTCACTCCATCTAGTGGGGGGACGCCCTACACTTCGCCTGCCGGTACGAGGTTGCCACTCGAGAACCTTTCTTCCCCATCGGTTGTCGGTACTTCGAGCTATATGGCCGGCCCATTGCCACTTCAGCTTACTAATCCGTTGGGCTATGTCGGTCACTCTGGTTCTACTGCGGATATCCTCATTTCTGAGTTTATCACGCAGAGAAACTCCGAGCGTAGCCCTCTCCATAGCTCGCTGAGCGACCTTGAGCTTTCCCATCCGGCCAGCAGTGAAGGACCACGTCTCAGTTCCGTATGTCATCACTGGCAACACGCACTGGTAGTACAGTCTCGTTTTCAAGTTTTGAGGTATACCTGACGAGAAGATGTGCCGTAATTTCCCGAACGCTGCCCAATTGAGTTGAATCTGTCGATTGAACTCTCGGTCGAAGTTGGACTTACCTAGTCGGAGGGTATGTATGTGGTCTATGGTGCTAAAGCCCTTTCGGAAACCGGCTTGTTCAGGAGGCTGGAAGTCGTCAAGTCTGCGCGCGAGACGATTCGTAATGACTCTCGAAAACAGCACGTAGTCGCGGCTCAGAAAGGAAATCTATCTGTAGTTCTTCAAGAGAGCGTTGTCATCTTTTTTGAAGAACAAGACCACCGCACTTCTGCTCCACGCCTCCGGTGTAATGCTACCATGGAGGACGGAATTAAAGAGCTTCTGAAGGACTTCAAGTACCGGTCTTCCACCCGCTTTCAGAAGCTCCGCTATAATTCCATCCTCGCCTGGGGCCTTGCCGTTTTAAGGTGCTGGAGAGCCATTCTAATCTCACTCAGACTGACGTCCGGGATATCTTCGGAATAGTGTCGGATGAGACTCGCTCTTGGATCGTTACTCACACTTGCGTGCGGCTCCAACGATGATGTGTACAGCTGCCCATAGAACCTCTCAATCTCACTCAAAATCTCAGGTGTCCCGGAAATGATGCTGCCATATTCGGTCTTCAGCTTTGACAGTTGGCTCTTTCTGACAGACAGATCTCTGGCAAAGACTTTGGAGTCTTGGTTCCGCTCGATCTCATCTTCAATACAAGCTGTATTGAAGTTGCGTAAGTCCCGCCGCATGCATTTGGTGAATCTGTCTGTTCAGTTGCCTGTATACTGTCAAATCTGTTGAAGAATGTAGTTTTATCTCCCGTCTAACAGCCATGAGATTTATTTTTTTTATAGCATAAGGGTGACAAACGAGCACATAGTCCACCTGATGGGAAGTGGTTGCTGCGGCCCATAGACATCTACATCTATCCTCGTTTGCGAATCAAAATGTTGTCACCCGTGAGGACTAAGATGGAATGCCTCATTTCCAGTAAAAAGGGCCTCCGGCCACCTGCACTCACCAAGCGAGACGCAGAGGTAAACCTCTACTTCACGCTGGTATTCTGTGAGGTCGTGGTACTACCCCGGTTCGAGCCGGCCCATCCGTGCGACAGCAAAAGCTGCCGCATGGCTCTACCACTGTTAAAAATTATTTTATTAAGAGCATGATCAGAGAGTTTTTGTGTTCTTCTGCGGCGGGTCTTGCAGAACTTAGCTCCGACCACATGGACAGTTTCCACGAGCTTGTCATTCATATCGTCCACTTCACTGCAGTCTTCTAGGCACTGAAACCGGTTTTGTAACTCGAGCTGAAAGATTTCGGGGCTTTGGATTAGAGCACGAGGGGGATGGAGCGTTGACTTCATTAGACGAGACCTCTCCAACTTAACGTTTAGGTTCAGTGTGCCTCTAACCATTCGGTGATCGCTACCAGTTTTCACCCTCGCGATCACGGAGACATCACTGAACAGTTGTCGCCTGGTCGTCATAATGAAGTCAATCTCATTATTTGTCGAACCGTCGGTGCTCGACCAGGTCCACTTCCTGTGGGGCCGCTTCTGGAAGAAGGAGTTCATCATAAAGAGTCCCTCATTCCCCATGAAGTCGGCCAGCTGCTGGCCCCTTGGGTTCCGTTGACCTGTTCCAAATTTCCCTACTTTCAGCTCACCGTTCTCGCTTGTGCCTAGTTTTGCATTGAAGTCTCCCATTAACACCGTATATTGGGTTTTGGAGGAATGCATGGCTCTTGAGATATCCTCATACATTTCCTCCACCTCCTCATCGGGGTGTGCCGAGGTTGGTGCGTAAACCTGTATGACCTTCAGCGAATACCGTTTGGTGATTCTGAGTAGAAGGTATGCAACCCTCGTCAACACACTCCCGATCTTTACAACGTTGTTAACGAGAGACTTGTGGACGATAAATCCGACACCTCCTTGGGACAGATGACTTCGGATAATCCTATAATATGCCAGCGTAACTTTTCTATCTCTTCTTCCAGCTCCACAATCTTCTCGTCAGTCCTCAGGGTGCGTGCGTTGTTTGTTGCCAGGTCGAGTCGTCGTAGGTGGCAACCGAACCTCCACCGGAGATTCTTAGCACCCCCTGCCCCGCAGTTACCATGGTCGCCACATTAGCCAGGAATAGCGGGGCCGCCGGGGACTGGGGGCCGTCTCTTCGTAACTTTCATCATGGGGGGTATATTGCCATAGTTGCCACGCTTGGCGAGCGGGTTGGCAACCGCAGTTTTTTTATTGTATTTTTGCCGTTACCAGGAAGATGCTGCTGCCCATCTCCTGCCTGTTTCCCTTTGTCGCCTTTTACGACACCCACGGGAAGATATGGGGTAGTGGATATTCTTAACCGCCATTAAACGGCACCTATTGCGTATTTACATTGAAATATTGAAAATATTGCACGTTATCCTCATTTTGATGTATTAAAACTGTAAATGATGAACTATTACACATATTTTAACACAAAACTGACAGTAAACACTAATATTTTACATACATTTCAAGTCAAAAAAAAATTATTCTATTCTATTCTATTCTTCATACAAATTAAAAAAACATTTCACACAAACACAAAAATATGAACTTATGGCTAATATGAACTTACAGGGTTGTATTGGTGATTTTAATGATAATAATTCTGTAAATACATAATCGCTACGATCGCGAATCATATTTTGTTAAATATACAACCTAACCCTGACCTGCAAATTCCAAAAAACGCAAGAAAATTTGAATTTCGCGGGCCACCCTGGAGCTTCCACCTTAATGCTTAATTTCTTCATTAAAGAAGCGAGTAAAAAATGTCTAACACTTGGACACCCGCAGTCAACGGAGATATTTTCTTGTCTAAGTGTTAGACATCCGCAGTTGAGAGTGGTTGAGAGGATAATAACTAATTATAGACGACTTGACAGCCCGAAAACGCTTGAAATATAGACGCCTGACTAATTTTGATTTGTCATTGTGTGCGTTAGCTAGCGATGTATATTTTACTTACAAGGACTATCGAAAAATGATTGTTAAAGAAGCGGTAAAAAATTTAAACAAATTGTTTAGTGTACCAAATTGAATAATGTCAAAAATTAACTGAATTTTTACCATGATAGTTCTAAAATAATAAAAAATATTCATGTAACATGTTCCTGAGAATAAGCTGAACCTACGTGCCTTTTGTTGAATTTTAATTCAAATGTATAAAATCCCAGGTGACTCTACCGATAAACTTAAAAAAAAACTCCCCAAGAATCAGATCGAAAAGTTGTATTTTTGAGCTATGATCTTTGGAGAAAAATATTTACTGTCATGGACAGTTTCCCCGGAATTTCTTTTTTAACATATTGTTAATATAAATAGGTAGATGCTTAACTACGTATCTACCTATTTATATTTTATATATTTTATAAAATATTTTGATGGGAAAATAAATAACGGGGACACGGAGTAATTAACGACTGCTTTTTTTACAAAAAAAAAAAATAATTAAATACATTATAGAAGTTTATTTTAACATGAGACTTAAATATGAATGTAAACTTAATAATTTAAGTAAGGAAACTTGTAAAAATCAGTTAAATAAGATTGCTCTGTTTAAAGTCCAATATGTTTATAAGGCTTCATCATGCTTCATGTTTATATTCTTTCATCTGTCCCTGAAAAATATAAAGTAATAATAAACTTATTATCATTTTAGCTGCATGAATTTTAAAAACATAATGATCTTAACAGAGTTAAGTGCACCACGCACAGAACACTAATACCCTAAGGCGGGCGGCACCACGTTTCTGAGAATACAGATGCACTCTCAATCTCTGTATGTTTAGAAAATGGTCACTCATTCATGGACTGACCGCTGCACTTCTCAAGCATGTGTAGTCTCAAGTGGCGCTTCAGGAGCATTACTAAATATCTATACCTAACTACGCTAAATGTTTTATCATTGTGACTTGGAAACGAAATCCGAAACTCCACTCAATTCCTTGGGGAAAATAGCGTGATGCTATGAATATTGTACTAGTGTGACCGTGAGGCTGTGCGCTTGGTCAAATAAGGTTATACATTTATTTTGTTTGATAAATAGATACTTAGTTAGGTTCGTAATGGCTTAAAGAGGATAATCGCCAGATTTTTTATTTTTAATGTAACACACTGCGTTCAGTTTGGTCCATCTTGAGAGACAGGATAGTTTTTATCCCGATAAATGACCCTCAATATTTTTTATTACGAATTTAAGGATTTTTTTATAGGACAAAATGTCGTCGGAGAGAGCAGAACAACGTCTGCCTGGCGAGCTAGTAGTGTATAAAAATCTGTCTCTATTTTTATCTAAAGTTTTTAAAGTTAAATTATTAGTCTTATTATAGCAATATTATACTTACTGGTACAAATAAAGTAGAAATGACTCCTTTTAATTAAATTATTTCTATTCTACTTTTTTCATTTATACTTCTCATGAAAATGTTTGCTGCAAATTGTTGAGTTGTTCTTTGGATTCCAAGCAACCCCTCTAATTAACCTTAACCATTTTTTCTAATTAAAGAATCCGAAGGGAATCCGTTTGACAATAGGGTATTTTACACCATGTAAAAAAAAGTCAAAGAATAAATATTTATGATAGATTTTGTAAAAAGTAAACGAGAAATATTGATTTCTATTTATAAAAATGCATTATAAATTTTATATTTCAATTTAAAGAATAATTTTTTTACCTGTGCCTCAAATCTGCAAAACAATGTCCGCCATATTAGTTAACGTCGTGACGTCACTAGATCAAAGAACTAAGTTATGTGCTGTGTACTAACTAGCTAATTTCGAATTTTTCAAGTTATTATTACGATTGTTGACTTTTATTCTGAATTTTTTTCAAAAGGCATCATGGAAGACGGATTCGTAAAAGCGAGTTTATTACTTCGCTTTTAGCACTAATGTTATAGATATTATAATATAAGCTTAGGTAAGAAAAACATTTTGTTAAATTTTTTTGTACAAACTCTCAGACGAAATAAAAAGTCACTTTTTTATTTGGTCTGAGTACAAACAATGTCTTTATTCCCATATAATAGAAGAAAACAGGAATTAAGCAAAACACTGCACTGCACTTGCAAGGGCCATCAAAATGGCCCACAAAGGGCGGGACAGACGAGCGATAAACCTAATCTATTACAAAATTTGACTTGCAATAGGTACCTATCATGTCATGATGTTTTGTTTTGTTTAATTGATAGTTAAATATAAGTCATAATTAAATCAAAGTGATCTTCACAGAAGTATAGTTTAGATTTTGTAGACAATGCATTCGGGTCTCTTCTTGCCAGTTTTAACCAAGTATTTCTCATATTTAAATCAGTTGGCACTTTAATCCATAACTTCCCCGGCGTTCTTGTGCTCGTATTTTTGCAATTAGGCATAACACAACAATGACATAAATGATAACTCATTATTAAACATTCAAAAGTATATTATTCCTTTGCAAAATTGTCAAAATTCTACGACAGTGACGTCACGAGTTAAACAGTATGGCGGCTAGCGTTTTCACGCGAAAATTGAAAATGATAGATTAAAAGTAATTTTTATGTCACTATTCGGTTTTAAAAAAATTAAATAAAAATTATAGTGGTTCATTATCACTCTAGGATTCATTTAAAACACTTTTTAAAAATGGGTGTAATACCCTATTGGAAAAATAAAATTACATTTTAGAACGCAAACCGAGGATTTATTTTCTTGATAAATATAAATATCGACATTAATTTGGATATGGCTTAGCTTTCCATTGACTTCCATCGAGTTGGGGGTTGATACGTATTTTACAGAAAAGTTACATAAGCACACACATAAAGTTTCAATATGCGGAAACGCGTACTTTTTGAGAAAAAACATTATTTGTAAATTAATTATTTTTGCAATGTTTATGTTACATTCCTAGTGTAAAACTGGCGCCATTTTGTAACGTCATTGTCGTCGTCAGTACGGATGTCGATTCTTTCCGAAAAAGATAGATTTTTAAATCGATTCGAATCGTAAGCTGTCAGGATATCACAAAAAATGGGTTACGTTTTTATAAGCACACACACAATATTATAAATATGCGGAAACACGTAATTTTTGAGAAATAAATTAATAAAAATCACTTATTTCAATATTTTGTTGTTTTTTTAATTAGCTCTACGGCTCTGGGTTCTAGCCCTTTTGAGCCTATTTAATTTCCATACATTCGTCGAATGGAGGGGGAGGGGGGGAGAGGAGGTGTAGGAGGACTAATTCAAAGGGATTTCTATGGAAAGCTAAGCCCTTAAGTCAAAGAACCAAAGAGCAATGGCAGAAAAATAGTTGAGAAAAATTATAGCGTCTAGAAATAAGTTATATATAAAATGAGTTTTATTATTTTTCTATGATTTTTCAAATAAAAATGTATTTTAATTAAAGCCACAGAAAAAATCAAACATTTTTGGGAATATCAAATGACTTAAATCATTTTAGTCTATTCAAATGTTGGCATTTAGTATATTCATACCGTTTTCGTATACACTTTGTAACACTACCAACACAACACACAAAATATTTTTATATTAAGTTATTATTGGTAATAACTGTACTATCAGTAATAATAATAATAAAAGTGATATGGCTGAGAATAAGTCTATTACAAAGAATTTCCTACAATAATACATTATCTCAATCATAGTACTATGTAACAATTCCATTTAATGTTATGCCAACACTAGATAAAATAAAATGTCACTGTTTTTTTTACTGGCTTTACGGCTCTGGGTTCTAGCCCTTCTGAGAAAGTCACTATGGTACAAAAGCCCTGGAGCCATGCCAGAAATATACATTCATAGTATGCACATATATAATAGAGATACAATAATCTAAAAACTCTCAATTATGTATTATTTACTAAGCTAACATCAAACAACCACAGGAAGCATGACTCTTTCCAAGTAACATAGGACATAACCTAAAAAGGTTCAAATGTAAATATCTTTTTTTTGACGCCTTCTCAGTACAAAATTCTTTGACAGAGTTATTAAGGGACTGACGCTTAACATTTTAAGATATTTTTGGTATATAGACGCTACCATTTCTTCTCAACTAATTTTATGTATGGAAGTTTGCCATTGCTCTTTATTGACCCCATACTGATTTTTGGAGACTGATTGACATATTGATTTTTGGAGAGCCTATGATTGTCTACCTCAATATGGATACATACATAAGAAAGTAAACCACAGCGATCCTATAAATAAATTTGTGGCACCAGACGGGACACACACACAAAGAATAGAAAGTCTCTGGCAAAATTTAAAAGTGATGTTCAGTAGGGACGGTTATAAAGGAAACTTCACAGAGTGGCTCATTGAATATTCTTGGCGAAGAAAAATAAAAATAGAACATAAAGATGTCTTTGAAGAATTAATTAAAGCGATACAATATGTGTATAAAATTGATTAATAAATTATTGATTATATTTGATTTGTTTTATTTTAACAGTACCTATTAGGGCAGATAATAAATAAAATAGGTTAGGTTCTACTTATGTCAAATAACCAAATTTATTGACCCTGACTTCACGTGGTACGAGTCTGTCTTACCCCTAGAGTGGTTATATAGAACCGGAGGCGCGTAGGGGGGATCAGCCTCCACCTGCTGTAAAAAATCGTAGGCATCGGACGAGCCGGAGTGGCTGAGGCTGGTCGCCGAAGGCGACCAACAAGCCGAAGCTGCGGAGGCGAGGAGGCGATTTGTTACGCAAAGGCGTAGAGGCTGCTCTTCCCGCAGCGGCGGAGACGTTGCAGTCTTAAAATAGATACAGAAATCCCTCTGAATTAGTCCTCATACACCTCTTCTCCCCCCCCCCCCCTCAATGCGACGAATGTCAATGGAAATTCGTAATAAATTAGGCTCAAAAGGGCTAGAACCCAGAGCCGTAAAGCCAATTTAAAAAAAATATTGTTAAAATAAGTGATTTTTATTAATTTATTTCTAAAAAAGTACGTGTTCCGCATATTGAAACTTTGTGTGTGTGCTTATAAAAATGTAACCTTTCTGTAAAAATACGTATCAACACCAAACTCGATGGAAGTTAATGGAAAGTTGTACCGAAAAAAGTTCCCTAAATAGTGTTAAGTTATGTCTATATTTTATATATATTTTTCGGTTAAGGTATATATTGCTATGGGCCAATGTTCTTAATTTTTAAGTCCTTGATGCCTGAAATAAAGTTATTGTATTGTATTGTATTGTATTCCTATTATTAATACCACAGTCACTCACGGAACAAGTAACCATTTTGTAAAAGAAGTTATTCACTAAAAATAACCACTACTACACTTTAAAAAATTACAAAATAAATAGGAGCTATATCTTGCGTGCCGACTTGTGCCAACCTGTCATTCAAAATCGATTACAGAGTCATGAGATTTGGTATCCTTTTCTATCTTGCATTTTTACTATAAGGAATTTTGTTCTCCCTTTCACACTATGTCGGTATATACGCCAGTATATTCTAAGTCTATGAATAAGACACAGGTATATAGCAGTGTTGCCACTTTGGGGAATTTGTCGCTAGATTTAGGGAATTCTGCAATAGCTCGATTTTTGCATTTGCTTAGTCACTAGATATAGATTTGGTGATTTTTAGCGACTTCCTCAAGACGGCATAGGCGACGATGATCACTTACCATGATGGTGGCTCGTCTGCTTGTTTGCCCCTGGTTGTTTATAGAAAATTTATTAAGGTATTTTTTTATTATAGTATTGACAACACTGATTATTCTCAGTACGACCGATCGTCGCACGTTGGCGTTAAAATCTAGATTGGTGCTCTCTCTCTTACGTATTGAAGTAGTAATTTGATATTCCTGTCCTCCGTAGATAGTTTATCATGGACATGGGATTTCCCCTCCAAAAACCATACAGCTTTTTCTTCGAGATTTTCATTCATAGATCATTCCTATTTATTCGCTGTATTTAATTGTTGCGTAATGCGTTGTCGTTGTGTGAATAGGTACGTAAAACTATTATAAAAAATATATTGTACATCGAAAATCAAAATGGAAATTCCTTTGAAAAAGAATGTTTATGGCCAAAAATATCGTAAAGATATATCGTTAAGATATATCATATCGTGACGGCTCCATGGCGCAGTGGCTTAGCAATAAGTTGCTGCGCTGGGGGCCGTGGGTTGGAATCCCGCACGGAACAAGTATTTGCAGGGCCTGCAAGTAATTGTTCAATCCCGCACGGAACAAGTATTTGCATGGCCTGCAAATAATTGTTCCGGGTCTGGATGTTTGGCCTTGTGCAATTTTGTGTATGTAAACTGCCTCCACGATACAGAAGAAAATCTTAGTGTGAGAGTAACGTTTTTTTTTTAAATAACATAATAACAAAGAATGGAAAAGGACTGAGGAGTTTAAAATGTGGCTTAAACTAGTTGAGACAGACCTTATGAAAGCTCATTGTGCGATTTGCCGGACGGATTTACAAGAAAGAATAAATGATTTGCGAAAACATGCCGAGTCAAAGAAACATAAGGATAAATGTGATATTATATCTACAAACAGAAGAATTGATTTTTCAGCTGCTCCCAAACAACAACAACTCAAGACGGATTTAAACGCCTTAAGAGCGGAAGGTAGGCTAGCTTTTTTTTAACAAAACATAATGCCTTATCTCAAATTTATCACCTTATTGAAACTATAAAAAGTGTTTTCCTGAAGAAGCCGCGAATATCAAAATGCACGGAACGAACTCTACTGAAGTGATTAAAAATGTTTTGGCTCCCCACTTCATTCAAACGTTAATAAATGACATCGGATCACACAATTATAGTATCTTGCTCGATGAGTCCACCGATCTTAAGGTATGCAAATATTCGGGAGTAGTGTTACGATATTTCTGTCCCGCAAGAAACACTGTAGTGTCATTTTTGACGTGATTGACGACGATTTGTTCCTATTTCTTGATGATTCTGTGGATTTTTAAACGTTGGATTGAAAATTGAAAACTAATAATAAAAATTTTAAACTTCTTACTCAGAACTATAACTTTAATATGTTTAAGCAAATAATTATTAAAAATAATTGAAACATTAACGTTCTTTGCGTTTTTATTTCATGTTTATGACCATTTAATGAAAAACTGCGAAGAATAACGATTCTATGATGATATGATGCGTAATCATGACTAAATAGGGTCTAGGGAATTCTAAAGAATTTTTAACATCCTGAATTCTCATAATCTAGCGACATTCGATGGTACTACTAGTGACTTGTCCAAATTGAAGGTGGCAACACTGGTATATAGTTGACCCGCAGTAATCCAACAAACGCTTTGCAAGGCGGTGTCGGATCGGATTATCAAATTTGTCGGACTATAGACTACTACCATAGTCCCCTGGTCATCCCGTACTTTTTGAAAAAGAGTACCTTGTAATCCGACAGATTACATATAAAATAGTGACATATTAAAAAGTAATATGATGCACAGTGAATACCTAAACAATAAAGGAATGCTAGCTAGGCCGCTACCTTAGTCACTTTTAAACGTGGCGTTTTGGCGTGAACTAATTGCAACCCGTTTCTGTGTACACGTATTTGCGCAGGACATCTTCAAAAAGATCCATAACGCGACTCGATTGTACCTACATGTTAAAGGCATGTTGAATTACAAGGGGGTTCGGATCAGTAAAGGGCCGGATTACCGGGGGTCCACTGTACTCTAGCATTCCATGGGTGTGTTCCGATCACGGAGCAAATACAAAGAGCTGGTCTTGTAGTTAGATTTCACTATGTAACAACGCGTGACATTTTGTGGAGTGAAGGGGTTGTTACGGCGTACGGCTGCTCCTACAAAGGTCAAATCCTCCGCGGCCTATTCAGCAGAAGAATTAACGAGCAGACGCAGGTCGGGCCTCAATATGGCCGTGTGGAAATCTCTAATTACAATAAATTATATGGGAGCAAACTAGAAAGCAAAAATACTTACCTGTATCAGGAGCCAACTTCGCTCCAAGGCTTGGGCAGGCCGTGAGTGTGTGTAATGGTAGATAACGAGTCGTGTACAGTGATGTGTGAATGTGTGGGGCCTTGGCAAGCATAGGCGACCAGCAGCGGCCGAGTTCCAGGCTGCTCCAAAATGCTGCATCGCTCCGGACTGCTTCATCGCCGGACCACTTCTTTCTTCACTGTCACTGATTCAGTCTCTTAGCTTCATTGTACATTTAACTAACTTCAATTCGCCTAATTCAACACTCATCGCTGAACCGAACACGTGATACCCGATACGACAACGGACAGTAGTTCAAAGTTCATATTCAATGTCCCGGATTCACTTATCACAAATTATAAATTCGACACAGAATAACACGTCGCACAAGATTCAAAATACGCTTCGTTGACACGCAAATTAATTTAACTAGGCAACCAAACACAAAAAGGCACTAACGCGACGACCCAATTATAACGCTATCCTATCTACGTGACGAAGAAGCATGTACTTCATCTAGCTATTTAGATCCGCAAGGGGCCCGTGCTTTTCGGTAAAAGGGGCAGCACGGGCCTTCAGCGTCTTGTCTGGCGGGGGACTGACCTCTCGCCCACGCGTCAAGCGGCTGACTCCCGCACACCGACGCGCCACCTGACGAGCGTTTTTTCACCTACATATTATCGGATGACGCGACCGCTTGAACGCCATTGGATGGCGTACAAATTACCTTTTTTGGCCTAAACAGGGGTATTAAGCTCCGCTCACTTAACTATTTTCAATCTACCGATAAATAGTAAAACTACTCGCGTCGTTCCATATCGATGTTGCAATGTAGTTTAGCTACCTTGACGACAGATAGGCCTGTTCACGAAATGATAATAAAAACTCAAAAAATAATATTTTGGCGATTAAAACTTCTTTAGGACTGAGTGCAAAACAAATTTCACCTCCTTTGACTACCGCCGCCCATGAACAACCGCAACACCAGGGGAATTGCAGATGCGTTGCCGACCTTTTAGAAAGGTGTAAGCTCTTTTCTTGAAGGTTCCTAAGTCGTATCGGTCCGGAAAATTCGCTGGTGGTAATTGATTCCACAAGGAAGTCGTGCGAGGGAGAAAACTTCTTCTAAATCGCACAGTCGTGGACCGCCAATCATCCAGATGGTATGGATGGTAACGCGAGTTTTGTCGCGATGTGCGATGGTGAAATTGAGCGGCTGGAATTAGTCCGAACAATTCCTCAGAGCACTCCCCGTGATAAATGCGATAAAATACGCAAAGAGATGCAACATCTCTACGCAGTGCCAGTGTATCGAGCCGATCAGAAATAACTCGGTCGTCGACGATTCGAACCGCTCTGCGCTGGATGCGGTCAAGTGGAAGGAGCTGGCACTGGGGTGCCCCGGCCCAGAGATGAGAACAGTATTCCATGTGGGGCCGAACTTGCGCTTTGTAAAGTTGCAAGCGATGTGCCGGCATGAAATACTGTCTCGCTCTGCTGAGCACGCCAAGCTTTTTAGAAGCCAATTTGGCCTTCCCTTCCAAGTGACCACGAAACTGCACACTATTCGATATGTCGACGCCAAGGATTCCAATACTGGCTGAGGCAGTAAGGGGAGTGCCTTGAAACTGAGGAGATACGACAAAGGGGTTCTTTTTAGCGGTAAACGCGCAAACTTGTGTCTTCTGGGGATTGAACTGGACCAGATTTAGTCGCCCCCAATCCGAGACTTTGTTAAGCAAAGACTCGACTTCAGACACAAGTTTGTCCCGGTACTCGGCGACGTTTTCCCGAGAAATATTGGCACGGCCGGTATATAAGGCATCACCAGTGCTGTCGTCCGCATAGCAATGAATGCTGCCAGTGCCAGATTGTGCAGTTGTTAGCAGTTCTTTACTACAAAAATTATATTAAAATTAATAAACGTACCTAATTGGGTACTCAGTACTCACTTACACAATTATAAACACTATTTCATCGTTATCTTTGATTTTGTATAAGAAAATAGAAATGAAATGGTACTGATTAATTTAATATTTAAAATCAATTGCAATTATGATCGACAGTTAATTAATCTATCAGAATTAATGTAAAAAATAATACTTTTACTTAACTTTAATTGACTTTCCGTATTTAATCCGATCAATACTTTGAATTTAAAAAGAGGTACGTGAAAATTATTAAAAATTACTTGCAAGTTTTATAGTGATTGCCATTGAGTTATACAAAACTAGAGAAGCAAACCACATTGCCGCGCGTCGAAAAAAGTGTAACCACTAACCAAACGCGACGACGTAGCTTTGAAATCATTAAAATTTTAAAGTAAACATATATCTGTCTCACTTACACAAGTCGCGGAAAACAATATCGTCCCTAAGATTAGATAAAGATAGACACACAAACATGCAGTGGCGGGTTGGTGTTGCATACTTTATGAAATTTTACCCAAAATGAGCAATATAAAGGAGTTTTTTTTAAAGTTGCAGTAAATTGTTTTTATTTTAAATTTGTGTATTTTCTTATTAGATGAACAGAAGTAAGCATAACTAATGAAATAAAATATGTTTTTGTATATTATTTTTATTGTACTAATAAATCAAACAAAAAATAAAGCAAATAAAAAAACAATTTAAGGTTTCTTAAGCGAGATCTGTGTTGAATATGTATAAGTTGTGAAATCATCAGCAAGTTTTTGTCTCTTAAATTTAGTCTCATGACATTAGCTACAAAAATTTTCGTTATCAATAAATTTCGTTGATTTTCTTGTATATAGAATTTCCATACTACTTAACAACTTTAAAAAGTTTTTATATTTTTTTGCAACAATACTGAGGATAGTTAATGGATTCAGGCGTGACTCTCCGGAAGTATACGAGTATTTGTAAGATAATACAAATTAAATGGTTTTAATCTGTAATACTAATCCGCTTAAATATTCATAATAGTCCATGCTCTCAAACTCCGCTATGAAGCATCAGTTTGTTGTATAATTGCCTTTTGGATTCTTTTTTGTGTGTTTGAGTGTATAATTTACTTTCGTGGTACAATCTTATTTTTAAATATTTATAAATAATGGCATTAATCATTAAAAGGGAACGATCAACTTGTATTGAAGATAAGTGATCTCCCGGGTGTATTGCAAATTCTTTTAATAATTTATTTCCTTGAAGCTCTTTTAATGTTTTTGTAGCTAATGTCATAAGACCAAATTTAGTAGACAAAGAGTTTCGGAAAGTTTGCAATGCAAATTTATTAATATAAAATAAAATAATAAAATATAATTAATAGACCATTCATGAATAAACTAAAATAAGAATAATTAATTATTTTGTATAAAGGTTGAAACATAGTTTTTATTTTTAAACAAACAATTTTACTTGTTTATTTTAAAACAAAATTAACTTATTCCATAAATTATATAGTCTCCTATTAATGTGGAAAAATCACTTAGGCGGAAAAGTGGCAACATTGAAGCTAAATTGCAATATTCGATATTTTATTCATTTTTTTAGTGTTTTAAACGTTAATATGAATATATAAATTAAAACTTACGTGTGGAAAGTGATTCCGCTTGATTTATTATGTTTTTGTGACCTTGAATCGCATTCTTTCACTACGCATTTACCCATTTTTTGTCGTGAATCGTTCGGCTTAACTCGGACGGCGTCACATTGAACACTGAACCGACGTTAGCTGGGCATATGGCTGTGGCCATATGTGAAGTGGCAACGCTTTGGCGCGGCAATTACTTATCTATATATATCTATATTATAGTGTAACATATAAATCAATGGTGATTGCCGTCTCTAACGAGGGCTAATAATATTTCACACACCAGATGTCGCTAGTTGTAACTGTGGTAAAGCTTTTTGTTACATTTTGTAATTTAATTGAGAAATTAGTTTTAAATAATAGTTTATCATTATAATAGAATATTATATTAATATACACAAAGCGTCAGTAGTTTGATTTTTAATTTTTTGCACTTTATAACTCGTTTTTCAATTTGTCTACTTTTAGTTGTATTTATAGTTTGGATTATTCATTTCTAATTTAATTAATATAAAATGTAACTAATGATACGGAAAGAAACCTTAAAATTTACATTTTCCTAAGAAATTATCATCCCTGCTATGAAATCTGTCAAATATTTTACCTCACTGTAAAGTGGCGCCGCCCTGGTGGCAGAAAAAATCGTGGATGCCCTCATTCTTATGTCGCCGGCAAACTAAATTTCGGTGCATCACGGTAGCGTTGCCAACACCAATTTGTCAAATTCCCTGAAAATTCATGTCAAATTCCCCAATTTAAGAACAAAACTTTAACAGATTCCCCACAAATTCCCCTCAATTTTATTTTAAGAAATAAATAAATTTTCAACTAATTTTATAAGATTTACTTTTTAACTCACATTTTTTTTCTTTAAAATTAAAAAATAAAGAAATGAAAAGCATTAAATTATACACAAAAGTTGCCGAAATAAATCCGAAAGTTGAATGTGGTGCAATGAAGATAATTAAAAAAAGGGAGTCATTTGATATTCATAAGTAACCTAACAAAATGTTAAGATAAGTATTTGGATTTCTTAAAAAAAGATTCTGACTTGGCCCTGACTATCAAATTTCAAAATCCCCGTATTTTCCCCGTAAAATAAAATAAATAAAATCCCCAACCAACTATAAATTCCCCGCAATTTTGGGAATTCCCCACACGTTGGCAAAGCTGACATGTATAAATTCCACTGCGCGAGGCAACACGATGAATCGATTTTGATGATTCTATTTTTATTTGAAAGCTGGTGCTTATTATTTATATCCCATATAAATTTGATCAAGATCTGACCAGTAGTTTTGGAGTTATCCTTAATAATACGTATTAATATTGATGTCGGTTGTACAAAATTTTTAATTTCATTAGCTGTCTCTCTTCCTCTCTTTTTAAAAAACGTTACTCCACACTAGGAAATTCTCCTGTATCGCAGGGAAATTTTACATACGTAAAACAGACCCAGAACAATTATGGCCTACAGCCATACAAATACTTGTTCCGTCCGGGATTCAAACCCGCAGCCTACAAAAGCAGCGCTACGAATCATTACTAAGCCATTGCTCCACGGAGCCGTCCCTTGTCTGTTACACATTTTTTGCTATTTACAAACGACATTATTAATGAGAGAGTGACAATGAGAAATGCTGCTATTTTGAATCTCTTTATTTTATTGACCAAATGTTAAACTAATATCCAGTGTATGCTGATCTTGCAGTTACTAGGACTGGGAAGTTTACTTACACTGAATTATTTTAAGGTCATTGGCATTATACGCGAAAAAATCTAAAGCTGCGAAGCTGTGGTCGTGTCGCTAATCAAATAATAAATCTGTAGCTATGGCGTCAGTAACTAAGTACCTAATTATCTAGATCTACCTACAAATAATAATATATTACCTTTCGGTATCCTTGGGAACAGTATATAATGAAAAGTCAACATTCCTATTATTATTTAAGCACCCGCATGCTATGCAGTGCCTTTTGGCTTTTGGAGAGGCCATACTTGAATGAAAACTCAAAAATAAATATCAAAAGTGCCTACATACTTATAAGAGAAAAATACTTTTTTCTTAACGTAAGGCGCACGTCAGCTCAATTGCGCGCGTGACAACCTCACGGAATTAGCCGCTTGTAGGGGACCACGCAGCGTAGGTATATTTTCATGCCTAAAACGCGGAGTGACACAGGCCTGTAGTAAGAATCATCGATAGCATATTGATCGAAATCACTGACTTAGAAGTAGTAGGTATATATCTCTATGATCGAAATAATGTGGGTTTTCGTTGTAATAGATGCAAGGAGATTGTAAAATATAGGGAGTGCGCACTTCATACTAGAGAAACGGTCCTAAATCAGTGACCTTGAAATGAATGAAAGACACCGAGTTAGGTGTTGCATTTCTTTTTAATAGAGTGTCCATGATACAATATTTTGAGAATATTATTAGTGTATACAGTATCACGGAAAATGAAATGCGTATTTTTTTTCAATATTGAAAGTGCTGAATAGTGTTATAATTAAACTCCGTTTAATATTTTGATTACATTATTGCTTCGCTACATTATCAAACCTTACGTTAACTAGTGGCGGCGTAGCGTTGGTTGACTGACACCCAGGGCGGTTTTCTATCAAGCACCCCCCAAAATAAAACAAAAAATGCTATACACGCTAACGGGACTTTATTTTGCTAAAATATTCTAATATATTATCAAAGTTTACTTTAGTCCCGCTTGGCTCATTGTAGACCTTAAGTTAGATTTTATTAACTTGAGTTTTGATAAGCTTCCTTCACATGAAACTTAATAGTAAAAAGAAAAATTAGACACAGCGTTAGATTCGGAACAGATTCATAATAGGCCAATTTTACGAGAAAAGCTCCAGTGAGTTACATTGAACCGCTTCTTGGGAAGAAATGCTGGTAGCTTACAAGTCGTGAAGTCTCCAAAAATATATATCCTGCAGAAAAATCATCGCAGATTTTTGTCAGATTTTGAACTATTATTTGAAGATCTTCATCTGGTGACGTCAGCAGAGTATAAGGCTGAACAACACTAAATGTCACGAGAATATCATCCATTGCTCAGTAGCGATAGTCTAGTTTCTCGTAAAATCTGTCAAGACATTCTAACATAGCTCTCTGCAGCTGCTCTGGCAATGTTAGTCCAGCATATCGGGTGATTTCTCCTGGTAAACGTTTTCGAAATCTCCTCATTCCTCTTCTTCCTTCAATCGAAATTTCCACATTCTCACATTTTTTGTTACGTAGGGAATACCTTTTTCCACTAGTTGAATACGTTGGCTTTGAAGAAAAATTTTTGGGCTTCGATTTTTATCTCCTACTTTTCCAGTGATAGATAATCTAGATTATTATTATATTATTTAGTATTTGCTTTTGTGTCTGACTAACTTCTATTAGGATTTTACACCAAAAGGAAAGATAGAATAAAAAATTGAATTCACACAAAGCTGGTAAGAGTGTAGATACTGCTTCTTTTGTATCGACGTTTTCTCTGTTGGTGCTGGGATCATATTATGGAGTGTAGAGTAGAAGGATAACCATCTTATAAGGTGCGAAAGTTGAAAAAGTGTCCCATTATATACTGAAAATAGAGGTTCCAAAACCTACCACAATAGCGCTGGCGTCTGAAAAACTACGATATGAATATAGCTGTTGTAGACGGAGTGAAGTCAACTGAATTCAAATACTTAAAAATTTCACGACTAGAGTAGTTAGTGAAATGCCAGTATACAAAACCTCAACTATTTACATAGTACAAAACCAAGCGGATTGGTCGGTCCTTGTTTATTTCATCATCTTATTCTAATTAATTTTGGCGCCTTTTTTTAATTTATCCTATGCTACTGCAGTGCCACCCTTATTGGACGCGTTTTTAGGGACACTTTTCATATACAGAGATGGTCCTACTTCTACGCTACACTCTTTCTACTGTTCCGAAAAAAAGTTAAACTTGAATTAACGCTCTCTAAGTGAGTGCACTTCACATAAATTTAGCGAATGATTAGCACAAGGCGTTTTCTACGTGGTAGAGCCATGCTGTAGCTATATAAGTAGTACAACTGTAGCACAAATGGGTCGGCTCGACCGGGGAAGGACCACGTACTCACAGAATACCAGCGTAAAATAGCAGCTTAACACTGCTGTGTTTCGTATGGTGAGTGTAGAGAACCGGAGACCCTTTTTACTGGAAAAGAGGCACTCCATCTTAGTCCTCACGGGTGACTACGCATCTGCATTTTGATTAGCAAACGAGAATAGATGGAGATGTCTATGGGCCACAGCAACCACTTACCATCCGGTGGACTGTGTGCTCGTTTGTCACCCTATTCTATATTAAAAAAAAACAATATATTCATTCATTTGACAACGTCAAACTTTAAAATAGTGTTGTCATCTATAGCGTAAAATGCATCTCCTAGTTTTTAGGGAAAGAACATTCGTGTAATAGAAACAGAAACTTTTTTATTCAATATAGATTATAAATTCAAATTCATATTTATTTATTGCCAGAATGTAGTACATAATATTATGATGTTGTTATTTATTAATTTGACCTTACATTCTACCAAGATAATGGCGTGCAATATCTAAAATATACAAAAATATTATTATTAGAATTTAACGAGGTAAAGTATTTAAGAAAATAATTATGTAGTTACTTAAAAATATTTTAGCGTCAAGTATTTAAATTACAATAAATATATGTCAAAAATGGAATTAATTAGGTAATTGATTATATATAAATGTATAGTATCTAAAAAAGTGTCAAGAAATATAATAAAATAAAATTAATAAGTTTTTCTATATTTTACCATTATTTTACATTTCTTTATAATTCATATATTCGTCTAACCTATAGAAACATTTTATTGCCAGGCATTCTGTGAGTTTCCTTTTAAAAATTACGAAAGGGAGTAGACTTGTGTAAGTAATGCGATTGTTGCATTACGCGTCATATTACCCGACTGCGTACTGTAGTATTACACATGACTTGACCAAATTAAACATGGCACATGACATTCAAACATGACGCACAGTGCTTTGTTCGGTGTCCGTATTATCTCGTTAATTTTCGCTGTATGTGTAAGTGAGAAGGAGCATGCGCGGGTCGGCTAAATAAAAAATAAGAGAACTATTATTCAGAATTAGAACCATATAATTCATGTAATTAGGTTAACGTTTTACTGACACCGCGGACCGCCTAGTGATGTTTAAAATTGCCTAAATATTCAAACGATACTCTATTCTATGTTTTTACGATGCCGTTACGTCTCGTGCCATCTCTATCACTTTCTTGAATGTCTGAAGACAAAAAAAAACTATTACAATTATTATTTATTAGTTGTAGTTAAAATGCTAATACCATTGTAAGTAAAACAAAACTGTTAGATATTTAAAAAAAACATAATGCAAAACAAATAAAAAAAAACAAACACTATAAATATTTATAGCTGCCAATATTTATAGTATTGGCCAATAATCAATATTGAAATCTATGTTTATTGCCAGTCCATAAGCCCGGTATGCCATTTTGTTTGAATATTTCGGTAGATTAGGATAAGGTGTGAAGAAAAATAGACTTTATGACAACAAAATCAAGTGTACATTCCGGCACAGCGAGTAGCGAGGGCATTGCGTTTGGCGATTGTCACATCACAATGCAAGCATATCTTTTACAGCGCGAGCATTTCATTACAATAGCGATCCTGTGGCGCGCTTAGAGTATTCAACTAATTAATACTCTAAGGTGGCGCGTCATTTCGCGTCATGCTTGGAGTCATGGTATAACGTAATATTCCTCGATACGAAATGTAGTGTCATATTACATCACTTTAAAACGCACTATTTTGCGCATCTCTAAAAGGGAGGTCTTTAAAAGTGTTAGGCAGTTTATTGTAAACTCTAATAGCATTTATAAATACATTTCTTTTATATATATCAAGCTTGCATAGAGGCAGATACTTATTGAATAGTAATAGTAATACTTATTGAAAGTCACTCTTTTGTTTAATTACCACTGGTTCGAAAAAAAACCTCAGTGCTGCGAAGAACCAGCAAGAAACCCAGTGGGACTTTTTTTTAAATAACGGCTTACAATCATGTCTGTTCTATAAATTAACAACACAACAAATTAGAAATAGCTTGGTAGTGATCACCTCATTCCCAGGGGTTATTATCATCCATAAATTCTTTAATATTATAATAACCCTTTTTATACAAACTTAGTTTATTAAAGTTTTTGAACTTTGAGCAGGTCAAATTTTGTATATTTTCTGGAATTTTGTTGTAAAAGCGTATATATCTCACCAAGAATGAATTACTCACTCGACGGAGTCGAGTAACTGGTACTACTTGCTTGTGTTTGTTATTTTTGTAAAACTACTTTTATTTTTGTGTACGTACATTACATTTTCATAAATGTATTGAGAGGCCAAAGTTAATATATTAATTTCCGTAATTTTTTATCGCAGCGACTCTTTAGGCTTTAAATCATAAATTGCTCTAATGGCTCTCTTCTGTAAAACAAATATAATTTTTGTGTCAGCTGCGTGTCCCAATAGCAAAATACCATACGATATTATGCTATGAAAATAGCTAAAATAAACTTGTCTAACTGTTTCAACACTGGTAAGACTTCTAAACTTTTTCACAGCATATGCTGCAGAGCTAAGTATGCTTGCTAATTTTGATATATGGGGGCTCCATTGAAGCTTGGCATCTAATGTGATTCCAAGAAAAATGGTGGCGTCTACAAGACTCAGTTTCTCTCCATTTAAAATTACATTAGAATTTAATTGTTTGACATTTGGAGACATAAATTTCATACATTAAAGTGTTTTAGTAGTTTTTTTCGTGTTATTTAATAATAAGCTTAATTAAAATACAATATGGAATATACCAACTATGATTAGCGATAAAAATGTAAGATTATCGTTCTAGCATACGTCTAAAATATTACTTTAAATCAATAACTGTCTAAACGTTGTAAATGTTTTTATCTTGTGTAAACACTTATCAATGTTAGAAGGGGATAAAATACAAAACTCGGTGCCTCTCTTTCTAAGAAAAATGAGGAACGTTTTCAATGTTTCAAGCGCTCACTCCCTATATAATATTATAACCTCCTTGAATAGATGTCATCAATATAATAACTCTCGTTCAATTATAACCTAAAACCTTGTTGCAGTCGTGCTACAGGTGCTGTGCGTATCGACACATTTGTATTAATTCCCGGTTGGTTATGCCGAGGCACATTACTATTATTGTTATATCGCTGCTGCATACCGAACTGTCGAGGACGCATCGGAGGTAAAGGCTGAAGACCTAAAGCACGGCTAGCATGGACCGGGGACAAAAATTGTATCCCCCGATTATATCCACTGACAAGAGATAAAATTATCATGTCCTTACGCACGGCAACAGGGAGAAGTGTAACCCCGTTTGACATAACGAGTAGACATATATCCCCCATCCCTAGCATGGAGCCAAATTAAAGATAAAAAATTATGCTTTTTTGACATTTGAAAGGGACAATTCTATCCTAGTTCATTGGACGTGGGTTTAAGTTTATATTCATACAAAAATCTATCGTAAGTCTGAATCTATCTGCCATTTTAATTACTGTGGATATTATATCCACCGGTGTGCCCATGCTCGAAGGGTGGGTAAAACAAAGCGAGGAGATAAACATTTTCTATTTTCCCCGGGGATAAAATTGTCTCCTGCCCATGCTAGCCGTGCAGGTATGTATCCAAATTAGGGTGGACGACATCCGAATTGCATTTGATTGTTATCA
Organism: Parnassius glacialis; assembly: GCA_033319125.1. Classification (NCBI taxonomy): domain Eukaryota; kingdom Metazoa; phylum Arthropoda; class Insecta; order Lepidoptera; family Papilionidae; genus Parnassius; species Parnassius glacialis. The sequence goes on from JAVANC010000017.1 coordinate 34,601,776, forward strand.
GGTTGTGGTGGTCGATAATAATTTCAATAATGTTAAATTGTCACTGCTGATCTTGAGTCGGAAGCGGTATCTGCATCTGCTTATCCAATGGAATGCCAAAATTATATCTAGGTGATTGGTTCATTTGCTTAAAACAAGAACAATGTTGAGGTAGAGATTATGGTCTTAAAACGCACTACTCTAACTAAATGTTCCGGTAAATTGAAGTGTACTCGCGCATAGTAACGCTTGAGTAGTGTTTAGATTTTTTTTTAGATGTTTAGCCGTGTATACAGCGTACCTATGGACATGTCAGCAACAGGTGGGCCGCAGTTTCTTCCTCCCCCATACATGCCCTGCACAGGGGACTATCTGTAACACCTATAGTAAATCAATGTTTGTTAAAGGAGCCAGGACCTGTGATAGCACTTGTCTCTGCGGCTTGTTCAGTCTCATTAGAACCTTGGCTTGACGACTGTTTATTTCAGGCAGGGCCTCCCTATCTTATCTACAGTCTACTAGATTTTTCCAAAGCTGAGCGTGTTGATTAGTGAAGTGTCTACGTACCAGTGAACGAACGTTACCAAAGAGGATTGGTATGATTGGTTCCGGCCCTATAGTGGCCAGAGCCGATCCTCTTCTGGCCAGTTCGTCTGCTGCATCGTTGCCTTTGGATCCACTGTGTCCGTTTATCTATTGCAAAGTCACATTATTGTGTTTACATATCTCATTTAATCGTTGATGGCATTCATATATTAGACCCGAGTTCACTACATTGCGACGCAGAGCTTGTAGTACCGCCATACTTTCGGTCAGTATTCTGATGGAGAAGTCTTTTATATTTCTAGCATCTATTGCTATGGCTACTTGAATGATACCCATATATTCCGCCTGAATGACTGTGTTGTGGGTACACAGCGGTGTGGATATTATGTGAATTTTAAGGTCTTCAGAGAACGATCCAGATGCTACACCTTCATTTGTTTTAGAACCATTGGTGAAAACTCTAAGCTCTTTTGGGCTTAATTCCTCCGTCTGGCTGGATTCTTATGTATGTGGTGTAGCGGGGATATCGACCTATAGTACGAAGCAGATCCATCTATGGTCTTAGCATGAGTCCTCTTTCGACACATACCATCCTGTAAATAGTTTAGCTGCTCACGTCGTCATTGATCGCGTCCTCTCCGGTCCCGTCCAAAAATAAGCCTGTCAGGAGATCTCGGGTTTCACCGTCAGCTACGGAATCAGAATTGGACGGCAAAATGTAATCCTCTTCGTCACTCAGTGAGCTGCCGCTTAGCCCGATCTCTACTGGGGGCTTTGGATCAGTTGTGTAGGTTTCCCGTTTTTTCACTGGAATTGGCATCCAGCGTATCCATTCTACCGGTAACCATGGCCCCGGTATCCATGACTTCCGTGTTGTTATCTGCCTCTTTGCTTGGTGGAGTATGAAAGAATTACCTCCGCGACCCTGGAATTTTACGTATACTGCCCCACGTATACGTACGAGTCTGACTCCGGCTTTCATCAGGGTCGGGATATGATCCCCCGGCACCGAAACAACGAGGAACCACCCGTCCGTCTCCTTATCAGCCTTGAATAGCAGTCAGTCCCTGATGTTTGCGCAGCGGTTATGGTACGCCAGCACACGACCAATGTCATGTGAGTCTTTCCAGGCTACCTAGGCATCAGGGATAAGGATACCACATTTGACTCTTTGTGGTATCTCTGACTGTGTCTTTATGATCAGCGAGGTGTTGGATTGAAAGTCGAGGGTAGCAATATTCCCCTTCAAACAATCCAGATCCTTCTGATCATCGCACCACAGCTTCAGGACTCCCTCCGTGTAAACGGGTTTGCCTCTAAAAACTAGACCCGACGCTTCAGGGTCCTGGCTACTCAAGGCCTCGGTGATCATCTTTTTTTGTATTGCCACGAGGATGTCGTCACCTACTTCCTTCGTTATGTGACCTGAACGCGAACATGTTAAGGCCACACCCAAATCTGCTTTAGCAGCGGAAGCGTAGCTGATTCTTGCAGCCTTTGGATGCTATTCGAGTGGCACTTTTTGTGCTCGCCTAGGAGGTGGACTCTTCTAGCATCCTTTTGGCTCTTTCCTTCATACCAGGACGCTTGGCCGCTCGCTGCTTCCTGGCGGATATCTTAGAGCTAGTCCCCGTGGCGCGCCTTTCACTTGGGCTGAATTTTTATCCTTCCCAGTTTCAGCGCAGCTATTGGTTCCAGGCCCAAGTACCTCAGTCGCAGTAGCTAGCCCAAGCTCCTTGGTATTTATTTTAGAAGCAGCCAGCGCGGCTCCTTCTTTACGGCCCTTTTCTCGCTGCTTCTTATCCTTCTTCTTTGCCTTTACACTACTACCTGCTGGGATACACCCACCTGATGGTCCGTCAGGTCGGCAAGTCACCTTTTTGGGTGCCTCGCCGACCTGAAAATAGGTTGTCCGTTCTCTGCAGGACTTTTGTTACTTGCAGGCCTTTGCCCCCTTTCTCGATTCCAGCTTCTCAGGTTTGCAACTGGTTTTAGGAACATTCAGCGTGGAAGTTGTCCCCTTGGTCGGGCCTCCTACGCTGGATGGTACAGTCCAAGGAACCGTCAGTTTAATGGCGGTTCCTCCTTGTTGATTGGTGTCTCTGGCAAGCACCTCTGTCTCCTCTCCCTATTTCCTAATTGGCCTAAAAGTGACCATGGTTTTATGTGTTTAAAATTCGTCCCTCCGGCTTTCCACCTTCCATGGAGCCCGCACCGGATTCCAATATTTTGGAGAGCAAGGAGGTGATGGCGATAGACTTGTTAGACGGGTCTGAGCAGTCGCCTTTTTTAGGGATCGGGTGGATGTAAGCTGTCTTCCATAAACCTGGGACTACGCCTAGGGAGTAGGAGTACCGAAAAAGACCCGTTAGAACCAGTGCCAATTTTGGAGCACACGGCCACGGCACAACTGGGGCGATTCCGTCAGGCCCACTCGACTTGTAGATGTCCAAGGAGAGGAGTGCTTTGCGAGCGCTGTGTGAGTCGCACATCCTGCATGGAGCACTCACACCGCGGAATTGTCGACGGTGTGCTCCCCTCGTCATCGAGAGTCGAGTTGGAGGACGTTGATCCGTCAGCCCAGGCCCGGTAGCACACCTGCTTATAGCGTGATGCTATTTTACAGGAACAACCAAACCATGGCTGAGATCTGCCTCCGCTGGGCATCACTGAATAAGGAATAAAAGTTCCATACCCTGAAGTACCACATCAGCGACAGAATTAGTAACCACGTTGGGATCTTCCGGCGAAAAGGAAACCCGCCCCCAAGGGTAGGATGCAAAGAAAGACCGCATACTATCGCAATCGGTCGACCTATAGGCCACTCAATAAGTTTTGAGATATACAAAAAGTATGCTAGATACCATTAATATTTATTTTACATCTTTTCAAAATATTCGCCATCATGTTCTATACAAAGTTCCATTTGCCTACACCAACTCTGGAAACACTTTTGCCAGTCTTGGTCTGACAGGTCGAAAATCGCTTCTTCGTAGGAAGCCACGGCTTCTTCGGCGCTTAAAAAAAACTTGCCTTTTATTTTTTCTTTGACTCTTGGGAACAAAAAGAAATCACAAGGAACTAAGTCAGGGCTGTAGGGTAGGTGACTTAGAGTTTCAATACCAGATTCCTCAATAAATGCTTTTGTTCTAAGGGAGGTATGTGAAGAGGCGTTATCACGATAACGCCTCTTCACATACATCATCTTCACATGCATCACGATGCAGAATAATTCCCCTTTAGTCTTCTCTCCCGCACAGCTAGAAAAGCTTTGACTAATGTAACTGTAGTATACCATTGAGAGTTGATTGATCTACAATTTTCCAGCAATGACGTCTACAAATGTCCGCTCCGCGAAAAAAAACTAGCCACCATTTTTTTTGCCGACGTTGCAAGGTCTTTGCAGTTTTGTCGGTAACTGTCCTTCTGAGTAGACCCATACCGATGATAGCCTTTTATTTTCCGAATCATATTGATAGATCCACGTCTCGTCACTAGTAACAATTTCTGGAACACACCTAGATGCCCCGTTTTCAATACGTAGACGCATTTCATGGCACCAATCCACACGAGTCTGTTTTTCGCTTTCGGAGAGCAAACGAGGGATCTATCGACAACAAAGCTTCTTCACTCCAAGATGTTGATGTAGGATGGTATGAATACTCCCCGAACTAATGCCTACAATATTTCGATGTCCGTATATGTGATTCGTGGGTCTTCTCGCACCAACATTTCAGTAGTCCACACATTTTCTGCCGTTGCTGCTGTTTGTGGGGCCCCGGTTCTTTAGTCATCTTTAAGATTCGTTTTACCCCTTTTGAATTCAGCAAACCACTTAAAAGTTGTTGCGCGTGATGGAGTCCCCTAATGCTGAGTGTTACCGTTGTAAACTTAATTGTTTGGTTAAACTAAATTTAAAATCATAATACATCATAGCGCGCAAATGTTCACGGTTAAGATCCATTGTTTAAATGAAAAGCGCGGGAAGCGTTGCAGGAAAATTAATAGAACTTTGGTTTTTTTTTTAATATTGAGCAATGAGGGCTAATAATCTTCCACTCACCAGATGTCGCTAGTTGCGACTGAGGTAAAGTTTTTGTTACGCAATGTCAGTTAATTGAGAAATTAGTTTTATGAAAATAGTTTATCATTATCTAGAATATTATATTAATTCACAACACAATGCGTCATTGGTTTGCTTTTTAATTTTTGGCACTTTATAACTCTTTTTAAAAAAAATCGGCTTTTAGTTATATTTTATAGTTTGGTTTATTCATTTCTAATGTAATTAATATAAAATATAACTAATAATACAGAAAGAAACTTTAAAAATTACATTTTCCTACGAAATTATCATCCCCGCTATGAAATCTGTCAAATATTTTACCTCACTGTAAAGTGGCGCCGCCCTGGTGGCAGAAAAAGTCGTGGATGCCCTCATTGGCTTATGGAGTTCCATTTTTAAATTTCGAGTATCTCAACACTTATTGAGTTACCTACGTATAGTGTCAAACACGGCGGCAGCCTTCAGAATACAACTGCGATGCTATCGTGAGTGGCACCACACTCCAGACTAGACAATGGTCCGAGGAGCCAAGAGGAAGCGTTGACGGAGACCTGATATCCATCCGGATGAGAGGTCAGCAGAAGGTCCAACAGGGAAGGTGCATGATCCTCCACATCTGAAATCCGCGTAGGCAAAATAACCAGTTGTGTCAGACCATATGCCAAGGCAAAGTCATGAATAGATCTCCCCATATGATCGGTTAAACGTGAACCAAACCATTAGGCGTGGTGGGCGTTAAAATCGCCAAGTATCACGATTTCTGCAGATGGGATCTGCTGTAGCAAGGAATCCGTAGCCATTTGGTCGTGGTCGATGAGTCGGTCTGTTTCGGCATTACCGCTATAGGACCTATAGAGGCACCCGTAGATGCGCGGATGGTCGTCACTGTCTACGCGTAGCTAAAGGATGGATAGGTCCAAACCTTCAAGATTGCCGAGGCTTCGTAAACAGATGTTCTCTCTGGCATATACGCAAACTCTAGCCCGAGGCACAAAGGAGTGTTTTAATTTGTAGCCCGGGTAGTAAGATACGAAGTATCAGCCAGAGAGGACACCTGCGTCTCGGTCAGAAAGAGCAAGACCGGCTTCGCCGTCTCGAAATGGTAGTGGATGGCGTTTAGGTTCGAATGAAGTCCCCTAATGTTACAGAAATTCATGGATTCATGGATTCAGGGGTCGCTTTCGTCTTGTTGCTCAGCTTGCCCCGAGCAGTTACTGTTTTGAGCGAAATTTTGTACCCCGTCCCCACAGGATACGCGGGGCAGCCTGAACACCCACGCTCCGGAGTAGATTAGCTTGATCGTGGATACTCAGTGAAGAATTTTCCATTAGAACGGGTACAAGAGGGTAACAGTCTCTTGGGGTAGTATTACGGAAAACTATTACCTAAAGTTCTATTACCCCTTCTTACAAGATTTTATTAAGACACATCGAAAACTTAGAATAATAATATTCTAAGATCGAAAACCATTTAAGCGGGCTATCGCCGGATTGATCCGAGTTAGTACATAATTTCTATAATAACTTAAAAAACGCCGTTATAAGATCTAAAATTACGTAGCGCCCGCGACTATTAAGACCTTTTAGAAATCCCTTAGAATCTTAAAATATTTAAAAAAAATTATCGATTTAAGTAATCAACATAATGAGCAAGCAAATTATGAATATTGATGTTATGAAAGTATTTGAGTGATTCCCAAGCATATACATACATACATATAATCACGCCTCTTTCCCGTAGGGGTAGGCAGAGACCACTTCTTTCCACTTGCTACGATCCTTACATACTTGTTTCGCTTCGTCCACTTTCATTATTCCCTTCATACATGCTCTACGGTTTAGGGTACTCTTAACCTGGCCTTTTTTCAAGACGTCCCTAATTTGGTCTAGAAATGTCCGCCTATGTCTACCCCTTCCAACACTTTCATTCACACTCGCCTTATACACTTTTTTCGTCAATCGTTCTTCATTCATTCTCTCGACGTGGCCAAACCATCTCAGCATACCTTTCTCAATTTTTGTCACTACATCTTCTTTCAGACCACAACGTTTCCTTATCTCACTATTTCTTATCCTGTCACTCAGTTTAACTTCTATCATACTTCTTAATGCTCTCATCTCAACTGCATTTATTCTGCTTTCATGTTTCTTCTGCCATACCCAACTTTCACTTCCGTACATGAGTGTCGGAACCAACACCCCCTCATGCACAGCCAAACGAGCCTTGTTAGACACCTTCCGACTGCTCATAAAGGAGTGCAAAGCTCCATTCACCATGTTACAGCATATACATTATGTAATTTCGTTTTAATTTCAACTATAGTGATTTTATAGAGGTGATTCGCAAATAATTATGATCGAGTCAAAATTATACAATCGTGTTTTTGAACAAGCAAATTCAAGATAAAAACATGAATTTACCTATATCAAAATTCCAGTTTCGTTAGTCGAGTCATGATCCTATACTGTTCGATGAAAGGAGGTGCATTTTCTCGCGGTGTCGCCTTAAAGTTACATTCTTCGTATTTTTTATTTATTTAACATAATAGAAATTTACACTGTTATAGTTTTACAATCTGTCACACTGCTCAGCAGTTATGTGAGCGTTAATCTAATGATAGAGCCGAATGTTAATTTATTTAAATTATATTCAAAATATAATAAAACAAGAATCCTAAAATTTATAAATTTTAACCCACTTGAACTGTCGGGCCACTGTGAAAGTATACTCTTTCGGCAATAAAATATAAGCTAAAATACATAACTAACTTCGGATATACAAAATATGTTAGATGCATTAGATGTCCAGTATTCTAAATGAAATTTACATGAAAACTAACAATCCGCTGCGACGTGTCTATCGTCTTTACCTGCCCGAAATGCTGTTCGACCGGTTTTCTTGCTTACACTCGAAAACCTCGCAAAATCACTCCCACTGTAGAGACTTGGTAGAGCCGGTTCGCTCACGCACCTTACGTACCGTTTAATAAACGTGATTTTTTTTACGTTTGTGCACAGATGTCATTTAAGGCAACGGTCGTTGTTATCTAGTACATTTTATAGTGTTAAACGTTATAAAGAAGCAAATGTTTGTAAAAGTTTAATTAAGTCGATTATTTATTTTATATATACTTAGTCACTCATTTGCGTTTATTGTGTGTGTTAAAACAAATTAAGTCTGTTTGTGATTTAAAAATACCGGTTAAAAACCATTAGTGACAGTTGTTAATTAAGATTATATTGATTACTAAGTCATGTTAGTTTTACAAATATGGAGTCTTTGCCAAAGCAATTTGTTTCTGCTATGCGGACGCTTTTTGATATAATGGATGATAAACATACTGGATATGTAAAGCTAACTGATATTGAAAATCGCTGGCGTGACGACCGTACTAAAGGTCTTCCCCGTGGTGTCATAGAGAGTTTACAAAAAGTAGCCTCCCACGATGGCTTATTAACCTTCGAGTCTTTCTGTACAGGTCTCAAAATATGTTTATTGCGTAATCAAGTTCATAATGCATCTAAAAAAGTTAGTGGCATAGAAGATATCGAAAATTCTGTAATGCATGCACAAGTAAGCGCTCAAGTACATCGACCACCATCATCTTCATTACTTGACATTAACACTGCACAAAATCGGGATAGAAACTGGATTACAAGAAATCCGGAAACTTCGAAACATGGCCAGCATAGAACTCAAAGTATGCCACAACTATTGGAAGATAAAGATAGCGCAGTACCAGAATGCTTGCATAACGTAGGAGTTGCTGCAGTTCCCAAACACGATATGACTCAAAGAATTTTTGGTCCACCAAAACCGCCAAGACTCGAAAAAAATACCTTAGATAGGAAAGAAGTTGCTAGACCTAGTTACAAATCGGATGAGATACCAATTGACAGAGAGGAGTTAATAGAAGGAAAACTTGATTTTGAAAATATATCAAGGGTGGTTGATGAACAAAGCAGGGAAGACAGGGGGCTGGGAGATGGACGTTCAGCAAATGAAACACAAGTACAGTTGCGACGCACTGCTCGCCGAAGAGAACCTCGGAGGCACACCTTACAGAACGGCGTCGATTATAACCTTTTAAAGAGAATGAAGCAAATCGAACAAGAGAAGGATGTATTACTACAAGGATTGTCAGCAGTCGAGGATGCTCGCGAATGGTACTTGAAGCAACTTGCAGATGTTCAAGATAAAATACGCTACGCAGGAAGAATGGGAACATATGTGGTAAGATATTTGTATTTTAATGCTTTGTGGTGGCGACGTGAGAAAACTCATCACCTTATTTCGTCCCGTTGGCGTCGTAAGCGGCGACTATGAGAAAGGCCAGATTGATCACGTAGCCTCCGGAGAGTTGGTACTATACCATCACGTAAAAGCCAACAGTAAAAACCCAGACCGGCGACGGGGAGCAGCGTCAAATTTGAGGGACATCTGGTACCTACTGCGATCGCCACTATATTTTTATTTAATAGCCTTGTATTTAGTTGGTCTTTTTGTTCATTATTTTTTTAATTCTTCACTGAGATTTATAAAAATAACGAACAAAAGGGCCAACGTAAGACGTTCTACCTAGTCTACTGACAGGTTACCCTTCTTTTATTATATAGAATGGGGTGACAAAGGAGCACACAGTCCACCTGATGCAGGGGCGTAGCTACCGCCGTATCAGCCGTATCAATGATACGGGGCCCCCGGGCTACAGGGGCCCCCAACGTGTGTAAGCAAAAACTCCAAGGACTTCTAATGGGACAGGAAAGGCTATCACTATTCTCTAAAGAAGTAAAGAATTTAGTAAAACTGAAATCGTCTTCAGCTATGTTCGCCGAACAAAAGGCACGAAAATTAAATTGTTTGGCTAGCTTAGTTCCTAGGAGTATTTATTGTAAGTAATAACTCATAAGCCCGTGTAGTGGCGGGTAAGAATACTCACAACCCCATATCTTCCCGTGGGTGTCGTAAAAGGCGACAGACGGAAACTGAGGCAGAGGATGGGCAGCAGCATCTTTCTGATAACAGCAAAACAACAATAAAAAAACTGCGCTTGCCAACCCGCTCGCCAAGCGTGGCAACTATGGCAATATACCCCCATGAAAGTAACGAAGAGATGGCCCCCAGTCCCCGGCAGCCCCGCTATTCCTGGCTAAGGTGGCGACCATGGTAACAGCGAGGCAGGGGGTGCTAAGAGTCTCCGGTGGAGGTTCTGTTGCCACCTACGACGACTCGACATGGCAACTTATAACGCACGCACCCTGAGGACTGACGAGAAGGTCCTGGAGCTAGAAGAAGAGATAGACAAGTTGCACTGGAATGTCATAGGATTATCCGAAGTCTGAAGAGAGGGGGAGGTCACGGTAATCCTCGAATCCGGCAATTTGTTCTATCACCAGGAGGGCGACCATCTGTCCCAAGGAGGTGTCGGATTTATCGTCCACAAGTCTCTCGTTAACAACGTTGTAAAGATTGGGAGTGTGTCGACGAGGGTTGCGGACCTTATACTCAGAATCACCGAACGGTAATCGCTGAAGGTTATACAGGTTTACGCATCAACCTCGGTACACGCCGATGAGGAGGTGGAAGAAATGTATGAGGATATCTCTAGAACAATGCATTCCTCCAAAACCCACTATACGGTGTTAATGGGAGACTTCAACGCAAAACTAGGCACAAGAGAGAACGGTGAGCTGAAAGTAGGGAAATTCGGAATAGGGCAACGGAACCCAAAGGGCCAGCAGCTGGCGAACTTCATGGAGAAAGAAGGACTCTTTATGATGAACTCTTTCTTCCAGAAGCGGCCCCACAGGAAGTGGACCTGGTCGAGCCACGACGGTTCGACAAAAAATGAGATTAACTTTATTATGACGACCAGACGACAACTATTCAGTGATGTCTCAGTGATCGCGAGGGTGAAAACCGGCAGCGATCACCGAATGGTGAGAGGCACACTGAACCTAAACGTTAAGTTGGAGAAGTCACGTCTAATGAAGTCAACGCTCCGTCCTTCTCGTGCTCTAATCCAAAGTCCAGAAACCTTTCAGCTCGAGCTACGAAACCGTTTTCAGTGCCTAGAAGATTGCAATACAATGGACGATATGAATGACAAGCTCGTGGAAACTGTCCATGCGGTCTGAGCTAAGTTTTGCAAGACCCGCCGCAGAAGAAACAAAAAGTCTCCGATCACACTCTAATCTCAATGGCTTTTAGACGGGGTATATAGCTGCAGTCTTCAGTAGATTTGTACAGCGTACAGGCAACTGAACATACAGATCTCCAAATGCATGCGGCGGGACTTGTGCAACTTTAATTCTGCTCGTATTAAAGAAAAGATCGAGCAGAACCAGGGCTCCCAAGTCTTTGCAAGAGATCTGTCTGCCAGAAAGAGCCAACTGTCGAAGCTGAAGACCGAGTATGGCAGCGTCGTTTCCGGGACACCTGAGGTTTTGAGTGAGATTGAGAGGTTCTATTGGCAGCTGTACACATCATCGTTGGAGCCACACGTAAGTGTGAGTAACGATCCAAGAGCGAGTCTTATCCGACACTATTCCGATGATATCTCGGACGTCAGTCTGAGCGAGATTAGAATGGCTCTCCAGCATCTTAAAAACGGCAAGATCCCAGGCTGGATGGAATTACAGTGGAGCTTCTGAAAGCGGGTGGAAAACCGATACTTGATGTCCTTCAGAAGCTCTTTAATTCCGTCCTCCATGGTGGCACTACTCCGGAAAGGTGACAACGCTCTCTTGAAGAACTACAGACCGAGTTCCCTTTTGAGCCGCGTCTACATGCTGTTTTCGAGAGTCATTACTCCCGAACAAGCCGGTTTCCAAAAAGGCTTTAGCACCATATACCACATACATACCCTTCGGCAAATTGTACAGAAGTCCGAGGAGTACAATTTACCACTATTTCTGGCGTATGTGGACTATGAGAAAGCCCAAAGACTTTCAATCAAAATTACGTCGAAATTCGGGCGGTGCTGCAGTCCCTTCAGCGATGCCAAGTTGACTGTCGGTATATCGAAGTGCTGAAGTGCTTGTACAGTAGGGCTACGATGGCTATCCGAGTACAGAACCAGAGTACGAAACCTATCCAATTGCAGAGAGGTGCAAGACAGGGTGACGTTATATCCCCGATACTCTTCACCGCTGCATTGGAAGACGTTTTCAAGCTTCTGGACTGGTAAGGATACGGTGTTAACATCAATGGCGAGTACATCACTCACCTTCGATTTGCCGACGATATAGTCCTTATGGCAGAATCGCTGGAGGACCTAAGCACTATGCTTAATGACCTCAATAGTTTTTCCCAACGGATAGGTCTTAAGATGAACATGGACAAAACAAAGATCATGTTTAATGTCCATGTCACACCTATGTCGGTAGTTGTTGGTAGCTCTAAGCTCGAAGTTGTTGACGTTTATGTTTACCTGGGACAAATAGTCCGACTAAGTAAGTCCAACTTCGACCGAGAGGTCAATCGAGGGATTCGACTCGACTGGGTAGCGTTCGGGAAATAACGGCACATCTTCTAGTCAGGTATACCTCAAAACTTGAAAACGAAATTGTGCAACCAGTGCGTGTTGCCAGTGATGACATACGGAACTGAGACGTGGTCCTTCACTGCTGGCCGGATGAGGAAGCTCAAGGTTGCTCAGCGAGCTATGGAGAGGGCTATGCTCGGAGTTTCTCTGCGTGATAAACTTAGAAATGAGGATATGCGCAGTAGAACCAGAGTCACCGACATGGCCCAACGAATTAGTAAGCTGAAGTGGCCATGGGCCGGACATATAGCTCGAAGAACCGGCAACCGATAGGGAAAAAGGTTCTCGAGTGGCGGCCTCGTACCGGCGGATGAAGTGTAGGGCGTCCCCCCACTATATGGAGTGACGACCTGGTAAGACATGCAGGAAGTCGATGGATGCAGGTGGTTCAGGACCGTGCTTTGTGGCATTCCTTGGGTGAGGCCTATGCTCTTTAATGGACTTATGAAGGGCTGTTATGATGATGATGATGATGATGAACTAGTGGAATTAGTACTTTTGCCGTTGTCGTGATAATTGACGATAATTTATGTGTACATAGAGAACTGAAGACCATTTTTATGTATATGTTTTTTATTCCTTTATTCGTTTTTTCATTCCTTGGACTTATGAAGGGCTGTAACGATGATGATGAATAACTTAAAATCAATATATAATAATTTGAATTCAATGCAAGCGTTTTTGTTCCTTTTATGAAATCTTTACTCTTCATTGGGGCCCCCCAACAAATTTTGATACAGGGCCCCTCGAAGGCACGCTACGCCACTGACCTGATGGTAAGTGGATGCTGTGGCCCATATACATCTTTATTTATCTTAGATTAAGAATCAAAATGCAGATGCGCTGTGACCCCCGAGGACTACGATGGAATGCCTCGTTTCCAGTAAAAAGAGTCTCCGGTCTACTAATCATACGAAACACGGCAGCATTAAGCTGCTATTTTACACTGCCTTCCACGCCAACAGCTGTGTGAACTTCGCCATTCCGATATTACCTACTTCAAATTAGACTGAAAATTTGTGTGGCTGCAAACACTTTACAAAACCACTATATAAATCTGAGATTTGGACAGTAGCTCCCTTTTATAACGTAGACATCCACTAAGAAAGTATTTTGGAAATTTCAATCCCTAAGGGGGTAGGTAAAACATGGTGTAACAGTTTGTATTAAACGTTTTATTTTACGGGGCAAGTGATTCGAAACTTAGGCACTAAAAGTACTCCGTAAATGTTATATCAGAATAAGTGTGGGTCATGACTGTCTGGACGGGATAATGTAGACGCGGGTAATACCGCGACCGCGAGGCGAAAAGCTAGTTTTTTTATCATCATCATCAGGATGTTGGCCGTGTTTCACTCCTGTGCCAAGGAAAGCACGTAAAGCCGTTGGGTCCTGCTTCTGATATCTCTCAATTCATGTCGGATTGCCATCCCGTCGCGCTACGAGAAGCCACCTAAGTATGCTTGCGTATACTTTCGTATACTATAATTGTTTTGCGCCATTAAAGTATTATGTAGTTCCGTGGTACTTTCTACGTAACACAGAGCACTATTACACTCTAACAAAAGTTGCATATATAACACCTCAATCTTCTGCACAGATGATGGCTAGTCTCCAATGAGTACGCTGCGTCAAGGATGTCCAATTGCTGATCTATAGAAAACGAATAGCGTTGGATTTTCAGGCGCGATAACATCGAAGCTTAAGTAGTCATTCCTTGAGATCAAACAGTATACTACCGTTTGTTATTAGATTTCCAAGTCACGTGCTTACTATTTGAATCACCAGCGATTAGGTATAGGTACACCGATCAAATTTTAATAGGCTGATGTCCAGTAAGTGTTATCTTACAAACGGATGCTTCTAAATTAGGTACCTAACTATCATGTCAGAGCGTTGAAAAGTACACAGTGCAAGGACTTTTAGGTAGTAGATCAAGGTGCCGTCTATAGGACCAGTCAGTCTATCATTTCTAACTAAGATGTAATTAGCAATTTTGGGATCGCGAATTCTTTATTTCAAGTCTCTAGAAACATCGATATCGCATAACTTCGTTATAATGTTTGCCACCATTGCTGAGTATATTCTGTAGGTTAGTGGTCCTGTGATGGTTTTGCCGCTGAAGGTCCAAGAAGGCTTACGCATTGCCCGAATGTCCTTGTAACGGGGGTGGACTTGGCGATAGCCGGAGAGGGTAAGAGTAGCTGCGGATTGGGATAACAAAAAGTGTGGATTTAAAAGCCTGGGGTCGGGAAGCGCTGATGTTAACCGTGCGACCGAGACGGATATTCCCTCCGCAATTTATTTTTGCCGCTTTGATAGACCCGCGATAATTTCCTGGGAGTCCCACTTTGCAGCATAGAACTAATTTTTTAACCCCTTGCTGCTTTGTAGTATTTAAGGCTCAGACTACAAAGCAGCAAAGCTTCAGGAATCTCACGGAACCAGTGGCGTAGCAAAGGGGGAGCTAGGAGGATTTTAGTAGACGTCATGGAAATAAAGTCATCTCCTTATTTAACATTTATATGATGCCAGTAAAAAATCACAAAAAACGAGACAGTAGCATTGGAAGTTCTGAAAATAGGGAAGAAAATACTATACATTGTTTTATTGATTTTTAAATATTACACAAGACTTACCGATTTTATATATTTAAGGATATTTGTGAAAATGAGGGGGGGGGGGGGGGGGTTGGCTCATTCGGCCACATGACAGCAACCTATGCTACGCCATTGCAAGGACCCGTTAGCCCGAATTCTATCCGTCGAAAGAAAACATTTGAATTTTACTTTATTAACGACATTCGGTTCGAAGTCATCATGAATCGGCCGCATAGATAAATTAATATAAGTGTGAAGTCGGCCAATCGCCTGCAAGTAAGCCACACGCTTTTCATTTTATAGGAATATTATAGGAAGGGCACACATACTTTACTGTTCTTATTTATTTAATAAACAATAATCGGTGTAAATCTGATCTACTGTTTACTTATTTGTGCGTATATTCTCATGATGATGATGATAAGCACAGGTGCGAGACCGTCAGTTTAACTATGTAATAGATATATTAGTTATTGACTACCTCGTTGGTATGGTGGTTATAAAGGCGGTTACTGTTTATACGGTCCCGGGTTCGAGTCCCGGGTCGCGCCAAAATAAGATATTGGGTGTTTCTGTTACGAAATTCTCAGAAGCAGCCTGGAGATAGAAAGTCGACGGTGTTTCACCCTCGTGCTTCGTAAAGCAGCTAAAGCCGTTGGTCTTGCGCCTTATCTCTCTACGGTCGCATCACATAACCGTCCCATTGGAGTATGGGAGTAATGAAATAGAGAGTGCTGAGTAGATGACTAGTCTCCGTTGAGACTGGTCGTCATGACCGAAATTCGATCTGGATGACATTATTGTTATTATTATTATATTAGAATAACAGCGGAACAAACAAATATATGGCAAACTTATAATAATAGGAGCAATTCTACTAATTACGCAGGAACCGTGGAACGAAGCACACCAAGAAAGATTAGAATTACTAAAAGCACGTGTATTGGAACTAAATAGACAACTTGGTGCATTAGCAGCTGGATGGCGACATGGTCCACTTTCGCTGCACATGAACCTGGCTCTTCCCACAGCGCTGCACAATTCACCTCCCAATACGCCAAACAATGCCGCAGTGCTCAGATCACAAAATCGTATGCTCGCCGAGGTATGTACACGTTTTGCATAGTTATATATAATAAATAATAGATTGTCGTGTGGTGGCGGTAAAAATCCATTTCCTCTTCTGATCTGTTGGTGTCGCAAAAGACGACTTGGGGAAATTACCGAAAGAACTTTTTTTTATAGAACAAGGGTGACACACGAGCACACAGTCCACCTGATGGTAAGTGGTTGCTGTGGCCCATAGACATCTACATCTATCTTCGTTTGCGAATTAAATGCAGATGCGTTGTCAGCCATGAGGACTAAGATAGAATGCATCTTTTATGCCTCTTTTTCCAGTAAAAAGGGTCTCCGGTTCTCTACACTCACCATATGAAACACAGCAGCATTAAGCTGCTATTTTACGCTGGTATTTTGTGAGAGCGTGGTCCTTCCCCGGTCGGGTAGATCCATTCGTGTTACAACTATACTATTAATATAGCTGCAGCATGGCTCTACCACGTAAAATTCATAATAGATAGTGTTATAACCATTTCATAATCATTATCCTTGCCCTAGCGCTTCACCAGCGGCAAGCAATAGTAAATAGGCAGGCAAAAAGTGGCTATTAGTACATCAAACTTTTCTGTATGGAAGAGGCCCAAGAGATGCATTGAACTGCATACGGGCTTTTGAGGACGAGGAAGCCATTTTACTTCAATCAAGCATCATATTTAAATTAGTTGAAGTTTAGTTATTACATATAGAAATAGCACTAGCACCATGGTAACAGCAACCGAGCTCCCGCTTATAGAAAGGAAATAACTGACTACCGATCGACTTCCCTATTCTTCTAGTGGTCGCAAGCACGACTGCGGTCATGGGATCCCACACAAATAACTCGAATTAAAGTAAAGTTGCAGCCTATATACGTCCCACTGCTGGGCACAGGCCTCCTCTCATTCCTGAGAGGGTTTTAGGGCAAGGAAATGTCCGCCGCGCTGCCTCAGTGCGTGTTGGCGAACTTCACATATCTTCGACATAACATTTTTATTTTTATTTCTCAGACGTGCAGATTTCCTCACGATGTTCTCCTTCACCGGCGAGCACGTGCTAAATCAGCACTTAAAATTGCAATTAACAGTTTCATTGGTGCCGGCGGGGATCGAACCCGGGTTGCTCGCGTACTGTGAAACTTACAGCGAGCGCTAACCATCTGAGCTACCACGGCTCCTAACTCGAAATGGTCACAATCTTCTATGTTCTTTGTTTATTCTTAACAGCTTATTAAAAGTCCACAGCTGAGCACAGGTTGCCCCCATAGATTGTCTCATAAGGAGGGATATTGGCAATAGCTGCCACGCTTAACAGAAGAGTTGGCAAACGTAGTTATTTTCCACCAACTTCCAAAAAGGAGGCAGCACTCAATTCGACTGTATGTTTTTTTATGTGTGTTACCTCGTAACTTTTTACTGGGTGAACTGATTTCGATGATTCTTTTTTGTTTGAAAGCTGGTACTTCTCGTGTGGTCTTATATGAATTTGATCAAGGCAGACCAAAATTTTTTGAGTTATTCTTAATAACTTATATTGAAGGCTGTATAAAATTCTTAATTTTAAATTATTATCATTTGAAGTGTTATCAGAGTAGTTAATAAATATTTTATTTTTAATACTTATTTATTATTTTTCCAGGAGGTCAATCGAAAAAATGAAAGGATATCAATTTTGGAGAAAGAAAAGTCGGCTCTTATTAGAGAATTACTAGTTCAAAGAAACAGAACAAAACTAATGGAAAATTATAATTAACTCAGAATGTTGTATAAAATACTTACTTAAAATATATATAACTATCAGGTTTTATAAAAACAAAATTGTATGTAATTTTTTTAATCTATGTATTTAAGTGCCATAAATACCTATATAAACCAAGAAATAAAACATATTTTTCCACATAAATTAAAATGTGGTTTTAATTTGATGTTTACTATACAAATTATAATCATATTCTCTGAAGGGTACATCATATGTGAGGTTTCCTTGGTCCCAGGCTCTTTCAATTGCTACCAACAGTTCTTTGTGTTTCTTTTGGCATAAACCAGTTTTAAAAGCATCCAGTATCTGTAAAAATTATAAAATCTTTATTGAAATCTTTTTGTATTATACAGTATTTTAAGAGACTTAATTGTTTTGTATAGCTAATTAAAATGAAAGAAAATAAATTTATTTCTAATGTTATATACTGTAGACCTATTCAGATATTATTAAAACTTGGTTGCAGTGATGGTATATTACTCATTATTGTAATAGAATGAAGCTGACTGTATACATAGTACACCAGACTAGAACCATACTAAAAGTTTTAGGTACTGACCAGAGCGGCAAAAAGTAAATGAATTGAAATTTAAATATAGAGGTAATCTACAGAGATACATAATATTAAGTGTATTAAATTCATGTGTCACTTGTTTTTACCACGATATTAAGCGCGAAATATTTCGCTCCTTCACTTATGATGATATCTTGGTGCTCAACAGTGTTAATGTAAAAAAAAAAATAATCTAGAGACAAAATGGATATCCGATCCGGCCGCATACCGGATAACAAACGCCTATCCAGCCATATATCGGATAAAAAATATAAAATATCAAAATTAGTTAAGTACTTTATTTATGGCACTTAACAAATATAATCAGTAATTACGAAATTTTCATTTTAAAACTTAGAAAATTAGAACTTTGTACTTGTACTAAGGGCAAATTATGTTAAATAATTACTAATTTGTAATTTCTCTGCATTGAAAGGTAACAAGTGGTTTTGCCTGTCTTCATAAACAAGGACAACTTCATAAAAACAGTTTCGCTGTACACACTGCTGTAGGGTGCTGAAAGATAGATTTTGCCCAAAAATTTGGGTATTGTGTAGCATTAGCTGCCCACCATATAAGGGTCACAATCACGTTCAATTCGCACTGACTTTAGACAAAAATCAATCTCACATGCAATCGTGTTTCTTTCTTCATGGTGAGACTGGCTAGTATTGTTTTTATTTGCTACTTCATTTAAGCAATCTCAGAACATGTAATGAGTCTCGTGAGATATAGCTGACTGTGTCTTCTCTCCTCTGCTATTTTTAGCCGGTTTTGAAGATGAACTGCTACTGGAGGAATAGGACTCACAATACATTTTTAAGTATTCCAATAGAATTTCCTGACAAACTCTTTCTGCTTCAACCAGTCCCAAGTAGTTTATTTTGAATCTTGGTTTTTTGTCTTGACTTAAGGAGTTAAAACAACTTTCTAACTTAACCTCAAACAATCGTGTTTGCAAACAATACAACAAGTCAATGAAACAATTGCTAACCAAAATCCTGAAGCCACCAGAGTCTCGCGTGCACACGATCGCCACCACTAGCACCACCTACACAAGTTTGCTTCTTGCGATGCACCAAATGCCAATGTTCGGCAGAAAATCCGACGGCCGGATATCTGGATATCCAGCGATAAAACTGGCAGAATATCCAGTATCCGGACAAATAACTATCCATCTTATCTCTACTGTAATCCATTCCCAATAAAGACTCAGAATATAGTTTAGTCACCCTTAAGGACAGAATACTTTAATTCTTAATTATTTAAAAGCTAGTTACTTTGTGGCAACTGTTCATCTGATGGTAAATAAGTAGCTACAGCAGTAGATGCAGTCATTACTCAGGATTAAGTTAGCATTTCTCTCAATCTATTTCAAATATTTGCTCTCTATACTTTAAAGTTGAATACAGCTGTGGGTGCACTGCTGCTTTATTGGTAAGAATAGGTAAGACAGTGTTATATACCTAGATAAACTAATAGCAGAAACACTGTTATTGATAGATAGTTAATAAGTCATTAATTCGCCACAGCCAATGAGTCTACTGCTGATCATAGGCCTTCTCTTAGATTTCCTCATAGGGGTATACTTGCCATAGTTGCTATGCTTGGCAGACAGGTTGGCAAGAGCAGTTCATGATGGACATGGACTTTAACAAGAAACATATCAAACAAACTCTCCATATGCCAACATGCCATGAAAAGGAGTATAGTAGGGATCAAAAGAATGGACAAAACAAGAAAAAGCAGTATCAGAAACAAACTAAGGTCCAGGACATAACCCTGAAAATAAGAAGACAAAAGTGGAAATGGACAAGCTACATATCAGAGGAAAAGACAAATGGAGTAAAATAACACAATGGTACACAAGGGATGGAAAAAGAAGCAGATTGTAAGAACACAGAGGTGGGATGACGACATTAGACAAGTTGCATGAATTACATAGGGTAGAGTGGCCATAGAAAGGCCAGAATGGAGAAGATTAGAGGAGGCCTTTACCATTCGGCAAATGGACACACAAAAATGGAACAAAAGAAAAATATATGAATAACAAAGAAATACTGTTTTTGTCCAACTAAAGACTTATTATTAAAAATAAGTTTCATGTTATGTTACCTGTTTCAATACCATTTACAATATCTTACGACACTTGCAGGATGATATTAATGTAAATGGGATGTCTTACTGCTCCAGCTTTGACATCCTCCCAATTTTACATTAATTTATTTGGATATCAATGTTATTGTTTTTTTATGGATATGTATGATTTTATTAAACAATTACATATTTATCAGCCCTGTAAAATACCACAAAGAACATAGATCTCACCTGATACCTAGGATTTGGCTAAGTCGTCATGCTTGGTTGAGATTGCCTGATTGATCATCGCAATGCAACTTTTCTAACAGCTTTGACTTAATGATTTCTTTTATTTACGCAAACACTACACATTGAATAAAACTACTTTTACGGATTCTTAATTCCCAACCATGGGTGCTTTCTAGCACCTATGATCACGGGGGACTGAGGTGATTGACGTCCCGATGACGGAGTTAACCTGGAGTACCTTCAGCTTTATTAATTATTAATTTTAGTCCGATCTATGCAGAATGATCTTACTGTCTTGAAGTCTTGCAGTGGTAAGCTTGGGTTTAGTTTTACTTTTATTAATTACAGGATCCCAAGCAAGTGGTAGTATCCAGCCTCCCTCTCTATTGAAATTAGGATGTTTTTTTAATTTCAATACCTCACGTATCATCCTTGGCAGCTTTGACTTAGTATGCCTTTATTCCGAATAGATAAAACACCTTGGTAATTAGGTAGAACTCACCTGTCCAGTGTATTCCGAAATAAATTGTTGAAGCAACTTTGTATTTCTATGATCCAAAACTAGATATTCATCTCGACAGATTGGGCATGGATTTCCGGTTGATATTACACCATTTCGAATACAAGATTTTCTAGTTTTACGAGGAGCAAAGCCACCTTTGTGATTACGTCGATATAATGTCCACACTGGTTTAACACCATAGGTTTCTTGATAAGCTTTGCTTTGAAGATATTTAATGCTAGTTTCTACAGGGACTATTTTAGTTCTATCTTTAGAGGGGTCAATTGTCTTTTCATCCACATTTTCATCGTTTTGGTTGGAATAAAATCGACTCACAGTTTTAATATCGGATAAAACTATTCTATGAATTAATGAGCGAAAATTTGTATAAAGAGACATATTTACTGAATTGCGTAAATACGTAACAAAAATAACAATTTTATTTTATTCTAAAAATTGTTTACCATGTGAATCAGTAATCTTTTTTTTTGGAGTTTATGGTCTGGTATCTAGACCTTTAAGCCAAGTCTTGAGTATTTTTATTCGGTTTATTATAATTTCCCCAAGCCTTGTCTTTATGTATTATTATCCTTCATAGTTCACTGCTTCACAATATGTTGATGCATCACATTGTGCAGCCCTTGGGAGATTTTGACGGCAACTTGAGCCAGCAGGCAGCTGACAGTTGGCGATGGTATCTAAAGGCGCCTATCCAAACAGCTTATCTTGAGAATGCATCACCATCAGAACACTTGTTTCACCGTTTCCACTAATATTTCACATGCGTAGACAGTTAATACATAAAATAGCACCACTTTTACATATCAAAATCCACTTCAAACTATTATTTAAACTATAATACAGGAGCAGCAAACCGCCGCCGATCAAGTTCCCGCCAAAACGTCTGAATCAGTAATCATTATGGGTGAGCGTTGAATGAACGAACAGTTTTTTACGACAGTTTATTTGCCGTCGACTGTTAGACCGGTTTATAGTCTACTGATAAACTAGTTTACTCGTGAACGACATTTTGCATCGCGCAGTACATAACTACATACACCGTCGAGCGTTTGCGAGCGTCGAAACTGTTTCGCTGGTCAGTGGTCACTCGACGATCAAGCATTCCGTTCTCTTCACACTGCTTGTCTCGACGGCTATCTCTCTTTCTCCACATCTTCGACTCTCGAAGTGGGCGGTGTTTTGTAAAACTAAGCTCTATTACAATGCAGATAGATATGAAATGTGCATGTCAATATAAGGCGTAGGCAGATTTTTGAATTTTGCTTACATTATTTTTTTAGTCTCCATTAAAATGCGTTTTGCACAGTTCAAGGTTAAACGTATTTAGTAATTTTCTAAATTGAGAGATTAACTAAAATATAATTATTCCTAGTTATCCGCATTCCGAATATCCGCATTCCTACCGGCGTTTCGTCGTCGTTCCGTGTCTTCTGGCTTCGTGTTTTCCTCATGACGTCCCTCGTTGCGACTTCCGATAGTCTTCAAAAAGACGTACGTATCGTCTTCAAAAAGACGCACGTATTGGACGTCGTTCCCGCCACAAGGGCGTTACCAGATGGTCACAGTTTGGCACCGGTAGGGAGCAACCACCTGGCCGCGTAAACGCGGTTTAAGAAACAAGAAATTGTCTGGAAACAGACAATATGACGTATATGACGTAGGCTTAATAAGAAACAGGGAAGAAATTAGTACCGACGATCTTCTTTCTTCCTCGACGAACTTCTTTCCTCCTTGAAGATCTTCTGTAATGATCTTCTCTCTTCTGTAATTATGTTCTTTCTTCTATAATTGCCTTCTTTCTTGTTTCTTCTTACTTCTTGCTTGAATCTTCTGGCTTGAATCCGGCGACGATGGACCAAGAATATAAGGGATCTAAGTGGACTGTATTTATTTATTACTGTAGCTAGTGGACTGTATTTACTAATTGACTGACTGATCTGAGGTTAACTATGCTAGGGGACTGCTTGAAGAAAAGATGGTACTCTTGACTATACTGTACTAAACTATTTACAATAATTCGGCACTATTAAACTATATAATATGTACATAGAGAGGTCTTGAATTATGGAGTCTTGATTTTCTGTCTTGAGTCTTCTTTGTTGTCTTCTCGAGTGCCGCTTCAGAAATGAACGGCTCACAGACCAAAACGCCCTTCTTATATCCCGCAAGAGAGCGTCTCAGTCTGTGAGTAGTGCCGCGCGACGATGCTGCACGCCCATTGGTCGTCGCTCGGCTCCGGTGCGCGGGGTGTGCGGGGCGCAACGGGGTATGAAGGGGCGACGGGGCGGCGGGTCTCTAGCTGTCCGCAACATCATCCCCCCGGCGTAACCTGCGAGCCTAAGCTTCCCTCGGGAGGACGGCGATCTTCCTGACCGGCCGCCGCAGCAATCCGCCCCTGGTCCTCACTTCCACATTGCGCACCACGCTGTCTGGTCCGGGAAAGGTCCTTGTCACAACTCCCCGCGGAAACACGTTCCTTGGCATGTTACTATCTGCCACCACGACGAGGTCCTCTTCTTGGATCTGGCGCTGCTGCACATCCCGCGAGTCCCCGCGCGCAACCAGCGTCGGCAGGTACTCCTTCATCCAGCGCCTCCAGTACTCGTCGGCGAGTCCTTGCGCCGCTCTCCACGCCCGACGATCACTAGGCGTGCACGGCGCGGTTACTGGTAGGCTCGATGTTCCCAGCAGCAGGAAGTGGTTGGGTGTCAGCGCCTCTAATATTCAGCGGCTTTACCGGTCCTTCCGCTCCTAACTCGCCTAAGTCCTAAGTCGTCGTCGATTAACGAAATAGTAGAGCCTTCGTCAAGCAGCGCATACGTATCTATTTCCCTACCACGCGGTCCGCGTAACGTAATGGGACACACTTTCAACAATACGGACGCATTACTACCAACCTTAGACGCGACGAGCACGGTCTCATCCGGTTTTGCCGATGTTTCAGGTGCGCGGGTCTTGCGGGCGTGAAGGAGGGCATGGTGGGGGCGTTGCAGCCGTCGACGCCGCATTTCTTAGCTTTACATCTAAATCGTCGGTGTTTACTATTTAAACACATAAAACACACCCCATCTTCCTTAACCCACTTCCACCGGTCGTCCAAACCCATTTGCGCTATCTTCCTACATTTGGCGATTACGTGTTCACCCCCGCAACACATACATGAGGCACTACCGGTGTCCTCCTGGGCGGTGAACGTCTTTACGTCGCGGGTCCTATCCTCTACGCGGCGTGTCACTATAATCCTTTTCGACGGCGGCGCCTCTCGTCTTACGGGCGATTCCTTAGTCGGCGCTACGGACGTATAGGCATGACTTAACGCACGGTCAGCCTCTCTCATCATGAACCGAGATAGTGTGACGATGTCCGGTTCGTCTGCACTTCCGTAGTGCAGACGAACCGGACATCACCTTACGGTCACCAACGTGACCGTAAGTGAGGGCTAAGTTTGCTAGTGACTTCCCTAGTTAGCATCGGATTTTGTAAATATCCTTTGCAGTCGACGTTCTGCAAAATACACACTATATTTTGTAACTTAATCGCGAACGAATTTAATTCCTGAGCGGTTTGACCCGGGCGCGGAAGGCGTTTCAGTTCCTCTAACGCACGATCTATAATTACTTCCGGGCGGCCGAAACACTGCTCCAATGTTCGCATAATATCTGCCGGATCCTTTGCGGTAAACAGCAGTGCCGATACTACTTCCCTAGCCTCACCACGTAGACAATTTCTTAACCTTGCCATATTTTCCGTATTTGTGAATCCATATAAACGTGTGGATTCTTTCATCGCGGCTTTGAAGGCTAACCATTCCGCGGCCGAACCGTTAAAAATAGGCAAGTCCTGCGTCTGCTTCGCGGCGGCGGGCCTGACTCTAATTATGTTTTCTAGAGCTTCCGCTAGTCGATCTATACCCCTCTCTTTCCCTCGCGGAGTAAGCGACCTATCTCTATCCCTATCTCCCTCTAGCCTACGCTGTGGCGCTGGCGTCCTATGTACACCTACATCCTTATGACACGGCGACGATAATCTACGATCCGCGTGGCGATGGCGATCTATGTATACCTACATCCCTACACGGCGACGGTGATCTACGATCCGCGTGGCGATGTGGCGATCTATGTATAGGCGATAGAATGCGGCGTTGGACGCGCGACGGCGACGTAACCCGTACACGGCGATCCACCTGGTTCATTTCTACGGCGACTCCACTATCCCTCTGTATCGTTTCTACGCGACGTGGTTGAACATCATTCGCTACCGTCCTCCCCTGGGCATCTTCAGCGTGGTCGTAACCGGTTTCCCTATTCGGTAGGGCCTGCTCTATCTCGATGCGGGGCGCGAGCTGAGACGGGCGGTAGGGCGTTTCCCCCCGCACAGTCTCTACGTTCTCTAACCACCTATCAACGCGTACCCTATTTTCAACTAAATCGTCTTCGTTAATACTTTCCCTATCTGTTTCTTCTTGCAGTTGAGCGACGTCCCTAGCGTATTTCTTCTTGATAAGATCTTCTTCGAGTTGCAATTGCTTCCTTCTAATTGCAGCTAGTTCCTCCGCAGCGTTATATTCGATTTGCTTTAATTTTGCTATCGTGCTAACTGTCGACCGGGCTGAACGAACTGATCGGACCGACGGGGCGCGGGCGCGGGTCTATGTACGTCTGCTACTGGCGCGACGGTACGTACTATCGAACTAGTTTCTGTAGTCGGAAGATCTTCTATAATCGCGGCGAGTGTCTCTGTGCGCGGCGCGGATGTGCTAACCTCTCCCAAACGATCGGTCGTAGACACGGACATAGCGGGGCGCGGCGGAGGGCGCTTGTGCCAACGCGAGATAATCGGACGGGGACCCGGGTGCTTCTTCGAATATCCGCATTCCTACCGGCGTTTCGTCGTCGTTCCGTGTCTTCTGGCTTCGTGTTTTCCTCATGACGTCCCTCGTTGCGACTTCCGATCATCTTCAATAAGACGTACGTATCGTCTTCAAAAAGACGCACGTATTGGACGTCGTTCCCGCTACAAGGGCGTTACCAGATGGTCACAGTTTGGCACCGTTAGGCAGCAACCACCTGGCCGCGTAAACGCGGTTTAAGAAACAAGAAATTGTCTGGAAACAGACAATATGACGTATATGACGTAGGCTTAATAAGAAACAGGGAAGAAATTAGTACCGACGATCTTCTTTCTTCGTCAACGAACTTCTTTCTTCCTTGAAGATCTTCTGTAATGATCTTCTCTCTTCTGTAATTATGTTCTTTCTTCTATAATTGCCTTCTTTCTTGTTTCTTCTTACTTCTTGCTTGAATCTTCTAGCTTGAATCCTGCGACGATGGACCAAGAATATAAGGGATCTAAGTGGACTGTATTTATTTATTACTGTAGCTAGTGGACTGTATTTACTAATTGACTGACTGATCTGAGGTTAACTATGCTAGGGGACTGCTTGAAGAAAAGATGGTACTCTTGACTATACTGTATTAAACTATTTACAATAATTCGGCACTATTAAACTATATAATATGTACATAGAGAGGTCTTGAATTATGGAGTCTTGATTTTCTGTCTTGAGTCTTCTTTGTTGTCTTCTCGAGTGCCGCTTCAGAAATGAACGGCTCACAGACCAAAACGCCCTTCTTATATCCCGCAAGAGAGCGTCTCAGTCTGTGAGTAGTGCCGCGCGACGATACTGCACGCCCATTGGTCGTCGCTCGGCTCCGGTGCGCGGGGTGTGCGGGGCGCAACGGGGTATGAAGGGACGACGAGGCGGCGGGTCTCTAGTTGTCCGCAACACTAGTGTTAACTTCTAGTGTTAATAGTAAATAGTATACACAGTAATAGTGTTACTTAGGTATTTAAGTGGTAAAATAGTGTAAATATTAACTGTTAGTGTCGGCCCGTAGAAACAGTAGTGTGATATGGCACCATTTTGAATAAGACAATAAAACTTTTAAGCAACGTGTAATGAATGTAAAGATGTATTATGTAAATTATAAGTCGTCCACCGCCAATTTAAAAAGTCATCTGTAAAAAAAACATCCTTTGGTTTATTTATCGGTGTTCGGTGCTGATGATGACCAATCCGGTCATTCATCTGGACAAAGGAATCGGGACCAGATTCGAAGTGCTTTGCATGCGGAACCCATTCCAGATACGTCAAATTCTTCGGTGGGAGAACAACCGTCATTTGCGCCACCCCGGCCTCCAGCTAAATCACAAAAAGTTATGGACGCATAATATATAAAAATAAAATTTTGTACAGATCAAAAACTACAAATCGACAAGGATTTACTTAGTCCTAAGCCTGGAAAGGGTATGAAGCGAAGTTCATTTTACTCAAAAATAGTTAACTAAGACTAATGTTATCGCTTGCCGATCGACGTTTCTCGTTGATCACATCACATAACGTCAGTCTTATTATTTATCTAACAGTATACTCTAGTCGTCGTTTACCAATTACCGAATCAACGCAGAACGACAACTAGTTTATATTGATGTAAATTATTCATCGATCATGTTTTGTCGACAGCATAAACTAGTCGAAAAAAAAACTGTTTAATAAACTAGTTTATCGTTGACGATAAACAGTCTCGTTTCGTCGACTGTAAATACGTCGACGACCCATTCCTATAATCATTTAATCTTCATCACAGATCTTCATTCTTCACACTTTTTTTTTTGGAGTTTAAGTGTGTGGTATCTAGACCTTTGCCCACAGAATACTTTACTCCTAGCCTTTGCCAAATTCTTCACACTTTTTGTTTGGAGTTTTTTACCTTTAGGCCAAGTCTTGAGTATTTTTATTCGGTTTATTATAATTTCCCCAAGCCTTGTCTTTATGTATTATTATCCTTCATAGTTCACTGCTTCACAATATGTTGATGCGTCACAATGTGCAGCCCTTGGGAGATTTTGACGGCAACTTGAGCCAGCAGGCAACTGACAGTTGGCGATGGTATCTAAAGGCGCCTATGCAAACAGCTTATCTTGAGAATCCATCACCATCAGAGCACTTGTTTCACCGTTTCCACTAATAGTTCACATGCGTAGACAATTAATACATAAAATCGCACCACTTTTACATATCAAAATCCACTTCAAGCAACAGCAGCAAACCGCCGCCGATCAAGTTCCCGCCAAAACTCCATTCTTCATACTTCACTTCTAAGCAGCGTTGCCAACATGAATTTGGCAAATTCCCCGAAAATGCATGTCAAATTCCCCAATTTAAGGACAAAACTTCATTAGATTCTCCCCAAATTTGCATATATACATACATACATACATAAAATAACGCCTCTTTCCCGTAGGGGTAGACAGAGACTACTTCTTTCCACTTGCTACGATCCTTACATACTTGTTTCGCTTCGTCCACTTTCATTATTCTCTTCATACAACCGTAGACGGTTTAGGGTGCTCTTGACCTGGCCTTTTTTCAAGACGTCCCTGATTTGATCTTGAAATGTCCGCCTAGGTCTACCCCGTCCAGCACTTTCATTCATACTCGCTTATACACTTTTTACGTCAATCATTCTTCATTCATTCTCTTGCATTTTCGCTCTCGATCGCTCGCATCAATTCACAAATTTCCCACAATTTTATTTTAAAAAATCAAATAATTTTCAACTAATTTTACAAGATTTGTTTTTTAACTCACAGTTTTTTCGTTTTTACCGATTCTTTTTCACAATTTCCGTATTTTATAATAACCATTTTACTCCATGGAGTATTTTTAATTCCTTCCCTTGTTGCCATTAAAAAGTACGATAGTATCTGCATTTATATGCATGTGGCTTTAAAATTAAAAAATAAACAATTGAAAAGCATTAAATTATACACAAAAGTTGTAGAAACCAACCCAAAAATTAAATATGATGCAATGAAGACGATTATAAAAAAGGAGTCATTCGATATTCATAAGCAACCTAACAAATATGTTAAGATAAGTATCAAGATTCTTGAAAAAAAGTTCATACTTGGCACGTGCTGTCGATTTTCAAAATCACCGCATTTTACCCGCATAATACCAAATCCAAAATATCCCCAACCAACTTAAAATTCCCCGCAATTTGGGGAATTCCCAACATATTGGCAACGCTGCTCCTAGGTCATTACGTCATAACTCATATCCATAGATATTTTTTTTCTGTTAAGATTTTTAGCATCCAATCAATCATTTAAACCAGGTCTTCATTTTATCTTAGCATCAACTGATTATAATCATTTTATGGTACAATCTTTGACCTTCACAGAATGTAATGTGTCACGTTGCGTAGTTTTTGAGAAATTTTGACAGCAACTTGAGCCAGCAGACAGTTGGCGATGATATCTCAAGGCGCCTAAGCGAACAGACACCTTATTTTTTAATATTTACATCACTTGTTTCATCGTTTTCACGTATAGTTTACTGTGTCAAATGTCTGCGCATACATTTAACACAGAGACTCTCACCACTTTTACATATCATAACCCACTCGAAACCATTATTTAAACAATAATACAGGATCAGCAGTCCGCCGTCGGTCAAGTTCCCGGTCAAAACCCTATACTGGCGTACTCTTATACAGAATGGGTCCTACATAATATATTCAATAAATGAAACCACATATTCGTTATCAACTTTGCCGACGATATATAAAAAATGAACGTAATTGGTCCGGTAATTAGGTCAAAAGATAAGTTTTAATTTTAAACAAATCTAAACTCTATAGAATTGGATCACTAGGTCAATGATTCAATATAAATATAGATAGATGTGTAAGATGTTAACCTATAAACGTCTCTCTTATTAAATTAAAATAGAAAACCAGCAAAGAGTAATATGGGAATCTCAATTTTATTATTTATTATAGACAAAAGATACTTATTATACAATGTATAGAAGGGTATCTTTACCCTCCATATACATTGGTAATTATACAATAGGTAAATATGTAACCATACTAACATAACAAACTTATTTATTATTTATTTATTAACATAATTATTATTAATACTATTTATTCATTGCCTAGTTGCAAACAAAGTTCCGATAATTAAAAGAATCAGGAGTTACTTTGCGGAAATCCATTACAACGGGGTTGTTATTAACTAATTTGCTTAATTCCACGTAAAGAAAAAAACGATGTGTCCTGCCCAGGTTTAAGGGGACCTCCCACCCTCTCTCAATCACGCGTACAATACCCGTAGCCGTCAATCCCAGCACTACTACCCCCAGCACCACCACACTAACCACGACACATACTCTCGAAAATACGACACGTGTTTCACCTCTACACGAAGCATCTTCAGGTGAAGTAGACTCTCCGAAGGCTGGCCGCTAAGCGAGCGGCGAGCCGAAACTACTGCTATTTATACTACTTGCTAACGCAACAGCGCTAAAATTACGTAGCGGGCGATTACGTCATGCGATCAATCACCACCTGACGTACGCAGATATTTGCTGTGAAATTAACAACAGAGTACTGCGACACGTCCGCCTACCCTCAAACCACGCAACCAATCGCTTGCCACCGCACCGTAAGCGTGACAAACAACCATGTTGCGAGGCTGTATATCATCAAGGAACGAGCTTAAACATGTTTAAGAGAGGCGATTTGGAAACATTTGTTTGTTCATTCAGCAGTGCAACGTTACCGCTATTATTTTTTAATATCTCTAACTGTTCCAGCACACACAGTCGTATCCCTTTATTTTTTAAAGTCTTACATACTTCTAATGTAAGACTTTAAAGGCATGAAGCTAATGCTTCATGTTTAAAGGAGTGGTCATTAGCTAGGCTGTGTCCAGTGTCCAAGAGATGTTTAGCGAAATGTGATTTATCGGGAATACAATTCCTGTATGCAGCTAAATACTCTTTATAACCTGTTTCGAAGTTGCAACCAGTCTGACCCACGTAAACGGCTTGGCATTCGCCACAAACAAGTTTATAAACACCAAGCTTTAGACGAATATCTAACTTATCTTTATAATTAGAGAAATTCCTAAGTAAATTGTTTGTTTTGAACGCCACGTAAACGCCACTCTATCGAAGAGTATTAGCTATTTTTTCAGATATGGAACCTAAGTAGGTCAAACTGCCAACATATCGATGAGCACTTTGAGGTTTAACAGCGTACAGAGAATTTTTTTTATAGGATAAAGGTGAAAAACGAGCACACAGTCCACCTGATGGTAAGTGGCTGCTGCGGCCCATAGACATCTACATCTATCCTCTGTTACAGTTCAAAATGCAGATGCGTTTTCACCCGTGAGAACTAGGATGGAATGCCTCATTTCCAGTAAAAAGGGCTTCCGGCCACCTGCACTCACCAAGCGAAACGCAGAAATTGAAGTTCACGTAACGACTCTTTTCTTATTATTGTTCCTCGACTTAACAAAATACTTGCATAAAATTGTCCGATTTATACATAATGTGACCATTTATTTTTTTCCTCAGAGCGGGACGCCTTTAAAATTATTTATTTATGTGCATAAAATTATTTAATTGTGCAATAAATTTACTAGTGTCTTTTGCTCAGTAAAATACACAAGTTGCTTATATTATACAACGACAATGCCACTAGCATAATCACCTGCCATGATTTTTTTTGCCACTCTGAGAGGCTTGCATATTTCATAGACTTGTCAATCCTCAATCTACGGCATATTTATGTAGTAGCTGACAATTTTGATGACACAATTTCAAATGCTTATGGTGTAGAGCTTAGAGTAATTACACATAGAGTGATAGTGTCATTCAAAATTCCGTTCAAAGTTGAAGCAACAACACAATGAATGTGTGCATAAGCAGCCTGTAATTACGTTTATCCACACGCATACAAGCAAATGAGTAATGTATACAAGTTAATGACATTTTCCCCAAAATGTGGGGAAAATGTAATAGTAGACATAGTTATAGAATTAATATTTAGGTTGCGTTTATAATTATTTATTAACTATTTGCAAAGAGAAAAATGTAACATTATTTATTTTTGTTAACTTATGTAATATTTAAATAATTAATATACGTAATATCTTGTGTTATATTCACAAATCTAATTATATTATTCTGTTAGAAGTGGTATATTTATATACATATCTGTTATTGATCTTCCATAAAATCTTATATTATTTGTAAATATTAATTTTTATATAATACTCAGTAGCCTTATTCTATGATATATAGAGAAGTGAAAGAAATGGAGAAGGCAAATGCCTACGTCCATTTCTTCCAGTTTTTCCAACCCAGCCTTATACATAACAAGTGAATAGTTGTCAGATAATCATTTTAGCTGTCATATATTTTTTCATTAGTTATTCATTACTAGCTGTGCCTGTGGCCCTTGCCTTCACCTGCATATTAAAGCATACACTGATCTCGATTCTTGCCATTCTAAGAATCTACGTGATATATTTAATTTAAATCGGTCTCAACGTAAAGTTTACAACATACAACTTTCACAGAATGGATAAAATATTAGAAGGAATCACGAGACTTAAGAGTGTGGTCAGCTTCAAGTGATTATTATTATTACTTTATTGGATATTATGTTTTGCATTAAAACAAAATAAGATTCAGAAGGAGATAAACTATGCAAACAAAACATGAAATTAAAAATGTTTTTTAAATAATATAAAATAAAATAAAATATACTCTAGTACTTAAAGACAATATCTCTTAATGACCCGGTAACTGCAACTGTTTTCTAAACAAATGCCGCTTTGATGACGCTATCCTCGAAATGTTATCTTTTTTAGATTCATAAAAGAATCGAACTAAAAATGTTAGTTAGTAAATTAGAATAAAAAAAACAATCATAGGCTATGTTATTTATCCTAAAATACATACCGTAAAAAGGTAAAACAACTGCACATTATCAAAACAAAATAAAATGAACATATTTTTTTTCGTGGCAAATGGGAACCCTAATAATATTTGGCAAATAAAAATACATATTTATATGTGAATGAGACTATTGGCAGTATGTATGTATTTTTTTCAATATGCATTTTTTTAAATTATAATAATAAGAAAAAATGGGGTAAAATATTTTACTATGCCTAGCAACATTTTCATTATATTGGCGTCTGTCAAATTTATTATTTATTATTTTGTTGTGATGAATGTTTTTTACAAAAATATAATATGCTAAGCAGTAATTTCCCGTGAAATATGATTTTTAATTTTTTTTAGTGATTATGTGATAAGTTGTGACAGCCTTTCACAGTACAGTACGTAATTTTTTTGAAAAATTGTGCGAGCTGTTTACACGACTACGTGTACTCGAGTACTTCCAGTATATATTACTCTACTCTATGTCGAGTACTAACGCGCCAAAAGTCGTACTTAGCCTTTAAAGGCTAACTTGAAATGGCTTCACTTTGCGTGCGCCTACTGCGGTTCTAAGCCTAATACTTCTATGGTGTAGAGAGTAATAATTGTGTTATGTGCTTATGGTTCTCGTCATTTCATTGCAAGAATATATTTTCTTTTCAAAGTCAACTTATTATTTTTACATTTCTTCAGCTGCTTTAATATGGATTTAAATTTCGTCAAAGGTAAATAAGGATCTGAAAAAAAGAAATATAGCTTTATAGAATAAATAAATAAAATAAAAATACATTTGTTTCCCAATATACTTTTAATAAATTAGTGGTGAAACAAACCCAGAGAGTAATTTATTATCGCTATATTCGCTCTTACCCTACTCCTTAACATTTATCGAGATATTAAAATTTAATAATACACATATTAATATGAAACAATAATAATAATATCCTATTATTAGGAAAAGTTGACTAAAATATTTTGCGTTGCAAAATTCACCAATTCCATGAATTAGCATTTATGTTAATTTTTTTTCATCACTTTTCTCCAATAGTAGGCGTTCATTATTTTATTTACTTATTTGTGTTTGGCACCCTCGCGGCATCTTAATTGTGGAGGTACTTTTCAAAACTTGACTATTCCAGTTTCGCCCAAACTAGATTATTTAATTTTTTTAGGTTGGTTACATTGAAATGTATATGCATCGAAAACAAATCAAAACGTAATAGATCAACTAGAAAAATATATTTAAAAACGCATGATTTCGTCACAAGTAGATTATTCCTAAAAAAAAGAAGATTAATGACAAATTAACAACAAAACATGATTAATCCAGAAGATATTTATTTTATCACTGGAAATTGTAACAAAACATGTTTTTTCCTCATATTTTTAAGGTAGTTGTTTTTATGTTCTCATTGGTGCCAAGGCTGCCATGTTTTTGAACGGTTGATGACAGGCTCAAAAGGACAAGAAAGAAGAGAAATGGTCATCCTAAGGGAGTATGCAAGAGATTTTTTTTAAAAGCGTTAGGATTAAACAGAGGAAGAGTGGATATTCTTGTGAGAAGACTAGGCAATGGGGATGTGATAAGAGAAAATAGAGGTGGAGACCGAAAAAGCAAGAAATCGGCACATGTCAAGAAGAAGATTATTGAATTTATTAATAGTTTTTTTTATGTGTGTTACCGCATAACTTTTTACTGTGTGAACTGATTTCGATGGTTCTTTTTTATTTGAAAGCTGATATTTCTCGTGTGGTTCCATATGAATTTGATCAAGGTCAGATCAATAGTTTTTGAGTTATTCTTAGTAACTTATATTGAAGTCGGCTGTACAACATTTTTAATTTTAAGTTATTAAATATAGCATATTACC
Source organism: Parnassius glacialis (assembly GCA_033319125.1). Classification (NCBI taxonomy): domain Eukaryota; kingdom Metazoa; phylum Arthropoda; class Insecta; order Lepidoptera; family Papilionidae; genus Parnassius; species Parnassius glacialis. The sequence continues at coordinate 34,636,453 of JAVANC010000017.1, forward strand.
AAGCATGATTATTATAATATCTGTATCAGAGCGTACAAAACTAGAAAGAAAGAGACTGGATTAGAGCGAGCGCTATTATAGTACGCGCTTATGGGCGCCCCAGAAGATTGTTGTCTGCCTGGGTGATACAACCGCAATATGTGTCTGCCATGAAAGCTATATATGTCAAATAATATTATCTACAATATATATAAATTGCAGCTTTATTGAAATAACGTAAATTATTAATAAAAATTGTACTTTTCAACCTGTCTGCCATGACCTTGAAACCGTCATAGGTGTCTGCCAATGTTATTTTTCGGTAACTTTTATTAAATATTTCAAGATGTCAAAGCGGCAGACTTATTGCTATCACGTTTTTTTGGGTCATTTTTTTACACCTTTAACACCTGAGCGTCTCTATACCGACCGCCGGTCAAACTAAAGAGTCCCCGTTTCATGTACCTCAGGTATAGGGGATTAACTGAAAAAAAAGTTAAGCTTATTGAAATACCGTAAGTCTGCCGCTCACTGGCTCTTAAGCTAGAAACAGGATTTTTAACCGAAATCGAAAACGAACCTTCGGTCTGGGTGTCAGTTTCGGCCGAAACCGAAACTTATTCAGACATGTTAATTTTTTATTGTTTTGAATAAAACTACTTTTACGGATTTTACCGCGTTTAAATAACTTATTTTATACTCTCGACTTGTTTCGGTTGCTTTCCAGCAACCATGGTCACGAGGTACTGAGGTGATTGACGTCCCGATGTCAGAGTTACCTTCAGCTTTTAAATTTTTAATTTTGGCCCGATCTACGCAGAATGAACTAACTGTGTCTTGAAGTCTTGCAGTGTTATCACAATTTGTGATCATATCCTAGACGGCCCCGCCATTACATTAGATTTGATAAACTACAAATTCTCGCGAAAGAACATCGATTCCTACCAAGGATGATACGTGAGGCTATTGAAATTAAAAAACATCCAAATTTCAACAGAGAGAGAGGCTGGGAACTACCACTTGCTTGGGATCCTGTAATTCATAAAATTAAAACTAAACCCAAGCATACCACTGAAAACGTAGTGATTATATTCTCTTTGGTTCGGCAAATTTTTTCTTGAGCTTCCTCATACGGCCAGCAGTGAAGGACGGCGTCTCAGATCCGTAACCCATCACTGGCAACACGCACTGGTTGTACAATTTCGTTTTAAGGTTTTGAGGTATGTCTGACGAGAAGATGTATCGTAGCATCCCGAACGCTGCGCAGTCGAGTTGAATCCGTTGATTGACCTCTCGGTCGAAGTTGGACTTACCTAGTCGGACTATTTGTCCCAGGTAAACATACTCGTCAACAACTTCGAGCTTAGTACTCCCAACAACTACCGGCATAGGTATGACATGGACATTAAACATAATCTTTGTTTTGTCCATGTTCATCTTAAGACCTATCCGTTGGGGACACTATTGAGGTCATTGAGCATAGTGCTTAGGTCCTCCAGCGATTCTGCCATAAGGACTATATCGTCGGCAAATCGAAGGTGAGTGATGTACTCGCCATTGATGTTAATACCGTATCCTTTCCAGTCCAGAAGCTTGAAAACGTCTTCCAATGCAGCGGTGAAGAGTTTCGGGGATATAACGTCATCCTGTCTTACACCTCTCTGCAATGGGATAGGTTTCGTACTCTGGTTCTGTACTCGGATAGCCATCGTAGCCCTACTGTACAAGCACTTCAGCACCTTGATATACCGTCAGTCAAGTTGGCACCGCTGAAGGGACTGCAGCACCGCCCAAATTTCGACGAAATCAAAGGCTTTCTCATGGTCTACATACGCCAGGCATAGTGGCAAATTGTACTCCTCAGACTTCTGTACAACTTGCCGAAGGGTATGTATATGGTCTATGGTACTAAAGCCGTTTCGGAAACCGGCTTGTTCGGGAGGCTAGAAGTCGTCAAGTCTGCGTGCGAGACGATTCGTAATGACTCTCGAAAACAGCACGTAGACGCGGCTCAGAAGGGAAATCGGTCTGTAGTTCTTCAAGAGAGCATTGTCACCTTTCTTGAAGAACAAGACCATCGCCCTTCTGCTCTACGCCTCCGGTGTAATGCCACCATGGAGGAGGGAATTAAAGAGCCTCTGAAGGACTTCCAGTACCGGTTTTCCACCCGCTTTCAGAAGCACCGCTGTAATTCCACCCTCGCCTGGGGCCTTGCCGTTTTTAAGATGCTGGAGAGCCATTCTAATCTCGCTCAGACTGACGTCCGGGATATCTTCGGAATAGTGTCGGATAAGACTCGCTCTTGGATCGTTACTCACACTTGCGTGTGACTCCAATGATGACGTGTACAGCTGTCCATAGAACCTCTCAATCTCACTCAAAATCTCAGGTGCCCCGGAAACGATGCTGCCACACTCGGTCTTCAGCTTTGACAGTTGGCTCTTTCTGGCAGACAGATCTCTGGCAAAGACATTGGAGCCTTCGTTCCCCTCGATCGCTTCTTCAATACAAGCTGTATTGAAGTTGCGTAAGTCCCGCCGCATGCATTTGGAGATCTGTCTGTTCAGTTCCCTGTATGCTGTCAAATCTGTTGAAGAATGTAGCTTCATCTCCCGTCTAACAGCCACGAGATTAAGAGTGTGATCGAAGAGTTTTTGTGTTCTACTGCGGTGGGTCTTGTAGAACTTAGCTCCGACCGCATGGACAGTTTTCACGAACTTGTCATTCATATCGTCCACTTCATTGCAGTCTTCTAGGCACTGAAAACGGTTTTGTAACTCGAGCTGAAAAGTTTTAGGACTTTGGAACAGAGCACGAGGGGGACGGAGCGTTGACTTCATTAGACGAGACCTCTCCAACTTAACGCTTAGGTTCAGTGTGCCTCTAACCATTCGGTGATTGCTACCAGTTTTCACCCACGCGATCACGGAGACATCACTGAACAGTTGTCGTCTGGTCGTCATAATGGAGTCAATCTCATTTTTTGTTGAACCGTCGGGGCTCGACCAGGTCCACTTCCTGTGGGGCCGCTTCTGGAAGAAAGAGTTTATCATAAAGGTCCCTCTTTCTCCATCAAGTCGGCCAGCTGCTGGCCCTTGTTTTCCGTTGCCCTATTCCAAATTTCCCTACTTTCAGCTCACCGTTCTCTCTTGTGCCTAGTTTTGCATTGAAGTCTCCCATTAACACCATATATTGGGTTTTGGAGGAATGCATGGCTCTACAGATATCCTCATACATTTCCTCCACCTCCTCATCGGGGTGTGCCGAGGTTGGTGCGTAAACCTGTATGACCTTCAGCGAATACAGTTTGGTGGTTCTGAGTATAAGGTCAACCCTTGTCGACACCCTCCCGATCTTTACAACGTTGTTAACGAGAGACTTGTGGACGATAAATCCAACACCTTCTTGGGACAGATGGTCGCCCTCCTGGTGATAAAGCAAGTTACCGGATTCGAGGATTACCGTGTCCTCCCCCTCTATCCGGACTTCGGATAATCCTATAATATGCCGGCGTAACTTGTCTATCTCTTCTTCCAGCTCCACGATCTTCTCGTCAGTCCTCAGGGTGCGTGCGTTGTACGTTGCCAGGTCGAGTCGTCTAAGGTGGCAACCGAACCTCCACCGGAGATTCTTAGCACCCCCTGCCCCGCCGTTACCATGGTCGCCACCGTAGCAAGGAATAGCGGGGCTGCCAGGGACTGGGGGCCGTCTCCTTGTTACTCTCTTTATGGGAGGGTATTTGCCATAGTTGCCACGCTTGGCGAGCGGGTTGGCAACCGCAGTTTTTTAGTGTAATTTTGGCTATTATCAGGAAGATGCTGCTACCCATCTCCTGCCTGTTTCCCTTTGTCGCCTTTTACGATACCCACGGGAAGATATGGTGTAGTGGATATTCTTGACCGCCACTACACGGTTTTATTAAAGCAAATTTGTTCCACTGACAAATGTAATTAATAATTAAAAAAAGTATGTTGCATTTAATAATTACCGTCTATACCGAATATACTTTTATAGTGAACATTGTTTTAGTTAAAACAGTGAATTGTATAAAGTTATAGTTTTTAGAGTATAAATAAACCCATGTCCCGTTTTGAGTTAATAAATAAATGGTCAGTTTAGTAAAAAGGGTCTCCGGTTTTCTACACTCACCATACGAAACACAAGAGCATTAAGCTGCTGTTTTACGCTGGTATTCCGTGGGAGCGTGTCTTACCCCGGTCGCGCCGTATCCACAGAACTAATTTAAAACTTCTTCATCATTTCATATTTATCATTACAGCCCTTCACAAGTCCATTGCTAAACATAAGCCTCACCCAAGAAATGCCACAAAGCGCGGTCCTGTGCCACCTGCATCCATCAAATTTTCTGCATGTCTTACCAGATCGTCACCCTATCTAATGTGTTGCCGCCTCTCACTTAGCTTACCGGTACGAAGCTGTCACTCGAGAACCTTTCTTTCGCATTGATTGTCGGTTTTTAGAGTTATATGGCCGGCCTATTGCTTCTTATAATTATGTAATTTCATGAATGGATAAGTTATAACCTTATCAATTTAGCTTCAATGGTGCTTGGAATGTAAACATTCTAATCAATCAACACATATAATTTAAAATTAAAAATGTTGTATAACCAACTTCAAAATAAGTTATTAGTTATATCTCAAAAACTTTTTTTTCATTGGTCAGGCCTTGATCAAATTTATATGGAACTACACGAGAAGCACCAGCTTTCATATAAAAAAAGAATCACCGAAGTCGCTTCACCTAGAAAAAAGTTATGAGTTACACATTAAAAAAAAACATAGTCAAATTGAGTACCTCCTCCTTTTTGAAGTCGGTAGGTATGTTCTGGCACTGCACCTGGCGACTGTGCTACTTTTAATAGACTGCTTTAAGAATGTGATGATTTTACAATAATAAAAATGCAGTGATAATGCAGTGTTTTTTTTTTACCCTTACATGTTTTTATTTTTCGTGTTTAATATCGTAAATGGATATGTTACTACCCAGTCATTTTGGTTTTAATGGTACTTGGGATGTAAACGTGTTAATCAATCAAGACATATTAAAAATATTCAAATGCAAAGCAACCAGTTTTATTTCTTGAACAGTCGAGAACTTATAGGGTTTTACACATTGGAATTTGTACCGTTCTTATTACAATCGCCGTAGAGGTAAGATTCGTAATAGACCTTCATGTACTCTTCATGTACACTTTCTCATCCTCTACATTATTACCTTATTAAACACCCCTTAAAAGTGCACTATTGGACGCACAGATATGCACCTAAAACTATGTTACTGGTTGCAAATTATATTAGATAAAAAAGTACTTGTGTGTCTGCTTTTAAAATTAGTTGAGCATAGTTTTGGCTTACTTTTTGCTTCACTTGAAATGTATGCAGTCAGTCTTCCTTTCTTTCTTGATCTGTGCTTAGTAATCAATAAATCACAATAAATAATAAATACAATTAAGAATCAATACATCACTGCGTCTGTTCATTCCTACTGTTGACTCCGGTACTACTAAAAAAAAAATCCATCCACTAAGTGTATTTAAGATTTTGTAGAACCTACAATTACTTGTATATACTTTTTATTATTATCAGTGCAATATTATAACATAGGATATCGATTAAAACTATTAGACAGTCGCTCGTTTGAGATTTTAGGTTATAGTGAGATTTTTTTTAAACGTTACCCCTACACTAGGATTTTCTTCTGTATCGCAGAGGCAGTTTACAAACACAAATTGCACAAGAACAAACATCCAGACCCGGAACAATTATTTGTAGGCCATACAAATACTTGTTCCGTGCGGGATTCGAACCCGCGGCCCCCAGCGCAGCAACTCATTGCTAAGCCATTGCGCCACGGAGCCGTTTGATTGTTAATTTCTCGACATTCCCTTTAGATATGGTAAAGCTAATATTACTATAGTAATCTTGAGATAATAAGGAATAAATCTATATACGTTTCATTAAATGTTGTCACAATTTTTGGTGGGCCCATTCTCCATACAAAAAGAAATTGTCTCCTGTTCCATTGACAATTGTAATTAATAATTTAAAAAAATATGTTGCATTTAATAATTACCGTCTATACCGCATATAATTTTATAGTGAACATTGTTTTAGTTTAAAGTGAACAGTAAATTGTATAAAGTTATAGTTTTTAGAGTATAAATAAACCCATGTCCCGTTTTGAGTTAATAAATAAATGGCCAGTTTAGTTATAGGGGTTTTTGGGTTGTAAAATGAGGCACGGGTAGGTATTAGTACTTACTTAGTAAAAGTAGGTAACTATTTAGATAAGTACCTTTTATCTAATCATACCTACATAGGTACCTATTGTGATTAGTTATACTGGGTAGTTATATTAATACCTACTTAAACACTTTTTACCGAATTAGGGTGGATGCCCCTAATACCAATCATGCCCATAATTCCAGCCTTTTCGCCTTTTTACTCCATAAATAAGATTTCTAGTAGTCTTAACTACAAACATTGTCATCTAAAAAATTCTTTATACTTAGAGGAAAGTATATTTATTCAAATATTACCTCGCAGTTTTAAACTTAACAGTGTTAAATTAAAAATCAAAACACGTACGCAACGAAAAACTATCATTTTCTTAATTATTTGACAAGTTATGATCCCGGTAAAATTATGCTTACTTTACATTATCTCATATATAGGCTTTTTGATTTGTATGAATATGACTATACACATAGTAATGCAGTTATTATTGTTTAAATTTACAAGTTATTTATTTTCTTTTAGTGGAAATTAATGGGGCAGTAATTAGATATAAGAAATGTATGGAGCGTATAATGTCAGCCGCCCGGCTGTTATTTGGTTTGACGTACCTAATAAAAAATACCTAATTTCAGCCACGTAATATAAATCAGGGCTGCCATAAACGGGAATAAATACCATTAATTAGATCATAACTTATTTTATAGCTAAGGGAGTTATGATCAATTCGTTTGTTTTAAAATTGGTTTTAGATTTTAAAGTTTAGCAAAAGATGTACTAGCTTTTCTCTCTGACATTCGGTGTATATTATGAACAACTTATGTACTCAATTATTTTTTGAAAAAGAAGAAAAAAACAAGCAATAAATAATATACTTTATTTTAGCAAAAAACTATAACTTAGTAATACTAATTATAACTTAGAACATAAATGAAAAACTCATAACAAGGAACGTGGGCCGGATGTTCAGTAGTGGACTTGTGTAAAGTTGTAATGACGATGATGATTTGAATACTAGGATAATATTTTATCATAATTTGCTTTAATTTATTGAACAGCTTTAAACTAAAACACAGAAGTTAAGTAGTAAAATGTTAAAATAAAATAATGTTGTCGTCAGCCTTAATACATATTCCATGCTTGTAACATGCAGATTCAAAATTGCTATGCTATGCTGACATTAGGTACACAAAAGGATGACATTCGGTACAAGATGGCTGGAATTTGAGCCATAACGCCTTTTTTGCTTATCGTCGTTTTTAAAATTGTTCTTGATATAATTTGATAAATAACCTATCGATTAAAACAAATGTTTAAAAATATTGTGCCCTAATTAAAATAACAGGAATTTTTAAAGTTGAAATACACATACTATACCTACTAAGATATTGTGGTTGGGTATTAGGATTATTTTTAACTGTATACTATACTGATAATATTGAATAAGCCTTTTATAGTGTAAATTATAATATTTGTCGAAATGTTAATTATGGATTCGAACCTTACATGCTAGTGCTTCATTTTTTTTATTTGCATTTACTTCAAAGAAAATACAGGCAAAAAGCTTCATCGCGCAGTAAAAAACACAACAAATATTTGTATAACTAATACGAAAAATTATACCCAAAACAAACAAATAATACTACCTATAAATAACCTAATAAGTAATAATAATATTATTGATTGATAAGATAACGTCAGCGAGCATGTGCGCTGGCTGACGCCGTGACAAAGGACACGGGTTTCACCTTCAAGAGCTTAGTGCTCACTGACTCCAGCAAGTCCGTGGGTAGTGAATACGCCCAGTTTTTATAATAATTCCTTAATAAAATCAAATTATGGTCTTTTGAAAAAAAATTTATGATAGAAATGTTCATTAATAAATTGCCTATTCACTGGTGTAAATCGCAAAATAAAATAACACTTACTTTACTAGGAGATGCATGTTATCAATAATTATTTCACATATATGTGGTTTCGTTGTAAGGAGATTATTTTAATATTTTTCCTTTAAAAAAAAATTGGATATGACTCTTATGGAATCATGATTATGTAGAAATATAATGTGTTTTTTATTAGTTGATATACCTTTTAAATAAAAAGTAGATAGCTCCTAAAAACCGCACAAATAACGACTAGCGCGACGTTTTGCTCAACCTGCGCCTTAACCGTCCGCCCCACGCGAGTGGCATTTAAATGTATTATGCACAGCGTGCATTAAATGTCACTATTTTTACGACCGCGCGAGACTGTCTTAACCAAAACGATTACTACTGAAAAACTACAATAGCTACATTCAAATAAAAATATTCTCAAAAGACTCAAAGATATAAAAAAATTAATTTGTTAAAAGAAAATTAGTCAAATTAAAAATAAAGGCTGAAAATAACGCTTAAAAATGGGAATATCAAAGAAATCGTATTTCTTTTTTATTTCGAGTTTTATAAGAAATGTATAATACTTACTGGAGACAATTATTTTATATTATAATAATAAATGATATTCCCTTTATAATGACACCAATATCAATAATATCTTATATTCTCAATATATATAAGTATATAATGTTTACCCAATATAAATTTGAATAATAAATAAAAATAGGTTTTAATAATTTATAAACACATCTGAACAGATATTTCGTTTATAAATTGCTATCAACATTTTAATAGTGAATTATTGTTTTATATTTAGCATTCATTTAAGGTGGAAGCTCCAGGGTGGCCCGGGAAATTCAAATTTTCTTGTAAGTTCATAATATTAGCCCTTTGAATGAGTTTTTCTGGAAATAGTCATACAAAGGGCTAATATGAACTTACAGGGTTGTATTTATGATTTTAATGATAATAATTCTGTAAACACATAATCGCTACGGTCGCGAATCATATTTTGTTAAATATACCACCTAACCCTGACCTGCAAATTCCAAAAAACGCAAGAAAATTTGAATTTCGCGGGCCACCCTGGAGCTTCCACCTTAACACAAAAAACTGATACACTGGTACATGAAATGGGAAGTAAATGTATATAACAAAGATTAAAAATCATAATAAATAACGGAAGTTATTTTATATCATCGAAAATTATTAGCCCTCATTCATCTGGTCTGTGGTCATATCTATGGAAAGGGAAGTTTTGGCGGGAACTTGACTGACGGCGGATTGCTGCTCCTGTATTATTGTTTAAATAATGGTTTCAAGTGGATTTTGATGTGTAAAAGTGGTACGATTTCGTGTATTAAATGTCTGCGCATGTGAACTATTATTGGAAACGGTGATACAATTGTTCCGAGGGTGATGTGAATCTCAAGATAAGGTGTTGACTGCTTAGGCGCCTTGAGATACTATCGCCAACTGTCTGCTGGCTGAAGCTACGCAATATGACGCATCAACATATTGAGTAGCAGTGTACTATAAATGAATATTAACACTTGATACTGAAAATCTAGAAAAATGGAAGTCCCGAGTAAAATGAAGACATGGCTTAAAAAACAAGCATCTAAGCCAAAAATCTATTCTGTATTATATATTTAAGAAAATCGAAATGGAACGTTAAATATTTAAATTGATTTAAAAACTTTTATCTTAAAACATCTCTTACGTATTCATAGTCTTAATAATTTAACGTATTGTTCATATTAAGTGATTTTATAATAGTAATTCTTATTTGTGTAGTGTTTTTTTAATGCATATATGTGCGTAGTGGGTATGAACTATAGTGATCTGAACTCTTCGCTCTTTGTTATTTTAAACGAATCAAATCTTAAACCGACAATCAATAAACTGTAGAATAATAATACAAAAAGACATCTACCGTATCTTTATACTTATAAATATAGTATTTTATGAATTGATTATAACGAAAAAACAACAATGTCGGAAACACATTCTGAACCCCTAATTATGTAAGTACTTTTTTATATAATTAAATATCTTTAAGAAACTAGGATAGGAATTAGATATTATGTATTGTGGGATTTTTATTATGTATCATTCCGGTTAATGACTAGCTTTCATTGTCCTTCATACATCTTTGTCCTCTGCTTTCGGTGTGAAAAATACTTTGTAAGAAAAATCTCCTACTTCTTCAGCACCTAACAGCTTACTGCTCGACATGTCAACATGGGTCTCTTCCGTTGTAGAGAGCACTTGCCTTAATTGTCATGCTTGTCATGCGATCGCAGTAGGTATCAACAGTTGAATCATTAGAATTATAAAACGATTCATATTAATGTATTTAAAAAAAAATAAGTAACATGATTTATCACAATCTTTGTTTGTACACGGACCTTATATTCGTGTCTGGTGATACTTTCTATGCTGACATTAACAATATGTTAATACTGTCATTAAAAAAATTAAGATTGTCTTGTACCTTTTACTAAGACTATCCTATACTAGGAATGTACTATTCTTCTAAGGCTTTTGACGCTCACTACCATTGTGAAAAATGCTTAAATGTATGAAATATATCCTATATTTGATATGAAACATTTATTAATATACTAAATACTTTTAAATTTAAATTTTATCAAAAATAGATGCTAAATAGTTGCCATGCTTATCTTTTTATGCCATGCCCATTTTTAATTGAACTTATTCCAAAAAATAAACATTTACTCAATAAAAAACATACTTTTAACTATATTGACTATCTATATATCACAATCACTACATATCATCACAAATCCACTATTGAACTCCATAAATGAGTACTAAGCTTCCCACCCCCATAGACTTTTACTAAGTATGGTACTAAGCCACCTGCGTCACTATCAGGTTGTCACTACATATAGAGGGGGCTGCCTAACAGTGCACTTGCCAGAACAAACCTGCCACTCAAAATCTTTCTTCCCATCTCAGTTCTTGGTGCTATCTGGCTGGCCCATTGCCACTACAGCTTACTGATCTGCTGGGCTATGTTGGGTACTCTATAGCATTACTGTACAGCCACTTTAGCACCTTGACTGAATCAAAGGCCTTCTCATAGTTCACCACTTCAGTCTCCTGTATTATACATATTTTTTATAGAATAATGGTGACAAACGAGCACACAATCCACCTGATGGTAAGTGGTTGCTGTGACCCATAGACATCTACATTTCTCCTCAATAAAGAATCAAAATGCAGATGCTTCGTCACCCATAAGGACTAAGTTAGAATGCCTCTTTTCCAGTAAAATGGGTCTCCGGTTTTCGACACTCACCATACGAAACACAGCAGTGTCAAGCTGACATTTTACGCTGGTATTCTGTCAGAGTGTGGTCCTTCCCCGGTGGAGCACGACCCATTCATGCTACAACTATACTATTAATATAGCTGCAGTATGGCCACCACATAAAAACAAAAATTAAAATTCTTGTTTATTTAACAAACTCAAGGCTCCAGCACGGCAAGGAATGTCATTTTTTCTCCATTATTAATTTCTGATGGTGATCTATTATTTGAGTTAAATAGCTGGATAAGATAAGTAGATACTCACTACAAGTGCTGTTTACAGTGGTTAATTCTGTCGATTGCGTTTTTCATTAATAAACTTAACCCACTTACTTAACATAGAATTTTGGGACACATGGTATATACTTCAATTTTTCTCTATTACATTAGCTGTGAGAGTGTACAAATATGCCATAAGCATATGTTGTTTATCTTAATTCCCTGCAATATTTATGAAAATTTTTACTTTTGGAACTGGTGCATATTAAGCAAGCTGTATTTCACTTTCAACTGCACAATAGTTTATAAAAACACATATCTAAATATAGAAAATATTTAATAAACTCTCTTTGTTATCTTGACACACTCCACTGACTATTCAGAAAGAAAAATTTGCATAAACACAAAATTCACAACTCTAATGAGCTTAATCTGTTAGTAATTTTTTGTTAACATTTTAAAAATTTAAAATTTTGTAGTAACAAGCTTCACTATGTGTGACTGTTTTCCCACAGACTGTTAAATGTTTGACATTGTGTTTTTGGAATTTATTATATAAATTTTAGTTTTCTGCACTCCTTAACATCTACGTGGGCAGCACTGAAAATTACAGGAATCAAGGAAGTGACACAACATTACTATTTAAAAATGTATTTATTGCTTGTCGAAGTATTCTCCGCGAAATTTGACACATTTTTCCATACGATGGAACCAAACATTGAAGCACCCATTCCATTCGGAAGTTGGGGTCTCCAAAATGGGCGTTTTGTAGGCGTCCACAACTTCTTCAGGTGATGAAAATCTCTGTCCACGCAATTTATTCTTTATTTTACGGAAAGTATAGAAATCATTAGGGCTTAGGTCGGGGCTGTACGGCGGATGGTCTAATAATTCTATGTTTTCTTGCTCTAAAAACTCTTTTGTTCTGTGTGTGGTGTGAGAACTCGCATTGTCGTGATGGAGGATGATGCGGCGGTTGCAGTTCTCTTTACGGAGTTCAGAAACGACCTGTGGCAAACAAATGCTAGCATACCATTCTGCATTAACCGTTCTTTGTCCCTCAAGAGGAATAGTCGTAACATGGCCGGTTTTGGAGACAAACGTGGCCACCATTTTTTTTGCAACACTCCGTGAACGAACAATTTTTGTTGGCTTTAACTCATTTTCGAACACCCAAACTCGTGACTGATTTTTTGTTTCGGATTCGTATGCGTATATCCAGGATTCGTCACCTGATACGATGTTGTATACAGCATTTGCGGATCCTGCGTGGAATCTTTCGAGAGTTCTGACGCACCAAGTAACGCGAGCCGCTTTTTGCTCTTCACAGAGCGAATGCGGTATCCATCGGGAAAACAACTTTTTACACCTAATTGTTCATGCAAGATTATTTGTATTTGACTCATGCCAATGTCTAAAGTTGCCTGAATTTCGCGGTATGTCACATGTCGATCTTCCTCAATCAGCTTACACACAGCATCAACGTTTTCTTGGCTGCAGTTTTTGGACGACCTTGACGGGGATCATCACTGAGCTTGACACGTCCACGTTGAAATTCAGCAAAGCAGCGATAAATTGTGGTTTTGGATGGGGCTTCATCAGCAAATGCAGAAATCATCCGGTCAACACACTGTTTTTGTGTTAAACCACTTCGAAAATCATAATAAATCATCACTCTTCAATTTTCTCGAGTCAATTCCATTTTCTCAACGTCTAAACACTTTTGACAATTGAAATTAATTTTGTTTTCCCTACGTTTTGAGTGCTTTGGACCACCCAAGAGGTCACAGAGGAACTGAGGTGCACGAAATACTGATTTTTCAGAAACTATATTTCACAGAATGCGAGTAATCATAGTTCATTCTTCACCAGCACCAATGAATTTGTTAACTGCTTTTAAAGTGCTTATTTACAACATGCTTAGCCATGAAGAAAACATTGTGAAGAATCCTGTTCATAAATGGTCAGTAATTTTTAATAATTGGTCAAAAACCAATAAAATAGCAGACACCAACAAATAGCAGGCACATGTGCTAGCCGTAGCGGCTGAGGCTGGTCGCCTGCTGTGGAGGTGAGTATGGATGCCTGCGATTTGCTACGCAAGGGCGAAGAGACTGCACTTCCCGCAGCGCCGAAGCACTAGTTCTTCCCCTAGTTGTGTATCGCCAGCAACGCAAAATCAGGAAGTTGCATTTAGAAAAACACAAAAGTAGGGGCTTTTTATGTGCCAAGTTTAAAAATTAGATGCTCTAAAATTTTCACCGCAACGAACTGTTGAAATTAGCGTTGCTAGCAAAATGTCTCGCTATCAACGCAATGAAGTCAGAAGAACTCCACATAGTCGTGTCTGCCCTACCCCTAGTGTTTTTGTAAAGCCGTAGGCGCGGAGGGCGAGCAGCCCCCGCCCACGGTGTCAAAACGCAGGCAGGCATCCGTGCGAGCCGCAGAGGCTGAGGCTGGTCGCCGAAGGCGGCCAATAAGCCGAAGCTGCGGAGGTGAGCATGGGTGCTTGTGATTTGATATGCAAGGGCGAAGGGGCTGCACTCCCCGCAGCGCCGAAGCCGTTGCAGTTGCAGAAATAACTATGTCAATATTCCTGTAACGCAAATTTCAACACTTCGTTGCGGTGAAAATTTTAGAGCAACTAATTTTTAAACTTGGTACCTAATTAGCACCTAAAAAGCCCCTAATTTGGGCTTTTTCTAAAAGCAATTTTGATTCTATTTTGATTTTCAGAAAATCTGAATTTTGCATTTGCTATGTTCTAAATATCGACTTTATTTTTATTAGGAACGCCTTGTTATTGCCTATACTTGCAGCACCTAATTAGCACTTAATTCCTTGCTATTAATATTTATCGTATGTCTAATAACTCCATTGCGTTGCTAGCGAGACGTTTTGCTAGCAACTCAAATTTCAACAGTTTGTTGCGGTGAAAATTTTAGAGCACCTATTTTTTAAACTTGGCACCTAAAAAGCCCCTAATTTTGGGATATTTCTAAATGCAAATTCCTGATTTTGCGTTGCTGGCGATACACAACTGCTTCCCCTGAAAGTTTTTTTCCGTTGACCTTGGAATTTTAAACTCTGTGTATCAATGTATTGACCAATTATTAAGAACTACTGACCATTTATGACCATTTTGTGACAATTGGTACTTTTTGTAAGGCCAAAGATGAACGGTCACGCCCCATAGAAATAAAAACCCAGACCCGACAGAAACGAGACATATCTCAGTTTTTTGTTATTTTTTATATAGTTAAATTATATATTTTTATATTCGATATCAATGGCTAACACCAACATATTGCCATCCAGGTCAACATATCTCCAGGTCACCTAAATACATCCCATAGCTATTGTATTGTCATTTAGTTACATGCATTTACGAATTTTGTAGATAAATAGAAATAGGCATTTTGTATTTTTTTTGTGTATCGCCTGAACAAAAACATAAGGCATTATTTTGGTGTTAGCCATTGATTTCGAATATAAAAAAATATATAATTTAACTGTATAAAAATAACAAAAAAAAAAAACTAATGTCGGTCGCGTTTCTGTCGGGTCTGGGTCACAGATGACCGTTCTTATTTTATAATTTGGGCCGCTAATTAGATAGAGCCGTCGTAGTGTTTAAAAAAGTATGTTCCGAATTCAAATTTATGCCTGCGGCTGGTTTTTTAAGAAAACATTTTACTACATACACCGCATCCAAACATCGAACATATCCAATATCAACTCTAAATATTTTTTTTTAATTTTAAAGTATTTTTGTTGCTGTTTCGCAGTCTCGAAAATGGTAGGTAAAGTGATAAAAGCCAGCAAAATTATTACGCTTCTTGAGAAGGATTACAGCTTACAGCCAATGCTTTGTGGCTAAATGTAAGTCGTTCGACAGTACAAAGAACCTGGCAGCGCTATCAAGAGACCGATTCTGCCAAGAGAAGGCCCGGTTCTGGAAGAATGGCATGTACCGAACCACGGGATAATAATTTTCCGGTGAGTTGAGTGTTGAGAAATCGCAAATCTTCGTTAGACCTCAAAAACAACCTCGAAGAAGTAAGAAATGTGCAATTAGTCTACGGACGGTCTGGAGGCAGCCCCTAGCTGCCAATATCATCTAATAGTCATCGTCCAGCCCGCGGGCCCTAAATTAATCCGTGACCACAGAGTTAACAGGCTTAGCTTTGATCGAAATTGTGTGTCATGGACTCAAGAAGGATAATAGGATATTGTTCTTCGATGAAGCCAGGATATCTCTGTACGGTGCAGACCTATGTCGGCAAGTGCTACGAAGACGAAAACTCTTTGCAGAGGCATGTTTTGAAGAAATCACAATTTATGGTAACAATAAAATTGGTTCTTTGCATAGGTGCCCGTTTTTTTTTTGCAAAAGAGTATCGTTATTGTATAGGACATTGGAATCCATTAAACATATGCATACGCTCTCAAAAATAGTAGTGGAATGTATGTGGGCTGTGAAAATTGGATGTCTTATAATGTTCGTTTTCGTAATGTTTCCTTGTCGAAAATTGACTGCTTTCATTCTTTAAGTAATATTCCACTACATAAATAAATACTCAGTGGTAACGTTCGTGCGACAACGCTATGATATTTAATGGGTCATTAAACGTTGCATTCCGAAGATTTCTTCATGATATTCACAGTCACCAGTCGACATAAGTTTTTAGGCGATACAAACTAGGCATAGTTAGTTGACAAAGCAAATGAACATAATCAGGCGATTCATATATTATATATTTCACAATATCACTGAATTGTCTTTGCATGGATTCCAAAGCACATTTATAAATTAGGTAGGTATGTGGAGAAAGGTTATTACAAATTGGATAATTTAAAAGTTATTAATGCTGGACTTGGAGAAATTATTTTTAAAAACATTTTAATAAGTAGGGTAACTGCTGGATTCTCACAAGCAAGCCCAAATGCGTGTGATCACTTAGTAGTAGGGCGTGCTCAAGCGTTGTCGTATTTTTCTTGTGACTCCGTGCCCCCTCTAAATCCGGCTATGTAACGAGGCACTCGATCATAGTCCTCTAGTCGCCTCCTAATTTGTAGCACAAGTACTCGCTACCGGGTCCACTGAACCCAATATAATGTCATAAGCTAATTCTAAAACTGCTTTATAAACGTAAATGATTACGTCTAATAAGGATTAGGTATGTGTAAAGAAAATTATAATTTAATCAAATACTAATATTTATTGTTTTTACTTAAACAAAAGCTGTTACAAAAATATACTAAATTTCTCCGTATTTTTGTGACATGTTTTAAGCTAATCATAAAAATTTCTGTAATTACTTATATCAAACAAAATCTTCTATATTTTCTTACACCAAATAAAATAAAATAAACCTAGCAAAATAACAGCATAGCGAAGTGGCGAAGCAATCAGCTTTTTTTTTTGCCGTTGAGCAATCATTTTCAAAATAGGAGGTTTAGATGCCTGGGTGATCAGTAATCGATTGCTGAAAACAGAATTTGAAAATTCGAAACCGTTCTCCGAGATAGTCGTGGGACAAACGGACAGACAGACGGACAGACATCGTGAAATCAATAAACCTAGCAAGCTAACAGCATAGCAAAGTGGCGAAGCAATCAGCTTTGTAGCGGTTTCTAACGGTTGCCGTTGAGCAATCAGTTTCAAAATAGGAGGTTCAGATGCCTGGGTGATCAGTAATCGATTGCTGAAAACGGAATTTGAAAATTCGAAACCGTTCTTGAGATAATCGTGGGACAGACGGACAGACGGACAGACATCGTGAAATCAATAAGTGACTTCGCAAGCTTCGCCACTTAATAAGTGTCTTCGCAAGCTTCGCCACTTAATAAAATCACACTTTCCAACATTCTACTGACACCTTTTAAACTACCAACGTCGTTATTTGCTGTGCTACACTATCGTTGAAAGGTACTAAGAGCGGCAATGTTGCAAACGTCGAATTTGAATAGTTATTAAGCAAAATATTAAGGACTGGGGGTTCATTGGACCCATTAGCGACTCTTTAAGTGTTAATCAGGGATTACATAGGTGTTATGGGCCACAGCATTCACTTACCTACGAGCACGCAGTCTATCTGGGACTTGGGTCTTTATATTATTTAGAAGACAATAGATTCAAAGTACAATTCGTGGAATACATCCCAATATAATAACTTGAAATGTTTTCAGAACCCTTCAATCACCTAACATTAACGTCATTGAGCGTCTGTATTATCTTCATTGAAAAGTTCGTGAACGACAAATTTCCAATGAAGAAATAATAAAAATCGTGCTACTTTACTTCTAAATTAGTTAATTATTCGCCAGACTTTTAACTTTTATTAGTGCTAAACCTGGAACAACGTTTTTAATCGTTTTTTCTGTTTCTGTTATGTATATTATTTTGATTATAATTTTGAATTTAATGAGTTCTGCGGAAATATTTAATCACACATTTGCTTTTCTGTTTTTTTTTTACATATATACATAATATAATAAATAAAGTGCTTTTTAGTTAAATTTTAATAATTAAATAAGTATATTATGTTCTGTACGAATAATTTTTTAACTGTACTTATGTTTCATTAATAACTTATGCCTGAGACTAGAAATAAATAATTATTCTATATATTATATAATTTAAAACAGCTAACTTTATCGCTAAATTAATTATAAAACATCAGGAGAAAATAAATATTATATCAAAAAAGATGACAGTCACAAAAGATGTAGAATTGAAGAGAATTTTTTTTTATTCAACGCTAGAACAGAAAGAAGTTCGTCTCAAATTTGTATAGCACTTTACTGCGCAGATACTTCTATTTCTGCGCGCTGTGATTATGCACCGAGCAGCATCCGTCTCCCACCCCGCCACATCTATCCCTTTTTATCACTATTCAACATGTTAATATTTTCTATCTCCACGTTACGGAATCGAGCGAGCAACTCCGAATCACAGTCGACGAGACGAGACGTCCTAAATTCAGTACCCTCCCGTAAACAGAGAACACAGGAGCAAAATGTGATGCAATGTAGTAGTAATCAATCTGTTTGTTTACTTTAATCGTTAAAAATGTTTAATTAGGAGATTAAAAACATCCTATTATTACATTAATAACACTTAATGATAAATTAAATGCATATATTATGTGGATCAAACATATTTTCACAGTATAAATAGATGTGAACCCAGAACTCACAGTGAAGTTAGTATAGTGTTATTTTAATATAGCACAGTGCAGTGTTTGTATGTGTATATTATTTATTTTGTGTATAGGATTTTTGTGACAAGTGAGAATTGTGTCGCGTCAGGATGGCGACATTACCAAGAATGAATCATTCAAAACACGGGAATAGTATATCTTCTGCGTTTAGGTAAACATAGTAATATCTATAAAAATTACTCGTTAATATCTCTAAATAATGTATTTGTCTATTAAACATTAAACCTATTTTGTAAAATGCAAAAATTGATATTTAACTTTCATGCAGGTGTCCTACTTAGATATTTTTATAAAAATCTATTCGAAAACGAAATCATCTAATTCACAATCTAATAATAGACGTGTGTTTATGTAATGTTGAAATTTCTTTAATAATCTACCTTTTGCGTTGTTTATTTTTTAACAATATCCTTTGTAATGAGGCGAATCGTTTAATTATTTTTGAAGAAAATATGAACTAATAAATCATTCAATGTAGGTACATACTGTTGCATTCTTGATAAACCACAGTCCCAATTATATTAATACTAAACAAACAATTTAAATAGTTATCTATTCAAACAATCATTACGACTATCTATAATTGTTTGCGACTAACTAGACGACTGCGTGGCCTAGTGGTCAGAGTATCTGGCTAAATACACCCGAGTGTCCTGGACTCGCATCCTTACGTCCTTGCCAACATTTGTAATAAAACACATTGTTGCCTTTACGCTCTTGTTATGTTTTGATTATACCCTCTCTTTGTCACGGCACCGTAGCTTATCTTCAATCTTTGTCAGTTTTGAACGACAAAGTGCCTCTTATCACCTCTATTACTTTGGTTTGGTATAATATACACTCGCGCCCAATTGATAGCTCCGCACAATATTCAAAGTAATCGCTGATGTTGAAATTGGTGAGGAGAATGTCAACATCACTATCATGTCATGATGATAATATTATATTCTTATTATAATCTGAAGGTTGTTTTGAAGGAAAGAATTTGAATACATAAGGATATGACTATAACCTACTTCATAAATGTTAGCTCCTAGTGATTTTTTCTCCGGTATTAACCTATGCTTTAGATGGTCAAAATAGATGCAAAAAAATAGAATAAACTATAAGCGAACTCACACTATTTTAAGCTTTTCTTTTAAGAAGGTATAACAAATACTTGTCCAATTTCGGACAAAACTTGATATGTTTCTTAGTAGTAGTAGGTACAGATACAGTCATTGTCAAAAGGTAGAGGTAGCAGCAAACACAACATTGAAACATCTAAATTAAAGTGATCATTAATTCAACCCTCCAAAGTGGCCAAATTATTGAGATCACTAATATTACTCAAATAGGATAAAATTTCCAATATGGACCATCGATTTAAATGCCCATATTTTTTTTGTAGATAGTACTCACTAAAAGAAAGCGTTTTGCAAAGTTTCAATGTGCGGAAACGCGTACTTTTTGAGAAAAAAATTATTGTAAATCAATTATTTTTGCAATATTTATGTCAATTACTACGGTAAAATTGACACTATTTTGTATTGTCTTTGTCATCGTCGGTAGGGATGTCGATTCTTTCCGAAAAAGATCGATTCGAATCGTAAGCTGATGTATCGATTCACAAAAAAATCTATTTCTAAAATATCAATATTTTTTCATGTTTGCATTTATAATGTAAATATAAATACATTTTATGAAAAACCAGAAAGATACCATAGTAAATAATCTCTTATTGAAATTTGTTTTATTTTTATTTATTTATTTCTACTAGGGCAGATAACAAATAAAATAGGTTAGGTTCACCTTATGTCAAAGAATCGAATTGATTGACCCCGACTCCACCTGGTACGAGTCTGTCCTACCCCTAGAGTGGTTATAAAGAGCCGGAGGCGCGTAGGGGGAGCAGCCTCCGCCTGCTGTAACAAATCGTAGGCATCGGACGAGCCGGAGCGGCTGAGGCTGGTCGCCGAAGGCGACTAACAAGCCGAAGCTGCGGAGGCGAGGAGGGATGCCTGCGATTTGTTACGCCAAGGCGTAGAGGCTGCTCTTCCCGCAGCGCCGGAGACGTACCAGTCTCAAAATAGATACAAAAATCCTTCTGAATCAGTCCCCCTATATTTTATGATGAAGGGGATTTTTTTCTCATAAAATGGATATATATTTACATTATAAATGCAAACATGAAAAAAATATAGATATTTTAGAAATCGATTTTTTTAGAATCGATACATCAGCTTACAATTCGAATCTATTTAAAAAATCGATCTTTTTCGGAAAGAATCGACATCCCTACTGACAATAACAATAAAAATGGCGTCAATTTTATTGTAGGATTAGACATAAACAATGCAAGAATAATTGATTTTCAATAACTTTTTTCTCAAAAATTACGCGCTTCCGCATATTGTAACTTTGTGTGTGTGCTTATAATAGTGTAACTTTTCTGTAAAAGTACGTATAAACCGCCAACTCGACGGAATTGCAGCAATTGAAAGTCGTACCATTGACATAAATTTGCAAAAATAACTGATTTTCAATAATTTTTTTCTCAAAAAGTACGCATTTCCGCACATTGAAACTTTGCAAAACGCTTTCTTTTAGTGAGTACTATCTACAAAAAAAATATGGGCATTTAAATCGATGGTCCATATTGGAAATTTTAACCCTCAAATATTATAACCTATGAAATTGTCGTTTTTTATGAAAAAGAGATTTTTTTTCTATATTTTTTATTTCTATATTTTATTTTTATTAATCAGAGCTACCATCATCACCTATGCAATCGATGCATCTTTGCCTTTCTGGAAGAAATAACTTATGCGGGAGGCAACAAATTCTTCAAAAGCATTTTGTACTGCCTAGGGTATTAAATTTTTTCCCGCCAAGGTCAAGGTCTGCTGAGTACGACGGATGACGGAGAACTTCCAACTCTCTTGTAACTTTAACAACAACAAAACTTAAACAACTAATAAAATAACTCTTAAACTGTTTCAGACTGTTTCTAATTTCCCGCGCGCTCCTCTGTTCTACACTGGTCATTAATCGTCGCGCAAAACTACGCGATACTGCTGTCATTAAAAAGGAGTTGAGTTGAGCGATTAGTCGTCTCTCGCACGCGTGGGCTTTTTACCGGGCTTTCGATAAGACGATCGCTCTCTTTCTAACCTGTGGCAAAATGTTCTATAATAAAATATAACTACGATTGTTTATATAGAAATTAGCATGGAGCCGTAAGCCTGGCTTTTTGTTGTGAAGTTAGGGGCGCGTGAGCGATACATTTGCAAGTTCACTTCACATTTCAATGTTTAATCTGTGTGTTTACTTGAGCGAATGAGCATTGCAAGTTGAAAATTTATGCTTTTTTAAAGATTTTTAGAGAAGACGAGAGACGATTCGATTTAGATTATAAATATTTTTTTTTTTATTTTGTACATTGTACTTTGTTCATGCTTTTCTGTTGTGTTGTATTAAATATCTTTTTCTTTCGCTCAAGCAAACCCAATCTGTTTTTTTCAAAGCCACCGAAGGTATGCAATTGCTGATATGTCATACAATCTATCTAGCAGTAGTATGCCTTCTGTGTGCTTTGTTAAACACGTCCTCGACAGCACTGAATATGAAACTGAAGAGGGGAGACAGATCAAGATTGGTGTATTATTATAAAACTGCTAAAAACAACAAAACCATATCTTGGGCTTGCCCTAGTTTGAGACCCTAGCTTCGCCACTGCTTCAAAATCGTCTGTAGTGTAGTATAAGGTCGCGCGTTATCGTGCAGGAGCAACGGGGACGTGTAATTGATCAAAGCTGGTTGGGGACGTGCGAGCTTCTCCATCATAGTGTTCTTCACAGTACACATCTGCAGTAATGTTCATCCCGTTTCGTAAGAAGCTGTGATGAGTCATACCGGCGCTAGACCACTAAACTGTGATCCTCACTTTTCTAGGGTTAAGTTTTTGCTTAGGGCATTGTTTAGGTGCTGAACCAGAATTCAATTAACTTGGTGAGCGCTTGCGATTTTCAAAAAGAATCCATTTTTGTCGTAGGTAACAATCCGGTTCAAGATTTCTTCGTTTGTGTGCCTGTTGAACAGTGCTAGGCACGTCTTAACGCGTACTTCGCGCTGGCGATCATTGAGTTCGTGGGGCACACATTTGTCAAGCTTTTTTACCTTGCCAGTTTGACGCAGATGGGCCAATATTGTTTTGTTTTGATGCTAAAGTCGAAAGTTGCTGCTAATTCAGCCGTAGATAGAGTATCATCAGCTTCCACAATCGCCTTTAATTCGTCATTGTCAACCACAGTTTTCGGACGACCACGGGATTAATTTTTCAGGTCGAAATTTCCAGAACGGATGCGGGCAAATCAATAACAGCTGGTGCGTTCCTTTGTACTCTTATTCGTTCCGTAATCGTCGTTGATGTTGCGTGCCGCTTGTGCCGCGTCGCTGCCGCGACGATACTACTCGTATATATTCCATAATTACTCTAATTTTTAACGTATCCATGATAATGAAAAAGATTCAAATGCGATGAAAACATAACGCTAATCAATAAAGAAATGACAAATTTTGAAAAAATTCCATGTTTTTAAATAAGATTCATTTGAAATTTGAATTAGGAATTCTTAGCCAAACAAAAATTATTTTGTTTTGAAATGGCCAGCCCTGCAGAACGACAGTTTCATAGGTAAAGACCTATAGCATTACATTGAAACGTACAGCGTCAAATATAACATGATTTCAGTTAATAAGAAGTCAACAGTGTCCAAGTAGCTAAAGTACTCAAGAATGCGGGAAACACCAGATAAAAGTTTTATCATAATACGATTATTTACCTTGTACACAAATAAACGGCATCAATTTAATTAATAGCGAATTGAGAGCAGGTTTGGATAACCTAAACATGAACTTGGCATTATCCAGACTCTCATTGGAGTTTAACCTTCTAATTTTTCGTGAAGGAGCGCGATGTCTTCAGCGCCGCTATCAGTATCCCAATCGGATAATTGACCCAGCTCCTCCAAATTACTGTCATCACTATCACTGTAAAATATAGTTATTTTATTTTCTTTTAATAAAATTAATGCTGTGACGAAATTCTCGGTATTTCTTGGATTGCAATCCCGATCGTTTACACAAACAAATGTCAATTTCGACATAGGTTATTAACATGCGCATTTTCGAACGGAGGCCAATCGTTTTTCGCCCTCTATAAGATAGATTGATTTTTAAGATAGAAAACTCAATGCATAGATTGTTTATTGGCACGCTTAATCCATAAAATAGATTAAAATATCAATCTTAGATAGCTAAAATTGTATCACGATTGATTATTAATTTCGGGCGTAAATGGGCACAATACAAAACCAAATGTTTAAAAATAGGATTAAAGAAGTTATTGAGGATGTGCTACTGGTTACGGCTAGTGTTTTGTCTCAATGAATATGAAGGAATATAAAGTTACTTTACAGTCCGTAGCTTGTAGTAAAGTTAAAATGAAGATACAGCCTATATACGTGCAAGTGTGGCCCAGGTCTCATTTCCAAGTTATGGAGCAATTAGTTTGCTGCGCTGCTCTACTTCGTGTTGGCGGATTTCACATGTCCTCGAAATGGGTCACACCAACATGTTCTAATTTGACAATCTCTCTTACAAAGCAATAAGGACCGTGGCCGAGCTCACTTGACTACTCTAGCGCCATCTATTATCTATCTACGGAAGCGGTTGCGATGTATATCGATATAAAAATTTGACGCGCTAAATACATCGTTCTTTATTTAATACATTTCCATAGATGTCGCTACATGGTACCGCTAAGTAAGATTGACGAAGTCATTGGGCTCTAGTAAAACCTACATAGCTTTAAAGCTATGTTTATAAAAATAACAATAGTTTTTGTTTCATCCAAATTGGTGCAGAAATACGAAAGTAATAACGTTTCGAAGTTTCGCAATATTTTTAAATTTTTACCCGCTCGTTCTCTGTGACATGACGTCACAATCCGAGAGAGCGAACGTGCAGTAGGAACTTGCTAAGTTCAGTACTAACCGCGCGCTCGGAAGTATACGGTCGTTTACCTACATTATATCGAATGTCAGAGTTAATGTCCGGTTGACGGTATTAGATGACATAATACTTATAATAAACCCAACGACTATATAATAATTTTGAACTAATAATTCATGAATAATCTAATCTAATCCAATGTAATCAATATTATTTATGATGAATAATTTAATCTAATCTATTATTATGAATAATGTAATCAATTAACTATTAATAATATTTGACATTTGTATGCCCATGAGGATTCAACTCTGCTGCTGCTGTGCAGCGTTCGGGAAACTACGACACATCTTCTCGTTAACATCAAAACCTGAAAACGAAATTGTACAGCCAGTGCGTGTTGCCAGTGATGACTTACGGATCTGAGACGTAGTCCTTCACTGCTGGCCGTATGAGGAAGCTCAAGGTCGCTCAGCGAGTTATGGAGAGGACTATGCTCGGTGTTTCTTGGCGTGATAAACTTAGAAATAAGGATATCCCCAGTAGAACCAGAGTAACCGACATACCGATTAGTTAACTGAAGTAGCAGTGGGCCGGCCTCGAAGCTCGAAGAACCGACAATCGATGGGGAAGAAAGATTCTCGAGTGGCAGTCCCGTACCGGTAGGCGAAGTGTAGGGTAACCCCCCACTAGATGGAGTGACGACCTGGTAAGACATGCAGGAAGTCGATGGATGCAGGTGGCTCAGGACCGTACTTTGTAACATTCCTTGGGGGAGGCCTACGTTCAGCAGTGGATTTATGAAGGGCTGTAAGGATGATGATGATGCCCATGAGGCTGATCACAGACTGAACTTTATTTGTGTTTAAATAAGACCTTTATGTAAACTGTGAATCACAAATAAACTATTTGATTTGATGTATAAACTATAGTATTGAACATTTAGCTTTTATATTATTATTTTTTTCCAGTTAAATAAATTTATTTTTATTTTATTTAATTTATTTATTTATTTTCACCAACAATATACATTCAGAAAACAAAAAATATGTGCTTACATCTGATACAATACTATTGTTAGGTGAAAAACTGGTGCCTAAACTAGGTGAAACCTGTACCTTAGGTCACCAGTTTATTCCCAAGGAGTGTGATATAACAGAGAAAAAAAAACAGAAAATAAAGGTTACTGATAAATTAATAACATGACAAGAAAAATATGGAGTAATAAATGTGGAGAGAATAAGAAAAATATAACAATAAAGACTACTGGTGGCATTGACGAGTCGTTTTGTGACGTCACATCGCGATGCAGAGCAAAGTGGTCGCCCTTACCGTAAAACACCATTTTACTCATCAATATTTCAGTCATTTTTAAAGGTAGAAAAAAATAAAAATACCGTTGAATTCGTAATTTTTTATACAATTTTTTGATACCCTTTACAAAATTTGGTGGCCAGACCCATTCTTTACGTTTTTGAGTATGTCTTAAAGTCAGCATCATAAACTGCATTAATTAACGGAAATCAAACCCGGGTTCTTCGCTTACTAAAAAATATACGGCGCTTAGCCCACAAGCTCTCAGGGCTTCACGCTACTACTGAATTGTTCATGTTCTTTTTTCATGCTCATAATCACAATTTCAAAGTCGAGGAAAATTATTTAGGTACAACTTTGTAAAAGCACTTGAAATAAGGGCTATAGAATTTATAAGGCGTATTCTAAAGCGTGTCCCAAAAACGGAAGTAATTTTTATTACGATGCAGTGGCGATCAATGCGGCATAGATACGTTATCGCTACATAAACTTGTCTCTACATAGACTATTCAATGTTGATGAGACTGGAATAACGGTAGTCCGAACTTGCAGAATCTATGTGCCTCCAATGATAATTTTTCGTTGAAAAAAATATATCACAATATTTAATGGATGATGCTCCAGTGGCATCTATAATGGAAACCTGGATGGTTACACGATATCCCGGAATGTGTTGACCAAAAAAACAAGATTTTCCAAACAGCATGCAATTTGGGTGCATGCAAAAGCACTTTTGCTAAAATCCCATGCCTTCTAGATTCCGGAGAAGTTCCATCGGCAAATTTAATGTGGTTTAATTTAATGCAGTTTTAAGATATTATATAATTGTCAGCTGTTCCCCGAGACTTCGTCCGCGTGTAATTTAGAGTTTTAATTATGTTGCGCGGAACCCTAAATCTTTTTCTAAAATTTAAGGAGCTTAAGTTACTCCTTATAACATCAGCTATCTGCTAGTGAAAGTCCCGTCGAAATCGGTCCAGCCGTTTCGTAGATTAGCCGGAACAAACAAACAGACCGACAGACAGAGAGACAAAAATTTTAAAAATTGTATTTTTGTTATAAGTACCGTATATATTTTCATATGGATTTACTAAAAAGCTGTTATTTCGACATTACAAACAGACACTTCAATTTTATTTATTTGTATAGATATAGATTAACCTTTTACTAACAATCAATGATATAAAGCATCGATCTACAATTTAGTGATCGATGATATAAAGTTGATAAAGTAGGTAAATTAAAAAAATATGATATACATAAATAAAATTGAAGTGTCCGTCTGTATTGAATTATATTATATATGAATTATATATATATACATATATATATATATATATATATATATATATATATATATATATATATATATATATATATATATATATATTATTTTGTATTGAAATTTATTGAAATGAGCTATCTGCATAATATGATATTGAGACTTAAACGTACATTTAAAAAAATTGTCTGTCTGACTGTCTGTCCGAGCTTACCTTCGGAATGGCTGAACCGATTATGATAAAACTTTACGCAGAGATAGAGAACAATGCCAGGGGGGGATTAAGGCTTGATTTCCTACCGACTTAATAAGGAGAGTGTACTCCTTTCTGTATGTTCTTTTTAATGTGTTTGTTACCTCATAACTTTTCTGGATGAACCAATTTCGATGATTCTTTTTATTTGAAAGCTGGTGCTTCTCATGTGGTCCCATATGAATTTGATCAAGGTGTGACCAATAGTTTTTGAGTTATTCTTAATCATTTATATTTAAGTCGGTTGTACAAAATTTTTAATTTTTAATTATACTTTTATTCGAAAATATTGGGGACTTCGCCCGCGTGGAAGTTACTACGACTATTATATATTTTATTTTATCTATTATCGTTATTATTGGTTTTAATTTGTTTGCGCGGAACCCTAATTATTTTTCTAAAATAAAAGTATCCTAAGTTACTCCTTATAACATCAGCTATCTGCCAGTGAAAGTTCCCTCAAAATCGGTCCAGCTGTTTCGGAGATTAGCCGGAATAAATAGACAGGCAGACAAAAATTTTAAAAATTGTTTTATTGTTATTAATACTATAATGTATACTTTCATATGCATTTAGTAAAAAAGCTGTTATTTTAACATTACAAACAGCCACTTCAATTTTATGTATTTGTATAGATTAAAAAAAAACTAAAATTTAAATAATATGGTGTATTGATAAATGGCCTTTGATTATATTAAATCAAAAATATTGCCACATGAATAGAACTTATCAAGGCAGTCCCGATACTGATTGCTATTATTAAATATGATATAGAATTAAATGCTTTATTACATATAGTTTTGTTTTTTTAATAAAAAAAAAACTTGAATATGTATGTTTTTTTTATAGAAGAGGGGGCAAACGTGCATGCGGCTCACCTGATGGTAAGTGACTACCGCCGCCCATGAAAAACACCAGGGAGGGAATTGCAGATGCGTTGCCGGCCTTTTAAAAAGGAGTACGCTCTTTTCTTGAAGGTCCCTAAGTCGTATCGGTCCGGAAAAATCGCTGATGGTAATTGATTCCACAAGGAAGTCGTGCGAGGAAGAAAACATCTTCTAAATCGCACAGTGGCGGACCGCCAATCATCCAGATGGTGTGGATGGTATCGGGAGTTCTGCCGCGATGTGCGTTCGTGAAATTTGGCGGCTGGGATTAATCCGAACAATTCCTCAGAGCACTCCCCGTGGTAGATGCGAAAGAAAATGCAAAGGGATGCAACATCTTTTCGCAGTGCCAATGAATCGACCCGATCGGAAAGGACTCGGTCGTCGACGATTCGAGCCGCTCTGCGCTGGATGCGATCAAGTGGAAGGAGCTGGCACTGGGAAGCCCCTCCCCAGAGATGGTAACAGTATTCCATGTGAGGCCGAACCTGCGCCTTGTAAAGTTGCAGGCGGTGTGCCGGCATGAAATACTGTCCCGCTCTGTTAAGCACGCCAAGCTTTTTAGAGGCCAATTTGGCCTTCTCTTCCAAGTGACCACGAAACTGCACGTCACTCGATATGTCGACTCCGAGGATTCCGATACTGGCTGAGGCAAGAAGGGGCGTGCCTTGAAACTGAGGAGATACGACAAAGTGGTTCTTTTTAGCGGTAAACGCGCAAACTTGTGTCTTCTGAGGATTAAACTGGACTAGATTTAGTCGCCCCCAATCCGAGACTTTGTTCAGCAAAGACTCGACTTCAGACACAAGTTTGTTCCGGTACTCGGCGACGTTTTCCCGAGAAATATTGGCACAGGCGGTGTATAGAGCATTACCAGTGCTGTCATCCGCATAGCAATGAATGTTACCAGTTAGCAACATATCATTGATATGCAGAAGAAACAGCGTCGGTGAT
The DNA here is from genome assembly GCA_033319125.1 of Parnassius glacialis. NCBI lineage: Eukaryota > Metazoa > Arthropoda > Insecta > Lepidoptera > Papilionidae > Parnassius > Parnassius glacialis. Next base: position 34,666,034 of record JAVANC010000017.1, read on the forward strand.
AGCACACAGCCTTGTGGAACACCAGCGTTAATAGGCTTATAGTCGGAGCATGCACCGTCTACAACGACCTTGATGCTCCGATCTACAAGGAAGCTGGTGATCCAATCGCACAACTTCTCGGGAAGCCCATAGGAAGGGAGCTTCGAACGAAGCGCTTTGTGCTAAACCCGATCGAAGGCCTTCGAAATGTTCAAACTAACGGCCAACGCCTCCCCCTTGGACTCTACTGCCTCCGCCCATCTATGGGTCAGGTAGACCAAAAGATCACCAGCTGATCGACCCCGACGAAAACCGTATTGGCGGTCACTAATCAGCTGGTGATCCTCAAGGTACCGCATGAGCTGGCAGTTAATAATGGATTCCATTATTTTGGAGAACAGGGAGGTGATCGCGGTAGGCCTATAGTTGGACGGGTCTGAGCGGTCGCCTTTTTTAGGGTTCGGGTGGACAAAAGCTGTCTTCCATGAATTCGGGACTACGCCTTGGGAGTAGGAGTACCGGAAAAGACGCGTTAGGACCGGTGCCAACTCCGGAGCACACGTCCTCAGCACAATTGAGGGATTCCGTCAGGCCCACTCGACTGTCCAGGGAGAGAAGTGCTTTGCGAACCGAGCGCTGTGAGAACAGCACATCCGGCATGGAGCACTCACACCGCGGGATGGTCGGCGGTGTTTCCCCCCCGTCATCAAGAGTCGAGTTGGACGCAAAAAGGTAGCCTAAAAGGTTGGCTTTGTCTTTTGCGTCTTGGGCCAGTGAGTCGTCCTCCCTGTGCAGAGATGGTAGTGATGGCTTACAGAAATTCCCTTGGACAGCCTTGGCGAGAGACCAGAATGCACGGGTTCCCGAAGGAAGGCGAACTAGTTTCTCGCCAATTCTGCCTATGTGCTCTGACTTTGCCTTGGCAATAACTCTTTTAAAGGACCTGGAGGCGAAGTTATACTTCTTTTTAAGTGTGCTGGTATTTACATCCCGAGTCGCCGAAGCCGTAGCCCAGGCTTGATAACACTCCTGCTTACTGCGTAATGCAGTCTTACAGGAGCGACCAAACCAAGGTTAAGATCTGCCTCCGATGGGTACCATAGATGATGGAATATATAGTTCCATTCCCTGTAGCACCACATCAGTGACAGAGTCAGCAACAGCGCTGGGATCATCCGGCGAGAAGCAAACCCGCCCCCATGGGTAGGATGATCGGTTAAAAATGAACCGAGCCATTCGGTGTGGTGGGCGTTAAAATCGCCAAGGATCACGATCTCTGCGAATGGGACCTGTTGTAGCAAGGAATCTGTAGCCATTTGGACGTGGTCGATGAGTCGGTCTGTTTCGGCATTACCGCTATGGGACCTATAGAGGCACCCGTAGACGCGCGGATGGTCGTCGCTGTCTACGCGTAGCCAAAAGATTGACAGGTCCGAACCTTCACGACTGCCGAGGCGTCGAGAACAGATGTCCTCTCTGACATACACGCAAACTCCAGCCCGAGGCACAAAGGAGTGCTCCAATTTGTACCCCGGGTAGGAGAGATACGAAATATCAGCCGGAGAGGAAACCTGCGTCTCGGTCAGAAAGTGCAAGGCTGGCTTCGCCGTCTCGAGATGGTAGTGGACGGCGTTTAGGTTCGAGTGAAGTCCCCTGATGTTGCAGAAATTCACGGATAGCGTGGCAGGGGTCGCCTTGGTATTGTTGCTCAGTTGGCCCCGAGCAGTTATGTTTTTGAGCGGAATTTTGCCCCCCCCCCCCCTCGGAATACGCGGGCAGCTAGAGCACCCACGCTCAGGGGTGGAATAACATGGTCGTGGATGCTCAGCGAGGGATTCTCCAGGGCTGCTGGTACCCTCCTGGGGTAGTCTATTGTGTAATTCCGCTACCATGTTGATGGGGGTGGGGATCGGGCCTCCGGCCTCCTGCACTCACCAGACGAAACGCAGAAGCAGAACTTCTACTTCACGCCGGTATTCGGTGAGGTCGTGGTATCAACCCGGCTCGAGCCGGCCCATACGTGCAACAGCAAAAACTGCTGCGTGGCTCTACCTATGTACTATGTGTATGGCTATATGTACAATCATTTTAAAGTTATCGATCTTTATTTATTCTTCCACTCGGATGTGCTAACATCCGAGAAAAGGATGACTCGACTTTCCATTGACGTCCGTCGAGTTGAGGGTTGATATTTACATACATACATTACATATACATTATTATAAGCACACACGCAAAGTTTCAACATGCGGAAATGCGTAGTTTTTGAGAAAAAAGAATATTGAAAATTAATTATTTTTGCAATATTTATGTCAATCCCCATTGACATACGTCGAGTTGGAGGTTGATATTTTTTTCTAGAGAAATATTACATTATTATAAGCACACACGCAAAGTTTCAACATTCGGAAGCACGTACTTTTTGAGAAAATAAATATTGAAATTCAACTATTTTTGCAATACTTATGTCAATTTTGACAGTGGTAGAGCCAAGCGGCAGCTTTTGCTGTCGCACGGATGAGCCGGCTCGAACCGGGGTGGTACCACGACCTTACAGAATACCAGCGTGAAGTAGAGGTTTACCTCTGCGTTTTGCTCGGTGAATGCAGGTGGCCGAAGGCCCTTTTTACTGGAAAAGAGGCATTCCACCTTAGTCCTCACGGGTGACAACGCATCTGCATTTTGATTCGCAAACGAGGATAGATGTAGATGTCTATGGGCCACAGCTATCACTTACTATCAGGTGGACTGTGTGCTCGTTTGTCACCCTATCCTATAAAAAAAAATGGCTACCGTAAAACTGACGCTATTTTGTATTGTCAGTAGGGATGTCGGTTCTTTCCGAAAAAGATAGCTTTTTTAAATCGATTCGAATTGTAAGCTGATGTATCGATTCACAAAAAATCGATTTCTAAATATCTATATTTTTTATGTTTGTATTTATAATGTAAATATAAATCCATTTTATGAGAAAAATCCCCTTCATCATAAAAAAAGGGGGACTGATTCAGAAGGATTTCTGTATCTATTTTGAGACTGCTACGTCTCCGGTGCTGCGGGAAGAGCACCCTCTACGCCTTTGCGTAACAAATCTTAGGCATCGGACGAGCCGGAGGCGAAGGCGAGGAGTTACAGCAGGCGGAGGCTGTTACCCCTACGCGCCTCCGGCTCTATAAAACCACTCTAGGGGTAGGACAGACTTGTACCAGGTGGAGTCGGGGTCAATCAATTCGGTTCTTTGACATAAGTTGAACCTAACCTATTTTATTTGTTATCTGCCCTAATAGGTACTGTTAAATTAAAACAAATTTCAATAAGAGATCATTTATATTTACATTATAAATGCAAACATGAAAAAATATAAATATTTTAGAAATCGTTTTTTTGGGAATCGATACATCAGCTTACGATTCGAATCGATTTAAAAATCTGATCTTTTTCGGAAAGAATCGACATCCCTACTGACGATGACAATGAAAATACAAATTAGCGTCGGTTTTACGGTATGAATTGACATAAATATTGCAAAAATAATTGATTTTCAATATTTTTTTTCCCAAAAAGTATGCGTTTCCGCATGTTGAAACTTTGCCTGTGTGCTTATAATAACTTCCAATATTGGTAGTGAAATATTAAAACATGTGCAAGAGTTCATATTTGTCATGTGAGTGCTTTCCAATAGATTATTTTTTTTTACATTAGATTTAGATTTTACCATTCAATTAAAAGCTACAACAAATTGTTGAAGAACAATAATTAGAAAAGTAAAATATTTAGAATACGTAGTTGGTAAAAATATTCTATCATAAGTATTTATTAAAAAGTTGATAAACGTTTGGTTATTTAATTTTATCCTCCTGTGCCAACCCTACCAAAATAGGTAAACATTTTGACAGCTCCTTTGAAGCTTTGTCTCTGTACAGTTTCTTTACTCATGTGGTACGGTGCTATAATTCCGGAGGTGGTTGAACTACCAACATACATAATTAAGTTTACACGGAAACATCAGGGCGCAAGTCTTTTCGCACGCGTCTAATTTTTTATCATCTGCTTAACCGATTCGTTGCGGCACCAATTTTTGACAACTTTTAGCTGTGGCGGCGAACAAATATTTCATGACACGCCGGGCGTGTCAAGTGCCACATGTAAAATGCCGCCATGTGTAAAAGTAATATTCTATTTTATGCTTTTTTTTTACTTGTTTAGACCTAATTAAGTTTATATGAAATCAAACATAAGTTACAAATGGAAGGATACTTGTTTTTAGTGGGTAACTACGTGTTTTTTTACGCGTTTTCTTTGAAATTGAGAGAAAGTGACTTTTTTTATGAAGAGATTACAAACCTTTTGTACAATTTTTTGTTGTTATAAAAAATCATTTATATAAGTAGGTACAGCTAAATCACCCTGGAAACCTTGGTTTTTATTAAATAAAATTTTCACCTAATAACATTTGTAAATGTCAAACAATGAAGAACCTTAATTTGAAAAAAAAAGGTATATCATTCATTGATATTTACAAATGTTAAATATTATTTAATGTTATACAAATGTAAAAGTAAAGTCGATCTGAAAACGTCTAATTAGTAAGAATAGCAAAACAAGTGTTTTCAAAAGGAATAAAACGCCGGCGCTATACGGCGGCGGATTGACAAAAGACTATTTATTAGCGAACTTTTTTTATGCATGAACGGTTTCGAACTGTTTCAAGCAAAAATAAAACCTTATACCATATCACAAGAGCACATGTACTTCGTAGGTCTATTCGGCCATATGATAGTAATAAGACGGCAGATCAACCATTTTAAGCAAAATTAAACAATAAGACAAACGCTTTGATTTTTTTAACAGGAGATTTGTTTTCCAGAAATTTATTTACAACTTGAGTTTGTGAGCGATCGCAATGAGTGCTATTATTTGTTACTTATTAAACAATTTTTCCATAACATGATTTAAAACCCACAAAGTAAAAATAGTACCATGTACACGTTAAAAAAAGTTTGTCAACCCCCAATAATTTCAAATTTTCAAAATATCCAGAAACGAAGCTGCGTGCATGAACTACTCGCAAAATAATGAATATTTTGCTCTGGATAAATTTTCCAAAAAAGCAATTTGAGCGAGTTATAACGATTTAAAAAAGATACGGCTCGCGTGTCATACGCCACACGCAAAAGTAATCGATGGCACGCCTGGAGTGTCACCCGCACTGAATCGGTTAATACACTAATGGTGCATTTTACAACTAAATTGTCAAGCATTAAAATATTTTATTATTTCATTTTAGTACAAGTCCACGTAAACTGCAAGAAATGACTCTCCCCACGCCAGATGGACATGGTAAGTTTGATCATTTTTTTTTAAATAATATTATATTACGAAAAGCAACAGTGTGCCGTCCGTCAATTTACACTGGAGCGGTGCAAATTTTTGTTATGGAACTAAATTCGATTCTGTTTTTAGCGCGAGAAAAAAAAAGCAAATATAAATACTAATGTTTATGGTTATAATGCTTTCTTAGGTTCTTCTAATTTCAAATTTTTCCTATATTTAATTTGTCAGTTAAATAATTTATCCCCCTTAAATTTTACAGTCGACTGGCTCGTACAAATGATAAGAGACCATGAATTAGATGTTTGTCTCGTATTCATTCCTATACTATTCCTCCGGTTACAATGAAACTGGAGAATTTGTTTGTACACGCCCGTGATGGTTTTTGACAAAAATGCATATTGTTTTCTTTGTTCGTTTTTTTTAATAGGAGAGGAAGCAAACGAGCATGTGGTTCACCTGATGGTAATTGGCGACCTTACGGAGTAAGCTCGTTTCTTAAAGGCCCCTAAGTCGTTTCGGTCCGGAAAAATTACATAACGGCGAACACCTCGTTTTGCTCGGAGTAGCGTCTTAATACCCACATCTGCTAAATTTCAGATCATTCACATGATGGAAGTGGGTGAAAACTGAATTAAAAAAGTTCATTCATTCGTACATACATAGATACAGGTCAAAGTAATAAAAACGTGTTAATAACGTGTATTCATTCATTGTGCTTAAATTTACACTCGTAGTATTGTTTTAAAAATTGCATGACATCTCTAAAAGTATCTCAAATATCTATGGCATGTTTTTTCAACACATTTTACGGGGATAATTCTTGCCTCATTATTAAATCTAAAAGAAATATGTTTGTTGGTAAATAAATGCCGAATAAGCAAAATTATCACTGTTGAAAAGCGCGATCGAAACGGGCGCGGATCTCTAATAATTATTCTCTAACAATGATTGTACATGTTAGCATGCATCATGCACGTGACATTTTTATATTTGTAATATATTAAGTATTGCGACTTTTGTTTCTAGATGTAACGATTGCCAGTGGTGTAAGCATGAAACAATATGAGGAGCAATTAAACTCATTACGTAAAGAAAATTTTCATTTGAAATTAAGGATATATTTTCTTGAAGAAAAGTTAGGCAATGGAGCACCACCGGCAGTACAAGTAAGTAATGAATTATTATTTTTTTATTATACAAAACTGTCCACCTGATGGTAAATAGCTACTAGTGTTGCCCAAATGCAAGAACAAGACGAGACTTAGCAAGTCTTGGTCTTGCGTCAATACACCTGTTCTTGGTATTGGTATTGCGCTCCCAGTCTTGGTCTTGGTCTTGCAGCAAGAGTCTCGCAGGTCTCGCAATGACTTATTAGCCTATTACTTCTGAGCCGGCGGGTCTGGGTGTACTTTGGTACTCCTTCAACTCGTTAATAACTAAGCCTTAAAGACAAGATCCAGATCCATTTTTACACATTTCAAGTGTTTTAAAAGTGTGTTTAATATTTATCAAACAAACGAGCACTTTGTGTTTTAAAAACACACACTTCCAAAAGTCGAGATTTGCAGTGAATTTATTTAACATTATTTATCTATTAGGTAATAATAATAATAATAAGTAGAGATGGACCGACCATGGTATTTGCCGACTAGCCGACTAGCCAACTAATCGGTTTTTAAATTGCCGATCAGTCGGCCGACTAGTTGGCGATGACGATCATTTTATTATTAACCTTTCGGAAGTATTTGGGTTATGACGTCATCACTCGGCACGCTCATGCATGCGCACGAGCCATCGTGCGGCCACGCCGAGCGTGCTGTGACAGCTCACAGCACAGTTTTGTTTACGTTTTGATTATTTTGTGTATATTCGGTCTGCTGGTGCAGCCTACTTGAAATAAATAACAGAACTGTGTGTGTGCAGTTGTAAAATGTCGAAAAAGTAATCGCGAGTGTGACTACACTCTTCTTCGATGATGTTGAAGGATAACAGTGAAATGTAACCAGTGCCAGGGAATCATTTCATGCGGTAGTCAAGGTAGAAAAGTTGGTAACAGATTAATAATTAATATAATAAAGCGCAGCTAGGTAATTATCATAAAAACAGCTACCACAGCAGATTAATGAAAAAGTATAATAAAAAACAATTACGTAGGAATAAATGTTGGTTTAATTTATTTGCTAACCACGGAATATAATCGCCATATTTTGCCGATTAGTCGCCGACTAGTCACCGACTGTAAAAGGTGCCGAATAGTCGGCGACTATTCGGCCCATCTCTAATAATAAGTAATTATTATAAAGCCATATAGTTAATATTATAATAATTACTTACTAGAATAAATTATTATGGTAGAGCCACGCGGCAGCTTTTGCTGTCGCACGGATGGGCCGGCTCGAACCGGGGTGGTACCACGACCTCACAGAAAACCAGCGTGAAGTAGAGGTTTACCTCTGCGTTTCGCTTGGTGAGCGCAGGTGGCCGGAGGCCCTTTTTACTGGAAATGAGGCATTCCATCTTAGTCCTCACGGGTGACAACGCATCTACATTTTGATTTGTAATAGAGGATAGATGTAGATGTCTATGGGCCGCAGCAACCACTTACCATCAGGTGGACTGTGTGCTTGTTTGTCACCCTTATCATTTTAAAAAAAAATCCTTACATCCCTTACATCTAATTACAATATTCCTTGCCAGATCAGCATAATGTATTCGTGTCCATTCTGAGCATTCGGAAACTTTTATTCTTTGGAACATGTACTCTGTGGCGGCAATCAAACTGTCAAATGTAGTGCGTGCGAAGCGGCTGCGACGATTGTATGCGATATCAATAGTAGCCACGTAGGCATGTTTATCTTGACCTTGTACTTTCGAATAGCTGCACAATTTCTTTGACAGGTTAGTATCCGACCTTTGATGACGCCGACAACAAGACGCCGCGCACTATCAAAGTGCCGTTGGTCAAAACTAGGGATGCACTCAATATTTTCATTCGCTATGTATGTTTATGGTATTGTTCGTACTGCGCATAAGTCCAATTTTCCATTTTTTTATTATATTTTTTTGCGTCTCATATACGTAGAGACTCTAAGCGTATACCCGAACTCCTATACTCCCTGAAACGATACTCAGTCCTAACTGCAAGACGCAAGAGTAGGTAGAGCCACGCGGCAGCTTTTGCTGTCGCACGGATGGGCCGGCTCGAACCGGGGTGGTACCACGACCTCACAGAATACCAGCGTGAAGTAGAGGTTTACCTCTGCGTTTCGCTTGGTGAGTGCAGGTGGCCGGAGGCCCTTTTTACTGGAAATGAGGCATTCCATCTTAGTCCTCACGGGTGACAACGCATCTGTATTTTGATTCGCAAACGAGGATAGATGTAAATGTCTATGGGCCGCAGCAACCACTTCCATCAGGTGGACTGTGTGCTCGTTTGTCACCCATATCCTATAAAAAAATATTTCTAAATAAAATGTACTTAATAATAATAATTTAATTTAATTCACAAATCTTCAATTTATGCAATATTTAGTTTGTATGGATTGCAGTACAGTTCAGTTGAACATAGTCAATGTTCGGAATGGCTTCTCTAGTACGTAGTACATATAACTCAATGAATAATTATGAAATAATAAAGATTTAACTAACTTTTGTTTTAGTTAAATCTTTATTATTTCATAATAAAGCTTTAACTAAGGTTACTAACAGGTACTTGCTGCATTTACTGTTATGAAATAAACGCCTAATCTGCTATTTTGACATGGTAACAAATCAAACTTGAACGTAACCAATTGACTCCTTATCCTTGTTGCATTGTACTGAATCTCTTTTCGACAACGCTTAAATAGTGGTGAACAAAGTTGTGTTTATTTTTTTAAATGAATACATTTTTCATCGATTTTTGTAAAATACTTTAATAGCTGTTATATTAAATATTTATGAAATGTATTATTACTATAATTAAATTATTAAAAAATGAATCAAATGTCGCGCCTAGTTCCTAATTAATTAAAAAACTACGAATTTTGGATATAATTTGGGTTGACTGGTAGAGAATGCCTCAAGGCATTAAGTCCGTCCTTTGTATTATTTTATTATAGAGAATGCAATAAAGAATAAATAAATAAATAATTAACTTGTTTAATTTCCGTTCATGTTCAAAATATTTGGAAAGTTGAAATATAAAAAATTGCAACTATTCTTGTCTTCTGTGCTAACTAGTGCGTGTTTCCAGTGATGACTTACATAACTGAAACAGGGACCACGTTTAAGTTTCGTTTCACTGCTGGCCGTATGAATAAGCTCAAGTCACTTAGCGTGCGATGGAAAGGGCTATACTCGGAATTTCTCTGCGACATAAAGTCCGTAACGATAATATCCGCGGAACAGAGCAACTAACATAGCCCAGCAGATCAGTAAACTGAAGTGGCAACGAGCAAGTCACATAGCTCGAAGAACCGACAACTGATGGGGAAGAAAGGTATTCGAGTGGTAGCCTCGTGCTGGCGAGCGCAGTGTCGTTAACCCTCACTAGATGGAGTGAAGAACTGATTAAACACGTAGGCAGTCGATAGATACGGGTGGGTCAGAACCGTTTTTTGTAGCAATCTATGGCGGATGCCTATGTTCAGCAGTGAACTTTTGATGGGCTGTAGTATTAGTAGTAATCCAACATATTATAGCAATTGCAATTTGACGACTCCGTGATGCAGTGGCTCCACAATGAGTTGCTGCGCTGGGTCTCGCACGAAACAAGTATTTGTATGGCCTACAAATAATTATTCCCGGTCTGGATGTTTCTCCTTGTGCATTTATGTTTGTGCACCGCTTCCACAACACAGGAGAAAAATTAAAAACTTGTTTTATTAAAAAAACATTGACATCATTGCCGAGGTTAATTATATGACGTGATGTAAAAGCATTCGAATAGAGGTTGCCTCAGAATTTTCAACATGAAGCTACATAATATTGTGATTGAACTAATATAAAGCTAATATAATATACTCTTAATATACATAATCTCCTGTTTCAATTTCACTCTGGCGTTCCTCACGACACTAACGAGCTGATATGAGGTAGTCGCTTCTCCCTAACTCCGTCACAATTGAAACAGGAAACGGGCAATATAGAACTACAAATATCACTCTACACACTCTATGGAGGAGGCCTACAGTGGACTTTTGATGGGCTTGTAATGAATAAATTACTAAAGTATACATAATATAATGCATTTTATGTGGCTTAGGGTTTACTGGAACATAATGTGAGGCTTCAAGTAGAAGTTGAAGAACTCAGAAGGCAGCTTAGTGATAAGCAAGAACTACTGGCAGCAGCTGCGGAAGCCATTGACGTATTGGAAAATCAGGTATTAAAGACATAATAATGTTTATGTAGTTACATAATGTATCAATTACCTAGACGACCGAGCTTTGCTTGCCCTTAGACAAAGAAAATATATTTTTTTGGGGCTGGAACCTATTTAGACAAAATCGAATTCTTATCGTTAGAACCGTTTCCTAGAAACCAATTACATGTATATATATCAGATTATATACAAGAATCTCATTTAAAGTTTTTGCTTACATAAGGCATAGATAGGATAACAATTACCGTGGTGCCAATACCGAGATTAAACGTGTGTTACTTGCATACAATGCATTTTATTGCGACTACCCAGGACAATAGAATTTAGTTGCATTCTTACCTTTATGTTAAAAAAAGTAACATGCAATGATATTTAAAAATCTAAAGCTAGTAGAGTTACATTTTAGCTCAAAGGTTGTCTTGATAAAATATGCGTATAAAACTATCTTTAAAATCAATAATAATAGGTAATGGTGTTGTACAGTAAACATTGAGTTTTCACAATCTTTCACCAGGGCTCTATCTCAGCTGAAGGCGTAGAAACGTCAATGAACAACAGTGGCGGAATCAGAAAAAACGAAGAAGTAAAGGTTATATATTTTTTATTTTTTTATAGAAGTAGTCAGTTTATATTATACAAATCCTTTGAATATATAGACGAAAAAATAGTCAAAATCTCGTCAGGGGAATCTTGTAGTGCGGTTTTTAATAAACACGCTTGTAATTTTCCCGTGGGACCATTTACAAAATTTTTCTTATAGAATTTACTACGTCGCTACATATAGTGTACAAAATAAATATTGATAATAAACCTAGCAAGCTAAACAGCATAGCAAAGTGGCGAAGCAATCAGCTTTGTAGCGTTTTCTAACGGTTGCCGTTGAGCAATCAGTTTCAAAATAGGAGTTTCAGATGCCTGGGTGATCAGTAATCGATTGCTGAAAACAATCTGAAAATTCGAAACCGTTCTCGAGATAATCGTGGGACAGACGGACAGACGGACAGACATCGTGAAATCAATAAACCTAGCAAGCTTACAGCATAGCAAAGTGGCGAAGCAATCGGATTTGTAGCGGTTTCTAACGGAAAAAAAAATCAAAATAGGTTCAGGTGCCTGGGTGATCAGTAATCGATTGCTGAAAACAGAATTTGAAAATTCGAAACCGTTCTCGAGATAATCGTGGGACAGACGGACAGACATCGTGAAATCAATAAACCTAGCAAGCTAACAGCATAGCAAAGTGGCGAAGCAATCGGATTTGTAGCGGTGTCTAAAGGAAAAAAAATTCAAAATAGGAGGTTCAGATGCCTGGGTGATCAGTAATCGATTGCTGAAAACAGAATTTGAAAATTCAAAACCGTTCTCGAGATAATCGTGGGACAGACGGACAGACATCGTGAAATCAATAAGTGTCTTCGCAAGCTTCGCCACTTAATAAGCATACTATCTTTAAGTAAATTCATAAATTTGCATAGCTTGGCGTTAAACTGGAAAGACACCGTTCCTTTCTCGCGTGAGCTTTCGAGCATAAATACTTTATTTATCTATTGTTTTGCAACCAATTTATATAATTTTCTTTCATTTAAAAATTTCCTCTAAAATAATTTTGTCTGTAATTTGACCAAGTTTTTATACAAAACGATGTAATACTATTTGTTCACAATATTATGTTTATCAATAACGATTATAATTTTAGTACCTATGCAAGATGTGTCATCAATGAGAACCACTTAAATTAGTGATCGGAGTGTTTGATGGGAGCGCCGTTTGTAATTTAAATTCTATCTGGACCAAGTGCTACAACATAATATAGTTTCCAAATTAAGAAAGGGGTACTGCCGTCATCATAAGAAATAAAGAGCCCCGGAGCATATTTTGTCGGCGCTCTATTGTAGTTGTAGAGATCTTACTTTTAGGCTGGACCATTTTCGCCGCGGGAGACGCCCCGGGCGTCGGGGGCTACGTCGTGGCCCCCGGCCACCGTAGGCGCGGGCCTGTGGATGGCGAGCAATGGGTAGCTCGCCGTCCGTCCGTCTAACGACGACAGGCCGTGTCGACGGCGCGTTTTGTTCCACGCGCGCCTCAAAGAGCTGTCAGCATCGTGAAGGGGCCCGCAAGGGCCGACGCCTGCCGGGGCTGCGGGCTGTTTGAAAGAGATACCGCGGCTCCGGAACGTAAGGGCACTGAAGGAACACGGATGGTTTTTAGTCAGTAAAAGTCTGACACTCCCTTCCGCTCCACCCAGAGCGAAAGGCGTCATTTGATGATTTTCCATCCGCAAAAAAAAAAAAAAAAAAAAAGGCCGGACCATTTTAATGTTCATTACTCGACTTTGACTATGTTAAATGAATGGTTTTTGGCATTGTAATCATTCATGTATCCTGTACCACATATGCACATTGTACCCAAGCCTTATCGCGTTAGCGTTCCGTCTGATTCTGATATCATATACTTTGTCCGTATGCTATACACACAAAAAAGTCCCAACTGCAATTCCTCCACATTGGACTACTTCAGATTATTATTCGTAATTTGTCCCCGAGGTAGAATAAACTGTGAAACGTACTTTGAATATTTTAATGTTAATGTTATTACCGTTTCGAACTTTCGAATGATTATTACTTCAATCTTCATTTTAAAAATCATTATTTACGATCATAAATGCCCTAATCCTAAACAAAATTTACAATATTATTTTTATTAAGTATGAATTTTAACGTACAATATTTACATTACAGAATACAGAAAATCAAACAGAAGCAGTTGATGACACATACCCCGAATCAGAGTCAGCTGGGTGAGTATCATATGGTTTTCATTCACTACAGGCTATCAAAAGGCCACTGCTGAACATAAATCTCCCGCACAGATCGTTCTATGAGGCTAATTTTAATGAATTATTAAAATTTTATATTTAACTAAGAATGTCAGTAATTTTTTTTTAATAGGATAGGGTGACAAGCGAGCACACAGTCCACCTGATGGTAAGCGGTTGCTGTGGGCCATAGTCATCTACATCTATCCTCGCTTGCGAATCAAAATGCAGATACGTCGTCACCCGTGAGGACTAAGATGGAATGCCTCTTTTCCAGTAAAAGGGTCTCCGGTTCTCTACACTCACCATACGAAACACAGCAGTTCTAAGCTGTTATTTTACGCTGATATTCTGTGAGAGCGTGGTCCTTCCCCGGTCGAGCCCACCCGTTCGCGCTACAACTATACTATTAATATAGCTGCAGCATGGCTCTACCACGTACAAAAACAAAGACAAAAAGACATGATTCTTAAAGCTCGGCACGTTAAATTAAAAAAGAAAAATAATCTAATTCCTTTTCTAAAATATATAATTCATGAATTTGTAGTAAATTACACGGTTTTTAGTGACTAGCTGATAGAGGTTTACCTCTGCGTTTCGCTTGGTGAATGCAGGTGGCCGGAGGCCCTTTTTACTGAAAATAAGGCGGCATTCCATCTTAGTCCTCACGGGTGACAACGCATCTACATTTTGATTTGTAATAGAGGATAGATGTAGATGTCTATGGGCCGCAGCAACCACTTACCATCAGGTGGACTGTGTGCTCGTTTGTCACCCTTATCCTATAAAAAAAATACGGTAATAATAATATATCAAGCAAGATATATTAACAAAGTTTTCGATACTATAGAAACTATAGGAAAACTATAAGAAACTATGGGGGCGATTGATCACGTACAACTGAACAGCATCGGGTCGCTCGCGCAAAAAAAGCGCGGCTGGCCCTAACTTTATCATGAGGCAGAGATAGAAGAGACTTCCTCTCTCCTACGCATGCGCGCTACACCGCTTGCCCCACTTCGCCGCGGCAAGAAAACACATCACTTTACACGTAGTGCTTATAAAAATCGTTGTTTCTTAAAACTGTAATAACTTTATATTAAACTAGCTGTTCCCCGCGACTCCGCCCGCGTATTATTTGGAGTTTTAATTTTATTGCGCGGAACCCTAATTATTTTTCTAAAATAAAAGTAGCCCAAGTTACTCCTTGTGACATCAGCTATATGCCAGTGAAAATACCATCAAAATCGGTCCAGCAGTTTCGGAGATTAGCCGGAACAAACATACAGATAGACAGACAAAAACTTTAAAAATTGTATTTTTGTCATCAGTACCGTATATACTTTCATATGGATTTAGTAAAAAGCTGTAATTTTAACATTACAAATAGACACTTCAATTTTATTTTCTTTTCAGAGACTATCTTGCTGTAACGGTGAACAATGACGATTTGGTAAGTATTTGTTGCAAATTTGGATATAGTTCCATTCTAGGGATACCTCCGATTTGGACCAATTTTTTTTACATGACATTTTTACAAAAAAAAAAATTAAATTTAAACCTTAAAAATCTAAACCTTCAAACCCTCGTAAAAAAATTCAGGGGCAATTTGTGCCAAAAATCCTTTTGGGGTTTTACATCATTTATGTTGGTGAACATGTAAAAAAAGTTTGGTCCAAATCGGAGGTGTCCCTAGATCGGACTCTACCCAAAAAATCATGATGTGAAATTTTCTCAACATTTTGTACGACAAAAAACAAGTCACGTTGTAATATTATTTTATTTTATTTTGTAAATATATAATAGAGTATACATTAATCATGATCATCATCACTACTACCGCGCCTACTGTCATAATTATCATCACCATCATTATCACAACCCATTACAAGTTAAATGCTGATCCACTTAGGTGCACGACTACGGTTCTTACGGCGCCACGATTTGAAGGCGGATTCGCATAGATCTCGACGAGATACGCCGAAAAGTAAGAATTAAAAAAAGCGCTGCGGTATGTGCAGCCCCTTCGTTCTTGCGTAGCAAATCGCAGGCACCTATGCTCACATCCGCAGCTTTGGCTTATTGCCAGCTTCAGCCGCTACGGCTCGCACAGGTGCCTGCTATTTCTTACAGCGGGCGCTGGCTGCTCTCCCTCCGCGCTTACGGCTGTACAAAAACACTAGGGGTAGGGCAGACAAGACTATATGGAGTCGGGGCGTGCTGATTCGGTTTCACTACAGATTCGACTTATCTTTATAGTCAGGTTGCCCTAAACTCTGCTATGACAGTAGTTTTAGAGTATCGATATCTGGGAAAAATTTTAGTTTCACTTTTCGACGTATCTTATCGAGATCTGTGCGAATCCGCATTTAAATCGTGGCGCCGTAGGAACCTTAGAAACCACCACATAGGTTTCCCTCATAGGTTGTCACAAAGTTTCACATGTTTGCATGTTTCGTTAGGTAGTCACTCCATGCCGTCGTATTTCGTATGTACCACATGCTTTCCTATTTTCTTTTTATAATTATATTAAGGACTATAACTGAGTTCAATTTTCAGGATCAGTTAACAAAGCTTCGGAAGGAAAACCACAAAGCTATGCAGATGATTAAAGAATGTTTGAAGAAAATACAGCAACAAGATAAGGAAATGAAAAAATTGAAATTGGTACTTATACATACTATGTCTTTCAAAGTTAAACTGTTCAAAGTTAAGCCGCGTATCGATTACGCGCTTCTGGCGCGCGCGCCATGTATGACCGCGCCGACCAGTGCGTTCTGCGGAACGCGCTGCAAATGTTCCAAGTGTATCAACTAAGCGCGCTTGGCGCGTGCGGCAGCCGTTCCAGTGTTTGACCGTTCAACATGGATATCGGTCGTGTACGAGGAGCTTCCGCTTTCGTAGTTCTCTCCATGCATCTTCACTGAGCGCAAAAAAGCGCTTAAAACACAAGTGGTTAAATTTAAAATTTTGTACAAACCGACTGCAATATAAATAATTTATTGTTGATTTTTTAATAACTACTCAACCGATTTCGATAAAATTTAAATGTGACCACCTGGGAAGTATACTCTTTGAAACAAAAAGAATTTTCCAAATCGATTCAGGCGTCTTCGAGTACTCCGTGAATATACACAAAAAAGGTTCCGATGAATTAAGAACCTCCTCCTTTTTTGAAGTCGGTAGACAAACTACTTTTGATATTCCACAGGAAATATTTTGAACGATATAATTTTATCAATTTACGGCAACTGGTTATTCGTAGCTCGGAACGCAACGAACACACGAATGATGAAAACAGCCGTCCCAACTTCCGTCACTGATAATGTTAAGTTGCATTTATCTTATTTCTTTATTTGACTCTTTTTGATAGTGTCTGTGAGTACACATTTTTTTTATAGAAGAGGGGGCAAACGAGCATACGGCTCACCTGATGGTAAGTGACTACCGCCGCCCATGAACAACCGCAACACCACGAGAATTGCAAATACGTTGCCGGCCTTTTAGAAAGGTCTAAGCTCTTTTCTTGAAGGTCCCTAAGTCGTATCGGTCCGGAAAAATCGCCGGTGGTAAACAATTCCACAGAGAAGTTATACGAGGAAGAAAACTCTTAGTAAAACGGACAGTCTTGGACCGCCAAGCATCCAGAGGATGGTATCGTGAATTATGACGCGATGTGCGTTCGTGAAATTTGGCGGCTGGAATTAATCCGAACAATTCGATAGAAAATGAAAAGAGATGCAACATCCCTACGCAGTGCCAGTGCCACATTCAACATCAACACCATTGCAGCCCATGACAAGTCAACTGCTGAACATGGCCTATGGTACCTATATCCATTGACTCGCCTCCCATTCAAAAGTAGTGATTGCATTATATTTTGATAAGTTTTTTTTTTAATTTATCTTTGCAAGTTTTTCATCTTTTGTTTCAGGATAAGGAATTAGCCTACGCGCATGTTAGTGATTCGCAAATAGAAAAGTACCAAGAAATTTTAAAATGTAAGGATGAACATATTAAGGACTTAGAAAGTAAACTAAGACAATTGCAGAAAAATGTTGAAAATGTACAAAACGAAGATTCTGTTGGGTAATTATTAGCAGTTAATTATATAATTTCCTCTAGTACGAATTCGGCGGCGGCCGGTCTAAGCGGAGACATGTTCGCTAAACAGGATTATAGTGAACAAGTGTGTACGCAAGCACAGATGCACTCTCTATTCCCTCGCATTCATAGTGTGATGGGACGGCAATCTGACACACCGCATGGAAATCAGAAGCAGAATGAACAACTTAACGCACTTTCTCAGGTACGGGGTTGAAACAACGCCAATTTCCTGATTCCGGACTGCTACTAACAATTTCTTGACCGAAAAACCCAATAACTGCTTTTGGTCGGACTCGGGACCACATTACCTCATTGGTGTCGGTAATAGTGGTCGAAAACCCGTCAGTTAGTTAATTTAGTTAATTATGTACTTTTAATTGGACAACATATACTAAAACAATATACATTTATACGTGGTAGAGCCATGCCCCGTGTAGTGGCGGGTAAGAATACTCACTACCCCATATCTTCCCGTGGGTGTCGTAAAAGGCGACATGGGGAAACTGAGGCAGAGGATGGGCAGCAACATCTTTCTGATAACAACAAAACAAAAAAACTGCGGTTGCCAACCCGCTCGCCAAGCGTGGCAACTATGGCAATATACCCCCCATGAGGGTAACGAAGAGACGGCCCCCAGTTCCCGGTGGCCCCGCTATTCCTGGCTACGGTGGCAACCATGGTAACGGCGGGGCAGGGGGTGCTAAGAATCTCCGGTGGAGGTTCAGTTGCCACCTACGACGACTCGACCTGGCAACTTATAACGCACGCACCCTGAGAACTGACGAGAAGATCCTGGAGCTGGAAGAAGAGATAGACAAGTTGCGCTGGAATTTCATAGGATTATCCGAAGTCCGAAGAGAGGGGGAGGACACGGTAATCCTCGAATCTGGCAATTTGTTCTATCAGCGGGAGGGCAACCATCTATCCCAAGGAGGTGTCGGATTTATCGTCCACAAGTCTCTCGTTAACAACGTTGTAAAGATTGGGAGTGTGTCGACGAGGGTTGCGTACCTTATACTCAGAATCACCAAACGGTATTCGCTGAAGGCCATACAGGTTTACGCACCAACCTTGGCACACCCCGTTGAGGAGGTGGAGGAAATGTATGAGGATATCTCTAGAGCCATGCATTCCTCCAGTCGGTGTTGCAGTCCCTTCAGCAGTGCCAAGTTGACTGTCGGTATATCGAAGTGCTGAAGTGCTTTTACAGTAGGGCTACGATGGCTATCCGAGTACAAAACCAGAGTATGAAACCTATCCAATTGCAGAGAGGTGTAAGACAGGGTGACGTGATATCCCCGAAACTCTTCACAGCTGCATTGGAAGACGTTTTCAAGCTTCTGGACTGGAAAGGATACGGTATTAACATTAATGGCGAGTACATCACTGACCTTCGATTTGCTGACGATATAGTCCTTATGGCAGAATCGCTGGAGGACCTAAGCACTATGCTCAATGACCTCAATAGTGTCCCCAACGGATAGGTCTTAAGATGAACATGGACAAAACAAAGATCATGTTTAATGTCCATGTCACACCTATGCCGATAGTTGTTGGGAGCACTAAGCTCTAAGTTGTTGACGAGTATGTTTACCTGGGACAAATACTCCGACTAGGTAAGTCCAACTTCGACCGAGAGGTCAATCGACGGATTCAACTCGGTTGGGCAGCGTTCGGGAAATTACGGCTCATCTTCTCGTCAGGTATACCTCAAAACTTGAAAACAAGACTGTACAACCAGTGCGTGTTGCCAGTGATGACTTATGGTACTGAGACGTGGTCCTTCACTGCTGGCCGTATGAGGAAGCTCAAGGTCGCTCAGCGAGCAATGGAAAGGGCTATGCTCGGAGTTTCTCTGCGTGATAAACTTAGAAATGAGGATATCCGCAGAAGAACCAGAGTGACCGATAGAGCCCAACGGATTAGTAAGCTGAAGTGGCAATGGGCCGGCCATATAGCTCGAAGAACCGACAACCGTTGAGGGAAAAAAGGTTCTTGAGTGGCGTTCTCGTACCGGCGGACGAAGTGTAGGGCGTCCCCCCACTAGATGGAGTGACGACCTGATAAGATATGCAGGAAGTCGATGGATGCAGGTGGCTCAGGACCGTGCTTTGTGGCATTCCTTGGGGGAGGCCTATGTTCAGCAGTGCACTTGTGAAGGGCTGTAATGATGATTATGATGAGAGCCATGCTGCAGCTTTATTAGTAGTATAGTTGTAGCACGAATGGATCGACCCGACCGGTGAAGGACCACGCTCTCACAGAATACCAGCGTAAAATGGCAGCTTAACACTGCTGTGTAGAGGTGAGTGTTATTTAACGTAATCGGTGAAGCATCTGCATTTTGTTTCGCAAACGAGGATAGATGTAGATGTCTATGGGCCGCAGCAACCACTTACATTAAGTGGACTGTATGCTCGTTTGGTCACCCTATCCTATAAAAGAAACAATATATTGACAAAAAATGCTAAACAAAACATCATGTGCATGAGTACAAACCATTTAAAAAAAAACATTATATTAACTCTATGGTTTTTTTTTTTCAAATATATTATGCCAGCTAATAAGCAATGGATACTTGGAAGATTTACCTATACTCATCATATTGGGCAGGCGGGTTGTTGAACGTAGAGCCCAAACACACTGAAAATACTGATTCCCATCACAAGTTTCTATAATAGATTGATTATCCGACATAAGTCGGCCGCCCCAGTTACTTTCGTTTATCAGGAGAGTATACCGCATGCAGGTGAAAGTGAGAATTCGAAGACAAAGGACCGATTGGAGGAAAGTGCCAAAACCCCATTGGCCTAGCACGCTGTTTGATTACTTATTTTTTTTTAATTAGAATATGCCGCTATCCCTAGATTTGGTACTTAGATTCAATTTGTCGGATGGTTAAACCGCTATCAACGAAAGGAGAGCAAATAATAGGGAAATAGCAAAAAGCTTTTGTTTTCAATGCATTTGGACAACTGATTCCGGGTTGATTATTGATAGGATACGTAAAAGATTACGAAAATAATCTTTTAAGCTGAGAAATAGAAATAGATTGATACAAAATTATTACGATTGAAAAATACTAGCGTGGTAGTTTGTTATAAATAATTAGTAACTTTAAGTGGGAGCGGGGAAAAGGCATGAAATGCATTTTTTTTAATAAACCTAATTACTGCTGTATTCTGGAGGCGTTTTTATAAATGATTTGTAGTAGACAAACATTTAAAAATAAACTATTTGGCGGTGGCTGCAGCCTAACGATTAATCACTGGGCCACCAAGCCATTATTGTGCAAGTGTAGCTATTAAACAATAAAATCAAATGTATTCATTGCTATTTTTATTCATTCTAGGAACCTCCAGCAATTACTGACGCGGCGACTACAAGGATTGGCGTACTTCCTCGACAAATTATTATCTCACAAGTATGATTTCACTGATTAACTTCATGATGACTTTTATTTCTGAACAAAAACTTATATTTTACTCATTTTGTAGATGTGTCCTTGGCGAAGATAAAAAGAAATTAGCCGAAAGTATCCTAGAACAAAGCTTGGCGTTACCAGTTGGACTAAAATTAGATGAAACTATGGCATTCGAAGACTTCACAATGGACGAAAGTAACCTTGACATATCACAATCGTTAAGGATAGAAGATTTGACTATGATGTTTGGACATCATATTACTTGTAGTGACGATAGCAAAATATGTTCTACGAAAAAACTGAGAAACAAACATTTCCCGCAGGCAGACTTAATATCCGAATCAGAATGTTGGTCAGAACCAGATAGAAATGTATCTTTAGCTAGAGTTGGCCTTTGCGACACCGGTGTAGGTTTAGGTGTCAAAGAATCTGTGACAGATAATAACAAAGTAAAGTCACGTCGCTCTCGGATTTCCTATGGATCGCGTTCTGAGGACAACAAAATCATAAATGAATCTGCTTTCCTTGAAGAGATACGCGAACTTACTAATTGTAATGAACAGCTCGAAAAGGAGAAGAAAGATCTTAATAACAAATTTGACGAGGCAATGAAAAGAATCAATGAATTAATAAATGAAAAGGATGAGCTGACTACTGCTTTGGTTTTAGAACGTAATAATGTTATCGAAGCCAATAAAAGTTTAGAAATAATGAAAAATTCCCTTGTAGCCATAGAGTCCAGGTTAAAAGAAAACGAACAACAGCTTGCTTACACCGTACAGCAGACAGAAAAGTTACGCACAGAAAGACAAGAATTAGAATCAAGATTTTTGGAAACTGAGCGCTCTTTAAGGCGTGCGGCGGATGAAGCCACAGTACAAGCGTCGCAAGCGGCATTGGAAAGAGCAAGAGCTCAACACGATAGGCTACAAATTGAAAGGGAACTAGAGGAAACACGCGAAAAGCTGTCCAATGCATTGGAGACCAACTCACAATTGGAAATACAGTTAACTCGCAAAGTAGCATTAGAAGTCGACAATAAAATCGCGGAGCTACAAGAAGGTGCTTATTCAGAAGAGGAAAGACCGACGTCACCAGATCAAGGAATTGACAGTGATAGGTTATCTAGTTTGGAACAAAACGACGCCATATCTCTATCGCCTCGTAAGTATTGTTATATAATGCATAAGTGTGTATATATTACAGATGAGATGGGTACCTGGAATGGACCCTACCACGACGAATCCGGCACATTGTTAGGATTTTTTATAGAATAAAAAATACATTATTCATATTCAGTTACACATTAAGTTTATTAGGGGCAAATTGTGGTGAAGGAAACTAGCTTTCATCTCAGGCAGGGTCAAAGCAATAACACTTTCTTTTATAAACATTACCTTCCTCAGAAAAAGGTGTTCGTTATAGATAGAAATGGAACCGAACGCAAGTGGAATAGAACGCAACACAAATACCGAGCTACAATACGTTTTAGGATAGGGTAATGTTCCACGCCCGGAACGAATGATTTTAGCCTCCAAACGCCACCGGGTAATACCCGATAAAATCACGCGTAGGGGGTATCCAGTTGCCGTGTATCCGGCAGAACCAGGGTTCCGCTCATCTGTAGTATTTATGTAGGCTTCCTATAGTTTGTACATTTTTAAGGATATGGGTTTAATTTATCTTTCTAATTACCTAATTTTTTTTTCAAAGATCTAGTCAAGTATTTAGACATAAGCTTTATATATCGACACCAGTTATCAACCTTTGTATGAAAAAAAATTTACAATGCCCCTTTTAACACTCTCTCTGTTGTCAGTCTTGAAAGTCTAGGTGAGACATAATAAGAGATAATTATTCCAACAACTGATAAGATTTTTCTAGCTTAAGCATCACACTCGATATTTACAACATCCACTGGCCAAGATATTATGATGACTCTTTTACGCGTCGATTTTTAAATAAAACATAATATTTAAATTATGAAAATGTTAAGAAATAATTATCTTAAACTCAATTCATATTGCCACAGTTGCATTGCCAATGCTTAGCAGGCGGGGATTGGCAAACGCGGTTTTTTTATTATTTAGTTATTATCAAAAAGATGCTGCTGCACATCTCCTGATTTAGTTTCCAACTCTTGCCTCGTAGTTTAGTGGATATGATGATATGAGTATAAAACATACCTACGCTTCGTGGCCGCCTACGAGAGACTAATTCCGCTAAGTTGTCACACGCCCGCTCGAGTTTTTTTGTGACGCGCGCCTTTGTTTGTCCGTTCAACATTGATGTCGGTAGTGTACGAGCAGCTGCCGCTTTCATAGTTCTATGCATCTTCTCTGAGCGCTTTATTATGATAAAAACGACATGCTATTCCACAGCAGTTTTTTTTTATAGGATTAGGGTGACAAACGAGCACACAGTCCACATGATGGTAAGTGGTTGCTGCGGCCCATAGACATCTACATCTATCCTCGTTTGCGAATCAAAATGTAGATGCGTTGTCACCCGTGAGGACTAAGATGGAATGCCTCATTTCCAGTAAAAAGGGCCTCCGGCCACCTGCACTCACCAAGCGAAACGCAGAGGTATACCTCTACTTCACGCTGGTATTCTGTGAGGTCGTGGTACCACCCCGGTTCGAGCCGACCCATCCGTGCGACAACAATTCTGCCGCGTGGCTCTACCACTGTTCTTTTGAACCATATAATTTTATCAATTTACGGCAACTCTTGTTATCCATAGCTCGGAACGCATCGAATACACGAATTATGAAAATAACCGTCCCAACTGGCGCGCGCTCCAATACTTAACTACTTTGATACGAAAAAAAAGAAGAAAAAAAGAAAGAAAGAGTAAAAAGCGACACCAGATGGAATAGTCAGCTCCATGTTTGAGCGTTCCAACAAACAATTTGGCGCGCGTTCCAAGACGCTATTCATTTCGCGCGGCTGGAGCGCGCGCCAATTGTCGACCTCTTGGAGCGCATAATCAATACGCGGCTTTAACATAAAAGTTATTTTTCTCTATTAAGTATTTAGCCACTTTTGATATTTATTTTTGAGTTTTTATTCAAGTATGGCCTCTCAAAAAGCCTAAAAGCACTGCATAGCATACGGGTGCTTAAATAACAATAGGAATATCGATTTTTTATTCTTTACTGTTCCAAAGGATACCGAAAGGCAATATACATTTTATTATTTATAGGTAGATCTAGATAATAGGTACTTAGTTACTGACGCCATAGTTACAGATCTATTAATTGATTAATGACCTGACCACAACTTCACAGTTTTCGATTTTTTCTCGTATAATGCCAATGACCATAAAAAACCGTTCAGTGTAAGTACACCTCCCAGTACTAGTGACTGCCTACTAATACAAGATCAGCATATACTGGTTAATAATTGAAAGTAGCAGCACTTCTCATTACCACTCTTTCATTAATAATGAAGTCGCGTATCGCATGTTCATAAATAGCAAAAGATGTAAAACAGTGGTTATAAAGTGACGGCTCCGTGGCGCAGTAGCTTAGTAATGAGTTGCAGCGCTAAGGGCCGCGGGTTAGAATCCCGGACGGAACAAGTATTTGTATGGCCTACAAATAATTATTCTGGGTCTGTTATTTGTATGTAAATTGTCCCTGCGATACAGGAAAAAATTCTAGTGTGGTAACGTTATTTTAACAAAAAAAATAATAATACATTGCATAACGCCTCGGTGTATTCTACTATATACCAACTAATATCAAAGGATTCAATTTGTTTTCTCACAACACCTAATCCTACAGTAGAAGCGGTCTTAACAAAGGCGCGTAACGGTCTAAGTGATACAGACACTCGCACGCGGACGTAAGGTGCATTTTGATTTAACACGCTCGCCTCATAAATTTTTTTCGACGAAATAAAAGGTAGGCTAAATTCACGAAGGTCACTTCCGAGGTGTGCAAAGTATGATGCACATTAGCAACTTTTTAACTAAGTTTAAACTCTCCAAGTTTGCTATTAGAAAGTGATCTTTCTGTTCTTTTAACTATTATTTATTCTGTGCTACTATTAAGCAAAGTGTAAGGCGGCCTCTCACTAGATGGAGTGAGAAGACATGCAGCAAGTCGATGGATGCAGGTGCCACACGGCCGTGTTTTGTGGCATTCCTGGGGGAGACCTATGTTCAGCTGTATGTTGATGATGATGGCGATCCTCTGTGACTAGCAGTACAGTTTCTTAAGCTCTAATACTAGAAAATTGTCTCTTCATTTTTTTTAGGAACAATATAATTCAGAGGGCTCGTTTACATAAATATAAACTGTAATATGTATAAAGGCTTTGTATAATTTAAAAAAAGCCCAACGTACTACTCATACGTCGCATTGCTAGACGCAGGTCCCTTCTCATTACTGAAAAGGTTTGAATGCAGAGCAAAAGTAGTATTACACATGTAAAAATCACTTATAAGACAGATAGACAGGTCAAGGCATAATAAAAGAATAAAAAATGTTATTCATTATTTCTTCACGAGGATCATTGCATCACATAAATCACGGTACCTAAAATTCGTTGTTTTAAATTACAGGGTCTTTATTTCAAGAAAATGTGTTATTAAAACAAAAACTTGCTAGAACAAAAGCGACGCTTGCAGAAACATTAACTCAATTGAATGCTGCAAATATGAGGAAGAGAAACGTGCAACGCGCCATTTGCCGCGAGATACACAAAACTCAAGGGGTTCTGCGCCAGGCCCGTGATCAGCTTGAAAATCATAATTAAACATTTTGTATTTTAATTGTAATTAGTGTTAATGTTGTCTTTCCAGTTTTACGTTAGTACTTATATTTTTGTGTAATTCAATGAATTTTGTTACTGATATGAATAAATATTAACATAATATGCTTATTTTACTTTTTTATGTCTCTGAACATTCCAATGTTTTGACACATTAAATAATTACCTATATTCAGGTAGATGCAACTCTGTATGAAATCCGAGTAACTTACACACAATCTTAACTTCATCTATGTGTGGATTGGGCGTGTAAAATTAAAGCGAGAAAAAGATATCACTGTTTCTTTCGCGTTGTTTCAGATTGCCATTTTAAAAATTAGGTACAAAAGTACATATTATATCGGAAGAAACTAAAATGTTAATCCTGTGTTAAACTTTTTTTTTGCTCATTAGAGTATATTTACATACCCTTTTTTTTTTTTTTTTTTTTGCGGATGGAAAATCATCAAATGACGCCTTTCGCTCTGGGTGGAGCGGAAGGGAGTGTCAGACTTTTACTGACTAAAAACCATCCGTGTTCCTTCAGTGCCCTTACGTTCCGGAGCCGCGGTATCTCTTTCGAACAGCCCGCAGCCCCGGCAAGCGTCGGCCCTTGCGGGCCCCTTCACGCTGCTGATAGCTCTTTGAGGCGCGCGTGGAACAAAACACGCCGTCGACACGGCCTGTTGTCGTTAGACGGACGGACGGCGAGCTACCCATTGCTCGCCGTCCACAGGCCCGCGCCTACGGTGGCCGGGGGCCACGACGTAGCCCCCGACGCCCGGGGCGTCTCCCGCGGCGGCCGGGAAGGAAAGCTGTTGCTCTTTCCTTCTCCCGCTCCGCCACCTCCTTCGCTAGCATCACTGCTTCGCAGAAGGTGGTGACGGCATCCCATTCCGTCTCGCTCCGGACCATGGCTTCGACCAGGGCCGGACGCGAGAGGTCGCCGCCGCCTATCGCCGCTACGAGGACACGGCGGTGCTCCGCCCAAGCAGGGCACACCTCCACGGTGTGCTCCACCGTGTCCTCCGGTCGATCCTCGCAGTGGGAGCACCCGGGCGTTTCCTCCCGCCCGATTCGGTGCAGGAACCTCCCGAACACACCGTGTCCGGTGAGGACCTGCGTCAGGCGGAAGGTGAGGACGCCGTGGCGTCTCTCAAGCCACTCCTCAAAGAGGGGTCTTATCGCCGCTATAGTGGCGTGCCCAGCACGGGGTTGCGACAGTCGCTCTCTCCATGTCGCCATGAGATCACGCCGGAAGTCTGTCCGCTGCGCGACAACTTGCCGCGGCAACGGGGTTTCCCCCCGGCATAGTGCCTCCGCGCGCCATTCGTGCAGGCGCACGAGGACTATCGCCTCCAGATCCCATGGCGGCAATCCGGCAAGGAGGCTCGCCGCCTCGCGGGAGATCGTGCGGTAGCCGCGAACCATCTTTACGGCAACCACCCTTTGGGGCGCGTTTAGGTGGTGGACGGCAAGCCGCGCCAAACCACGCGCCCACACCGGGGCCCCGTAAAGGGCCATGGACCTCACGATCCCCGCGTAGAGCCTCCGGCAGGAGGCGTTTGGCCCCCCCAGGTTCGGCAGGAGCCGCCTGAAGGCAGCCCCGGTCCGTTCCAGTTTGGGAGCCAAACGTCGGAAGTGCTCAACGAAGTTCCATCGGCCGTCGAGGACGAGTCCTAGGTACTTCAACGTCGACTCGACGCCGATGGATACCCCTCCTACCATCACTGAGGATCCCGGTGGTGGCCTGTTCCGAGGACCATGGAAGTGCATGGCCTCGTACTTGTGCAGAGCCACCTCGAGACCCAGTTGCCGGATCCTCTCAACGACTATCGCAACCCCGCGTGTCATAGTTTCCGCCGCCGCCTCGTACGACCCCCCTTGTGCCAGTACCAGCGTGTCGTCAGCGTAGCAAACTACGCTGACGCCGGTAGGGAGGTCGGCGCGCAGCACCCAGTCGTAACCGATGTTCCACAGGGGCGGCCCCAGAACCGAACCCTGTGGGACACCGCACGACATCTCTCGCCGGTTCCACTCACCGTTGCGACCGGGATAGATGACGGCCCTGTCCGTCAGATAGTCCCCGACTATACGACGGAGATAGGTCGGCACCCGGTGATACCGGAGTGCCTCCCTAATGCAGCTCCAGGGCATGGAGTTGAAGGCGTTGGCGATGTCGAGAGACACCGCCAAAACAACCCTCCCCCTGGCCACTGCATCCCCCGTCGTGAGGGCTCTCACGCGCATGATGGCGTCCACCGTAGAGCGCCTCTTGCGGAAACCAAACTGGTGTTCCGCAAGATCCGGCCCCGTCCCCGCAAGGTGCTCGGCGAGGCGGTTTGCAATGACTCTTTCAAAGAGCTTGCCCACCTCGTCGAGCAGCACCACGGGCCGGTATGCGGACGGAGAGTCCGCAGGGCGCCCCGGCTTCCAAATGAGGACCAGCTTCCCCGTCTTCCAACGAAGCGGGAATTGGCCTCTCTCCAAGCATGCGCTTAGGAGCCCCTCCAGTCGGGGCCCGAGAGCCTCCGAGGCCAGGACCCAGGCTTTGCCAGGCAAGCCATCGGGTCCTGGGGTGGTATTCCTGGCCTTGAGCCTACGTACCGCCACTCTCAGGTCTACCCCGGTCCCTTCCGGGATGTCGTCGTCGTCGTCCTGGTGGTCCGCTTCCGGCACCGCAGGTGGCAGAGCCATAGGCGGGGGCGGATGTTCCGCTCGCGCAGGGAACAGAGCGCTCACCACGTCCTCCACGAGCTGAGGCCGGAGACTCTGCGTCAGCGGGGGGGCCCAGGTGCGGAGTTTATCCCGCACCATCTTGTAAGGGCGCCCCCACGGATCTCTGTCGAGAGTCTCCAGCATCTCCTCACGGGCCCGATCCCGGGCCCGCAGGACAGCCTCCCGGAGGGCGGTCTTCGCCGCTCTGTATCCCTCGTACAGCTCCGCCTCAATGGCTGCCGCATTCGGTGGACGAATGCGGAGCCTGCGATGCCTGGCGTACAGGTGCCGCGCGGCGACACAAGCCTCGCGCAGACACGTCAGCTCACGCGACCACCAATACACCTGACGCCGGGCGCTTCCTGGCCGGACGCGGGGCATTGCCACGTCACATATCTCGGACATGGCCTCCTGGAACCACCCTGCCTCATCATTGACGTCGGCAGGCCTATCCGGTGATGACACCCAGGCCTGCACGATCGAGGCTTCCAGGAGGAGCTCCCGGTCCAGCTGCTTCAGCGCCCAACGCGGACCACTCGGGGCCTGTTGGACTGGCGCGCTCGAGGGCTGGGTGGAGACGTCAAACCGGATGTACCGGTGGTCGGAGTAGGTCTCCACCCCCTCCATGACTCGCCAGTCAATGGCACGCGGCGACAGAGCGGGGCTAGCGAACGAAATGTCCACCACCGACTCGCCCCGCATCCGCACACACGTGGGGACAGAACCCCGATTTAGGACGACCAGGCCTGTCTCCAGAGCCCAGTCTTCCACCATCCTACCCCGCACATCTGTACGACGAGAACCCCAAGCCAAGTTCTTGGCATTGAAGTCCCCGAGGACAAGTACGGGGAGGGGATAGCTTCCGACGACGACTGCTCTCAGCTCTGCAAGAGAGTTATGGAGCTCGGCGAGAGATCGGTTCGGGGAGAAGTACACCCCCACAACGACGAACTCCCCGAACCGTGCTGCTACGCACCCCTGACCCCTCCTGACACTTTCAAGGGTCGGGGTACCGGCGGCGGCCGAAGAAATGATGGCCACTGAGCCGTTAAGGTCCGCCACCCAGTCATCCCTAGGCCAGACAAAATACGGCTCAGCGACCACAGCGATGTTAATCGACCACTGCGCCATGCTCTGGAGCAACAGATCCTGAGCGCAGGCGCAGTGGTTGATATTCGCCTGGAGGAAGCTTAATGGGGCCGTTATAGGCATTCCATTTCAGCTTCCTCCACGGGGCGCCCCTCTGCGGGCGTCGGTGTCGCGGCGGCGGCGGCGGCAACAGTGACAGCGGCGGCGGCGGCAGTTGCGGCGGCGGCGGCAGTTGCGGCTGCGGCGGTGGCCATAGAGGCGGTGGCGGCGGAGGAGGGCCCTCCCCTACCCGCGGCCTTGGCCTTGGCGGGTGGCACGCAGGCCCTGCTTCCGGCCCAGTGATCGGCTGGCTTGCCGGTCGCCGCACATGCATCACAGTGCGGCGTGGCGCAGCAGGTCGCCGATTTGTGTCCGGGCTGACAGCAGCGGAAGCAAAGGCCACTGCGGTCAACCTCCGAGGCGCATTTCACTGACACGTGATGTCCCACGAGACAGCGGTAGCACCTCAGAGGTCTGGGCTCCAGCAGCTTAACCTGCGCTGAGACCCAGCCCACCAGAAGCCTTCGGCCCTCCACTATGGCTTTGGCCGCCGTAACAGGGCAGCACACCGTGGCGGCATGCATACCCTGTTGGTCCGGGCGTATAGCGCCTGACCTGACCTGGTCAGTAGTGCACCCCCCGGACCTGGCGACGGCGGCCACCAACTCCTCCTCCGATACCGAGTCGTCCAGACCCATGATGCGCAGGTCTGCGCATCTGACGGGCCTGGACACTCGGGCCTCGTCCGCGTCCAGGGACGCTCTGAGCTTCGCAGCCAGAGCGTCCGCGGTCGCGCCACTGGAGTCCCCGGGGATCTCCAGCATACGGGCCCCCGTCTGGGTGACTTTGAGCCGGAGGCCCCCGGTGATCCCGAGCTCCTCGAGATCCACCGCCTCTTTTGCCTTCGCGAGCAGATCGCGGTAGGTAACGCCCTTCTTTTCCGCGTCCGGCTGTAGTGTAATCACTACAGCTGCGGTCTTCGGGGCGCGGAGCCTAGCCGAGATCTTGCGCGCCCTGAACTGGCGCTGCCGCTCCTGCTCTTTGGCCTTTTTGGCTGCCTTCTTCCCCTTCTTTTTATCCCCGGCCACCTGCCAACCGGCTTCAGCCGCGGGAGGTGTAGGGAGCCGGGGGGGCGGCGGCGGCGGCAGCAGCTGGCTTGCCGCTGGCGCTGGCACATTCGCCGCAGGCACTGGGGCTGGCGCAGCCACCCCCTGTGCTGCCGCCTTGCCCTTTTTCGCCTTCGCCTTGCCTCTCTTTCCCGTCGCCGGCTTAGCCGGAGCCGGTTCAGCCGGTACCGGTTTTGCCGGAGCCGGCTTTTCAGGGGAGGGAGGGGCAACTGCAGCCCCGCCCGAGGGCTGGCTGGACGGCCCCGGCCTGGATGCGGCGGCTGTGGCCGCCGCGTACGAGACCGTTGCCGGCCTCGCCGCCGTCTTGTTTGCCCCTAGGGGGGGGCGCAGGACGATGCCCTCCAGCACGGAGAACCGGTGCTGGAAGGCAGCCAGCTCCTGCCGGACCAGGTTCAGAACCTGGTTCTCCACCGGCACGGGCTGGCTTGGGCGCTGCGTCTGGGGCGCCGCGCGACAGGCAGGCTCACGTAGACTGGCCAGGTCTGCGCGGAGCTTCTCGTTCTCCTTCTGGAGAGTCTCCATTGCGGACGTCAGGCGGGCTACGTCCGCCCGCAGCTTCGCTACCTCGTTCTCATTAGGCTCGGCCCCAACAAAGTTGGCCTCCGCAGCCGCCATGATGGAGGCGGAGGCCGCGGGAATGGCCTTTAACTTTGAGGAGGCCTTTTGTTTGTGGGCCACGACCTTGATCGCGGCCTCCACCTCCTTTACGAATCTGGCCTTACGCTCCACCTCGGAGCCGCCAGTCGCATCCGT
Source organism: Parnassius glacialis (assembly GCA_033319125.1). Lineage (NCBI taxonomy): Eukaryota > Metazoa > Arthropoda > Insecta > Lepidoptera > Papilionidae > Parnassius > Parnassius glacialis. The sequence goes on from JAVANC010000017.1 coordinate 34,697,544, forward strand.
CTCTTCACCTGATACCCGAGCCGTATCGCCCGGGTGGCGCCCCTCCTCGGCATGCTTTGCCGCTTGTTCGGCCCTCTGATTGTCAGAGGGCCCCCTCCCCTTGCCTCTTAGCCCGCCCCGCCTGTTGGTGGGGATTTTCCGGGCCGAAGCCTCCTCTTCACCGGCTGACGACCCCTGGTCGCCATCCCGCCTGGACCGCTTGCGGAAGAACTTACTGGTCTCCGCGGTCCCAGGCTCCACGCGTCGGGAGCTCTCTGAGCCTCCCACGCTGCTCGATGCGGCGTCGGACTCTGTCCCCGCATCGCTCCTCCTCTCCTCTACGTTGCCGTTGCCGGCGGTATTGGTTTTTTTGTTTTCTTTTTCCATTTTTGTACCCACGAGTATGGGAGTAATTAAAAGTCCACCTTGGCAGTGACCCCTTACCAAGGTAAGCAGATTTAGAGGATTTATTACTCGCCAGGGGGTCTGCAGGTACCCTGGCGAGGAGCGCACTATCGACTGATTTGTTCATAGAACCCCGTCAGCCATCCATCCCCTCGCGGTGCGTCGCCGCTTGAGATTCGGAGTAACTTTTTATAGAGGTTTTCTCCCTCGCGGTCCGGGCGGTTAAGCCAAGACCCTCGGTCCCTATCAAAGCCGCGAGACATGATCCACGACACTTCGATGGGATTACGAGACCGGCGGTGACAGCAAAGGATGGATCCTTCACTGTCTGCCCGGAGGCAGGGTAAGTGCACACCGAGCCCGCCCTCACTCCTCTGCTATGCCCTCTGCTGATCAGAGGGTCACGCAGAGGAACGCACCGTTGGTCCGAGACGGACCCCACCCATGTCAGAATAATTAGCCGCGGCAGTAACATTCCCCAAGGAATAAGAATTTCTTCTCATTTCTCGAGGAAGATTACTGCCGCGCCCAGGGTGCACCGGCCCAGTAGCTGCTCTTCCCTCCAGACGTATCGAGAGGGACCCGCAACTACCAGGCACACGTGGAGGACTTCTGACTTCGCACCCCATATTTACATACCCTACATATTACTCTAAGATTTGCACAATTATTTCACCTATTAATTGATTAAATTGAATTATTGAATATAAGCAGAATGATATCAAAAGAAGCCATGAATTAAAAGAAAAAACTGACATTTGATTGTCAACGTCTTTAATATAGAAAATCTTTTCTGAAATTGATTTAAATCAGTGATTTAAATTGATTTATTTACCGCGGCAGGCGTCCGTCACTCTTGCTACCTGATAAAGAAAGTCAAAACCAATGGATATTTGGTTTTATTCAACATAAAAGATTACATACATTATAAAGACAAAATTCCAACATAATCGCGCAGATATGATGGAAGCCGTCTGTCACGAGTGGAACGGCGAAGTCCGCTATTTTCTATATCATGCTCTGCACTGTTATTTTGAACATTTCCAGTTTGTTCAGATTGTACAGGTTCTACTGGCTCATTGTTTGTATTCATATCAGGGCAAATATTATTTCCATTATCTTGGCTATTTTCATTTTCCTCTTCACCAATCCGAATCATAGGTAGAGGCGCCAATTGCCTATTGGATACAGTGCATTCTCGGCCATCAGAGAGACGAACATGCGAGTAAGTTGGATTTGCGTGAAGAACTTCTGCTTCTCCAACAAGCGGATCATATTTGGATGTTCTCATATTTTTCTTTATGAGTACAGGTCCAGAGTTTATAAGCCACGTGGGTCAAGATTTTCCATTAGGCGAACGACGTGGATGATTGAACATTCTTTCATGGGGAGTGACGTTTGTAGTCGTACATAAAAGCGACCGAAGTGAGTGTAATGCATTGGATAAGACTCTTTCCCAGTTTGAAATGTCCATATTCTTTGAACGAAGACTGAGTTGTATAGCTCTCCATAATGTGCCATTAAGTCGTTCAACTTGGCCATTTCCTTGAGGATTGTAAGGTGTGGTTCTGCTTGTAACTATTCCAAGTGGTGTTAGAAAATTTTTGAGCTCTTCTGATAAAAAAGTCGTACCTCGGTCGGAATGTACGTATAATGGAAATCCGAAAGTATGAAAAAGATCTTTCAAACATCGTATTACTGTAGCCGCCGATAAATCACTGCAGGGATACGCAAACGGAAACCTCGAGTACTCGTCTATAATTGTCAGTAGGTATCGGTTTTGAGTATTCGATGGGAGTGGGCCTTTAAAATCGATATTTATTCTCTCGAATGGAGCAATAGCTTTTATCAACTGGCCTTTTGATTGACAGAACCGTGGTTTTATTTCAGCACATACTTTACAAGATGCTGTCATTAATCTTATTTCTTCAACAGAATATAAAAGATTCTTTGATCTTATCCAATGTACCATTCTGGTAACAACAGGATGACATGGTTGGTCATGTAGTTCATACAGCTTATTTGGATTCATGAAAGCACATACTCTTGATAATGCATCAGCTACAGTATTTTGTCGTCCTGGACGATAAATTATGTCGTATTTGTAGCAAGACAGTTCTAAGCGCCACCGTTCAATTTTTTCATTTTTTATTTTGCTTGAATGTTTTTGATTGAACATAAAAGCAACAGACTGCTGATCGGTTATCAAAATAAAATTTCTTCCAATAAGATAGTGGCGCCATTTACGAAGTGCTTCCACAATTGCGCTTGCTTCTTTTTCTATAGATGAATGGCCGCGTTCAGTTTTCGACAAAGTTCTTGAAAGAAAAGCTACAGGGCGACCATTTTGAGAAAGGGTTGCAGCTATTGAGTGCTCGGATGCATCGGTTTCTACTGTAAAAGTTTCATCATTGTCAATAGCTGTCAGGGACGCTTTGGCTATTTCCTGTTTTAAAATTTTAAAACAGTTTATGGCTTCTTGGCTAAGTGGAAATCGTGTGTTATCAATCAAAGGCTTAATAAGGTATGAAAAATTGTAAATCCACTTCGAATAGTGAGCTAACATACCCAAAGTACGTCTTAATGAGGCTGCATCTGTTGGAGTAGGGAGATCCAATAGTGGTTTTAATCGTTCTTTGTCTGGCTTGATAACGTTGTTCTCAATGGAATATCCTAATAGACTTATACTTTTGATCTAAAAGTGCATTTCTTCTCATTTAACGTAAGTTTGTATTTCTTTACAGCATTCATAAATTGCTGCAAGTTTTTATCGTGTTCGTCTCTATTTTTGCCACATACAGTCACATCATCTAAATAACAGAAGGTGCCTCTTAAATTTTCAGTCTCAATATGTACTGTAGCGTTCTCTGAAACGCAGCCACGCCATTAGTGACTCCAAATGGTATACGAGTAAATTGATATAGGGCCCCACATGCTTCAAATGCTGTATATTTTCGTTCAGTCTCTAAAATCGGCACTTGGTGGTAAGCGCTTTTTAAATAAATTTGGCTGAAATAGTTGTATTTTGCAACGTTGGAAACCATAGATTCAATGTTGGGTAGTGGATACGCATCGAGTTCAGTGAATCTATTGATTGTTAAGGAATAATCAATGACAAGACGTTTTCGATGTGTAGTGCCTCCTGTTACTAGTACTTGCGCTCGCCAAGGAGAGTTACTTGGTTCAATCACTCCATCCTTCAACAATTTAGAAACTTCTCCTCTAATAAATTGTTCGTCAATTTTTGTATAACACCTTGACTTTATTGCAATTGGCTTTATGTTTGGAGAAAGGTTCGTAAACAACGATACAGGAGGTACTGACGCTTCCATAACACATATTTTTAAGGTATCCCTTGAACCCCCAAAGTTGAATTCTAATGTCTTATGACTTTTCAATAAATCATGTCCTAGGATAACATCTGCACATAGGTTATTGACAATTAGTAAAGGTTGATGTGAATATGTATGCTTGTCTAAATTTATCGTTGCATATGTAATGCCTTCTACAAAAGAAATATGACTAAGGGAAGCCAAAGATATAGCTTGCTTATGAGATCTCATCTTTAAGTTCATATTTTGGGCTAATATCTTATTTATAAAACTGACAGAACTTCCGGTGTCAATCAAAGCTTCAGCGTGGAATTCATTAATTATAATAGGAACTGTCGCTTTGCTTAAGCTAGATGGAGATGCAGCAGATATACATTTGGTTTTAATAACATCCGCAACTTCACTGTCTACAGCATTTACAGTTGGTCTACCACTTTTGCAAACAGTAGCGAAGTGACCTTTCTTTGAACATAATTGACATATTGCGTTAAAAGCAGGGCATTTTATGCGTTGATGTAGATTTTTACTACCACAAAAAAAACATCGCTTGCGTTGACTTGCTGCAATGGCATTGCTATAATTCTCCGTACTACTTTCTGGTTTCTCATTGTAAGTATCAGTTACAGCATGTAATTGCATCTGATAATTATTGCTGTTTGTATAAGTTAAAGAATTTTTTTCAGCAGTTTCTAAAGACGTAGCTTGATTTTGGGCTTCCTCCAATGTCAAAGTTATGTTTTCTAAAAGCCTTTGTCGTATCTTCTGACTTGCGATACCAGATATGAAGGCATCACGAATATAGTCATTCTTATTTTGCTCCGCCGTTACGTTTTTGAAATTACAGTCGTATGCTAATTGCCTGAGATTTCGAATATATTCAGTAATAGACTCCTCGGGCTTTTGTTTTCTGATTGCTAGAGTATATCGTGCATGTATTTCATTTTTAGCCTTTATATAAACGCTATCAAGCAATTGAATGGCAGTCGCATAAGAAGAACAGTCACGTATTAGTGAATAGACTGTCGGCGACAGATGGTTGATGAGCAATTTTAACTTAGTTGAATCAGAAATCTGATTTGATTGTTCGTGGCATAAAAAATTTGAAAACGTGTACCGCCAGTGACTCCATTTTAGATCTGCTGCCGGTGTATCAGGCTCGACGTCAAACCGGTCTGGTCGAAGAAACCGCGACATCGTGTTTATTTCCGAAGAAGAAGAGCTTGTTTCGTTTATTGACATTTTAAAACAATTATGTTGAATAAATTGATAAAGAAAGTCAAAACCAATGGATATTTGGTTTTATTCAACATAAAAGATTACATACATTATAAAGACAAAATACATTGACAAGTAATAATATATTAAGGTGACAGGTATCTTCGTTTATAGCAATTATGAATAAGGTTGTATATTATAACAAAGAGGTAAGTATACTACACTACCTGCGTGAAATAATTACCTACAATCGCGAAGTGCCCCAGGGGTACATCGCAGTCGGGGCTAACGCGTTCTAGGCGATCGAATGTTAAAGATTTTTAACGATGTTTACGTAAATAGTTTTTTGTAAATACTTGTTAAAATACTCGTCGAAATAGTTTTTGTTTAGTGTTTAGTATATTTAACTGTAGGATAAAATAGTTGAATTTTTTTTAATGTAATTTAAGAATAATATATATTGTGTATATTACCTATCTATCTGATAAATTGTAATGGCAAAACGTCGTTACTACTATAATTGTTGCGGGGATGGATGCTTAATGAGCAATTAAAAGGGTTCTGATATATCATTTTTTGAGTTACTGAAGGATAATGAAAGGTAAATTTATTTAATTTTTTGTTAGATAGGTACTTATAGCAAAAAAATAAGTAATAATTTAACTAAGTACAGAAGCAATACCTAAGTACTTTATTACAAAACTAAGTTGAAATTTACTTCACTACCCAAGTACCTACTTACATACCTATACTCGTCTTTGTAATTAAAATATTTGAAGTTATAATAGCACAAAATACTGAAATTAAAACTTTGTTTACAAGATTTTTAACTAAGTAGATTACGATCATATTTCTGTTAGGAATCGTATTTCGGGTTTATTTGTTGTTTACGCTATCTACCTATACGAACCAACTATCGCAATTCCCGACGAATGTCCTTGCAAGTTGCGTGCGTTGGGCATCACAGAACTCACATAGTAGATAATATAGTCGATTATAGTCAGCATATTATGTACTTTAACTAAGTAACTTACCATTTCACAATATATTTATTTACTCTTTATTAACAGCCCTTAGCAACCACGGAAAGTTGTGATGTAGTAAGTAGAAAAGATGCAAAGTAATAAGGACACTCGCTCGCAGCGGTAAAGTTTTATTTAGCTTGCGTGCGCGATTTATCTGACTAATAATAACTATGTAGGCTATTAAAACGTCGGCAAGAAGTCAAGATCAAAGGAGTGCAACTTCTGTACTTATTTTTTCTGTGATAATGGTATCAAAATTTTGAATATGCGTACTCCTATATATTTATGTATAGATGAAGTTGACAAAATTGTAAAAGCAACTTGTGCACTACATAATGACTCATGAAGACAGCTTTGCACTATTACGCACCGGCCAGAACGATGGCCATACACAATAGACCTTGAAATGATATATTTGAATCCTTTTATTTGCTCATGAAGCATCCATCCCCGCAACAATTATAGTAGGAACGACGTTTTGTCATTATAATTTATTAAATAGATAGGAAATATACATATATATTATTCTTAAATTAATTTTTTTCAACTATTTTATCCTACAATTAAATATACTAAAGCCAACCAAGGCTCATGTGTGATGGCAAGGTCAATATTGTCCCCTGCAAAGCAACACTCCACGACAGTATGAACGACAGAATGGTGAAGATTTCCCTGGAGGACCCTCTTCCTACCCTCTCGGTTAGCCATTAATGGGCATGGTTGGACAGGTGTCTTTTTCGCCTATTCAGTAGGAAGAAGTGCGTAGCTTGCACTCTCGACTCGCCGCACCTTTCCTCTTGTCACCCCTACTTCCCACTTCCTTGACGTCGGTCAACATCCGCGGAAATCGTCGAGCCGAGGTGAATTATCACTGGGTGGACCCAGATGGGTCACTGATGCCACTCCATGCTTGTTCATGAATTTGAGGGTTGGGAAGATTGGGTTTGGGGCAGTTTTTGTTTCGGTGCTGTGTCAGAATCGGTCCTGATATTAAAAGTTATAATCTTAAAACCAAGGACGACTCTACCATCCGCTGCTCAGATAGCCTCCGCCGGTGGGTCGTCCAGAAAGAAGGTTACTAGAATCCAGTCTTCTCATCCCTGCGATGGAGGATTTTCCAATATTAATTTTGTGTTCTCATTTGTACAGTTGTTTCTTCTGGAGAGTCAGCGTTACTGCGGGACAAATATGTGATGCCCAATTGGGGCTTAGACAGTTCCCCCTCCAGTATAATTGACAGTTCTGCCTTGGTCTCGGTTTTAGATTAACACTTTCACCCACAATCTATTCCTAATTCGCTTTTTTATTCCTACAAGTGTTAAGAAATCCGCCCGGCTTCGGCAAGTTGCTTCCCACAGGCTGCCTTAGCGATAGCCTGTATTTGTGCGTAATGGACCAGTCGCATCTACTCCACGCTCATTGGATTCGAATTGCGAATGCCTATGCACGAGGGGTCAGCTACGGCACTGCAGCTAGGATTATTTTCTCCCGTTACCAGCTGGACGGTTTTTTGGACTGGTTTTAGGAAGACTTTTTACGTTTTAGGAACCATTGCGTTAAGGGTTCGACAGAGGAATTTCGGTCCTGCGCTTTCAATAGAGAAAGAGGGCCTCCTCGGCTCCTATGTCAAATGCTAACAGTCGTCCTGTACAGCTTCCGTGCTGCCCCACTAAGCTTGTAAGGCCTAATGTATTTATTCTTGCCCTTTCAATGGTTCGTTTCCGATGGTGGTTCGGCTGCAAGCTTTCCTCTCACCTTACGGCTCGTCCCACATTATTATTATTTATTTAATTTCAAGTATCAAGGACTCATAACATTTTGAAATTATAATTATATATGTATCAGTTTACCTGATAACTTTATGCCCACTAATTTTTTCCACAGTATGTTATACGTGGCCAGATCAAATATCTTCGATGGATAAAGGAAACACGCGTAGACGCTTTCGCGTAGATGTTTTCTTATCAAAATAATATTTGAACGTGCCATTAGATACTCGTTGAGTACCTACAGATGAATAGACACGAGTACGAATATGTAAACGTCTTGTTCGGGTGTTCTCGCTACTCGGCCTGAGTATTCGCCTGTTCTTCACTCGATGTCGGTTTTTAGCACGAGTCAAAGGAATGTTCGTGTGTATACGTATCGGTGTTTACATACTCCTCATTATTCGCTTGGCCCGTGAACTATTATTTGCCAAAATATATAAAAAAAAATAAGTACCTACTCGGTTCAGCTGAAGTTATAAATTTCACAAGAGCGAAACTACTTTTATGTCTTCTACTTAATACTATTTCTACTACTGCCGTCTTTTCTGCCGACTTCCACAAAGGAGACGGTACTCAATTCGAGTGTATGTTTTTTTTTTGTATGTTACCTCGATAACTTTATACTGGACGAACCGATTTCGATGATTCTTTTTTATATGAAAGCTGATAGTTCTCGTGTGGTTCCATATGAATTTGATCAAGGTCAAACCAATGGTTATTGGTTATTCTTAAATAACCTATATGGAAGTCGGCTGTACAAAATTTTTAATTTTAAATTATTATCATCTTATAAAGTGGCGAAGCTTGCGAAGTCACATTGATTTCACGATGTCTGTCCGTCTGTCCGTCTGTCCGTCCGTCCGTCCGTCCGTCCGTCCGTCCGTCCGTCCGTCCGTCCGTCCGTCCGTCCGTCCGTCCGTCCGTCCGTCCGTCTGTCCCACGATTATCTCGAGAACGGTTTCGAATTTTCATATTCTGTTTTCAGCAATCGATTACTGATCACCCAGGCATCTGATCTGAACCTCCTATTTTGATACTGATTGCTCAACGGCAACCGTTAGAAACCGCTACAAAGCTGATTGCTTCGCCACTTTGTTGTGCTGGAGCCTTGCCCTTGGACATAGATTTTATGACGTTTACATCTTTCACATTAATTCTGTCCCCTACTTCATCGGTGATTATCTTAGCATTTTGCTAAAGAGGTTGGCCACCCACACTTACGGGGAGGCAAGGTCGTGTCCTCATCTTATTAGTGCTATTCCAAAAAATACTAAAATCATTTTTTGAATGCGATGATACTACATTGTCTATTTTAGTTTGCTGTTTATGATCTTGACATAATTCGAAGCGTGATTTAAATAGGTACGAGGGCTGCACTAAAAGTATCGGGAAGAGAATATTTCCACTGTTCCTGTCATATTAAAATCTTTTTAATTGAAAACTCCTTGGTTTTAAAAATCGAATACCATTTATTTATTTAAAAAAAGATTCTCGGTCTTGCCACAGGGTCTTATCAAACTTGTTTAGTCTTTGAGAAAATGGAATTGCCTCGAGAAAATTCAAGAGCGATGATTTATTATGACTTTCGAAGTGGTTTAACACAAAAACAGTGTGTTGACCGGATGATTTCTGCATTTGGTGATGAAGCTCCATCCAACACCACAATTTATCGCTGGTTTGCTGAATTTCAACGTGAACGTGTCAAGCTCAGTGATGATCCCCGTGAAGGTCGTCCAAAAACTGCAGTCACCCAAGAAAACGTTGATGCTGTGCGGAAGCTGATTGAGGAAGATCGACATTTTTTTATTTTTATAGGATAAGGGTGATAAACGAGCACACAGTCCACCTGATGGTAAGTGGTTGCTGCGGCCCATAGGCATCTACATCTATCCTCTATTACAAATCAAAATGCAGATGCGTTGTCACCCGTGAGTTCCAGTAAAAAGGGCCTCCGGCCACCTGCACTCACCAAGTGAAACGCAGAGGTAAACCTCTACTTCACACTGGTATTCTGTGAGGTCGTGGTACCACCCCGGTTCGAGTCGGCCCATCCTTGCGACAGCAAAAGCCGCCACGTGGCTCTACCACTGTTGACATGTGACATACCGCGAAATTCAGGCAACTTTAGACATTGGCATGAGTCAAATACAAATAATCTTGCCTGAACAATTAGGTTAGGATTGCCGTGTAGTGGCGGTCAAGAATATCCACTACCCCATATCCTCCCGTGGGTGTCGTAAAAGGCGACAAAGGGAAACAGGCGGGAGATGGGCAGCAGCATCTTCCTGATAATAGCCAATATTATAATAAAAAAACTGCGGTTGCCAACCCGCTCGCCAAGCGTGGCAACTATGGCAAATACCCCCCAATGACGAGAGTAACAAAGATACGGCCCCCAGTCCCCGGCGGCCCCGCTATTCCTGGCTACGGTGGCGACCATGGTAACGGCGGGGCAGGGGGTGCTAAGAATCTCCGGTGGAGGTTCGGTTGCCACCTACGACGACTCGACCTGGCAACATACAACGCACGCACCCTGAGGACTGACGAGAAGATCGTGGAGCTGGAAGAAGAGATAGACAATTTGCGCTGGCATATTATAGGATTATCCGAAGTCCGAAGAGAGGGGGAGGACACGGTAATCCTCGAATCCGGCAACTTGCTCTATCACCGGGAGGGCGACCATCTCTCCCAAGGAGGTGTCGGATTTATCGTCCACAAGTCTCTCGTTAACAACGTTGTCAAGATCGGGAGTGTGTCGACGAGGGTTGCGTACCTTATACTCAGAATCACCAAACGGTATTCGCTGAAGGTCATACAAGTTTACGCACCAACCTCGGCACACCCCGATGAGGAGGTGGAGGAAATGTATGAGGATATCTCTAGAGCCATGCATTCTTCCAAAACCCAATATACGGTGTTAATGGGAGACTTCAATGCAAAACTAGGCACAAGAGAGAACGGTGAGCTGAAAGTAGGGAAATTTGGAATAGGGCAACGGAACCCAAGGGGCCAGCAGCTGGCCGACTTCATGGAGAAAGAGGGACTCTTTATGATGAACTCTTTCTTCAAGAAGCGGCCCCACAGGAAGTGGACCTGGTCGTGCCCCGACGGTTCGATAAAAAATGAGATTGACTTCATTATGACGACCAGACGACAACTGTTCAGTGATGTCTCCGTGATCGCGAGGGTGAAAACCGGCAGCGATCACCGAATGGTTAGAGGCACACTGAACCTAAATGTTAAGTTGGAGAGGTCTCGTCTGATGAAGTCAACGCTCCGTCCCCCTCGTGCTCTAATCCAAAGTCCCAAAACCTTTCAGCTCGAGTTACAAAACCGTTTTCAGTGCCTAGAAGACTGCAATGAATTGGACGATATGAATGACAAGCTCGTGGAAACTGTCCATGCGGTCGGGGCTAAGTCCTGCAAGACCCGCCGCAGAAGAACACAAAAACTCTCCGATCACACTCTTAATCTCATGGTTGTTAGACGGGAGATGAGGCTACATTCTTCAACAGATTTGACAGCATACAGGCAACTGAACAGACAGATCTCCAAATGCATGCGGCGGGACTTACGCAACTTCAATACAGCTCGTATTGAAGAAGTGATCGAGCGGAACCAAGGCTCCAAAGTCTTTGCCAGAGACCTGTCTGCCAGAAAGAGCCAACTGTCGAAGCTGAAGACCGAATGTGGCAGCATCGTTTCCGGGGCACCTGAGATTTTGAGTGAGATTGAGAGGGTCTATGGGCAGCTGTACACGTCATCGTTGGAGCCACACGCAAGTGTGAGTAACGATCCAAGAGCGAGTCTTATCCGACACTATTCCGAAGATATCCCGGACGTCAGTCTGAGCGAGATTAGAATGGCTCTCCAGCACCTTAAAAACGGCAAGGCCCCAGGCGAGGATGGAATTACAGCGGAGCTTCTGAAAGCGGGTGGAAGACCGGTACTTGAAGTCCTTCAGAGGCTCTTTAATTCCGTCCTCCATGGTGGTCCTCCGGTGGCATTACACCGGAGGCGTGGAGCAGAAGTGCGGTGATCTTGTTCTTCAAGAAAGGTGACAACGCTCTCTTGAAGAACTACAGACCGATTTCCCTTCTGAGCCGCGTCTACATGCTGTTTTCGAGAGTCATTACGAATCGTCTCGCGCGCAGACTTGACGACTTCCAGCCTCCCGAACAAGCCGGTTTCCGAAAGGGCTTTAGCACCATAGACCACATACATACTCTACGGCAAATTGTACAGAAGTCCGAAGAGTACAATTTGCCACTATGTCTGGCGTATGTGGACTATGAGAAAGCCTTTGATTCCGTCGAAATTTGGGCGGTGCTGCAGTCCCTTCAGCGGTGCCAAGTTGACTGTCGGTATATCGAAGTGCTGAAGTGTTTGTACAATAGAGCTACGATGGCTATCCGAGTACAGAACCAGAGTACGAAACCCATCCAATTGCAGAGAGGTGTAAGACAGGGTGATGTTATATCCCCGAAACTCTTCACCGCTGCATTGGAAGACGTTTTCAAGCTTCTGGACTGGAAAGGATGCGGTATTAACATCAATGGCGAGTACATAACTCACCTTCGATTTGCCGACGATATAGTCCTTATGGCAGACTCGCTGGAGGACCTAAGCACTATGCTCAATGACCTCAATAGTGTCTCCCAACGGATAGGTCTTAAGATGAACATGGACAAAACAAAGATCATGTTTAATGTCCATGTCACACCTATGCCGGTAGTTGTTGGGAGCACTAAGCTCGAAGTTGTTGACGAGTATGTTTACCTGGGACAAATAGTCCGACTAGGTAAGTCCAACTTCGACCGAGAGGTCAATCGACGGATTCAACTCGGCTGGGCAGCGTTCGGGAAGCTACGACACATCTTCTCGTCAGACATACCTCAAAACCTTAAAACGAAATTGTACAACCAGTGCGTGTTGCCAGTGATGACTTACGGAACTGAGACGTGGTCCTTCACTGCTGGCCGTATGAGGAAGCTCAAGGTCGCTCAGCGAGCTATGGAGAGGGCTATGCTCGGAGTTTCTCTGCGTGATAAACTTAGGAATAAGGATATTCGCAGTAGAACCAGAGTTACCGACATAGCCCAACGGATTAGTAAGCTGAAGTGGCAGTGGGCCGGCCATATAGCTCGAAGAACCGACAACCGATGGGGAAGAAAGGTTCTCGAGTGGCAGCCTCGTACCGGTAGGCGAAGTGTAGGGCGTCCCCCCACGAGATGGAGTGACGACCTGGTAAGACATGCAGGAAGTCGATGGATGCAGGTGGCTCAGGACCGTGCTTTGTGGCATTCTTTGGGGGAGGCCTATGTTCAGCAGTGGATTTGTGAAGGGCTGTAATGATGATGATGATGATGATGAACAATTAGGTGTAAAAAATTTGTTTTCCCGATGGATACCGCATTCGCTCTGTGAAGAGCAAGAAGCGGCTCGCGTTACTTGGTGCGTCAGAACTCTCGAAAGATTCCACGCAGGATCCTCAAATGCTGTATACAACATCGTATCAGGTGACAAATCCTGGATATACGCATACGAACCTGAAACAAAAAACCAGTCACGAGTGTGGGCGTTCGAAAATGAGTTAAAGCCAACAAAAATTGTTCGTTCACGGAGTGTTGCAAAAAAAATGGTGGCCACGTTTGTCTCCAAAACCGGCCATGTTACGACTATTCCTCTTGAGGGACGAAGAACGGTTAAATAAAGAATAAATTGCGTGAACAGAGATTTTTATCTCCTGAAGAAGCTGTGGACGCCTACAAAACGGCCATTTTGGAGACCCCAACTTCCGAATGGAATGGTTGCTTCAATGATTGGTTCCATCGTATGGAAAAATGTGCCAAATTTCGCGGAGAATACTTCGAAAAGCAATAAACACATTTTTAAATAGTAATGTTGTGTCACTTCCTTGATTCCCGAAATTTTCAGTGCCGCCCTCGTAGGTACTTATCGGCTGCTATGCATTTAAAATAGAATAGAATAATTTTTTATTCAATATAGATCACATGTGTAATTCTTATTAAAAGTCATTTTTTACTTTACCACTGGTTCGAAAAAAAACCTCTGTCCTGGGAAGAACCAGCAAGAAACCCAGCGGGACTTTTGTTTTTTAAAAGCAAATTATTTTATTTCATCAATTAATTCACCATGACCAATCAGGGATAGATGGAGTGACGACCTGGTAAGATATGCAGGAAGTCGATGGATGCAGGTGGCTCAGGACCGTGCTTTGTGACATTCCTTGGGGGAGGCATATGTTCAGAAGTGGACTTGTAAAGGGCTGTAATAATGATGACGATGAATCAGGGATATATACGGTCACCTCCAACAGAGCCCGGCATACCGGGGGAAGAGCTAAAATACTACTAGAATCGCCTTAGGTCCGGGTAGGCACCATTTGCGACTGGACTTCCCTCCAACCACACATCCATCGGTACAGTACGCCTGACACCTTGGAATAAGATGGGAAGAAAAAGGGAGGATCATTTGAATGTTCCTTTTCTCTCTGTTTCCTATTGAAGCAGACCAAAATAACAGGCGGCAGCCATGTGAACGAGGATCTCTTTAGATTTACCCTAAGGATCATCACGACCTCCGCGCTACTCCAGAGCCATTCGCTAGACTACTCACCGGATAAGAGAGTTGAATAGATGTTAACCTAGTAGGTCAACCCCCGCCCAGAACATCTTATTACTTTCTTATTAGGTGGTCCTTTAGGCTTTCTCAGATTTTTTAGACTTCAACAAGTGGTAAAATTAAAAATGTTGTACAACCGATTTCAATATAAATTAAATGATAACATCATCAATGTAGTTGAAGTCAATTAAATACGCATTATTAAGGATAACTCAAAAACTACTGGGCAGATCTTGATCAAATTTATATGGGACCACATGAGAAGCACCAGCTTTCAAATAAAAAAATAACTATCAAAATCCATTCATCTAGAAAAAGTTCTGAGGTAATATAGATTTAAAAATACAGTCGAATTGTGAACCTCCTCCTGTTTTTGAAGTCGGTTGAATTCGATTCATTTTTGATAAAAATATGCTACGCTATATTTTTATTGATTTTGACGATTCTTTATTAAATACGAGTAGTTTATACTTCAAGAATGGTCCCATATAAATCTGGAGACAAAATATCCACACATAAAGGTGGTAAAATAGAAGTTGAAAATTTCAATGAAGCTATTTAGAAAACACTGAGATTGTGATATTTCTTAATTCACTTATAGGGGAAAGAAAACTTTAGTAAAAATTTAAATCCGATTTTAAAGAACTAAAAAGAACAAAACAACTTCATTCTGAAGTCGGGGCTTAAATTCTTCTGTTCTATAAACTAGGTCTTAGCACAGCTTTCAGAATGTGAAATGATTTTCTTCTTTTTAGTGCTTTGAATTCGGCATTTACTTTTTATTAACAGTTAATTTTTTAATCATTGATTTCTCGAAAACATCTAAAGGGATTTAAATTATTCTTACATCTCAAAAATGGTCTCATAAAAATTTAAAGAAAAAACACTTTTTCTAAATTTTTTGAGATCTTGAATTTGTAATTAGTTGAGATCATCATAATTATTTATTTTCAAATATTTATTATATACATTGAGAGTCAATCTTTTATTTACCACCATTTAAACTGATTTTTTTTTGTAATATTGTTGTAAGAGCGTTGTGTTTATTGCCCTATAAATTAATTACTAATTCTGTGGAGTATGAATATAAATGGTAGAAAATTTGTTAATCCTGAAAAGACTGAAGACGAGAAAATCGGCACACTGACTCCACTGGCCCTCGACGCGTGCTCTATGCTGAGCTGCCACCAAAATATTCAACAAACCTGGAACAAAATCAGCTTAGTCACTTCTTGATTCTAGTAAGATATACACCGATTTGCGCTACAGAGAATAGTGGAGAGAGTAGTAGTGGTAGATGTGGGTTGAGAAATGATGATGATGAAGGTAGATAAATAGAAAAGTAAGCAACTTACATTCCAGGAGATGGTGGCAACGCTAAAGGAAGTGGTTCTCCAGTCGAAGCAACTGGTGGTAGTGATGTGCTTTCGTCCACGGGTAGGGCCACAGGTAGTGGTGGTGGCGCAATGTTCGGCGACAATGGACAGCTAATAAAAATAAAAATCAACTTACTAGTAATATAATCATAACAATATCTTCAGATGACATACTTCAAGTAGTGCTACCTACTGGGCGCAAGCGCGTTTTTCTTCATTTCATACTACTAATGAGTATTTATTAGCATAAAACTCCAATAACTGATTTTGTCCCGAACCGGAATTTGAACCTGGGACAACATGATCAGTAGTAGTCATTAAAACCACTAAACCAACAGAAAAACTTACAAAATAAAAATGAATATAAAGTATTCCCGGGTTTAAAAAATTAAAATATGCCTTTTAACGCCCTGAGAACCACATCCACGGCTACGACCAGACCACGACCACGTACCACTTCCTTGACTTGTGTTCGCACATCTCTTCCACGTCTGTCACCTCGGGTACGATCTCGTAGATCACTAACACAATAAATACAAATAAAACACATGCATATTGGCAGCAAAAGTAGTTTAACACAAAAATGTAAACCAAAATAAAATAAATAAAACCAAATCCACGAAAGCCATACTTCGTGCGATTAAGTACTATCGTTTAAATATGGATTAAACTGGATTTTGATGATTAAAAGTGAAGCGCATTTGTGACTAAAATATCTGCGTATATAAATATTTTTTTATAGAAGAGGGGGCAAGCAAGCATATGCGTCTCACTCGCCTGATGGTAAGTGTCTACCGCTGCCCATGAACGACTATAACATGTGTGCCGCTAGTGGACCGCCAATCATCCAGATAAAGTGGATGGTAACGTGCGTGATTGATGTGCGTTGGTGAAATTTGGCGGCTGAAATGAATCCGAACAATTCCTCAGAGCACTCCCCGTGGTAAATGCGATAGAAAATGCAAAGGAATGCAACATCTCTTCGCAGCGCCAGTAAATCGAGCCGATCGGAGATGACTCGGTCGACGGCGGTTGGAGCCGCTCTTTGCTAGATGCGGTCAAGTGGAAGGAGTTAGAACTGCGGAGCCGAACCTTTGCCTTGTAAAGTTGCAAGCTGTGTGCTGAAATGAAATACTGTCCCGCTCTGCTGAGCACTCCAAGCTAGCCAATTTAGCCTTCCCTTCCAAGTGACGACGCAGCAACGACGAGAAGAGGCAACAAAGGGGTTCTTTTTAAAGATAAATTCGCAAATTTGTGTCAAATGGGGATTGTTCTAAAAAGACTCGACTTCATACACTAGTGTGTTCCGGTACTCGACAATGTTTTCGCGAGAAATGTTCACACTGCACATACACACACGGCCGGTATAAAAAGCATCACCAGTGCTGTCATCCGAATAGCAACGAATGTTACTGGTTTTAAACATGAACAAGAAAGTTTGCACGCAGCCTTGTGGAACACCAGCATTAATAGGCTTGTAATCGGAGCTTGCACCTTCTACTATCTTGATGCTCCGCTTTGCAAGAAAACTGGAAATCCAATTGCACAATTTCTCGGGAAGCCCATAGGAAGCGAGCTGCGAAAGAAGCTCTTTGTGCCAAACCCGATCAAAGGCCTTCGCAATGTTCAAATTAACGGCCAGGCACTTCCTTTTGGACTCTACTTCCGGCGCCCATCTATGAGTCAGGTAAACCAGAAGATCACCAGAAGAGCGGCCCGGACTGAAACCGTACTGACGGTCACTAACCAGTTGGTGTAAAATAATGCTGGTGATAAATAATCAGAAGTGAAAACGAACGATCTATCGTATCAACAGTTCGCTGGGTTAACCTGTTATGAAAGTTCCTAAAAACTATGCAATGTGACACATCAACCTAGGCTGTATTCTCTAAGACCTTTGCCTGGCTTCATTGGCTTACATACTATTGGCGCGAAAATAATTATTCTAAAATTGTTGTGATATTCTAAATCACTCGGTTTAATTGCACAAACTATTATTTAAGTACAAAATGCAGTCATTTCATAAATTTTATATTGAAAACCCTAATTTTAATAATATAGGTCATGTCGTAGCTACTGCTAACTTAAGCGATAAGCATGACCGATCAGCTCCATCTGATTACCACTGGAAAATTTTGAAGTGCAGGTAAAAATATTGAGGACAGTTAATGAAACCCAGTTAATTGTTAAAGTTAAATAAAACTATTTTTTTCACAGAATGATATTATTCTCAAATTCTTCGTTCTTAGCTTGCCCTGATAAAAAAGAAGTTAAGCAAGTTCACATAATTATTAATACCTTAAGCGATGACTATGATCGTTTAACTTCGTTATTTTTGAAATTTTGTCTTAAACAAGTAAGTATAAAACTAAATAAAGTTTTTTTGTTGCTGGTTCAAATTAAAATATTTTTTTCATGCTTTAATCTTTAAGGAAGGGTCCATAAGGACAGTAACACCAGAAACCTTTTTGATGTGCTACCAGTACACATTGACTGCAAGAGTTGCACCAATATGGAATACGTTGGGTTATGATTATCTTATAAATAATCGAGATTTTTTGACGGCAATCGGACCTCAAGAAGGAATTAAATATAATATTTCGATTAACGGTAAGAGCGTTGTTTGAAGTTTTCATTCTTACTCAAATTCACAAATAATACAACGTCATCATTTAGTGGGATGCGGGAAGTAAACAGTTATAGCCGAAATGAGAATTTTTAATTTTTTGGTTTTTGGTCATTTTGACCCCCTAGGAGTGTAATGAGAACTTTTTGCCCCTTTCAACCATGACCCCCATGACATCCTCTACATGATAGGTTATTCAAACAGGGTAGAGTACTAACCTAAAGTTTATTTATTTATTCATAGGAGTTCGTAGCAGTGCACACGTTACATTTTATTGAAAGTCGGCTTAATGTAGGGACAGATGTGTGCACCCTTATAGGTGACACAGCATTACAAAATACTTACTATAAAGATTAAGACAGGGGAGAGCTACAATAGTTTATAAAGAAAGATGTCACAAAAAATAATACTTAAAGATAATGTATAAATCAAGACAATAAAAACATGCACATAACTAAGCAGCAGCTGTAGGGAACATGGATATTAGATTATAATTAAATCATTCGCAAATTATTTATAATAGTAATCAATTACATTTTTCCTATATTTAGGGAAAGTCTCATGAAAAATATCGACAATTGGCAACACACCACAGGGTGAATTATAGGCGTATGACCCCATGTTAGTCCTGGATTGAGGAGTGTGTAACAGTTTTGTTATTGGACGACGAGGGATATTGTATGGTACATTTAGGGAGAAATATTGTAGTAGTTCACAGCAGGCAGTCCGTCCGTTTACTATTTTATATAATACCAGCAAGTCGTGAATTTTTCTCCTACTATTCAGGGAAGGTATTTCAAAAAATGCCAATCGTTGTTCGTAGGGACACCTATGTGAAATTCCACTACATATGAAGGCAAGATGTCTTGTAAAGGCTCTCTGAATACCTTCTATTCTTTGGGAGTGCACATCATTTCTAAAGTCTTTACTTCCAATTATTTCTAAAGTCTTTACTTTCAAATATAATTATAATACAGAGATTCAAAGCGTTATAAATACATGATATTGCATGGGTTTTCAGATTCGTCAACTGTACTCGAATTAAAGCCTGTTAAAATTACTTTGATGAAATCTGACAACAAATACAAACCCGGCGACTGTGTCAGAGTATTACCAAGGTTTGTAGCTTTTTAATAATTTATAACGGCGTACATTTTCAGGCTATTGTTTCTTTTTGAAGTGAAAATTTCTTTAACCGCGTTGAACGATTTTTGGTGGGGGAAAACTTATAGATGCGCGACATAAGGCCTGTTTTCAATTGGATTAGTGCAGGTGCTTAATGTTTAGGAGTAAACACGTGTGGACAGCGATTGATTAGTGCAAGTGATCTAACCTGTGTAGTAAAGTGATTAGAAGCGTGTTCTATTTTTTCGCGAGTGGACTGCGAGTGTCACGCCCCGCGCGCTCTTCCTTTCCCCTCACTCGCAGCATGCCTGCCACTAAACACGTTTGGACAGCAGTGCTAAGTGTTTAGCGTTTAGCGTCGGACACTCGCTTCTGTTAAAAAAATGTCCATACTTCCTGGTCGACTGCTAACAACTGAATTTACTAAACACAGCCACTAAACAGAATTAGACACTACTTACACTACGCACCTGCACTAATCAACCGCAATTACTAATCACCTGCACTCGCACTAATCAAAGTGAAAACAGGCCTTTACGACACGTAGTATAGCGGCCTGTGTACATCTATACGCATATATCATTGTGTTTACACTTCTGTCGGCAGTCCTTATGGACACAGAGTAAAGACCAGAGGGGAAGCTTTCTAACAACGTCGAAATTCTATACCTATTCTGATAGGGTTATCACCTGATGCAAGTGAAAATTTTAAAGGAAAAAATAAAAATATTATATTGTATAAATGTTATTTTATACAATATAATATTCTTATTTTTTCCTGTATTGTGTATTCATTGCTACTTAACACTTTCACTGTCCGATTTTGAGACACAATAGTAAGACAATAGTAATGACCTATATGTAGTGCACGGGACAGCGAAAGGGTTAAGTTAATATAATAAACGTGTCTGTTATTTGTAATCTTTTTTTTTTTAATAGGATAATGGTGACAAACGAGCACACAGTCCACCTGATGGTAAGTGGTTGCTACGGCCCATAGACATCTACATCTATCCTCTATTACAATTCAAAATGTAGATGCGTTGTCACCCGTGAGGACTAAGATGAAATGCCTCATTTCCAGTAAAAAGGGCCTCCGGCCACCTGCACTCACCAAGCGAAACACAGAGGTGAACCTCTACTTCACGCTGGTTTTCTGTGAGGTCGTGGTACCACCCCGGTTCGAGCCGGCCCATCCGTGCGGCAGCAAAAGCTGCCACGTGGCTCTACCATTGAATTGAAACTGCAAAGATTGTATATTTTGCTTATTTTCATGCTTAGCTTCACATTAAATATACATATCTATACATATATACATATTAGTAATGACTGTGATGATGGTAGTGGGCAGTGGCGGTGTTGATACACCACCACCACCAATGTTACTACCAGAATGATGGTGGCGGTAGTAAGGGCTGTGGTGGTGATGCTGGTCGTGGTGGTAGTGCCAGTGGCGTTTCACTGTCCACCACCACCACCAATGATACTACCAGCATCACCACAATCACCGACACCATCACCAGCACGTACATCACCACTATCCACCGCTACCAACACCGCACGATCAGCACCACCGTCCACCATCACCATCACCAGCACTACTACCACTAACACTAACTGCACCACTGTCTGGCTATTGTATTATTTTCTCTCGATTTTTTCATACATACTGTACAACTTAGGCATTTAGCTTATACGAACACTAATTATCTAATATAAATATATACTTATAAATCTGTAATGTCTTATTTATAGTACACAATCTCTAAACTTAACTCTAATTGTAAAAAAATTAATAGATTTATTGATCTATAAAATCACGAAATATTATTCGTCTATTTGTTTCAATGCGCGTGACCAACAGCCCTTTCATACACTCTGACTGAGCCGGCGCAAACCGGTTTGTACCCTGACGGAGCGTCGGTGAACTTGTCGGTGAGAGCTCACGCACACATCGCTGCGCTATGTGTGGGTATACCCTAAGCATACCCAAAGCGAGACGTTTGTATGTAGCTTCCCCTCTGGTCGTTTTCTTTACTCATGTGCTATGGCTGCCTCTGTTTCTTTTTTAATGCAATTGAATTCAATGGTAACCTTTTAAATTTTTATTAGTTTGAACAAAGCTGTGGTCGAGGAGTATTATGAAACGTTGCCCGAATCAGGTAACTTCAGGTGTTACAAGGATTTACGACGACATTGGAAAAACATTGTGAGTTGATCTTTATTTCTACTACACTAGCTTTTACCCCACGACTTCAACCACGTAGAACTACCTAAAAAAACCTACAGATCTATGTTAGTGATCTTTGGGCAAGTAGTTTAGTTATCGTTAAATTACTATTTACCTACTTAGCTTTTTGATATATCTGGAAAACTATGAGTGATATGGGAAAATTATAAAAATAATAATTTAAAATTAAAAATTTTGTACAGCCGACTTCAATATAAGCGACTTCAATATAGGTTATTTAAGAATAACTCAATAACCATTGGTCTGACCTTGATGAAATTCATATGGGACCACACGAGAACTATCAGCTTTCATATAAAAAAAGAATCATCGAAATCGGTTCGCCCAGTACAAAGTTATGAGGTAACACACATAAAAAAAAAAACATACACTCGAATTGAGTACCGTCTCCTTTTTGGAAGTCGGCAGAAAAGTGAAAATCTATTAAATTTACGTAAAAAGATCTTATCAGTTTAACTTTATCACTCATATTTTTATTGTAAAATGATATCGAAGTAAAAACAAAAATCTATTTTACATCAAATTTTTAAAAGCTATAGATAACTAAGATAAAAGGTGAGAACCTTTTTTAGTAAAATTACAAAAAAAGTTTTGTCTGAATCTTTTTTTATATCTCTTCCATTCATTTATTTTAACAGTTTTTTGTTTTTACAAAAAATAATCTCCATGTATTTCGAATAAGATATAGCCACCTCAGTTCAGCCCTTGACAGCCCAGACAATAAAATAAAAATTGTTTATTTCTTTAACTTAGGTCTACAAGCATGATTTTGTGGCCAGAGTCGCCGAGGAAGCATGTAGTAATGCTTTTTTTTATATAGGATAAGGGTGACAAACGAGCACACAGTCCACCTGATGGT
This sequence comes from Parnassius glacialis, assembly GCA_033319125.1. Lineage (NCBI taxonomy): Eukaryota > Metazoa > Arthropoda > Insecta > Lepidoptera > Papilionidae > Parnassius > Parnassius glacialis. The sequence goes on from JAVANC010000017.1 coordinate 34,720,150, forward strand.
AAGTGGTTGCTGCGGCCCATAGACATCTACATCTATCCTCTGTTACAGATCAAAATGCAGATGCGTTTTCACCCGTGAAGACTAAGATGGAATGCCTCATTTCCAGTAAATAGGGCCTCCGGCCACCTGCACTCACCAAGCGAAACGCAGAGGTAAACCTCTACTTCACGCTGGCATTCTGTGAGGTCGTGGTACCACCCCGGTTCGAGCCGGCCTATCCGTGCGACAACAAAGCCGTCGCGTTGCTCTACCACTGTGCTTGTGTTGGGTGACTCTATTCTTCCATTGGACCGAGTATAAAATATTTATTTTTAGTGTTTTTAATAACTAAACTATACATTTTACAATATTTCAAGGGCTATAATACTAAGTTCAACCCTTGACAGCCCAGACAGACAGACAAAATTTTAAAAATAATTTCTCATATAATATGCAAACAAACTCCTGAATTTAATAGAAGGCAGCAATTTTAATATTACAAACTGATACTTCAATTTTATTTATATGTTTCTATACATAGATTGCTGTTGAACAAATGTTGTTAATTATTCTTAACTACTAATGTTATTCACTTACCGGGTGATCTGTGATAATTTTTTTGATTTAGCTTCATTCTTCATGAGTTTTAAAATATTTCCTTCCATTTTAAAGCATGGTTATCGTTTATCTGAAGAGGAATATGCTTATTACGCAGTTCGATTTTGGCGTGGGGAGCCATTGACATATCCAAAAATATGTTTGACGTCTAATTTTCCCATCATTACGCCATTGCCAAAATCTACTGAGGTACGTATTTTCAAAAAGTACAGCTTTATCTAGAAATTCTCTATATCAAATTAAGCGGATGCTTACTGAATATCCAGTAAGGCTTTAGACCACAAACCCAAATATTTTGCCCTCGGGCAAAATATTTATCTAACAAAAGAGATGTCGTTGTAGGTAGTAAGTTAAAAGTTTCCGGCAGTGGATCGCAGATTCAAATCCCGCACCAAACAGCAATTTGTATAGCTTACAAAGATTTGTTTCAGTGTTTGCCCATGTGCGAATCAAGGAATACACTGAGTTACGAATTTAAAACGTCTTCATGCTGCAGGAGGAACTTCTAGTGTAAAGTTTCTTAAAGAGAATAAACAACAAAAACCATGAGCCGTTAATTTAAAAAACTTTAAACTAGGAAAGTACTTGGGGATAGCTGGTCTTGTATATTACAAAGAAAAGCGCAATAGTTTACTACCAATGAATGCTAGAAAAATCGGCTTTTTTGCTATTACTTAAATTTTGTTATTTAAAATATATATAATCGAAACAATTTAATTCACTTCAATTTAATTCACATTAACTTACTTACAAAATTAAAAAAAAAAAACAATATTTTTTTTTAAATTTTGTAAGTAAGTACTTCTTTTTATGAACTTCATTATATTATTATTCTGTTTTAGGCAACTGTACTCGCAAGATTTTTAAATTGTCTGAAAAGTAAGATGTCTCAATTTCTTGGAATTCCATTGACATTAATCAACCAAGAAGAAAGAGACTTTAACGGATACGAAGTATGTGTTTCCATTGCACTTTTTACGTATTTATTCATTTACTTTTAAAATATATGAATCGAGTTAATAGAGTACTTCTTTGATACATAATGTATTTTATAGATAAAGTTTGTTAAAACAAGTTTACACTAAACGTTCAATTAAAAGCGGGTGGTAAACCAATACTTGGTCTCTCAGAAATCATTTAATTCCGTCCTTCGCGGTGGTGCTACGCTAGAGACTTAAACGCTATAGAGCAAAAGTGTGAAAGTGTGATAGTCATATTCTTTACTAGCGGTCCGCTCCGGCTTCGCACGGGCGACTTCGAGATCTCGACAACAGCGCCACCTAACGGGTCCAAATGTGAATCTAAACATCAAGGGACCCATTCAAACACACACAAAATTTTCATCAATTTCCGTTGCTTAGTTTAAAAGATCTAAGAGTACAGATGGCGGGAAGCGACTTATTTGTTTTATACTAGGTAGAGATAGAGATAAAAAATTATTAAGAATTACAGTTAGATTTCCTTGTCCTGTTTTTGGAAGTCTCTCGAACAACTTGGTTTCCGAAACAGCTTTATTACAATGACCACACATACATTGGAGCAGAAATTTTGGTGCGCTACAGTCTCTTCAGCGGTGCCAAGTTGACAGTCAGTATATGGAGGTGCTTATGTGATTGTACAGTAACGCTACTATGTCTATCCGAATACGGGACTAGCAGCAAACCTATCCAACTTCAGGGAGGTGTAAGACAGGGTGACGTAATATCCCCAAAACTCTTCACCACTGCATTTTTGTTACATACTGTAGTGAGAGCCTCGAAATGCCTAGCACAACGTTGGTGATCCTCCACTAGATGAAGTAACGACGGGATACCTGCGTATTTCAGGACCGTACTTTATGATAAGGGGGAGCCTATGTTAAGCGGTGGAGTTGTGATGGGCTGTAGTTATAATCATTAGATGCTAGGTACATTTAAAATTAAGTTATATATTACGTATTACACAGTTAAGTTATTTATAATTCTTAAATATTTTGCAGGATATGAATGAAACATATAAGGAAACACAAACTGTCAGTCTTTGCACTCCAACACAGCAATCAACACCTCGCCGTCTTCGATAAAGAGTAACGTTGGAATAAAAAGGCCGAACACATGATTAATAATATGGCTTTATTAAAATGTTATAAATTACCAACATGCACTTAAATTAATAATTATTAAATTATTTACATATTTAATTAATTAGATAATAATTTCATTTAATCATTATTTGCGAAAACGTCAATTTTAATATTGAGAGTATATTTTAAAAACATTAAGGTGGAAGAAAATCAGAATTTTCCAGAAAAAAGTAAGTAAGGGCTAATATGAACTTACAGAGTTGTATTGGTGATTTTAATGATAATAATTCTGTAAACATATAATCACTACGGTCGCGAATTATATTTTGTTAAATATACAACCTAACTCTGACCTGCAAATTCCAAAAAACGCAAGAAAATTGATTTCGCGGGCCACCATGGAGCTTCCACCTTAACCCATACCTACTCTGGTTTGCTTCAGCACGAGATTTAAAGTAAACAAAAACATTTTCGATCTCACCGTACTTATGCTAAGACTGTCAGTGATATTACAAAGAATTTTATATTATTGTATAAACATTAACCACAATTTTGATAATAAAATAAGTAGGTACCTATAATAAAACAAGATACAAAAGATTTATTTTATTTTTTTATTTATTCAGACTTAAGAACTACCTATCTTCTGAAAAACTCACACAAAACTTGACATTACCTATTAAAAGTGTATTTTACAATTTTATAGTTCATTTTAATTCTCAAAACTTTAATTTTCAACATACCTATGCTAATTTTATCGCCATATTACCCTGTTCATCAGGATATTTCTTGGTGAGGTTTCGATATATCAATCACCTCCGTTTAAATAAGATGTAGCTCAGTTTAAATAATAGATTAGCTAAATGTTGAATATAAAGTGCAGCATTATGTCAATGAAATAGAAATTTAGCTATCTACACCAGTGCGCGTTCAATTTCACTTTCTTGTTCATTTTGCGTTTCAATTTTCAGTTCATCTTGCGTCAAGCGCTGTGCCATAAGACGCATGCAGCTTATCGTCTATATCCGTGCGCTTGTCGCATGCAACTCGTCTATACCTCACGCGCCGCAGTTAGGTTTGATTAGAGATGCACTCGGCACTAGTAGCTATCAGTGCGGCATATTCTGTGTTAAGTGCAGGGAAAAAATCGCAAGAAAAGTATAATCTGGAAGAAAGATCATATTTGAAGAAACGGAACCACACAATATTGAAAGATTTAGAACTAAACAATGACATTATTTTTAAAAATCTCACACGAATGACTAAAACCACTTTCTACAAGCTTTTGAAAATAGTGGAGCCAAAGATTACGAAACATAACATTTATTATCTAATGTTTTAACTTTGTCTTCTGCCATTTTGTTTACTAAAATGCACGAAATGCAAACCCACCCGTGACGGATCAGCGTTCGTTAGATGCATACGCTGTTGTCGAACTAGTTTTAGCGCATGCACTATTGCATGCACTATGTTTGCTCAGGAATGCGTTAGAGGAAGCCGCAAGATGAACAGGAAAGCACACTAGTGTAGATATAGCTTTTGATGGCTCTAACATGTTACTTTTTGACCCTTGTGTTCACAACCCATTATTTTAAGTCTAGTATTTTAATGACTACTATATTCATTATTTTCGAAGGCTTGAATTTGTATTTTGAATGACTTCTTTTAATTATTTGCCTTTTTATTTGCAAATGTATTCTAAAAGTACCTACAAGTACCTTCAAGATTTCGAAAATAATGAATAACTAATACTTAGTTATTAAAATACAGCCTATATACCTCCTGCTTCTAGGCATAATCCTACACTCATTTTAAGAGGCTTTTAGGGCAAAGAAATGCTCAACGCGTTTCCCCGGTGCGTGTCGACGGATTTCACATGTCTTTATTTTTTTTTTAATTTCTCAGACATGCGGGTTTCTGTACGATGTTTCCCTGCATAATAAAATTTACAGCGAGCGCTATGCACTTAAACTACCACGGCTTTTGTAAATTGTATTTTGATTATCTGTTAATTATTCCTCAAAAGAATCCAATTTGTCATTCGTTTAACTATATAAAACAAAATAAATATAAAACTCTCATGCTAAAATGAACAGATTATATTATGTACTACTGAAATGAGTGTGCTGCGACTCGAAAGCCCGTGAGCTTTAAGAACGTTAAAAAATGTGTTGTTTGTTTAAAAATTCACTAACTTTAGTTGAACAGGTAAAGATACACTCACAATTCATTATAAGTATTATTAATAAGTCCTCGGAATCTATCTTAATTCCAAATCAACCTTCTTGAAAAATTTTATGACTAAGAGCTTTAGACATAGTAGGATTCGTAATTGCAATCTCAAGCGCTCCTCGAAAGTTCTTAATTAACCTCAATGAATGAGTTCCACTGGAAGGTTTACTTCATCTAGATAGCAAAGTTAATTTTAAATTCGCCGTAATTACGTTTGCATAGAATTTGATTGTATTTGACCTAAGGTCAAAAGTTAAGAGTCAACTTAATCTAATGGAAAATAATGAATGAATTTCTATAATGAAGCAAATGAGATTTGCCTTCAAGAATGAAAAGTTAAATATCAGTTTCATGCTACAACTAACACTCCAATTAGTAATCTGCCTTAAAGATTGTGTAGACGTTTCTTAATAATACCGAAAACTACTTTTGGATTTTGATTCATCGTGGCACTCAATGGAATGAGGGCTAATAATTTTCTGCACACCAGATGTCGCTAGTTGACACTGAGGTAAAGTATTTTTTGTTACAAAGTGTATTTTAATTGAAAAGTTGGTTTTTAATAAAAGTTTATCAGTTTCTAGAGTATTAAATTAATACACAAATCACATAACAATGCTTCAGTGGTTTGCTCTTTAATTTTTTTGCACATATAGGTATTACTTTTTTTATTTTTTTTATTTTATGAATATCTGTGGTTTGGTTTATTCATTTTTAATCTTATTAATATAAAATATAGGTAATAGTGCAGAAAGAAACAACAACCTTTACATTTTCCGAACAAATTAACTTCCCCGCTATGAAATCTGTCAAATATTATACCTCACTATCTAGTGGCGCCGCCCTGGTGACAGAAAAAGTCGTGGATGCCCTCATTCTCCCCATCTTTAATAAATATTTATTACTCGTATGATTAAACTTATCGAAATCGGACGGGGTTATTAGTTGCCAAGGTAGGTAACTGTAAAATCATAATTGATCACAAGAGAATTAAAAGATACTATTTTCGTCCTCAAAGTACCGAGGTTAATGAGTACAGATCTCGTTTAATCTACCTAATAATTAACTAATATTTACCTAAAGAGCGATTAAAGGGAAATTTTGACAATTATTAGATTTTTTGTTACTATATGAAAATGTTTAAAAGTACATTGAATGTTGTTATAATATATATATGTTATACTTTGCTATACTAAATGTCAAAAAATAAAAGTTCTATTTTTCAATTCACATACACATTTGTTATAGATCTGTAAAAGGTAAAATCGTCGGTACGACATTATTTCGCGGTGGGGTAAGAGACGTTTGTGTTGCGGTTTGATCGAAGAATCTGGCGACAGAAGGTGATAAAGTTCTGTGGGCCGGTGGAGGTGTCAATGTAGTTCTTAAATCCTGTAATAAAATTTATCTATATATCAGGTTTAAGTTTTATTAATATGACACAAATTTTAGCAAATGAATAAACTTACAACGGAATATTGCTATGGTATTTATACATATTCAGTAGGTATATCTTATCTTTTTATCAGCCCGTACACAGTTCACAACTGAACGAGAAAGTATCCCATACTAAAGAAACATTTATCGTAATCTTTACGCTGTAGGAAGTGAAACATCCAGATGTGATACATCTAAGTAATACTCGTCTAGTATTCGACTTCTTTGGCACTACTTACCGTCGTTTTTTTAAAATAGAATATGGGTGACAAACGAGCACTCAGTCCACCTGATGGTAAGTGGATGCTGAGGCCCATAGACATCTACATTTAACCTCTTTAATTAGGAATTATAATATACTTATTCATTGAACTTGAATGATATATAATTTTCAAATAAATTTGTTGTTGCGATATGTGGGCCAGCTACTGTAGTTAATTGTACTATGCCATAACCATCGCGCAAGTGCAAGCAATAAATTGACAAAGGTTTACCGCAATCTGATGAACGATATGACAGCACATAAAATACGAACAAACAAACATAATTTTTTATATATTAGATTATTTAGTTAGTTACGCAGTTCAATGCGTAATGCTTACAATACACATTATTATATAACAGTAAAGCCAATAGAAATTACAAAATTTATCCGAAATCACAAGATCTTACAGGCCTTTTCGTTTCCTTAAGCTGACATACGTAAGGCAATAGCACCCCACGAGCTGATGTGGTGATCTTTATGGTTTCTTTTACGCCGCTCCCACACGGCTACTACGGCTAATATTATTTACGCAGTAATAATAATAATTCATTTATTTCAGACCAATTATCCATATTTGTTAAAAATTATAATCTAAATACCTATAACATTAAAAAAAATTAAAAATAATAAATATAAACATTAAATAAAATTAAAATTACAATTAAAATACTACTCTAGGTCAGGGCGTGTCTAATTTACAGTATACAGATTTATGCAACGCCCTAACATTGGTGAATCCCATCTGTCCGCTAGTACTTACACTGAGAATGATGTTAGTGCTCGTCCGCATGCGATTCAGCCGTGATCCAGTGGCCCAGGTACTTAAACTTCTCAACTCTATTCAGACTACTACCACAGTATGTGACATTTGGTAGTGAGTAGCACTTGCTGCCTAATTTGAAAATCATTATTTCACTTTTCTGTGTGTTATACTTGAGCCCATGGGCCGCGGCGTAAGACTCGCATATCTTTATCAGTCTCTTCAATGCACCGATTGATGGGCTTAGCAAGACCATGTCATCTGCATAGCTTATATTATTGATGCATACACCGTCAATATGACATCCGACTTTGGTGCTACTTAGCTCTTCGATCAATTTATTCATATATAGGTTGAAGAGACGGGGAGAGGTCAACCCACCCTGTCTTACCCCACACTCTAAAAAGTACTCTTTGGAAAGTGTTTTAGCCCATCTCACACAATTTTTCTGATTATTGTACCAATATTTCAATAGAGATATAATCTCTTGGGGTAAACTAGTGTCATGTTGTAGCCTTTTCCACAGTTTATTATACGATATCATATCAAACGCTTTTGATAGGTCCAAATAACAGGCATATACCGGTGTTTTTCTTGCTGTATAATATTGTACAGTCTGTTTGAGGCACAATATAGCACTTTGCGGCTGCCGTCACCACACAATGATCAAGCCATCGGCGGCTGCCATGTGCTTCACTCACTAATGTATATGAATTAAACGGTAATAGATCTATATCGATGCATGACCAAGATTGTTCTTTACAAAACGTTAATAATTCTTTTGCGAACAGCTCACCAGGATGCTCATTAAAATCACCCAACATAAAAACGGATTCTACGTTATGACTCTCGACTATAGCACACATTTCACTGAGACATTCCGTAAATTCAACTAAGCTTTCACTCAAATCAATAGGCATATAAACAGAGAAGAATAGTAAAGAGCGATCGCAAACTTATATCGCATTACTTTTATAGCGGCTAGTCGCACACTGTTGCATTTTATCACATTCACCGAGTCGGACTCGCGCATGAAGGGTTCCGTACCATCGTGCTCAGCAGAGCGAGACAGTATTTCATACCGGCACATCGCTTGCAACTTTACAAAGCGCAAGTTCGGCCCCACATGGAATACTGTTCTCATCTCTGGGCCGGGGCACCCCAGTGCCAGCTCCTTCCACTTGAACGCATCCAGCGCAGAGCGGTTCGAATCGTCGACGAGTTCTTACTGATCGGCTTGATACACTGGCACTGCGTAGAGATGTTGCATCTCTTTGCGTATTTTATCGCATCTATCACGGGGAGTGCTCTGAGGAATTGTTCGGACTAATTCCAGCCACTCAATTTCACCATCGCACATCGCAACAAAACTCGCGTTACCATCGATATCATCTGGATGATTGGCGGTCCACCACTGTGCGATTTAGAAGAAGTTTTCTCCCTCGCACAACTTCCTTGTGGAATCAATTACCACCAGCGAATTTTCCGGACCGATACGACTTAAGAACCTTCAAGAAAAGAGCTTACACCTTTCTAAAAGGTCGGCAACGCATCTACAATTCCCCTGGTGTTGCGGTTGTTCATGGGCGGCGGTAGTCACTTACCATCAGGTGAGCCGCATGCTCGTTTGCCCCCTATTCTATAAAAAAAAATCGTAATACACGCTTCTAGTAGGGGAACTCCTTTTAATTTTTTATTTATTTTATTTTTTATTTTGTTGTTATAACGGCAACACAAGTACACATTCTGTGAAAATTTCAACTGTCTACCTAATACGGATCATGAGATACAGTCCGCTGACAGACAGACGGATGGACGTACAGACAGCAAAGGCTTAGTAATAAGGTCTTGTTGGTTAAACTTTGGGTCTTTGGGTACGGAACCCTAAAAACGGAAATCTTATAGGATTCACATTGTTGTCCGTTCGTCCATCCATCAGTCCGTCTGTCAAGACTCTTTTTATCTCTGGAGGATCAAGCTGAGATTAACATCAAATACTAAAGTCTACAGCAGCTTGGAGGTGTAAAAATTCAATTCTCTAAGTCAACGCATTGAAAGATACGACAATTTATGTCACATATTTCGACACTCGCAAACTCATCAAAACCTAAGTGGTATTTGCCGTTGACCTAGAATCGTGAATTTTTACACGTGGTAGAGCCTTGCTGCAGCTTTATAATGGTTGTAGCACGAATGGTCGGCTTCATCAGGGAAGGACCATTTTCTATGACAATATCAGCGTGTAATAGCAGCTTCATGCTGTTGTGTGCTTCTTATGGTGAGTGTAAAAATCGGAGACCTTTTAGCTGGAAATAAGGCAATTCCATCTTAGTGCTCAAAGGACGCGTGACAACGCATCTACATTTTGATTCTATAATGAAGATAGATGTAGGTGTCTATGGGTTACAGCATAATTATTACCATCGACTATGTGCTCGTTTGTCACCCTTATAGTATACAAAAAAATAAAAAGGTCATATTAATAAAAAAAGGTAAGAAGCAAGGTCTCACGTAAAAGTAAAGGAGAAAATCATAAAATCATTAATATTTGAATTATATAATATTAAAAAATGTTTTTGTCATTACTAACTAACATTTACAGTTGGAGTACCCATCGCCTAATGTGAGCCGGAGTAGCGCAAGGGCTAAGCGCTCGCTGTAATTTCACAGTTCGTGAGCAACCGGGGCTTATTCCCCGCCGGCTCCAATGAAATTGTTAATTGCAATTTTAAGTGCCGATTTACCCCGTGTTCGGCGGTGAAGAAACCTGCATGTCTGAAATATAAGAACAAATAATATTTCGGAGACATGTGAAGTTCACCAACCGCATTAGGGCAGCGCGACGGACATTTTCTTACCTTAAAATCCTCTCAGAAATGAGAGGACACCTGTGCCTAGAAGTAGGACGTATATAGGCTGTAACTTGAACTTTTAACTTTTATCGACTATTGGATAACATTGTTTTCCACTGCAAAGTTAAGAGTGTTCTCCAACGCAACACAAGCAGCATGCATGTTGTATACGAGCTGTATTGCAGTTTGTTTTTATACTAGATGCTGTATTTTCTGGCTATCTAAAAGCTGTACAAGCGCTTATACAGTTCTCATAAGTAAAAAATTGGGACAAATTATGCAGTTTTATGCGTTAGTAGCGCTGTACAGTAGCTGTACAAGAATAAGAGAGGCTGCTGTATTACAGCTGTCATTTGGTATGCAAGGAAAATAGTATACTACAGACATTGTCTTAAAAGTAACTTTTAAAGACAAACATTCTAAATTGGTTTTTTAACGGAATTACAAATGAATATAAAATAAAAAGAACGTTTATTGAACGATGGCGACATTTAAGGTCTTAACATTATATTTAACATATTACTATTATATTTTTTGGTTATTTTTTTTAAACGTTACCTCCACACTAGGATTTTCTCCTGTATCGTGGGGGCAGTTTAAATACATAAATGTCACAAGGTCAAACGTCCAGACCCGGAACAATTTTTTTTTAGTTTTAGTTGAGTTTTGACGATGATAATTGGTGAACTGAAAGTGCAAAATTAGATTTATGGTAAACTTGTATAAGTTTTCTATCATAAAATTGCCGCGGCAGTAACAAAACAACATAAAAACAAAATACTAAATACCGTAACTAAATATCGGTCGTATAGGTTAAAATAAAATAAAAAATGGATATGAAGGCACATTGAGCCACATAGACTAGAGGATGGTGACAAAAAATATTCTCCCATTTTCTCCTGCATGCCTTTTTAAGAATTGATAACTAACACTAAAATATGAAAGATAGAGGGGTTACGAGCCCTTGCGCGCTTGCACGTCATAAAGAAAACGGCTTCTCTTTGTGTAAAGAATTTTAGTATTTTTCCGTGACATTATATTGCATGCCTTTGTAATATAGCGTAGTTGGAACAAATTTAAGCTATAATAATTGATGCCATGCAATTCACAACGGCCTACGGGGCTCAAAGGGTTAGTAGAAATGAAAAAAAAATAGAACATTTCCGTGTAACAGTGCTCATTAGTCAAACAGAAAGTACCAATGTCTTATATTCCCAAAATAATATTTTAAATTTTGTTTTTTTGTGTCTTAAAATGGCGACAATTTGCTAAAAAGCCTAAACGGTATTTCGTAAATGGTGTTATGAATTATTTTATGCAGCCATTGGTTTTTAATCAGTTCTATAATATGATATTTTTATTATTTACTCTGTACAGCTGTTTTTAACATAACATATAATTTTCTTTAGAGATACCCATAAAAGATGAAAAACCTTGTTTTGGAAATAGTGTTTGATAAATATAATTTGGATTTAACATGATATTTTAACTGCCCCAAATCTTTTTTTTCCACATATTGATTGATAACACTTTAATCTTGTTCACTAGTACAATACGTAGGTCACTGAATAAGTTTTGAGATATACAAAAAGTATTCTAGATACTATTAATATTTATTTTACATCTTTTCAAAACATTCTCCATCATGCTCTATACAAAGTTCCATTCGCCTAAACCAACTCTGAAAACACTTTTGCCAGTCTTGATCTGACAGGTCGGAAATCGCTTCTTCGTAGGCAGCCACGGCTTCTTCGGCACTTTAAAAAAACTTGCCTTTTATTTTTTCTTTGACTCTTGGGAACAAAAAGAAATCACAAGGAGCTAAGTCAGGGCTGTAGGGTAACCTGGGGGGGCCAAACGCCTCCTGCCGCAGGCTCTACGCGGGGATCGTGAGGTCCATGGCCCTTTACGGGGCCCCGGTGTGGGCGCGTGGTTTGGCGCGGCTTGCCGTCCACCACCTAAACGCGCCCCAAAGGGTGGTTGCCGTAAAGATGGTTCGCGGCTACCGCACGATCTCCCGCGAGGCGGCGAGCCTCCTTGCCGGATTGCCGCCATGGGATCTGGAGGCGATAGTCCTCGCGCGCCTGCACGAATGGCGCGCGGAGGCACTATGCCGGGGGGAAACCCCGCTGCCGCGGCAAGTTGTCGCGCAGCGGACAGACTTCCGGCGTGATCTCATGGCGACATGGAGAGAGCGACTGTCGCAACCCCGTGCTGGGCACGCCACTATAGCGGCGATAAGACCCCTCTTTGAGGAGTGGCTTGAGAGACGCCACGGCGTCCTCACCTTCCGCCTGACGCAGGTCCTCACCGGACACGGTGTGTTCGGGAGGTTCCTGCACCGAATCGGGCGGGAGGAAACGCCCGGGTGCTCCCACTGCGAGGATCGACCGGAGGACACGGTGGAGCACACCGTGGAGGTGTGCCCTGCTTGGGCGGAGCACCGCCGTGTCCTCGTAGCGGCGATAGGCGGCGGCGACCTCTCGCGTCCGGCCCTGGTCGAAGCCATGGTCCGGAGCGAGACGGAATGGGATGCCGTCACCACCTTCTGCGAAGCAGTAATGCTAGCGAAGGAGGTGGCGGAGCGGGAGAAGGAAAGAGCAACAGCTTTCCTTCCCGGCCGCCGCGGGAGACGCCCCGGGCGTCGGGGGCTACGTCGTGGCCCCCGGCCACCGTAGGCGCGGGCCTGTGGACGGCGAGCAATGGGTAGCTCGCCGTCCGTCCGTCTAACGACGACAGGCCGTGTCGACGGCGCGTTTTGTTCCACGCGCGCCTCAAAGAGCTGTCAGCAGCGTGAAGGGGCCCGCAAGGGCCGACGCCTGCCGGGGCTGCGGGCTGTTCGAAAGAGATACCGCGGCTCCGGAACGTAAGGGCACTGAAGGAACACGGATGGTTTTTAGTCAGTAAAAGTCTGTCACTCCCTTCCGCTCCACCCAGAGCGAAAGGCGTCATTTGATGATTTTCCATCCTGTGACTTAGAGTTTCAACACCGGATACCTCAATAAATGCTTTTGTTCTAAGGAAGGTTTGTGAAGAGACGTTATCGTGATGCAGCATGATTCTCCGAAGCCCGGTCTTTGGTCTTCTCTCCCGCACAGCTTGAAAGCTTTGGATAATGCAACTGTAGTATACCATTCAAAGTTGACTGACCTACAATTTCCTAGCATTGACGTTGACAAATATCTGCTCCGCGAAAAAATCTAGCCACCATTTTTTGCCGATGTTGCAAGATCTTTGCAGTTTTGTCGGTAACTGTCCTTCTGAGTAGACCCATACCGATGATTGGCTTTTATTTTCCGGATCATATTGATAGATTCATGTCTCGTCATCGGTAACGATTTCTGAAACACGCCTATATGCCCTATTTTTAAAATGTACACGCATTTCATGGCACCAATCCACACGAGTCTGTTTTTCGCTTTCGGAGAACAAACAACAAAACTTCCTCATTCGAAGATGTTGATGTAGGATGGTATAAATGCTCCCCGAACTAATGCCTACAACCTTTTCGATGTCCGTATATGTGATTTATGGGTCTTCTCGCACCAACATTTCAGTAGTTCATACATTTTCTGCCATTACTGCTGTTTGCGGGGCCCCGGTTCTTTGGTCATCTTTAAGATTAATTTTACCCCTTTTGAATTCAGCAAACCACCTAAAAATTGTTGCGCGTGATGGAGCTGAGTTCCCTAATGCTGATAGTAACCGGTGTAAACTTAATTGTTTGGTTAAACCAAATTTAAAATCATAATATATCATAGCGCGCAAATGTTCACGGTTAAGATCCATCGTTTTAAATGAAAAGCGCGGGAAGCGTTGCAGGAAAATTATTAGAACTTTGTTTTTCTTTTTAATATTGAGCAATTGGCTTATGGAGTTCTATTTTTAAATAAATTTGCTTTTTAGAAACATCTAACACAGGTGCGTTCAATTTTTTAATTTAGAGCATTTTAAAACTTATTGAGTGAGCTATGTATAAAGACGCAGACCATGTAAAACGGCTGTCACTTATACAGATATAAGTTGTACTATTGCTGTTACTTTTTTTAGTTTTATATTAATCTCATAGATAGAAGTCATAATACTACTGTATTTACAAAAGTGTACAATGACATCATACGAATAAGTTTTAGGAGAGAGTTTGCATACACCATTGTTCAGAAATAATATTTTTGTCTACTATAATATCTATAATAGCTGTATGAGTAATGGACAGCACGTAAAAAAAAAACAGCGTCTATACAACTTTAATGATAAAATGAGATTGAAGTACAAAATACTTAAAGTTTTCATATTCTGATTAAGAACTATAAGCTTACTTAGATCCCAAAAAACAGTCTTTATACAGCTTGAGCAGTATAATAAATCATAACCCACTCTTATAAAGATACAACCTCTTTTCTACACTTATACGCTTTTAAAAGGACTTTAAGTTCTATGTTGCTAGTATATTGATGTTCATAACGCTTGTGTGCTGCTTGGAAACTTACCTTTTCATTAGAACAATGTTAGACGTTTATCATACCCATAATTCCCGGAATATATAAACTTAACATAGGTACACAATTATTATGCTCATATGGAACCCTCAAGGCACGAGTCCTACGCGGAAGTATCTGGTTTGCTTTAAGAAATATAGCACTTATAATGCATAAAATGAAAAAAATTACTAATAATTATTTATACCGCCATGTTTTGTCGCGTATTGCCTGGCGAAGAAAAAGGTGAAATATCGTTGATATTGCTCTGTATTCTTGATTGCTGTAGAATATTTTGTAACTTATAGCCCTTCGCTAGTTCCTCTAATGTTTTCCCTAAAATTTTAAGTAAAAATTATACGATCTAATGCCATAAAATAGTAAATGTAATTATATATTTATATTATAAGTATGACCCTGACCAGTTAATGACGTTGGAATGTGTGTATTGCATCGTCCTGTTTCCATAATCTTTTTAAGTGCTGCTATATTGTAAAATATGATTGCTACAGCAGCACCGTCTGCTAACTGAGATGAATCGCAGCTCGATAAAAGGAAATCCCACTTATTCGAATTCCAAAAAGAGCCTGAATATACCGCTAATTGTAGAGTAGATGCACCTAAAATATATTTGGTTTTGTTACGATAGATTTATAACCTAATCGTAGTAATTATTTAACTAGAAACTAATCAGGAAATACAAAGAAACTCACCAGCTTCACTTATAAGATGCGGATTAGCTCCATATTGGATTAGCAATTTGACAATGGAATATAATCCATGCCGAGCTGCTAGTCTTATTGGCCATCCACCTTCAAGGTTTGGGTTAAATCCACGGTTTAATAAGTCTACTAAATCTGTTTCGTTTTTTTCTAATATACATGTTTTGATTCTGTAATGGTTACAGTCCATTTTGATTGTTTCGATTAGATGACACATTGAACAATATTAAGTGTCATTAATTGTTGATAATTTAGAAATACCTTCATTCTAACGTGATTTTTTCGGCTTTTTTCCATTTTCACCTTTGGAACTTTGTAAGAAGCTGCCATTATAAAAATAAAAGTCATCACATTAAAAAAAAAACATTATTATGAAAATGATTCTATTCTTGAAATCTATGGTGGACTAGGAGTCCACCTTTGGACTTTGAAGTGGAGTTAAGTATGTGAATGGATTTTAGAATTTGACTTTGTGTATGTATTAACTTGATTATGAAAATATTTACGAAACTTTAATGCATGTTTTCCATTTAGCTGGCTGAGAGGATAAGCGATGGCTATTATATCGAAATAACTGCCTTGTGTTAAGCTCGAGGGGTTATCTGGATAATATAAGACATGAATAACCATTTTTAAAAATTTTGATTGTGATGAAACTTCACGAACAGATAAAGATAATCTCTGGAGTGATCCTAAAAATATGTAAGGTTTTTTGTTCTGGGAAAGCGATTAAGTAAAAAATTCCAAACATTACTTTTTTGGTACACATAAAAAAATATTCAGATCACACGTGCTTTCTACCACCGTGTAAAACCTTCAAAAAACTAAACTTCGAGAGAATGCGACGCATGCGGAGTATCAGGAGTAGGATAATTGTAGGGTTTATTTGTTATAATATTTTTACCAAGTTTAAAAATGTTTTATATTTTAATCTACACTAGTTGCTCCCCGCGACTTCGCCCGCGTGTTATTTAGGGTTTTAATTTTTTTGCGCGGAACCCTAATTGTTTTTCGAAAATGAAAGTAGCCTAAGTTACTGCTTGTGACATCAGTTAACTGCCAGTAAAAATCCTGTCAAAATCGGTCCACCCGTTTCGGAGATTAGCCGCAACAAACAGATAGACAGACGAACAGACAGACCAAAACTTTAAAAATTGTGTTTTTGTTATTATTACCGTACATACTCTCTTAAGCATTTAGTATTTTCGTAGAGGGAGTATGTACAACTATAGTTCGGCCGTTCAGAGAATGCGTTCCTGACACCTATCAGTTAGTCACGATTAGTCACATTTTAGTAATTTAAGTGGAAACCAAAAAAAGGTAATATTAATATAATAAAATTGTTTTATTTATTCTTTGTTACAAAGTTACAATCTGTATTTCTATGCAATAAAGTACATTGAATTGAATGTGCGTACAGAATATTAATCAGACTCCGATTCGCTTGAGGAGGTGGTTTCTTCATCATCATCTTCGCCTACATGTATAATTATATTATTATCAATAACAGGAGCAATCCTGATATCTCGGTCAAAATGTTCCACAATCAAGTTTTTAGTCTTCTCAACAACCTTCGCCCAGTCATCTCATGTGACTTCCCCGCAGGCTTCTTTTAATAGGGTCATCATCTTTTTCGTGCTGAATGGCGGGGAAGTATTGTGGCGGGCGGCGTAACCTTTTATTTGAGCCCAGATTAGCTCAATCGCGTTATATTGGCAATGATACGGTGGAATTCTTAAAACGCGATGACCGTACTCCAGAGCCAGTTCATCGATTTCGTATCGCACATTTGCCGCTTTATTTTCTTTAACTAATTTAATTAGCTCTGGTTTTAGCATCTGCATATTTGCGTCAATGCCTTTTGCTTGTAACCAAGCCACCATTTCTTCTTTTTTATTAGCTTGGGTAGGTGGTTTCTGTATTTGAACCGAGTGATAGGAGGCATTATCCATGAATATTACAGAAGGCTCTGGTAGGCTGGGCAAAAGCACGTTCTGGAACCACTCTTTAAATGTAGTGGCATTCATTTCCTCGTGGTAGTCATTTGTGGTTTTTGATTGAAATGCCAGTAACGCATTCTCCACAAAGCCGTATTTTGCAGAACCTGCGTGGCATATTATCAGATATGGGTAAGGGGGCCCTTACCTATTGGTACTTTCGACGTCGACGCTTGTGTATCATCCGTCCAAGAACGGGAAACCGTGTGATTGGCGTTTAGCCATGTCTCGTCAATGAACACGACATTATCCCAGTTATCAATATTTTTTACTTCTCTCAAAAAACTTATCCGTTTTAAAATTATGTCGTATCGTTCTAATAATTTTTTTTTTTTTAGAAAGGTGTAGGCTCATTTCTTCTTAAATATTAGTGGAAACAGTGAAACAAATGGTCTGATGGTGATGTGATTCTCAAAAGAAAGTGTCTATCTGCTAAGGCGCCTTGACATACCATCGCCAACTGTCAGCCGTCAAAATCTACCAAGGGCTGCACAATGTGCTGCATCAACGTAATGCGACGCAGTGTTCTATGAAGCAGTGGCGTAGCTATGTACCAAGGGCCCCGGCAAAAATGAAATTGGGGCCCTATTTAAACTAAACTAGA
This sequence comes from Parnassius glacialis, assembly GCA_033319125.1. Lineage (NCBI taxonomy): Eukaryota > Metazoa > Arthropoda > Insecta > Lepidoptera > Papilionidae > Parnassius > Parnassius glacialis. The sequence continues at coordinate 34,738,156 of JAVANC010000017.1, forward strand.
TTACATTAAAGGTGCAAAACGACTTCATTATCAGCTCCTTGTCGCTCACTGCAGGGCATAATAAAGCAAAGCTACATATACTAAGTATTATGTGTAACTCATAAACAATGACGAAGTAAATTCCAGTTAATAATATAGGCAGACAACATAACAGTGGAAGAACCACACGGCAGAATTTGCTGTCGCACGGGTGAGCCAGACTAGATGCAGTGATGATCTAGTAAGATATGAAATGAAGAGCAGTAATGAATGAATGTACTGAATGGGTGGACCGGCTCGAACTGAGGAGACCCACGACCTTACAGATAACCAGCGTGAAGTAGAAGTTTACTTGGCCTGTTAAGTGCTGGTCGGAAGCCTAACTCTTCTTGCCCTTAACTTAGTATAATTAAATAAGAAACCATGCTAGGTGGGTACCAGCACCCCTGGTATTGGAAAATCCCTGGCTGAGCATCCACGCCCAAGCTACCCTACTCTTACTTAGCGCAGGTGCTCAGATTCTGCTCAAGACTAATACTGCTCGTGGCTAGTAAGCACATAGCAATTAGTACAAGTAGCAATAAGACAAAGGTGACCCCTACCACGCTATCCGTAAATTTCTGCAACATCAGGGGATTTCATCCGAACGTTAATGCAGTCCACTAGGTACCATCTGAAGACGGCAAAGCCGAGCTTGCTCTTTCTAACCGAGACGCAGGTGTCCTCTCCGGTCGATACTTCTCTCCTATCTGGGGTACAAATTATAACACCTTTGTACCTCGGGCTGGAGTTTGCGTATATGTCATAGAGGACATCTGTTCTCAATGCCTATTCTCGACGCCTCGGTAGTCTTAAAAGTCAGCGACGATCATCATCGTTTCTACAGGTGCTTCTATAGGTAATGCCGACACAGACCAACTCATCGACCACTTCCAAATCGCTGCAGACTCCGTGCTACAACAGATTCCATCTGCAGAGATCGTGACCCTTGGTGATTTTAACGGCCACTATGCTGAATGGCTTGGTTCTCGTTTAACCGATCATGCGGGATCTGTTTATGACTTTGCCTTTGCATATGGTCCGAAACAAAAGGTTACTTCACGTACGTGAATTCTAGATGTGGAGGATCGTGCACCTTCCCTGTAGAACCTTCTCAGGACTCTCACCCGGACGGATATCAGGTCTCCGTCAACGCCCCTCTTGGCTTATTGGACATCTCTTGGCCCATCGCGGTAGCGTTCTGCAGATTGCCGTGTTTGGCCCTATAGTTCGGCTGATTGAGACAGGGTGCAGTCGTTATTGCATCCTTCCCTTGAGGACAGGGGAGGGTATGCTTCTTGCCGGATGATCCCAACGTGATTCTGTCGCTGATGTGGTACTTCAAGGAATGAAACTTTTTATTCTGTCATCTGTGGTACCTGGTTTAGTCACTCCTGTAAAACTGCATCACGCTATAATAGGAGTGCTTCACCAGCGCTGTTAAAAAGAAGTATAATTTCGCCTTCAGGTCGCTACGATACGGTTTACACAGCGCTCAGTGCGCATAGCACTACTCTCCCTAGACGTCAAGTTGAGGGGACCTGATGGAGTTCCTCCTGTGGCCGTAGGAAGGAAATGGGGAGATCTCCCGCCGGGCAAGGTGTTCTGCCCGGGGAGCGGCCAACGCTCCGAGTGGTAGCTCGAAGCTATTCTATATATATATATACTGCTTTAACTTCGAAACTTTGATAGCGCGATTTAGGCTTCGATTTTCGATTTTCGCTTGTGGCGCGAGGACAGCGCCGCAATATTCCCATTGTGCTGAAAACATGTGCTCCCTAGTTGGCACCGGTCGTAACGTGTTTTTTTAAAACTCTTTCTCCCTAGATGTAGTCCCCAACTCAAAGAAGACAGCTTTAGTGCACCAGATCCTTAAAAAATAACCGAAAATCGACCGCTCAGACCTATCCAACTTGTTCTCCAAAATAATGAAAACCATTGTGAACTGCCAGCTCATGAGGTTGAGGATCACCAACTGAAAAGTGACTGCCAGTACGATTTCCGTCGGGGTTGCTCAGCTGGAGATCTTATGGGTTACCTGACTTATAAATCGGCGGAGGCAGAGAGGGAGACCATGGCCGTTAGTTAGAATATAGCGAAGGCCTTCTATCGGGTCTGGCACAAAGCGCTTCTTTCGAAGCTCCCTTCTTATGGATTTCCCAAGAATTTGTGCAACTGGATCAGCAGTTTTCTTGCAGATTGGAGCAAAAAAGTCGTAGTAGAAGGTGCATGCTCCATTTACAGGCCTATTAACGTTGGTGTTCACAAGGCTACGCTGTTTCTTCTGCTTATTAATAATATGTTGCAAATAATAAAATAAATAAAAGTAATGTGCATTGGTGAACCTTTGAAAGTGAACACTGGCTGTGCCTATATTCTCGTCGCCGAGTACCGGAACAAACTTGTCTGAAGTCGAGTTTTTGCCAGATAAGGTCTCGGAATAGGGCAACTAAATCTAAGTAAATTCAATGCCCAGAAGACACAATATTATGCGTTTACCACAAAAAAGAACCCCTTTGTCGTAACTCCTCAATTTCAGGGCACTCCCCTTTTTACCTCCGCCAGTATCGGAATCTTCGGCGTTGACATATCGAATAACGTGCAGTTTCGTGGTCACTTGCTCAGCAGAGCGGAACAGTATTTTATGCCGCCACACCGGTTGCAAATTTACAAGGTGCAGGTTCGGCCCCACATGGAATACTGTTGCATACCCATCCCTAGGCAGGGTCTTCCCAGTGCCAGCTCTTTCCACTTGAACGCATCTAGCGCAGAGTGGTTCGAATCGGTGACGACCGACGAAGACGAAAGACGAGACGGAGATATGTTGCATCCCTTTGCATTTTTTATCGCATTTACCACGGGGAGTGTTCAGAGGACTTGTTCAGAATAATTCCAACCACAAAATTTCATCAACGCATTTCACAAATCTACATCATCGGGATGTTTGGCGGCCCACTACTGTTGGACTGATTCAGAATGATACGGGAGCTTCAAGAAACAAGCTACTCCTTTTTATAAAGCCGGCAACGCGCCTGCAATTTCCCTGGTATTGTATTTGTTAATAGGCGGTGGTCAACACTTGCCATCAGGTGAGCTGCATGCTCATTTGGTCCACTCTTCTATATAAAGAAGACAATAAAACGAAGTAGGCAATTATCTTTAACAATGTTTTATTTATTTTCTGGAAGTGGGAGTGATTTTTGTGATTTCAGTTCGAGCCTTTCCCGGTCATGGGCCAAAAAGATAAAACTCTAAAATTCTTTTATAACTAGGATCGTACATAATTTTTTGAACGTCGTTATTGGAGGCTGAGGGGACCCTTTAGCTTGGGGGCCTCGGGGCACTGCCCCGCCTAGCCTCTGGGTAGCTACGCAACTGCTATGAAGGATACTTATACATTGTAACTTCATGCTCAGAAGGGCTAGAACCCAGCCGTAAAGCCAATTATAAAAAAATAATGTTAAGCTGTGAGTTAGGGATGATCTATGCTGTAGAAACATCCATGGTGACATCGATAGCTTAACATCGATGTTCGATGTTTATCCTACTCAAAACATCGATGTTAGCCAATATCGATGTTTTTTGGACATGTATTTAATAGGTTAGAATTAGGTGAATAAAAATTGTCATGTTGTTTATGGTTTATAATTAATGAAATAAAAGAAATTAATAAACAATGTAGTGTAAAACAGTAATTGAAAAAAAAATTGGAAGAAGTTCACAAATATCTACTTAATTTGTTATATAGTCCATATTTTTGTCGATTGATTGAAGAAATAGTAATTTTGACTTTCAATCTGTTTCTCTGTTGATAAATAGTTGAGCCAATTATTGAAAATAATTTAAAAATAAAAAGTTTGTATAACTGACTTCAATATAAATTATTAAGGATAACACAAAAACTATTGATCAGAATATATGGGTCAAATTTATATGGGACCACATGACGAAGCACCAGCTTTCAAATAAAAAAAATAATCATCGAGATCGGTTCACCCAGAAAAAAGTAATGAGGTAACACACATTAAAAAAAGAACACAGTTTTCTTGACTTTTGACAACACAATTGCAGGCTCAATGCCTCTTTCTACGTTCCCTTATAAAATATTATTAAAACATATCTCTGTTATATAAAAATAAATACACAAAGTATAACAAAGTGGTTTTTATTATAATACATTATTTTGCAACAAGAAATATTCAACATTGTAGTGGTCTTTTTTCAAGTCGGTAGAAAACTGCTTAAATGGCATTGATGTAGCGATCGTGGTCAAATATGGTTAGAAAGGTAGAACCAATAACATTGTTCTAAATGTGCATTGTATCGTGTTTAAAATCAACCATTGGATTTCTTCTTAAAACCAACCGACACAGAAACAGACAACCAACAATGTCGCAAATAACAAAACGAAAGCAGTGACAACTAAGACACTATAGTTGACACTAAACAGTTAAATTTGATACACCATAATGATATATTTTTAGGTTATCGATGCGTTCAAGCATTCTGAATTATTCAACATTTTGAATTTTTTAGAGGAGATGCAAGATTTACTTGATATTGATTTCGCAGGTTCACAGTGTTTGCAAGTACCCAAAAATCGATTATAGGTTTATTGACATTGATATTTTCATTTTTGACATCGATGATCATCGCACATCGACGATCATCGAGCATCCCTACTGTGAGATGTGAGTGTCAAATCTGACATTCCCAAATGCCAATCAAATTGAAAACAAAACATTGTTTCTATTATAAATACATTAATTTTACTGGAACACCACAAACTGTAAAATATTCTATTTTCCCTTGTTATTACCTTACTACCGTTCTAATGATAGTATAGTCCTTGTCGTAGTATCTTCTTTCACTGCCTCGAGTAATGGGCTATAAGAAGGAATAATTTTTTTCAGTACACCAATAAGTGTCGTTTGTCGTTATTACTTAAATATGGGAAGGAAAGCATAATTTACTTTAACATAGTTTTGCTATAGTTATAACAATTAATATTGACTGACATATTTTATCGCTTACACAGGCATAATGAATGGCGGAAGATTGCAAAAAGGGAACGAAGGAAAAGAATACGAAAAGAACTCGCAAAAAAACTGGGTAATGAGGATTTTTCGTAGATTTTGTTACAAACTATACATTTATCACGTGGGCCATAACTAATATCCAACCTCAAGTGGCGGAATGGCTGTGGTGTGCAGTGCAGTTATAGCTGTAGCGACTAAACCTTGTTTATGTTTTTTTATTAAAATATCAAAATATTTTTAATACTATCAGTTTCGTGCCAATACATATACCTGTAAAAAAGGATATATGACAATGCATTACTCTTAAGCCAATATTACATGGCATATTATACTCTTACTGTTTCTTTTATATAACATAAAGGTGTTGTAAGAGGCTACAGAGAGTAACTGAAACAGGAGAAGCATCTTCCTATTAATAACTCAAAAAAAATAGTTATAGCTAACCTGCCCACCATATGGTAACTATGGCAATATTTCCCCCATAAGGCCTAGGTTCAACAGCAAATTCTTGAAAGGGTGTAATGAATATATGTGTGAATGTATCAAAAATAATAATGGCTTAACAAAAATGTGAAACATCTTAAAAGTAAATACAATTTCACAACTCTCCCACACACTTCTTCAGGATCATAGTATTAAGCCCCCTTTTCACTACGGGATATAATATAATATATATTACATCTCGAGATATAAATTAATACCGCTCACCATACATTTCATATGGAACCGTTTACACTTAGCTATAATATATATTACATCTCTAGCTATAAATATTTTTTCGATCGACCGAGCGATATATTTTAGAGCAACATATTATATTTTGCCCCCTGTACCCCACACACCGTTCCGCGTCCCCGCAGAACGGTGTACGGGGTAAAGGGGGGTAATCCAATGACCAATGACGAACGCACACTGGTTAAAAGATATATCTCACAGTGTGAACGCCAATTGCTGGTTATAATTTATATTTTGGGATATAATATATATTATATCCCATAGTGAAAAGCCAGCCTTAGACCATGTAACTTTGATGCAGGTCTAAGTATTATGGTTTACGTTACATATAAGAGTTATACTACCATCTATCAGAAGTCACAAGATTATCCAAGCACCTTAGTTAACTCTTTAGATATCAATAACTTGAGTTTGTTTAAATATATATTCTAAAGCAATAATTATAAAGGAATAAATTTCAGACCCTATTACCTACTTAACACCTGAAGAACATGAGTTCTGGATTAAAGAACAAGAATCAATACAGTTGCTTGAACTAGAAAAGATTGCAATTTTAAATAAAGAGGAGAATGACAAATGGCAAAAAGCTGAGAAAGTAACAATGGAAAAATGGCAGAAACTTCAAGAAAAGATTGAGCATTTGCGTCAAATGCAACTGCAAGAAGAGGCCAAACTAGAGTTGGTATGTATTTATAATGTACACTTTTTCAATTTTATTTATAAAGATAGGAAGTTATTACTTCAGTATAGCATCTCCTATTGTAGCAAGGATTTTCATAATTGCCCTGCTTAACCAAGCAGCTTAGCAATCACAGTACCATATATCTTATTACACGTGGTAGAGCCATGCTGCAGCTATATTAGTAGTATAGTTGTAGTACGAATGGATCACCTCTACCGGGGAAGGACCACTATCTCATAGAATACCAGCGTAAAATAGCAGCTTAACACTGCTGTGTTTCGTGTGGTGAGTGTGGAGAACCGGAGACCCTTTTTATTGGAAAAGAGGCATTCCATCTTAGTCCTCACTTGTGACAATGCATCTCCATTTTGATTTGCAAACGAGGATAGATGTAGATGTCTATGGGCCACAGCAACCACTTACCATCAGATGAACTGTGTGCACGTTTGTCACCCATACAATATCAAATATATTGTGTAGGTATAATATATAAAGGACATTGCTCTGCACCCATACATTGTTCGCCCTGGAGCCAAGAGCATCGGAAAATATTGGAAAATTATGTATTTTATTGTTGATCATTAGTAAATTCCTATTTGATCTTATTTTTATAGCGAACTAGCTGCATAATAGATATATTTCAAAACAGTATCAGATTTTGAGGTATAATCGAAACACAAATATTACGGTTTTTCATAGATCTGAGTGATTTTTAACAAACTGAAAAACGATGTCCTAAAATATTTAGCTATTTTTAGTATCTATCTACACAATTAAGTATGCAGTTTTTGTTCTAAAGCCTAAGTGTATGTAAGTGTAACGTATACATTCATAGAATCTAGTAAACAAACCTGCTTTCTGAGCATTGGTTTTGAAATGAGAGATAATATTTATGTGTATTAATGTAAAAATAAAAATGTATGTATAAAAATGGCTGTTAGCATTTAGATATTGTCATTAGCATATACGGAATGGTAAGATACCTAGTACCTAAATATATGAGGATTTAGGCTGTCAGTCACGCCGCTAGACATGCCGTCGAACAGCGAGCGTTTCAAAAACAACGCGCGCGTGAACAGCGTGAATATTATCGACTACTATCTAGTGCATTTGCAAGCGTGTGCGTCTGTCTATGAAACCAGCCTTACCGACTTAGTATCTAATTAGTATTATAAGTTGTTTTTACACCTACATTAACTTATTATGTTTGAATTAGAAATAAAACACGGAAAAAAGAAATAAATTAATTTCATGTTTATTGTTCATCTTCTAAATTGGAAATTAGAATATTGTCTAAAAACTGTGCATGGGTGTAGATATATAATGGTCATAACATGGGCGCAGCAACCGATGGTTCTGCATACATCGATGCAATTACAGCAATATTGCACGATTGCTTCTCTGTTCATCTTTCAACAATATTGTAGCACCAGCAGAGCCGCAATTTGCACAAAATACACTTTCCATTGCGTATGCTCAAGTCCGTTTATGAATGCTAGGTTATCGTTTGAGCGATACACAATTCCAAAAATCACAGCAAGGTAAGTAGTTCTTGAAAGCAATCAGAGTCCGTTAAAATAGCCAAGTTGTAATGTTCAATATATAGTTCCGAAAGTCACCACAACACCGATACAATTACAAAGACAATTACAATTGCAAACGACGCCAACCAATGTAATTTAGACAGAATGAGAGATGACAGTACAAAATAGGTATGTCAATTTGAAATTGTTTAATCAATTGTTTATAGTAAAATAATCGATTTTCCAGATCGATATAGATCTGAAGAATCCTTGTCCGGTGTCGATACAAAAACCTCTCGAATCGGACTTATTCAAGAACTAGCTGTTTCAAACGATTCAAGAAATACTTTTGCATAGTTGGAACATCTGCTCCTTGTGACAGACAGAAAAACTGTTCTGTTCTGGGTTCGATCCCAGGGTCGGGCAAATTATTATTGGGTTTTAATAACTTGAAGTGTCCGGTGTTTGGCAATACGCGCAGCCCTTATTACATGGGACGTATAACATAACAGTACTACACACCTCTACCTACTCCTTCTGGGAAATACAGGGGTGATGTTATGTTTATTAATTAAATGATGTTTCTATACAGTTACTTGTATTTACGGTAAATTATCGTCAATAATGTGTGTTTCTATATTGGGCATGTTTGAAAATGTCGCGATTGATCGAAAATAGATCTGTTAAAGCATGATTTAATCGAGAATCGATTCTAGTATGCTCGATTTTAATCGATTTGGAGATCGTATTTTTTTCGTGACAGACTGACAAATACGATACGATTTATGAATATTTCCTAAGATTTATTATAGCCAAACGTTACAAACTCAAAAATCTTTTGTCATACGATAATATTAATACCATAACAAGTGTGACAATATCCTACTTTACTTATAATAACACGTACGTCTCTACTTCTTCCATACTTATAACAATATTAATAATAACATCTGTATCTAGTCTGCAATATTTCTCTTTTTAAAGAACACATTTAGAAGTAATGCAGTAACGATAAGTGTTTTTTTTATATTATTTGTCGTAAACTCGTAAGTTCTCGTTTAGTAAGACGTAAAATACACTCCTTTCTAAACGATCATTAGAAAATCCTGAATAATTATCTTTACGAATATTTTTCTTCAGCATTATTCTAACTACCTATTCAAAATCGAGTATGACCTCATTCAATAGGTATAGTAGGTGTTTTAAATTATACGTTTAGGGAATAATGTAAAAGAATATAAAGAAATGGTAATTTAATATTTTTATTGTAGCTTCTTTTTGCAACTTTATTCGAAATAAATTCAAAATGTAATTCAGATTAAAAAAAATATACAATACTTCATTAACAATTCAAAAATCGATTACAATCGATTGGACATCCCTAATCATTTTTCGACACTACATGATTTTTAGCGAAGATGGCGTTGATTAATGTTATTAGTCGAGTATAATACTTTTTAATGTTCATTTTTGCATGCAGCTAGTCCGTGTTATAAAAGTATTTGCAAGTTATTTATATTTATAAGTTATATTTAATAAAATAGAAAATTAATTATCGTGTATGTCCGATGCTTTTATTACACAGGGCGATTCTGGACATTGTCCTTTATTTATTTGTGTATATTGATGTATGTATGTGTATGTATATTTCTTTGTAACCGCTTTCGTACTTCTATCACTACCCTAAGGTTTACTGGCAGAGAATGCTTTTAGTATTAAGTCCGCCTTTTGTTCCTGTACTTAATATGTAAGGTTCAATAAAGTTTAAATAAATAAAAGTTTTATTGTTTCGTTCTATAAATAAGTTTGTGTGTAATATGAATAATTAACTACAGACTAGTGACTGCATAAATTGGTGTGTGCCAAAGTTTATAGTATTGCGAAGCACTCGAGTTTAATTAAATTTCGTAAACAGTGCATGAGTACTTATTAAACGGTATTCAAATAAAGGAACAAATTTGTCAAACAAAATTACTCTGAAGTGTCGCTCTAATCGCAATTAAGTTCATCGTCATCGTCACCTGTCAGTCTTTTTAACTATGCAGTTAGACATATGTTAAACTTTTTCAGCCCATTCGTGGGATTTTCAAAAATATGCCATTTTTGAATTTATATTTAGATGGATAAAAAATAGTGTAAAGAACTATAATCTGAAAATTATACACACATTAATAACACAAAAAAAAAATATCTCCCACTTTGCACCATCTTCACACAGCAAGTTGCTTATTATGCTAAAATTTTAATGCTTAGTCATATACTATAGTACAAAAAGCTGGGTGTTTTTCCTTACATTTAGGGAGCATCACAGTATAAGAAAAATGTTTTTAATCAAAATTACACTTGTCTTTTAAAGGAACGGGAAATGGAACAAAAACAAAGAGAGGAAGAAGTACAAAGGTTAAAAGAAATTGAGGAAGAAAATAAAAGAAAACAGAAAGTATTTCAGGAGAACTTAGAACAGTTTTTAAAAGGCGATTCAATGGATCCACCTGAAGAATTATTAATTTCCCGAGAAACAAGACCAAATGCAGACATATGTCCCTTTTTTACCAAAACTGCATGTTGTCGTTTTGGGGATCAATGTTCAAGAAACCATCAATATCCTGGTATAAGTAAAGTAAGCTTCACCTTTACAAAACTATGTATACAAAAAAATTACCTTGCTTTATTTTGTATATTCCTAACAAAATCTTTATTTTTTATCCAGATACTGTTGGCTACAAATTTTTATATACATTTTGGATTAGAAAACTCCAATTTCAGTGAATATGATACTGACGTAATGTTAGAGTATGAAGATAGTGATACATACAAAGATTTCAAAGATTTTTTTTTCGACGTACTACCCGAGTTCGAAAAATTTGGTAAAGTGGTACAATTTAAGGTAAGTACACTGTAAAAAAAAAAGATAAGGAAAAGTTAAATAATTTTACAAAAGTATCCTTTTATCTAAATTAAGGTTATGCTTATTTCATCTAAGTACGTATTTTGCATATTTATTTTATTTAAACCTTATCAATCAATTATTTAAACCTTATAAACTTTCATCTGTCTTAGTCCTCAGGGACAATGCATCTACATTTAATTGAGGATAGATCTATGGTATCCCTTACCCATCAGGTGGATTGTGTGCTTATTTGTCAATAAAAAATCCAAAAAAGGAATACAATGTTCACTATATTATAATATCCTAATTCGATAGTAATGGTACGAGAGGTGTACACACGGGGAATGATTGGCGTAAGCTACCAAGCACGTCTCTCAAGAAATCGTTATGATGCATACTCATCAGAAAAATAACATACAATGTCTCCCTACCATGAAGCAAATACTAAGAGGAGACATTCTAATTAAATTTCACTATGTAACAACGCGTGACAATTTGCGGGGTGAGGGTACGCAAAGCCCCGCCCACTTTACACTATCTACATCTACTGATAAATAGTAAAACTATTCGAATCGTTAAATATCGATGTTGCAATGTAGTTTAGCTACCTTGACGGTAGATGGCGGCCTGTTCACAAAATGATTATAATCTATAAAAATAATATTTTGCGATTAAAATTTCTGTATGTCTGAATGCTAAACAAATTTCAGCACCTTCATATGATTATTTTACCAATACTGAGCTCTACGTACCTTTATATTTTTAGTTCACATGACAAAGTGTCGCCATCTAGTGTTGAATATATTTAATTATATTTGAAAGCCGACGCAAAGAGATTTTGCTAGAACTATTTTAATAAATTAGGTGTAAAATTACTTACAAACTTTGAGCATAGAAAATAGAGGAGATGGCAAGCCTACAAAAAAATCGTGTCAAATTGAAACAATAAATGGTGGACGCTGTAAGCTCATTTTTTAGTGATGTGAAGTCAATCAACTTTTAAAATTTAGTACCACCTATATGTATTTTTATTTATTTTTAAATATGCAATATTATATTTTCTCTATTGATTAGGGAGGCTAGGGGAATTTCGCCTGAATTTAACCGCCAGATGATTGCTGCTCCAGTTTTATCGTTTAAATAATAGTTTGAAAACGATTTTGACACTTAATGCACGGATAGCAACTCGTACTTGTAAGTTGCAAGTTAGCAAGCTAGTTGCTCTCACTTCATATTATACAGAATAAGCTTTACTTCTGGGCTAATAAGTTACTATCTAAAGCCAGGATGGTTAAACAGAATGGAGTTCTCTTTTTGAGCTAGTAGCTCCCCCCACTATTTTTTTTCTACTATTCTGGCTTGTCCACCAGTTTCGTGTGGGTGGTTAAGCTAATATCTTTTGAAGTAAAAACTACTTTAGAATCGCTGTGATTTGAATATTATTATACTTTACGATGCACTTGTGGTTACAAATTATCATATCAAATAAATTATTTGCCGTGAAATATTTTTTATTTTATATCCACCCTGGCTTAGCATAGGTGATTTCTGCATTTTGGCAACAAAATCAAGAAAGAACAAGTGAAGTAGACACAAAATAATAAAAATCTGCGGATGCTAAACCGCCTGCCAAGCGTGGTAGCTGTGGCAAAATGCCCTATGAGACAATCTACAGTAGAAACAGGTACAGAAATGAACTTGGATGGATGGAGTAGGAAAATAAATAAATTTAAATTTTTGTTAGCAATAGAAAGCAGTTTAATAACGTAATACTTTTATAAAATACTGCTAACTACTTTCTTCTTTGGCAACCTAAAAATGATAGAACAGAAAATAATGATTTAGATCTATGAAGCTGCAAATAATATTACAAATTAAACAACACTATGGTTGTGATAAAAGGTGACTTAAGGTAAATTATAGATATAAATATGCTAACATTTATGTATATTGCATTATTAGAATGCACGGATGGACTAATATATACAATATATAACTAAACAATATATAATAAAGTCACGTAATAATGTCCATAGTCTCTGAGGTATTTGCATGTTTGCGTACAGAGAGAGATTACTTACAGGCGCTAGATTGTACTTTATGTAATCTCCGTTGCTTTGCTTCACATTTATTATGTAGGTACCGTAGGTCCTACCTAACATGAATGTAACTCCGTTTCCGTATAATTTAGTAAATCATTTATGCTCACTGCTCAGACCCATGACACCGAAATAATGCAATGCATAACGCAAACTTTTTCACATAATACGACAGACTAAATTAAGAAAAACCTTAATAAAGTATGTCCTTGAAAGAATTTATTGTTAGCAATGTAACATCACTATTTTCCAACAACAAAATTTTACAGATACGCAAAAAATGATAAGAAGCAATTAAATAATATGAATTTAAGGTTTAGGGCAAATAATTACATCCATCTACTTACTGTCGCAAAAGATATAAAAGTTTTTACATTATATTTACAGCAAAAACTAAATCACTCACATATGAAATGATAGTCCGCGTGATTTTTGACTATATTTTGAGGCACAGCGTCTTACACAACACTTAGTCTCTTCGTACTTTATAATGAATTGGAAAATTCACTATAAACTTTAAAAATTCGCAATATTTTCAAATTAAGAAATATCAAACGACTTTTTATAACAGCAAATCTGTAACAATAAATGGCGGAATCGTCCGCAAGGCGGGGTTAAATGACGTCATCTTAAAAATGTTTACCAGAATACGACAAAATTTCTATTATCTGTTTCATTTATGAATGATACTTAAACATACACTTCGCTGAGTGAAAAAGAGATAGGCAGCATATTGACAGTTCAATGTCGAATATAACCATATTTGTATAACCAATAAACCTAGCAAGCTAACAGCATAGCAAAGTGGCGAAGCAATCAGCTTTGTAGCGGTTTGTAACGGAAAAAAAATATTTCAAAATAGAAGGTTCAGATGCCTGGCTGATCAGTAATCGATTGCTGAAAACAAAATTTGAAAATTCGAAACCGTTCTCGAGATAATCGTGGGACAGATGGACAGACGGACAGACATCGTGAAATCAATAAACCTAGCAAGCTAACAGCATAGCAAAGTGGCGAAGCAATCAGCTTTGTAGCGGTTTCTAACGGAAAAAAAATTCAAAATAGGAGGTTCAGATGCCTGGGTGATCAGTAATCGATTGCTGAAAACAGAATTTGAAAATTCGAAACCGTTCTCGAGATAATCGTGGGACAGACGGACAGACATCGTGAAATCAATAAGTGTCTTTGCAAGCTTCGCCACTTAATAAGTGACTTCGCAAGCTTCGCCACTTAATAAGTGACTTCGCAAGCTTCGCCACTTAATAAAACATAGACGCTCGGGGCAGCTCCTCTATTTTCTATGCTCAAAGCTTACAAATGAAATGTGATGCCATCCATAACATCTATCCATAGCGTCTATCTGAGTAGTTTTTACACGATAAAACACAACACTTCATCCTTTTTTTCTTAATACTACGAAAATACACCGACTTGCGATTTTCAACACATAAGCGCACAGGACGAGTGCTGACAGTGTACTAACTAAAGCCACGCCCAATATGATGACGTCAGGACCTACTTAGAATCACAGTGCACAGTTGCTTATGCCGTCTCCTCTTTATATTTGCTTCATGGTCCCTACAATCTAAGAGCAAAATAATCTAAAAAAATATAAAAATAAATAACAATATAATACACATATATTCTAGGTCATGGTCCTTTTCTGCTTAGTAACACTCTTAATTATTTATGCCAAAAAATAGCACTGCACTCAGTGTAATATTCTTGCCACATCAATATAGAAAAACAAACAGTATATTATTTTTAATATAATTGAAGTGACAAACATACTTACAGTCCTCTTGGTGCTAAGTGGTTACCACAGGCCAAGAACACCAACCAACTTCAAACAAAAAAGGTTCACTCCAGTGGACTAAGATGGAATTCCTCACAGACTTATTTCTCTCTTACCATCACCTAGTAATAAATATATGCTTTGGTATGTTACATACACTGAAAAGAATATAAATCATAACTCAAAACATGATTTGAAAATTTTTGTTATGTATTGGGATTTCATAATGAAAAAATCCTTGCTAATTTATATTAACAATGCTAATTACTGCCTTTAATGTGATACATACTATCTGCTCCCGGTCATATTCCCGCGAGATGGCGCTGAAGTCATAATTTTTTAGTTTATTTGGGTTTTTGTGTAATTGGAACATAATTAAGTTGTAGAAGTAGCAAACGCGATACTCTGACATTATACTTTATTTTACTAGGTCATATCATTGCCTCTAAATCCACACAATTCAACACAAAGTACAAAAATAACATCTGTCATTGAATTTAGTGTCGTTTACACACACAGACGTGGGTGAATTCTTAGTTCCTATATTTACGAAAATTGAACACTAGATGGTGTGAATGAAAAAAAATGTTTTCCTTTTTTCTGTATGGGTAGACAGAACTACAGAACGCCACCTGCTACGATATATATTATGTACGGTTCATCATCTGCCTAACCTTTTTCCCCCAACTATATTGGGGTCGGCTCCCAGTCAAACCGGATTCAGCTGAATACCAGTATTTTACGACTATGTTATAAAAATAAAAGTTATATTTGTAGGCGTAAATAAACTATTTAATTCAATAATTTATAGCGAGCGCTAACCATCAGAGCTATTACGGTTCGTACATTTGTTTACCAATTTTTGAACTTACATTTATTTCTATGCTATTTTTTATATAGCTTTATATTTATTACTAGCTGTTCCCTGCGACTTCGCTCGCATGTTATTAGGGGTTTCAATTTTTTGCGCGGAACCCTAATTCTTTTTCTAATTTTAACGTTACAAACAGACACTTCAATTTTATTTATTTGTATAGTTTATATTATTTATAAATATTTTTATAATAAATACATAACCATTATTTTCATCTGTTATCCAAGGACCAATCAACAAAAGAAATCCAGGTCCGCAAACGATACGATGCGATCTTGTGCTTGGTACTACAACAAAATAAAACAAACTAATAATAATGTGTGTTTGTCTGAAACTGTTTGCAAAATACGTAATAGATTTATTATTATTTATTTATCTATATTTTGCAAATGTTTATTTAAAATGGCTATTTCCAGAAAAACTCATTCAAAGGGCTAATGTGAACTTACAGGGTTGTATTGGTGATTTTAATGATAATAATTCTGTAAACACATAATCGCTACGGTTGCGAATCATATTTTGTTAAATATACAACCTAACCCTGACCTGCAAATTTCAAAAAACGCAAGAAAATTTGAATTTCGCGGGCCACCCTGGAGTTTCCACCTTAATATTCATTTATAACAACCCAACGATTTCATAACTTCAGGCCATCTAGCGTATATTTTACGTAACACCTTGAAAGCCGATCAATTTGTGTTCGATAATATTACTATGCCTACAGAATTAAGTAGATGGCGCTGTAAAAGAAAATATTCTTTTGATTTATTACACTAAAAATAAGGATTGTAACATTTATTTCCTATAAAATTAAACTTATCTTATATTTTATGTCGCACTTGTGGCTGAAAATGATTATGTTAAATAAATCATTTGCCGTGAATTATTTATTTTGTACACACCTTTTCGAGTGCTTTACAGGTGGGACTGATGTATTTAAAGTCTTTATGTCATGATCATAGTATACGGAGATTACCTTAAACTTTTAAATAATTTTGGTCCGATCTACGCAGAACATATGTGGTAGAGCCATCCTGCAGCTATATTAATAGCATAGTTGTAACACGAATGGGTCGGCTCGACCGGGGAAGGACCACGCTCTCACAGAATACCAGCGTAAAATAGCAGCTTAATGTTGCTGTGTTTCGTATGGTGAATGTAGTAAGCGGAGACTCTTTTTACTAGAAAAGAGGCATTCTATCTTAGTCCTCACGGCTGACAACGCATTTGCATTTTAGTTCGCAAACGAAGATAGATGTAGATGTCTATTATGGACCACAGCAACCATTTACCATCAGGTGGCCTGTGTGCTCGTTTGTCTCCCTTATTCTATAAAAAAAATAACGAGCTTACACAGTATTATGAAGTCTTACAGTGGTATGCATGCGATTGGATTTAGTTTTTCTATTGAAATTAAGATGTTCTTTAATTTCAATAGCCTCTCAAATCATCCTTAGTAGGAATCGGTGTTTCTTTTGATAGAATTTGTATTCTAGTCTCTAATTTCAATTAATCAAGCATACTTAAACTGCTAGACTTCAAGATATTGTAAGCTTAGTCTGCACTGATCCGCCTTCGATAACGATAACAATAGGACGTTAAACACTCCGCTTCCCCTTGAAACCATATGTACTATAAAGCGCCATAAACATCAACAGCTTAAAAAGTTAAATGGTAAAATCCGTAAAATTAGTTTTATTTAATGTTTTCACGTATTCGAATCTAACAACAAAAACGCAAAACTTTTGCACGTTTTCTTTTTTATATATAGGTACATATAAGATAGGGCAAACGAGCATGCGGTTCACCTGATGGTAAGTGAATACCGCCGCCTATAAACAACTGCAACACCAGGGGAATTGCATATGCAGAATTTCACATGCGAATTCGTTTATGCCCTGGAGTAAGTAAATATGGCATCCATCTCTTGCAATTCATTATATTATGTTGAGATGCTCGTGGGGGCTATTATCACGCGCACTTTATTCAGTTTTTTAGCGGATAAAAGTTAAAGCTACTTTTACTCCAAAAAATATTACATCACAAGTCTCACTTTCACCGTTGCTCAAAAAAAATTAAGAAAACAATACTTAACTAATTAATTTAATTTTAATTTAAAAGCTTTATTGCGTCACTTTAGAAAAAAAAGGCATTCTTCATCTACCATTCAACCCATATAGTGGCGAGAGTTTGTCGTAGGTGTAGCAATTGAAAAATAATTTAAAATTAAAAAATTTGTACAGCCGACTTCAATATAAATTATTAAGAATAACTCAAAAACTATTGGTCGGACCTTGATCAAATTCATATGGGACCACGTGTGAAGTAGGTACCAGCTTTCAAATAAAAAAGAATCATCGAAATCGGATCACCCAGTAAAAAGTTATGAGGTAACACACATAAAAAACATATAGTCGACTTGAGTACCGTCTCCTTTTTGAAGTCGGCAGAAAAAAAATAGAAACTAATCCTGATATAAAAAAATTGTCTTTGACTCCATCCAGACGAATAGACTTCGCTTCAAGTTTACTTTTGCTACCAAAATACATAAATAATATTATGTAAACAGTATGAAATTTTGTTAGTTTTTTAAGAAAATCATAATTTTAATAATTTCCAAACTACATTAATAAAAATATTGACATTGTCTGAAAAGTCAACATGTTCATGATCGAAATTTCGTCTAGAAATTCCACCAAACACGGATACTGAATTTTTCTACTTTCAAGGTTTGTATCACTTTTGCCCTTTAAAGATTTTAAGAAAGTTCAAATTTCATTTTTATGTTGTAATTTATCGATTTAATTTATGACTTTGGCAATTGTTAATAAAAATTTAATAATTTTAGATAGAAATATAAAACTACTCAACCTATCACCAACCTCCCTCTTTATATTACATAATTTTACTGTTAAATTAACTGGTATATCTATGCAGGTTTGTAACAACTACGAAAAACATCTACGAGGAAACACTTACGTAGAATTTTCTGACCTGCGAAGTGCGGTTGCCGCATATCAAGCTTTACATTCACGTTGGTATGGTGGAAGACAGTTATCATTGCAATTTTGTGAAATTGGTTCTTGGAAGAATGCAATTTGTGGTATGTGAATATATTCAAGTGTGAATAATTTTCTCGTGTAAAAATTACCACTTGTTTTTTTTTTTGCTTTTACAGGCCTGCAAATAAAAAAACGATGCCCTAAAGGAAGAGCCTGCAACTTCTTGCATGTATTTAGAAATCCAAATAATTTGTTTTCTATTTACAATGGGAGTAACTACAGGTACCTTTCACATTATTTTAAGTGGTATATAGCGAATAATATAAAAATATTTTAAAACTAGCTGGCTCGGCCTTGGTATTTGTGCTCTTTCGGACAGGTGACGTGATGAGTTTACTCTGAATTCACTACGGACTTTTTACATTATAAATAAACATTTATTCACAGCTCAATATCACTGCCACCTATCGGGTTCAGATTTTATATTAAAGCTCTAAACCAACATAATACCTCTTGTCATGAGGTTAATATTTTTATCAAATATGTACTTATAATAACTGGACTACAGCCCCACCTACCAGATACTAGCGTATCTATAAAGCATCGTCTCCACAAATCAAATATCACGTATATGTAAATAATATGACCTTAATCTTTTTTACGTGGTAGAGCCATACTGCAGCTATATTACTGGTATAGTCGTAGCATGAATGGGTCGGCTCCACAGGGGAAGGACCACGCTCACACAGAATACCACCGTAAAATAGCAGCTCAACGCTGCTGTGTTTCGTTTAGTGTAGAGAACCGGAGACCCTTTTTACTGGAAACGAGACATTCCATCTTAGTCTACAGGGGTGACAACTCATCTGCATTTTAATTCTTAATCGAGGATAAATGTAGATGTCTATGGGCCACAGCACCCACTTAATACTATGTGTAGACTTTGCTCGTTTGTCACCCTTATTCTATAAAAATAAAAAGTCTCTAAAGTCGTTCAGAAATTCCACGATCACTAAGATACGCACTAACGATTTTATAATACGAGGGCTGCACTAAAAGTATCGGGAATGGAATATTTCCATTGTTCCTGTCGTATTAAAATCTTTTTAATTGAAAAGTCCTTGGTTTTAAAAATCGAATACCATTTATTTATTTAAAAAAAGATTCTCGGTCTTGTCACAAGGTTTTGTGAAACTTGTTTAGTCGTTGAGAAAATGGAATTGACTCGAGAAAATTCAAGAGCGATGATTTATTATGACCTTCGAAGTGGTGTAACACAAAAACAGTGTGTTAACCGGATGATTTCTGCATTTGGTGGTGAAGCCCCATCCAAAACTACAATTTATCGCTGGTTTGTTGAATTTCAACGTGGACGTGTCAAGCTCAGTGATAATCCCCGTCAAGGTCGTCCAAAAACTGCAGTTACCCAAGAAAACGTTGATGCTATGCGTAAGATGATTGAGGAAGATCGACATGTGACATACCGCGAAGTT
The DNA here is from genome assembly GCA_033319125.1 of Parnassius glacialis. NCBI lineage: Eukaryota > Metazoa > Arthropoda > Insecta > Lepidoptera > Papilionidae > Parnassius > Parnassius glacialis. Next base: position 34,758,306 of record JAVANC010000017.1, read on the forward strand.
CAGGCAACTTTAGACATTGGCATGAGTCAAATACAAATGATCTTGCATGAACAATTAGGTGTAAAAAAGTTGTTTTCCCGATGTACACCGCATTCGCACTGTGAAGAGCAAAAAGCGGCTCGCGTTACTTGGTGCGTCAGAACTCTCGAAAAATTCCACGCAGGATCCTCAAATGCTGTATACAACATCGTATCAGGTGACGAATCCTGGATATACGCGTACGAACCCGAAACAAAAAACCAGTCACGAGTTTGGGTGTTCGAAAATGAGTTAAAGCCAACAAAAATTGTTCGTTCACGGAGTGTTGCAAAAAAAATGGTGGCCACGTTTGTCTCCAAAACCGGCCATGTTACGACTATTCCTCTTGAGGGACAAAAAACGGTTAATGCAGAATGGTATGCTAGCATTTGTTTGCCACAGGTCGTTTCTGAACTCGGTAAAGAGAACTACAACCGCCGCATCATCCTCCATCACGACAATGCGAGTTCTCACACCGCACACAGAACAAAAGAGTTTTTAGAGCAAGAAAACATATAATTATTAGACCATCCGCCGTACAGCCCCGACCTAAGCCCTAATGATTTCTATACTTTCCCTAAAATAAAGAATAAATTGCGTGGACAGAGATTTTCATCACCTGAAGAAGCTGTGGACGCCTACAAAACGGCCATTTTGGAGACCCCAACTTCCGAATGGAATGGTTGCTTCAATGATTGGTTCCATCGTATGGAAAAATGTGTCAAATTTCGCGGAGAATACTTCGAAAAGCAATAAATACATTTTTAAATAGTAATGTTGTGTCACTTCCTTGATTCCCGAAATTTTCAGTGCCGCCCTCGTATATTCAAAGATTCGCAGAAGATTAAATTATTTTGTTTCCAGAAATGTGTTAAATAAATTTCTTAAAAATGTTTATGAAAATGCTATGCAGGCGGGATGGGAAGTGAAATGCTGAATATTGTGGATGCTGCTCCCCCATCACCATCTGTGAGATTTAGACTCGAATCGACTAGATACTAAATGCAATTCCCGTCATTAGTCCTTCGTTCATTTCTTGCCTATGGGGATGATAATGAGTTAAAATTATAGGTATTCGAATTTAGTCTTAAATTGTCAAATTTTGATCACTAAAAAGGGTTTCGTTATGTCATTATTCATCTAGACAGTAAAAAATTCATTCAACATCGTTCTCCCTAAACTAAAAAAAATATTTTTATTTTTCTTAAAAATTATTTTCTCAGGCGACGAAGAACACCGCCCCGTTCGTGGAGATGGTCGGAATCCCCCGAAAGAGAATCTCCACCCAGAAAACATTCTAGTTCAAGAAGTTCGAAACCCACTAAAAGAGACCATAGTCCTTTTAAAAAAAATAGTATTCGTATTACGTCACATAGAAAAAAATTAGGAAAAAGAGATTGATTATACGAGTATAGTACTGTAAAGAAAAATAAAACTTTAATAAATACTGAAACCCTACAAGTTTGATTATTGTTTATAAGGTTAGTAAAGTTGCAGTCTGTATACGTCCTCCTCCTTGTCTAATTTCTGAGGGTTTTAGGACAAGCGTTCGCTGCGCCTCTCCGATGTGTTGACGGATTTCACATATCTTTTGCTCTTTTGTGTATTTTTTTAATATTCTAGACATGCGGGTTTCCTCGTGATGTTTTCCTTTACCATTTGGTAAATCAGCACTTAAAATTAACAATTACTTAGGTTCTGGCTGGGATCGAACCCGGGTTGCTTACGTATACTGTAATGTACAATAAGCACTTAGACCCTGAGCTATCACGACTCTTGTTTTTATATAATGACTACATAAAATCGAATGACCGCGATCTAACAACTGTCATTTGAAAAGTACGGCTTGCAAAGAAAATTCATTTGCGTGTTAATAACGGTTTTTTTTTATTCTTTTTTTATAAGGAAAAGCAACAGTTATAATGATGACAATAATGACTACTCAGACTAGTAACTATTAGTATTGCACTATTTAGAAAAACTATGAAATGTACTACAAAATTTAAATTGTAATAAATACGAAAATAATTTGAAACCCTTTACGTACCCAACTAGGAATCAATGGCTTGCTAGCGTGGACAGCTATATTAAAAATTCTATAAGCTTACAATTTTCTATATAACAAAATAATTCTAATTGTAAACACTAATTTCCGTGTGGTGGTATTTTAGACAATACATCACCCCATTTTAACCAGCGTTTGTCGCAAGAGGCGACTATGGAAATACATTATTGACTCCCAGACTTAGGGCAACTTATGGGTTTTTATCCGAATACAGAACTTTTAAAAATGAGAACTTCCTTCAGATATTAATTTCTAATATATATAATTCTGTAGGTTACAAGCGGGATTAAAACTTACAGAATCATATTTAATATTTTTTTATTTTTTTCGTTATTTTATTTTAATAGTGTAATATCTTACAATAGATAATACTGACATCTATGAAAACTATTAAATATGAGATAATTTTAGTTTATTTACTAATTTAGAAAACTCATTATTCTTATAGTTTAATGAAAAATATTTTTATATTTGTCGTGGCCAGGTAGTAGTAATAATCATATCTTATAGTAGTCGATCATTTCATGAAATGGTGGCATTTCATAAAATTTGACACTGTTAATGACCATGTCATCATATAGCTTGGCCAAATCAATGCGTAGAGATTGTTTCACGATATTAACAACTAAACACACCATTGCTATTTAATGATACTGTCATATCGTAAAATAGTTCATCATTCACCGCTAGCAGCGCTGATAGCGTATATACCGGATGTTTGTGAAACGCTCCCGAAAACGAAGACAGACGATAGTACTGACTATACTTTTGATGATGGGTGAGAAATAAAATCGATCCTGAGGGAAAAAAAAAACATCTTTTCGCAACGTTTTATTAGCTTTATTCACGCCCTATCGTGTTGGTACAGCTAAATAAAATGTTAATTTCATTAAAAAAAATCATGAAAATACTTAAACATTAAAGCAGCAGTGAAATTTAAAATAAATAAATCATAAAATCAGCTGACTAGGGTCAATATCCGCACGTAAGCCAAACTCTTATCTAGCTCGGTACGAAACAATTCATTAAGTACTATTCACTCTATAAGTAAATATACTATTCACTCGATAAGTAAGTATTTTGTTCACTCGATAAGTAAGTATACTATTCACTCTATCCTCCCTTTCACACAGGCGCTGCCGCCGCCCGGCCGACTCGTGTCACCTCGCGTCAATGTTACCAACATATGGGGAATTACTCAAATTGCGGGGAATTTAAAGTTGGTTGGGGATTTTATGGGCATTGGTATTATGCGGGGATTTTAAAAATCGATATACTTAACATTTTTGTTAGGTTGCTTATGTATATCGAATGACTCCTTTTTTTTAATATCTTCATTGCACCAGATTAAATTTTCGGATTTATTTCGGCAACTTTTGTGTATCATTTTATTTTCATTTCTTATTTTTTATTTTAAAGCAGAAAACCGCATGCATATAAATGCAGATACTGTGGTACTTTTTAATGGCTACAAGGGAAGGAGAATTAAGAATACTCCATGGAGTAAAATTCTTGTTACAAAAATATGGAAAATGTGAAAAAAATTCGGTAAAAACAAAAAAACCTGTTATTTAAAAATAAATCTTATAAAATTAAGTACAAAATTGCTTATTTTCTTTAAAAAAAATCGAGGGGAATCTGTTGAAGTAGTTTTAACTTAAATTTGAGAATTTGACATGGGTTTTCGGAGAATTTTATAAATTGGTGTTAGCAACGCTGCCATGTTGCACCGAAAGAAAATTGGTCACGGCCCATACATGCTGTGACCTGGCTATAAAACATCGCGAACATGACTAGTGTATGGATTAATCCGTCCCCCTGGGCACAACCTAAGTCCTGAATTGAAAATATATTATTTAAAAACCGAGGATCATAGAACATTACACTTATATAATTCGTCACTTTTGCGGTTATGATGTAGCCGTGACTACAACATCAGCTAAAACAATTGATATGAAAAATATGCAGTAATATATACTTGTTGAAGGAGGGTATAATTGATTGTCGTTAAAACCACTATTGCCTTACATGCTGATAATTTATTACAGATCACACATTTATTTGTACCTATTTATTTATTAATTACACAATTCACAAAATGTTTACACAAATATTTGTTTACAGCTTAATTACACAATTCACACAATTATTTGTACATAGATTAATTAGTTCATTCACAATATAAATACTTCACGTTTGTTGTTAAGTATTTGACTCTGTTTTACTTCACTAGAACACTCACAACGTTTACGCGACACAACTTTAACGCGATCGGTGCTAGAGAGTGACTGGCCGCAGCACTTTTTTTTGCGCCCCAAGCAATTGGAAAGGGCTACCCTTTAAGTAGGGAGGCGGAAAATACATTACGCACACCACGACAGCTGGTCTATCGTGGTTATGAGGGACTTACTGCCTACCGGGGGACCTAAGTGATACCCTCTAAAAACCGCCTTTGGGGATGGCAACCAGCTGTATAGAGCTTCTTATGCCGTATCGGAAGCGACCCTCTTTTGGGAAAAGAGGGCGCAGGGCCGCAGCACGCAGTGCACACTTATTTTATACTGTCGTGTGGCGGGAGAGCGAGCGCATTACGTGATCCGACGTCATCGCGTCAGATCTCGTCGCGGTTGACCTCTTGCGCTGATACGGCCATTCTGCAATAGGCGCGTCCCTGCGCCTTACTTCTTGTTTCACTCTGTGGAATAAAACGAAATTAAGCTCTCATCCTCGGCTTGACAGTGTCAGTTTAAACAATTCACGTTAGATACATAACACATATACCACGTAAGACAACACATACCACGTAAGACACATAACATATACCACGTAAGAACTCGTTTAGCGAAGTTCACATTAGACCTCATAGCCTCAGCGCTAATTTTGGCCTCAGCCTCAGAACCTCGGCGTTCATTTTGGCTCCCATTTACAAGACAAAGATAGTATTACCTCATAGCCTCAGCGTTAATTTTGGACTCAGCCTCAGAAGCTCAGCGTTCATTTCGGCTCTCGTTTACAAAAATAAAAATAGTATCTTACCCAACTTTTGTTTACTCGTGCGCCGGAACTGTATCTGCCTCTGGTAACTCACTCTCGACACCTCTTTCATTTTCTCCAATTTTATTATTCATTGCCGGTACGGCCATATTACCCTTTTCTTTAACCTCATCACTTTAGCCATCCCTGCGTTGTACCGAAGTTCTCTTCTTTCATCTTTCGCAACCCGATCGGTCATCCTTTCACAAACTACCTTCTTCTGTGATTCTGGGTCGGTGTGCCTGCCTCGTGTTTTTTTTTGTGAACATATGTTAATTTACAGATCTCGTATATATGTACATAACGATATGTACTCAGATATGTACATAATAAATATAAGGTAGGTTCTCTATGTCTCGCCAGCAGGCACACAAAATATAAAATTAATAAGTGCATCATTAATTAATAACATTTATAAAAAGAATTCTCTTCTGATGTCACGTTCTAATTGAAATCATCATATAATATATTAATAATTAAGAAAAATTTAAAGATAAGAAAGGTATAGTGTACAAACAATAATTGTTATCATTTTGTCTAATTGTCATCTAGTATTAATTGTCAAATGTCATAATAGTTATGTAGTCAATGCAGTTTAATAATATAATATTTTTATGTCAAAATTTATCATTAAGGAATTCATCTATAGAATAATATGCTTTATCATTTAGTAGATCAAAAAGTTTACGTTTATAAATATTTATGTTGTCACAATCTCTAATGCACTTAGGTCTTTTGTTATATACTTTTGGTGCCATTGCGTATATGCTCTTCTGTAAAAAAAAAACAGTTCTACTTGGTACTAAATGAAGCTTATTTGAGCGACGTTGACTTTCCACAAATTTATACAAGTTATTATTACGTTTTACAAAAATGCTTGTTTCATAAATATATAATGAGGGAAATGTTTTCTTCATCAATAAGTCGCGATGGTTCAGGAGAAACACGTCCTCTTCCTTTTTGTTAGTAAACATTTCAATTAGTGTTTGGCTATTTCAAACGTACTTAATTATTTTTGCCAATAAGACTTTTGAGAATTCTTTTGACTGTCAGGCCATTTTTCATTATTCTTATTACTCTTTCCACTTGGCCATTTCCTCTACTTGTATAACCGGCACACTGATGTAATTCAATCCCATATTTTTGACTGTACCCTTTATAGTGCTATAGACGCCCATTACACGCCTATGCAAGCGTCAATCAGTTCTATCAATCATGATTGACGTTTGAATGATAGAATAATTTCGACATTACACGCTCATGCTGACTGATGTCAGTCAAACCCAAATTTTCGGAGGGTAAGGACCTACTTATAAACTAAGTTCATTTTCGATTCACCATTTAACTGTAATTTAATATATTGAAAAGTAAAAGAAGAAAAAAACGAATAGGAAAATTTCTAATATAAAACATGCATGTCACAAGCATGGAATATGTATTAAGATAGACGACAACAATTATTTTATTTTAATATTTTACTTCTTACCTTACTGTGGTTTAGCTTTAAGCAGTTCCATTTTTCTTTAAACACTAAACAATTAATTAAATCAAAATTATAATAAATATTATGTATTATAATACATCGATTTCTTATAATTTAATCATCCAGGTTTTTGAATCTTCATCATCATTTCAGCCCGTCACAAGTCCACTACAGAACATCATCCTCCATAGACTGCCGCAAAGCATGGCACTGAACTACTTTCCTTGTTATGACTTTTTAATTTGTTCTTAAGTTATAGTAAAATTAGTATTACTAAGCTGTAGTTAATTAATTTATTGTTTGTTTTTTTCTTTCTCAAAAATAATTAAATATTTTATGGTGTTCTTAACATATACCAAATATCTGAAAAGCAAGTACGTATCATTTGCTAAACTTTTAAATCAAAACCCAATTTTAAAATATAGACGAATTGATCATAACTTCCTTAACTATAAAATAAGTTATGTTCTAATTAATGGTATTTGTTCCAGTTTATGACAGCCCTGATTTATATTACGTGGCTGAAATTAGGTACTTCTTATTATGTACGTGAAACCAAATGTAACCAAATATGTCAAACAACCGGGCAGCTGACATTAAGCACTCCATACATTTCGTATATCTAATTACAGCCCCATTAATTTCCACTAAAATAAAATAAAAAGCTTATAGGTTTAAACAAAAATAGCTGCATTACTATGTCTATAGTCACATTCATACAAATCAAAAAGCCTAAAGATTAGATAATGTAAAATATGCTTAATTGTATCGGGACCATAACTTGTCAAAAATTAGGAAAATGAGCGTTTTTCGTTGCGTACGAGTTTTGATTTTTAAATTAACACTGTTAGGTAACATTTGTAATATACTTTCCCCTGGTTACGGAGAATTTATTAGCCGACAATATTTGTAGTTTAGACTGCTAGAAATCTTATTTACGAAGTAAAAAGGCGGAAAGGTTGGAATTAGGGGCATCCACCCTACCCGGGGTTTTTCGTGTCCCACAACTCTGGGAGAGCCTCAAAATTTAAAATAAAATCTTTTTCTGGCTGAAGCACGTTTGGTGGGAGTGACGACGGGCTTCACGAGCGCGTGGAAGCTGCCTCTTCAATATATTCTGCGTCCGACTCCATCGCTGTCTAAGCGTTGACTGACGCGTGATTGACGAAATGCCATTACACGTTCAATCAAAAATCGTGACTGATAGTTGATTGACGTAAAAATCAAAATATCCAGATATTTGTCAATCAATTTCATGCAATCGTCAATCACCGTATTACATGTTAGGTTATTCGTCAATCACAACCGTGATTGTTGTAAAACTGACAGCAAAACCTACCGTGTAATGGGCGTCATACAATTTATTCGTCGTTCGAACACCATACAATATTTAATTGTTTTTTGAGAAAGACAAAAACAAATAATAAATGTAATTAACTACAACTAAGTAATACTAATTTTAATTTAACTTAAGAACATAAATGAAAAAGTCATAACAAGGAAAGTGGTTCAGGACCATGCTTTGCGGCAGTCTATGGAGGATGATGTTCTGTAGTGGACTTGTGAAGGGCTGAATTGATGATGAAGATTCAAAAACTTGGATGCTTAAATTATGAGAAATCAATGTACATAATTTTTATTATCATTTTGTTTTAATTAATTGTTTAGTGTGAAAATAAAATAGAACTGCTTAAAGCTAAACCACAGTAAGGTAAGAAATAAAACATTAAAATAAAATAATTGTTGTCGTCTATCTTAATATATATTCCATGCTTGTGACATTCATGAATTAAAATTAAAAGTTGTTATGAATTTATTTCAGTGCCCCTAAAACTTAGCTACTATAGGTACCTACCAAAAACTCAAAAGGCATAGCCGTATGCTATGCTGGCATTAGGTACACAAAAAGAAATTGAAATTGGTACTAAAAGGCTGGTAATAGGGACATCCACCCTATACGAATAAATATAAAAGGTAGGCTTATTTTTCGTCCATAAATGCGTTTAAATTTTTTTTATAGGATAGGGTGACAAACGAGCACACAGTCCACCTGATGGTAAGTGGTTGCTGTGACCCATAGACATCCACACCTATCCTCAATAAAGAATCAAAATGCAGGTGCATCGTCACCAGTGAGGACTTAGATAGAATGCCGCTTTTCCAGTAAAGAGGGTCGCCGGTTCTCTACACTCACCATTCGAAACACAACAGCGTTAAGCTGCTATTTACGATGGTATTCTGTGAGAGCGTGGTCCTTTCCCGGTCGAGCCGACCCATTCGTGCTACAATTATACTATTAATATAGCTGCAGCATGGCTCTACCACATACTAAAGCCGCGTATCGATTATGAACTCCAAGAGATCGAACATTGGCGCGCGTTAAATAAAAATTGGTAAAGTGATATTAAATATTACAATTTTTCCCATTCGTTTTTTTTCTTTTTATTTTTATTATTTTTAAGATATTGAATTATAGTTAAATGGTGAATCGAAAATGAACTTAGTTTACAGGTACGTCCTTTCCCTCCGAACATTTGTGTTTGACCTCTTGATAAAGAGTAATTAGACGTAGTTATGCAAAAAGGATCCAACCCGCATTAAGTTAATTTGAGTTTATGATATTTGAAGTATCCATACTTCAAATATCATAAACTCAAATTATCGGTATGGTTTCTGTCTGTTTGTAATTTTTCTTCTTATTTGTGTTACGTTTACTAAAATTGTTACATCACATAATAGTATAGACCACAAACATTATTTTTCAAGTCAACATTTTTTGACACAAACTCGGGTTGGATCCTTTTTGCATAACTACGTCCAATTGTGTTCTGTGTGTTTGACTGACATCAGTCAGCATGAGCGTGTAATGTCGAAATTATTCTATCATTCAAACGTCAATCATGGTTGATCGAACGGATTGACGCTTGCCTAGGCGTGTAATGGGCGTCATAGGAAAGCACCGTCATAATCAACTACAATGCGTTTTGGTGTGCCAAAGGGGAAGACAATACCTTGGAGTTGTTGTAATGCGCCTACCAGGGATCTGGTTTTAGCATATTGTAGTACCACGAATTTTGTGTAGGCTGTTTGTATTATTGATATTTTTCCCGGCTTTGATCTGCTTAAAAAAATTTCATATGTAAGTTATGGAGCAAAAAGATCGTTGTTTTTTATTCTTTCCCTTATAATTTTTATTTGTATCCTCTGTTAAAGCAACCTCATTCTTTTCATTATGTGATTCAGCAAAAGCATTTTGGTTACACCATCGAGCTCTGTGTCCTGTCTGACCAACACAAAACAAGTTTTGCTTTGATCGCTTTTCATCCTTTTACTAGGCACATCTGTTTTAGCAGGTAAATGGTTACGTTTACGCATAGTTTTGGGTATAGAAATCAGTTCGGGGTACCTACTGGTTTAGAGCTCGGTACGAAGTGAGTCTCATGAGTAATGCTTCCAATGATAAATTCGACAATATCTTGTTCAGGTGACTATTTTCCTAAACATCCTCCAAACATTTGATATGTATTCAGAGACTGTCAGCATCATCAGTTATGTATCGCCGAACTTTAAAACATTAGAAAAGTACCTTGTTTCCGGCTTGAAAGTATGGAGCATATCATCTTTCATTTCAGCCCAGGTAGTGGTTCGATGTTAGCAGTTATCAGCCCATGTTTGAGCTAGACCTTTATCAGGATCAAAAGATGGGAAATACATGTCGAATATACAAACTTTAGGCTGATCATCCGGTCGTATCATCTTTAACATTTTTGAGAAGGCAGAACGGTGTTCCTGAGACATCTATGTCATAATCTCGCACAATGCATCCGTGAGTGTTTTTGCTAAAATTGACCTCATTGTATTGCTTGTTGTGACCGAAGATTGTTGGCGTTGATACGTCCCCTCTTCTGATGTTGAAGGAGGGTATAATTAATTGTCGTTAAAACCACTATTGCCTTACATGCTGATAATTTATTACAGATCACACACTTATATATAAGTGTACCTATATATATAAGTTGTACCTATTTATTTATTAATTACACAATTCACAATTTGTTTACACATATATTTGTTTACAGCTTAATTACACAATTCTCACAATTATTTGTACATAGATTAATTAGTTCATTCACAATATAAATACTTCACGTTTATTGTTAAGTATTTGACTGTTTTACTTCACTAGAACACTCACAACGTTTACGCGACACAACTTTAACGCGATCGGTGCTAGAGAGTGACTGGGACTGGCCGCAGCACTTTTTTTTTGCGCCCGAAGCAATTGGAAAGGGCTACCCCGTAGGGAGGCGGAAAATGCATAATGCATACCACGACTGCCGGTCTATCGTGGTTATGAGGGACTCACTGCCTACCGGGGGAACCTAAGTGATACTCTCTAAAAACCGCCTTTGGGGACTGGCAACCAGCTGTTTAAAGCTTCTTATGCCGTATCGGAAGCGACCCTCTTTTGGGAAAAGAGGGCGCAGGCGGCTACGAGCCGCTGAGGGAGTGCCTACGAAGGCAAATTAATTATGAGTAATTTAATTAGAGTTGGCCTGAGCCGCCAGGAGGCAGTTCAGGTCGTTTGACAGTTTATTAGGCGGGTCCGAGTGAGTTTCTCGGCCTGCGGACGCGATAGCGAGAGGGGGGTGGGGCTGCATAAGTAGCTGCCTCACGAATAAGATGATTGGAGTGCGACTCTGAGGCTTTGAAGAAGTTCTCAGAGAGTTTTTTAAGAAATTGTTGAATTGTAGGGAGCTCTAGGTCCCGATGAAGGTCGGCATTACGGACGTACCAAGGTGCGTTCGCAGCTCGACGACAGAAAAGGTTTTGAACTATTTGGAGTTCATTAATAATTTTAGGGTCAGCGTGGGCAAAACTGGGGCCCGCGTAGGACATGACTGGTCGTATACATACCTTATAAAGAGTACACTTGTTTCTGAGGGACATATACTGTGTCGGCCCGACATACTGTTGAGCCTACTCAGGTAAAAACGTGCGTGACGGGTTACTCTTTTGACGTGGGGCCTGAAGGTGAGCCTTGTGTCCAGAGGGACGCCTAAATATTTGGCAGACGAATGCCAGGGGACAGGGGTCCCTAGCATACGTATTGGTGGAGTGTTTTTGAGACGGCGTCGTTTATAATCGAAGTGAACGGCGGAGCTCTTCTCCGGGTTCACATCGATGCGCCATTTTTTGAACCAAGCTCCTAGGTCATCAACTGACTTTTGGACTTGTTACGTATGAAAGGTAGCGAGATACCTTTACAGTAGAGAGCAGTGTCGTCTGCGAAGAGGGAGAGCTGAACACCTTTCGACGGGATGGGAATGTCGTTGGTGAACAGGATGTACAGCAGAGGAGCAAGTACTGAGCCCTGAGGGACACCAGCTTTGAAGGGGCGCTGTGAAGATAGATTGCCTTCGTGTCTAAAACGAAAGGTACGATGCTTTAGATAAGAGGCCACGAGACGTAATAGACGATCGGGGAGACCTATTTTGTACAGTTTGTAGATAAGGCCTGTATGCCAGACTCTATCAAAGGCTTTAGCTATGTCGAAAAAGACCGCGATGGTCTTATGACGACGAGGATAAAAACCGCTGAGGATATATTCCACAATACGGTGAACTTGTTGGGGACATGAGTGTTCCGCTCGGAAACCGAATTGATGGGGAATGATAAGAGGGTCACCGTCTGTGGGAAACAGATGGCGCCTCATGCGAGTTTGGATGACTCTTTCGAAGAGGCCTTGAGGAGGCTAATGGGGCGATGACTGGAGGGGAGGTTGAGAGGCCTGCCTGGCTTGGAAATACCAATCACAGTTGCCTCTTTCCACTTAGTGGGAAAGTAACTAAGGTTGAAGCAGGCGTTGAAGATAATAGATAAAAAGGTTAACACCTGTTCAGGAAAGTGTTTTAGGGCTTGGTTGGAGATGTCATCCGCGCCCGGAGCCTTTTTGGGCTTAAGTCCTTTGATGAGGGATGAAATCTCATCATTGGACACAGAGATAGGTCACAAGCAATATAGGTATACGCGCGAGATAGGACACGAGCAAAAAAGCGGCACGGCCGTACCATCCTTTTCTAGAAGCAGTTCAGGCCATTTTCGAAACCCTATAACTTTGTTGTGGATAAAACTACAAGCCTGAATTTTCAGTAACCAAGCACACATTGCAAAAACTCAGTATATTTCAAATTTCATTAAATTTGAACCAGTAGTTTAAGAATTATAACTAGTCGAAATTTCTTAATTTTGTCACTCACTGATCATCAAAACTCTAAGGCACTTCTAGCAGACATACAAGCTTCAAATTTGGAATACAATTGAGTCTACTAGAATCAAAAACAGCAACAAAGTTGCAACAATACATCATTTTATTATTGCGGGTGTTACGCAGCCCTAATCCAGGCAATCTGCTGCGTTGCATCGGCTTACGACAATCACGAGGCGCCGTGTCAGCATAACGTGTCTAGTGTCTTACATTACCTGATTCTAATATTTTACCGTGTGAAATCATTCTAGATTCAAACATCGAATTAGAGTCACCTCACTTAGTTATAAGAATTAATTGTAATTATTATTTTAAATTAAATATATTTTAAATAAAGATTGCTTTTTTTGCAATCTCTGGCTGGAGCCCACATAATTGGCGCAGTCGGTAGGATACTTCTAAAGTAGAGTCAGTTATTCAAGATTGACTAAGAAGATACAGAATCTACGGGAGCACCAGTCCAGAGGCGAATCCAGGCATCGATTCCGCAAAAAGAAGTAATGCTGTAAGTGCTTGAATCTTTAAATCCTTACCCTTCCTAGTTCCGTAATTAATTTTTTTTACTCTATTCTAATTTTATATACATTTTTATCCTATTGTATTTTACTGTGTTTTACATATAACTGTGTTAGGATAAAGCTTCCAAAATGTTCCATCCAAGGGGAACACGGAACGTTAGGTTAGATACTTCTAAGCTTAGTATTATAGACGAGAACAGAGGTTTGGAAACCGATAGTATGGCACAATCAAATGAAATAGACCTAGTTTATAAGTCACTTAGAGTTTTGCCCGAATTTGACGGTAACCCGTACATCCTTACGCGCTTTATTAACCTGTGCGATCAACTTGTGTTAGCTCACGTAAGAAATGAGCCCGGATACGAACTAGCCAATGTTTCTCTCATTAACGGGATAACGGGCTAATAAATTCAAATGGAATACCCGAAACCTGGGCCAGCATCAAAAGCGCTCTTATAAATAATTTCGCCGACCATCGCGACGAAACTGCATTATACAGCGATTTATCATTGCAAACCCAAGGGTCTAGTACCCCGCAAGAATTTTACGAGCGAGTTCAAAGTTTATTTAGTACAATAATGACCTATGTCACTTTACATGAAAATATTAGTACGACAATTGAAGCTAAGCGCGCACTCTATAAAAAAATTACCTTGCAAGCTTATTTACGTGGATTAAAAGACCCCCTAGGGTCTAGAATAAGATGTATGCGTCGCGAAAGTATGGAGAAAGCACTTGAATTCGTACAGGAGGAATTAAACACCCTTTACCTCCAACAACGAAATGAAGGCAGTCAGAACAAGAAGGAATGGACTCAACCTTCACATAGCCTACCATTAAATAATTTCCTTCCAAAACCTACCACGTTTAACATGCCGCCGCTACCTAGACCACAGGGTAATAATATGCTGAACTCGTTTAGACAGCCACCTATGCAACCGCATGCTGCACAGGGTTGGAGACCCAATCTACCACCCCAGATGCATCAACCACGCGGTCCCACTCGTACGCAACAGATGATGCGTGCTCCTCCACCAAATTATAACCCCCAGAGCAATGTATTTAAGCTTCCTAATAGACCTCAACAACCACAGGGCTTCAACTTAAATAATAACATGCGCCCTACTTCTATGAGCGGTGTCACTCCATTTGTTACAAAACTCTTACCACCGACTGGACATGACTGGAGACGGTTCGGCAACCCACCGCCGAGCAATTACTTTAAGACACGGGAGGTAAACTTTAACGAGACTGATTTTGACTACGACTACAGCACCGACGCGTACTATGAATATGACTATCCTGACTATAACTATAATCAGGAGTATTACTCTTACGAACAATATCCCAACTATGGATACGAGCAACCGTATAACCACGCGGAAGCTCCTATCGTAGAGGAAGTAGACACTAGTTTCACCCCGACTAACAATGAGGATTTTCGGAAGTGTCCCAATTCAGAAAAACAAAAATAGAAGTCAATTTCCACATACAAAGGCAACTCGGTTACATTCAGACAAGTAATCCCCCACTGAAATTCTTAATAGACACCGCCGCAAACCAATCATTTATTAGTCCCGAAGCTGTAAGAAAATATTTTAGCCATATTCCACTGAATTATGACCCATTCGAGGTCACCAATGTTCACGCGACAAGTAAAAATAATTATTCTATAACTTTCCCATGCCCTTTAGAATTTAATGAACGAGATAATATAACCTTGTTCATTTATAAATTTCATAATTACTTCGACGGACTGATAGGGTTTGATTTACTAGACATGGGGTTCTAATATCGATCTTAGAAATAAATTACTTATTACTCGTAACGCAAAAATTCCAATCGAAATGTATGACTCACGTAACGCAAATTTATATGAGGAAATTATACCCGCGCAGTCATCAAAATTAGTTAGGTTGCCTATAAACTCAAAGGACGGTGACGTAGTAGTTGAAAATCAAATAATTTGCAACTGCATAATCTCTGATTGTATAACGAAAGTAATTAATAATCGTGGTTGGGTCGAAATTACCAATAACAGCTCAAATGATGTAATTTTTTCAATGGACCGTCCGGTAGAAGCCGAAATATATAATGTCGAGTGCTAGTTTACTGAAACGTTATCGGATCGCGCTAAAAATGTTTTATCCCGTCTTCGCACCGATCATCTTAATCCTGAAGAGCTAGCAAACCTACAACGGTTATGTGCCTCATATGCCGACGTGTTTTACCTTGATGGTGAACCTTTGACATTCGCCAACAAGATCAAACATAGAATTAAAACACATATGAAGTCCCCGTACATACTAAGAGCTACAGATACCCGTATATCCACCGACAGGAAGTCCGGGACCAAATCAATAAGATGCTCAAGCAAAATATAATTAGACCATCCGATTCTGCCTGGAGCTCTCCTATTTGGATTGTACCCAAAAAGGCGGACGCTTCCGGCGAAATAAAATGGCGTCTTGTTGTTGACTTCAGGAAGGTGAACGAAAAGACAGTCGATGACAAATATCCTATTCCTAATATAACCGATGTGCTAGATAAACTGGGCAAATGTCAGTACTTTACCACGCTCGATTTAGCCAGTGGATTTTATCAGGTAGAAATGGATTCCGCGGATATTCACAAAACTGCTTTTAATGTAGAGAATGGGCATTATGAATTTTTCAGGATGCCAATGGGCCTGAAAAATAGTCCATCAACCTTCCAAAGGGTGATGGACAACGTATTAAAGAACTTACAGAACGAAATTTGTTTAGTGTATCTAGATGACATAATTGTCTTCAGTACATCCTTACAAGAACATATGACAAATCTGGAAAAAGTATTCAAAAGGCTACGGGAATCCAACTTCAAAATTCAGATGGATAAATCAGAGTTTTTGAAGCTGGAAACCGAGTTTCTAGGTCATGTTATTTGTAAAAACGGGGTTAAACCCAACCCAGACAAAATTAAAGCCATCGAAAAATACCCACTGCCAAAAACTACAACCGAAATTAAGCGTTTTCTAGGACTTCTAGGATACTATAGAAAATTTATACCAGACTTCGCACGTCTCACAAAACCACTCACTCAATGTCTTAAAAAGGGATCAAAGATAACGTTAGGTCAAAATTATATTAACTGCTTTGAACACTGTAAAACTCTCTTAACAAATGACCCAATTTTACAGTATCCAGACTTCAGTAGAGATTTTATTTTGACAACCGATGCCTCAAACGTGGCGATTGGTGCAGTTTTATCACAGGGGACAGTCGGTTCAGACAAACCCATTGCATATGCTTCTCGTACACTTAACTCCAGCGAATGTAACTATAGCACGATAGAAAAGGAACTTTTAGCTATCGTATGGGCGACTAAGTATTTCCGTCCCTATTTATTCGGCCGTAAATTCAAAGTTATTACAGACCATAAACCCTTACAATGGATTATGAGCTTAAAAGAGCCCAATTCGCGTCTAACCAGATGGCGCCTTAAGTTGAGTGAATATGACTTTACTGTCGTATATAAGCAAGGCAAGTGTAATACGAATGCCGACGCACTATCGCGCATCGAACTTCACAACGACGAGCTAAGACCCATAATAGATGAACTGCTTTCCATCTTACCTAATCCCTCCGAAGGGGTACACACTTAAGACGACTCTAGGACTATAACGGCTACCGAAGCCGCAGATGATTCCAGAACTATCACCGTTCATACAGATAAAGAAAACCCCATCCTAGAGGTTCCCATTTCTGACGAACCGCTAAATAAGTTCACTAAGCAGATAATCTTAAATATAGTAGGCGACATAAAAGCTAGACCAGTTATCACTAAACCATTCGAAACACACACACGCATTATGATACAGATAGCTCATTCAAATATAGAAGAGGATATCATTAATGCTATAAAAGAATACGTCCACCCGAAGATTAGGACAGGATTACTCATTAATCCAAACTCTGCAATGTACACTGTTATACCAATCATACAAAAGTCTTTTAAAAGTTCATCTCTTAATCTTTTTCTAACAAAAAGTGAATTGGAAAACGTTAGGGAGTATTTAAGACAGCAAGAAATCATTCATAAATATCACGATGGAAAGACGAACCATCGAGACATTAACGAGTGTTTCTCGGCTTTGTCCCGCAAATATTACTGGCCGAAAATGAGAGAGCACATTACTAAATTTATTAATGACTGTACAGTATGCGGACAAGCTAAATACGACCGCAATCCAGTTAAACAGAAATTTAAAATTGTACCACCAGCTTCTAAGCCTTTTGAACTAGTTCACGTAGATCTATTAACAATTCAAGGGGAAAAGTATTTAACAATAGTTGATAGTTTTTCTAAATATGCTCAGGCGTATTATTTGCGAGACGGCACTGCTGTCAGTGTAGTACAAGCTTTACTGATTTTCTGCACACATGGAATTCCAATTACCATAGTTTCCGATAACGGCCCTGAGTTTACCAACCAGCTTATTGCAGAATTCGTTAGACTTCATAAAATTCAGCACCATAGAGTAGCCCCACATGCACCTAACGAAAATGGTATCGTTGAACGATTTCACGCCACCATACTAGAACATCTCCGTATTTTAAAGATAAATCAAAAGAATGAATCCGCTATTAACCTTATGCACTATGCTCTATTAGCTTACAATCATAGTATACATAGCTTCACAAAATGCAAACCAATAGAAGTAATTACAGGACATTTTGACCCTCGCGATCCTTTTGACATAGATCTGTCCGCCCACTTACTTCAACAGTACGTCGTAAACCATAAGGACAGAATGACTGAGACCTATAAAACTATTCACGACCTATGTAATGACATGCGTAAAGACTTGACTGATACTCGCAATAAAAACCGAGAACAGGAAGCTGAATATTCCCCGGAACAACAAATCTTTATAAAAAATCCATTCGCATCCCGTCAGAAATTAGCTCCTCGATACACACACGACACAGTAATGGCAAATCTCCCAATTCACATTTATACAAAGAAAAAACGAGGTCCCGTAGCAAAAACTCGATTGAAGAGAACACCTAAAACGAACCAATTGTTACAGGACTCTCCTGGCACTTCATCTCCTTCTGGGACCAGCTCTAATACAGGAGATAAGACTTGAAAGTCTTAGTGATGGACCTGGTATATTACCCTTCAAATTAGGCCCCGCTCGAATCCTATCCCACTACCATGCATTTCTGCAATATGTTAATCTCCAAGAATTAGAAGATAAAGTAAATTCAGTTAAAACGCAGTTAATCAGTATTAGCCCTAACCTTAACAACATTACTAATTCCTTATTTCAGCCTCATATTGATTATCTTAAAAATAAGCTTGAAAGTGTCACCATACAGTTGAGAAGCTTTAAAACGAACCGCGAGAAAAGAGGACTCGTAGATGGTCTCAGTTCCATCATAAAAAGTATAACCGGTAACCTTGATTATACAGGTGCAGATCATTTTAATCGCGCTGTAAAATCCATCCGCGAAGACGAAATAAAATCGTTACGGAATTTAATAATCATGTAAGCTTAACTAAAGATTTAACAAATCAATACTCCAAAATAATAGATAGCATTATCGATAATCAAAATAAATTAGAAATATTAATAGGTAAAATAAATCAATCCGAGGCTACCAGAGACTATGACTTAATTAAATATGCCCATTTTGGACAAGTACTAATGATCCTTAGTGATAACGTTGATTCCATTTCACAGGAATTAATGAAGTTACAGAATAACTTAGCATTTATAAGAGCTAACACTATGCACCACTCTATAGTTAATTTAGAATCTATCCGAATAATGATTCGAATTGAAGTAAAAAGGTAGAAGATTTAGATATAAGAGAATATTACGATATTATTAGATTAGGTTCATATTATGTAGGAAATGAAATAGTAATAGTATTTAAGTTCCCAATTTTATTACCCCATATATATGATATGTATAAGTTATATATTGTTCCTAACAAGAAACACAAAATCCTCACACCACGCTTTCCATTCCTAGCCATTTATCAGAAAGATTTTCAGTACATAGAGGCAGAATGCCCGAAGACCAGTAAATGGTACATCTGTAAGGAAAAGCGGAGCCTGAGAGGTCAACCATCCCCTGATTGCATCCATCACCTCATCACTAAACAACAAACGAATGCAGTATGTAACCCGTTCACGGTCACCCTAGATAAACCAGCTTACGAAGAACTGGACGACAAGCACTACACCATCACTTTCCCCACACCAACGAAAGTACATCTATCCTGTGGACAAGATCTCTACAAAATACTTCAAGGTAGTTATCTCGTTATTGTCCCTCTGAAATGCTATATAGAAACGCCACTATTCTTGATCTCAAACACTAAAGATCGATTGAAGGGACAAGCTTTAAAGATAATGGACATACCTGAGGAAAACACCAGCATCCCATCTCCTGCATCGGCATATAAACTAAATTCAATAAACCTTCAACATCTTCATGCAACGAACACTAAAATATCCCAGCAAGCACCAATAAATCTATGGAGAAACGAGGACTACAGTCTATACCATACTACAATACCATTTTACGCATTAATAATAAGTGCAGGTGCACTGATTCTATGCATACTATACAGAAAATACAAGCCGAAGCCAATTGGAGTTACGCAAAGAAACACAGAAGAGGACTACCCTAAATCATTAAGGGTATACGCTATTCCAGACACTGAGAAGATTAATCCCGATCAACTCCCAGCTCAATTCACGACCAAGGTCTTCCATAGTCGCTGTTCTTCGGGGGGAGGTGTTACGCAGCCCTAATCCAGGCAATCTGCTGCGTTGCATCGGCTTACGACAATCACGAGACGCCGTGTCAGCATAACGTGTCTAGTGTCTTACATTACCTGATTCTAATATTTTACCGTGTGAAATCATTCTAGATTCAAACATCGAATTAGAGTCACCTCACTTAGTTATAAGAATTAATTGTAATTATTATTTTAAATTAAATATATTTTAAATAAAGATTGCTTTTTTTTGCAATCTCTGGCTGGAGCCCACATAATTCGGGTAGCTACAATTCACTGGCAATAAACTTAATATTTGCAAATAGCAGGGGCATAACATATTCTCATGGGGATTTCTATAAGAATAAGCGGTTTTTGATTCAAAATTAATATTGTAAGACATGTTATTTTGTCTATTGAATCAGCAACCAATGATGGACATTGCTGTTTTTGATTCTAGTAGACTCAATTATTCTTTAGTATATAAATGAAAGAAAAACTAAAATATTTTGCAATTTCGGTCCAGTTTTCGAAATACACCAACTGCATATATAACTTTGTAATCCCATATGAATATATAGGATTACAAAGTTACATTTGCTGTGAATGAATCAGTGTGTCTATATATGTATAATATAATGGAATAATAGGTGTAGATAGGTACCTAGATATAACTATCTACAAAAAGAAATAAGATGCCATCAAAAACATAACTTGTAAAAAAAACCAAGTCTCGCAACTCAGTTCTTATACCGTAAAAAGTTGTGAGATCCATGTAATACCAAGTCGGTTAATTTATTCAGTCCCTACTTAAGGGTCCTTCTGTCTTAAGTTATTACAGTTCGGCCGTTCAGAGAATGCGTTCCTGACACGTCGCGATTGAACTGACGACGTAACTTTGTAATGGCGTTGCAGTTACGATAAAAATATTTTTGCTGGTTGCTTACCGTTTTAACAATTGATGAGCATTAAAACAACATTATTATATCAATAATGAATGAATGTTATAATTTTGTGCCAAACTGAGTGTCAAATAACTTGCTAAACAATATTTTTCTAAATCTATACTGCGCTATTACAAGGTTATGTCAGCGCTTTATATTTGTAGTGCTGTGCTAACAATAACAGGCAATAACAGTATCGTAATCTGTTCTTATACAGTTATACTTTAAATAATACGTTTTGTTTTTCTTTTTAAGAATTTGAAAATAATGGACTATAAGATAACTTTTATTAAATATAAAAATAAAACTACGACCAAACCGAACGCGCGAAAGAAAGTAGCATTTTTATATTTAGGTTGAAAATGGTAACCCCAAATGGCATTATGGGCCGCCATTTTGTGACGCTAAAACAGTCGTCTGTTGTCGTTTCGTGCGCATAGACCACGTTCTTCAAGTGTTTTCGATCTGTTTTTATTTGATTACCCGGCTTTCGTTTAATGGACTGTTTCTGCTTTTCATACTGACATCGGCGCTAAATCGGACTTCGATTGTGTTTTGTATTGCATTCTTTTTACTTTTGGTGCATAATAATGCCTAAACGTGGACAAACATCGAAAAGTGGAACCCGTGAGTTAATCGTCAAGCTGCAAGATTACTTTGAGCGGGAGCGGCAAAATGGCGGACCCCTGTTACCCGTCGAACAATTACAAGAACGCATCTCTCAGGCGCGTGGAGTTAGCAAACGAACGATAACAAATATTAATAAAGAAAAGTTCGGCTCTACTGGCACGGAAGATAATATTTTACGTACTCCGAAGAAGAAACGTAGAACTAAACCCGTGACAGATATTGACACCTTTGACGCCGATGCAATCGGAAATCATATATATGGTTACTATTCCAGAAATGAATATCTCAACAGGAAGAAGCTTTTGGCATCGTTAAGAGAAGCTGGACAGTTTAGCGGGGGTAAAACTGCTTTAACCAAAATCTTAAAAGATATTGGTTTTTCGTATAAAAAAACAGACAAAAGAAAAATTTTATTAGACCGATACGACATAATTTTAAAACGGTTAAGTTTTTTGAGAGAAGCAAAAAAATATTGATAACTGGGATAATGTCGTGTTCATTGACGAGACATGGCTAAACGCCAATCACACGGTTTCCCGTTCTTGGACAGATGATACACAAGCGTCGACGTCGAAAGTACCAATGGGTAAGGGGGCCCGTCTGATAATATGCCACGCAGGTTCTGCAAAATACGGCTTTGTGGAGAACGCGTTACTGGCATTTCAAAAAAAAACCACAAATGACTACCACGAGGAAATGAATGCCACTACATTTAAAGAGTGGTTCCAGAACGTGCTTTTGCCCAGCCGACCAGAGCCTTCTGTAATATTCATGGATAATGCCTCCTATCACTCAGTTCAAATACAGAAACCACCTACCCAAGCTAATAAAAAAGAAGAAATGGTGGCTTGGTTACAAGCAAGAGGCATTGACGCAAATATGCAGATGCTAAAACCAGAGCTAATTAAATTAGTTAAAGAAAATAAAGCGACAAATGTGCGATACGAAATCGATGAACTGGCTCTGGAGTACAGTCATCGCGTTCTAAGAATTCCACCGTATCATTGCCAATATAACGCGATTGAGCTAATCTGGGCTCAAATAAAAGGTTACGCCGCCCGCCACAATACTTCCCCGCCATTCAGCACGAAAAAGATGATGACCCTATTAAAAGAAGCCTGCGGGGAAGTCACAAGAGATGACTGGGCAAAGGTTGTTGAGAAGACTAAAAACCTGATTGTGGAAC
The DNA here is from genome assembly GCA_033319125.1 of Parnassius glacialis. Lineage (NCBI taxonomy): Eukaryota > Metazoa > Arthropoda > Insecta > Lepidoptera > Papilionidae > Parnassius > Parnassius glacialis. The sequence continues at coordinate 34,781,227 of JAVANC010000017.1, forward strand.
ATTTTGACCGAGAAATCAGGATTGATTCTGTTATTGATAATAATATAATTATACATTTAGGTGAAGATGATGATGAAGACACCACCTCCTCAAGCGAATCGGAGTCTGATTAATATTCTGTACGCACATTCAATTCAATGTACTTTATTGCATAGAAAAACAGATTGTAACTTTGTAACAAAGAATAAATAAAACAATTTTAATATATTAATATTACCTTTTTTTGGTTTCCACTTAAATTACTAAAATATAAATTTTAAATGATTCCGCCAATTTAAAACGAAAATAATCTTATAAATAACGCGGCTGTTCATTTTGGAAGAACGGTAACGAACTCTGTGTTATGTTGTGCCCATCACTAGTCGTGACTAACTGATAGGTGTCAGGAACGCATTCTCTGAACGGCCGAACTATACTTAATTAGCTAACCTAACAACATCTTATAGTGACCATATCAATATTAAAAATCTTTTATGTTTTAAATAAATAAAATGACTTGGAAATCGCACTAAACAATCTAATTTAATATAATATGTATTACTTGAGAGATAGATTGCGTTTTCATGGAATATTATTAATTTCATTTCATTTTTATTATTATTCATTTCATTTAATAGTCATAAGCGTACTTGTATATCGACGATGAAGTACCAATACCTCCCATCTTCGTTTTTAGCGATTTTCAGATTTTAATGCCGATCGACGTAAAATAATATCTTGCACGTACTAACAAAATCTCCTAAAACATTATTTAACTATTAATGCTTTAAAATACTAATAAAAATAATTGCTATTTTAAGTTGACAAAATTATTCTAAAACTTTGCTGGAAATAAATTCTAACTTTACAAAAGAAATACCTTCTATATTATTTTATGCATAAAATAAGAGCAAATACCCATCCATCTGCAGCAACTTAAGTCAGTATTACCCAGTGATTGTCATAGTTTTGACGATGGTCTGCCATACTCTACTTAAAAAGTTAAAGATGTTAGAATTTAAGTAAAAGTTTATTGGTAATTTTTGATCTCATTGTTATTAATAACTTTATATTGTACCAGGTTAATGTTGTGACGTCAGTCTGAGCGAGATTAGATTGGCTCTCCAGCACCTTAAAAAGGGCAAGGCCCCAGGCGAGGATGGAATAACAGCGGAGCTTCTGAAAGAGGGTGGAAAACTGGTACTCGAAGTCCTTCAGAAGCTCTTTAATTCCGTCCTCCATGGTAGCATTACACCGGAGGCGTGGAGCAGAAGTGCGGTGGTCTTGTTCTTCAAGAAAGGTGACAACGCTCTCTTGAAGAACTACAGACCGATTTCCCTTCTGAGCCGCGTCTACGTGCTGTTTTCGAGAGTCATTACGAATCGTCTCGCGCGCAAACTTGTCGACTTCCAGCCTCCCGAACAAGCTGCTTTCCGAAAAGACTTTAGCACCATACACCACATACATACCCTTCGGCAAATTGTACAGAAGTCCGAGGAGTACAATTTGCCACTGTGTGTGGCGTATGTGGACAATAAGAAAGCCTTTGATTCCGTCGATATTTGGGCGGTGCTGCAGTCCCTTCAGCGGTGCCAAGTTAACTGTCGGTATATCGAAGTGTTGAAATGCTTGTACAGTAGGGCTACGATGGCTATCCGAGTACAGAACCAGAGTACGAAACCTATCCAATTGCAGAGAGGTGTAAGACAGGGTGACGTTATTTCCCTGAAACTCTTCACCGCTGCATTGGAAGACGTTTTCAAGCTTCTGGACTGGAAAGGATACGGTATTAATATCAATGGCGAGTATATCACTCACCTTCGATTTGCCGACGATATAGTCCTTATGGCAGAATCGCTGGAGGACCTAAGCACTATGCTCAATGACCTCAATAGTGTCTGCCAACGGATTGGTCTTAAGATGAACATGGACAAAACAAAGATCATGTTTAATGTCCATGTCACACCTATGCCGGTAGTTGTTGGAAGCACTAAGCTCGAAGGTGTTGACGAGTATGTTTACCTGGGACAAATAGTCCGACTAGGTAAGTCTAACTTCGACCGAGAGGTCAATCCACGGATTCAACTCGGTTGAGCAGCGTTCGGGAAATTACGGCACATCTTATCATCAGGTATACCTCAAAACTTAAAAACGAGACTTTACAATCAGTGCGTGTTGCCAGTGATGACTTATGGAAAAGAGACGTGGTGCTTCATTGCTGGCCGGATGTGGAAGCTCAAGGTCACTCAGCGACCTATAGAGAGGGCTATGCTCGGAGTTTCTCTGCTTGATAAACTTAGAAATGAGGATATCCGCAGTAGAACCAGAGTGACCGACATAGCCCAACGGATTAGTAATCTGAAGTGGCAATGGGCCGGCCATACAGCTCGAAGAACCGACAACCAATGGGGAAAAAGGTTCTCGAGTGGCGGCTTCGTACCGGCGGACGAAGTGTAGGGCGTCTCACCACTAGATGGAGTGACGACCTGGTAAGATATGCAGGAAGTCGATGGATGCGCGTGGCTCAGGACCGTGCTTTGTGGTGTTCCTTGGGGGAGGCCTATATTCAGCAGTGGACTTGTGAAGGGCTGTAATAATGATAATGATGAAGATGTTGTTTATTTTTATTTATAGGCGATAAGGATCTAATGTTCCATAATTTAAAGTTTCGTTCGTGAAAATGTCTGAGTTGTTAGAAGTTCATTTTTGTTGTCGTAAAGTTATACTTATTTAAGTTAGTACTCATTTATTTTCTTGTTTTGTCCATCTAATAATATCCAAATAAGCACTTTGGACAACCAAGACATTAAAAGCACTTGAAGTAGGTATATTTTTTTTGTAAATCTTCTTTCATTTGTAATAAAAAGCTACGTATTTATATTATTTTACTTTTATTGTTTGCTCCTATTATCCTCTCGATTTACCAAAATGTAACTAAACAAAAACCAATACCTCCTATGTATAAATATTTTAGTAAATAATGGTTTTACAGCAAAAATCAATTAACATGCTGTATTTACATTCAACAATAAAGTGAATTTATCAAATGAAATCAAAATAAAAAATAAAATAAAATTATGAGAAGTTTTTTTCGCTTCCTGTAAGACTTTCATATTTAAGATATGAGATATTGGCACTTCGTCGTCGATATATAGAGGTCAGTGGCAGGTCTCTGTCACTCTTGCTACCTGCGTGAAATAATTACCTACAATTGCGAGCTGCCCCAGGGGTACATCGCAGTCGGGGCTAGCGCGCTCAAGGCAATTGAATGTTAAAGTTTTTTTAACGCTGTTTACGTAAATAATTTTTTGTAAATACTTGTTGAAATACTCGTCGAAATAGTTTTTGTTTAGTGTTTAGTGTATTTAATTGTAGGATAAAATAGCTGAAAAATTTAATTTAAGAATAATATATATTATGTATATTACCTATCTATTTGATAAATTGTAATGGCAAAACGTCGTTCCTACTATAATTGTTGCGGGGTGGATTGTTCATGAGCAATTAAAAGGATTCAGATATATCATTTTTTGAGTTACCGAAGGATAATGAAAGGTAAATTTATTTCTTTTATTTTGTTATATAGGTACTTATAGCGAAAAAATTATTTAGTACTAATTTAACTACAGAAGTAATACCTAAGTACTTTATTACAAAACTTAATTGAAATTTACCCAAGTACTTACTTACATACCTTTACTCGTCTTTGTAATTAAAATATTTTAAGTTATAATAGCACGAAATACTGAAATTAAAACTTTGATTACAAGATTTTCAACTAATTGGATTACGATCTTACTTCTGTTAAGAATCGTATTTCGGGTTTTATTTGTTGTTTACGCTATCTATCTATACGAACCAAGCATCGCGATTCCCGACGAATGGCCTTGCAAGTTGCATGCGCAGGGCATCACAGAACTCACAAAGTAGATATTATGGATTATAATTAACATAAGTACTTTACCTAAGTAACTTACCATTTCACAATGTATTTTTTTCATAGAGATAATATAGATAGAGTAGGGAAGCCAGCCGCAAATGTGACTTCTCGTTAGAAAGAGAGAGAGAAGATCAAGATTGCTATCTGTCTCTCTCTAACGACGCATTTTGTCAAGCTAACCTAACATGACAAAATAATACCGCGCATGCGCTCTGTTGTTGTTAGAGAAGGACAGACAGCAACTCTCTTCTTCTTTCTCTTTCTAACAGCGCGTCAGTTCCACTTGCAGAAAAGCATATGGCTTCTCCACTCTATCTATATTATCTCTATGATTTTTTTACTCTTTATTAACAGCCCTTAGCAACCACGGAAAGTTCATTGTGACGTAGTAAGGAGAAAAGATGCAAAATAATACGGACACTCGCGCGCAGCGATATACTTTTATTTAGCTTGCGTGCGTGATTTATCTGATTAATAATAACAATGTAGGCTATTAAAACGTCGGCAAGCAGTCAACAAAAAGAGTGCAACTTCTGTAATTATTTATTCTCATATTCTGTGTCAGTCGTCATAACAGAATAGAGAAAATTAATAAAAACAAATTCAGTGTTACTTTTTCATAGTTAAAAATTTTGTTGTACCTTGCAAACGCACGCAAGTTACGTTCTATTGTAGTGTACTATCAACCTGACAAATGACAATCTGTCATCCGCACCTTGCTACAATCATCAATCAGCTACAATACAAGTATTGCTTGCTAAATATTTATTTTACGAGAAGAGAAGTAAATAAATAATATAAAATGTGCCCTAAAAAATCCCACTATTAGTAGTTCTATAATCATGACGACATTGTTTTCGGTTATAATAAGACCTATGACTTACAACTTGTATAAATTTCATTTCATTTATTTTTATAAAGTTACGAAATCAATTTCTACGAATTTTCAAATAAATTGGAACAAAAATTTTGAGAAAAATAAAAACAAGTTTGAAGTTGTAAATTATTCAGGTAATTAAATTTTATTTTTGTGATTTTTTAAAAGTAAAGTAATGAAGAAGAAGAAACCTATTGTGTTTGGTCTCCTCGTATAATATTTTATAAAAGATCCAAATGTATTTTTTTACGAAAACTAATTTTAATTTATCAATATAATGACAGTCAAATTACCTATACACATTTAAATTATTTAAAATTAACTGATAAAATGTATTAGACGATTCCACATATAACGATTACACTTATTATGCATGGCTTGTTATAATACCTTTTAATGAATTAATTACAAAATTATATTGTTGCTTTATTATTTGTAATTGTTGTTAAAAACTGTTATAATATAAATTAATCAAAAAATTAAGTAAGTTTATCAAATTGATATACTTATTGGTATACCATATTAGTGGGTCAACTTTATGAAAAGTATATGTGATATATTCTTGTGGGTGGTTGGTGTTGTGCTTGCACTCAAATTAGGATTTTTTATTTTTTCTCACTTACATGCACATGTTGTGGGATGCAAAATGGAACAGTGTCCACAATCACATTTTAACATACTACTGCCCATACTTTTGATTTTTCTGTTGTGCTTTGATTACACTTGAAAATCTGTGAGTGAATTTAATAATTTAAAAAATATAGGACTGCGTGAAACATTTGTTTAATAATTATTCCTTTAGTCCCACTGGGTTTCTTGCTGGTTCTTCCCAGGACAGAGGTAATTTCCAAACCAGTGGTAAATAAAAAATTACTTTCAATAAGTATTATGTAATAATCAATATTGAATAAAAAAATTATTATATTCTATTCTATTGAAATGAGGAATTAAGGAAAACAATTAATTAAATTTGTTAAGGTAAAATTGGTTCCTATTTATTAGGAGAGTTTATATAACAGTACAATCTTGATATAAGAAATCTGAAGGGGATTAGTAAATATTTGTTATACCAAGTAACAAATTTTGTTAAAAGTTACAATATTTGTTATATAAAGGTTAGGTAGGTCTATGATTTGTTTTAGCAAGGTAAGCATATTTTGTATTAATTATTATGGCCAGTTCAAGGGGATTTCTACGATTAAATAGAGGAAATTGTTATATTGAGGTTTGTTATACTAAGGTTGTACTGTAGTATGAATGAATAAATAAACTATCATCTCCATTACCTGTCAGCCCAAAGGGACATAGTGTCACATTACTATAAAACATAGTAATATTAATATTATAGTAATATGATACTATGTTAAATGGTGCTTTCTTAATTATGTACAAAATAAAACCACAATCATAATAAATGTTGTAACAATCTTGTCAGGAATTCTTTGTTGTACCATTTTAAATTTCTACAAATTATCTGTAGTATATTATAATACCCGACACTATTAAAATGACAATTTAATTATAAGTTGATTGCTAGTGGATTCCTAAATGTTCTGAGTGTCTGTTCCAATATGCAGATCATATATTAATAAAAATAACAGAGTTTATTTTACTTACAGAGTTAGACAGTTCTAAAACAAAACTTATTTCACTATTAAATTTTGAATGCATAGAAGATGCGGCTCCATTTTCCAAACTGTCACACAGAACATTATTACAAATTTATAAACATACTAAAGATGATGAGCGAAAAGGATATTGTAAGAATAGATTATATTATATATCATCTAGGCTTAATGTAAGTAACTTTATCAAATTAACATATTTTTTGTTGCACAGGATTGAGATGACAAATATGCCAATTCCATTATATCATTATACCAAATAAGATGGCTTCTCTTTGTGCTCTTGTTGGTTGGTTCTTGTAATTGAAAAAAAAATGTTATTTATAATTATTTTGTTTTAGTGTCCATCTAAACGACTTGCAGAACTGCTTGCTAAAAGAACATTTTTATATAAGTTATCATTTGAATGGCTTGAAAATTCTTTAAATGTTCTCTTAGGTAAGTTTATTATTTACTTGAATTTGAATAATGGAAAATGAATGTGCATTTAGGAAATTAAAAAAAATGTTTTTATTTTAGATTTTGGGGTGAGTCCAGACCGCATATTAAGAGATTTGTGGGTTCTCAAATATCATCATGAAACTATCAATGAAAGACTATTAAGAGTTAAAAATTTAGGAATAGAAAACCTTTATCCATGGATGGTTAGATGCACTGAAAATATTTTAGATAGGTAATAATAATAAATAAAAAAGGTTATGGAATGATTTTCGTAGGTAACAGGATAACTAGGTAACATTTTGATAAATGTGATAGCATATTTTTATTTTTGTTGCTTAGAATCAGTAATGGTTGTTTTTATTTCTGGCTTAAAATAGTAATGCTTGCACTGCTGCGCTTCAGTCTGAAGGAAGGAGTGCCAGTATAATTACAGGTGTTCAATGTTAGTTCACAGAGGTGACAACACATCTGTAGCCTTCCTTGTTCGAACTTGGCTGCAATTGTCCATGTACTGAAGTAGCCACTTATCATCATGTCATACCAGGTGACCTTTAATTTGTATGTAACTCCTTTTTTATTTAAAAAAAAATTGGCAGCAAGTGTACAGTACAGATTTTGAAACAAAAAAAAACTAATACTTTAAAGAACTTTTCGACTCATATAGGACTTTAATGTCAATATGTCTGTTTGCCCCAGCTCCAAGCTACTAACGCTCCCGCGAAAAATTTACGTACATAACCCACTTTCTATCCCTCGTAATAACATGCTGTAGCCATTTACTGTTGCTAAGTTGGTTATAATAATAAACCCTTTATTTTTCAAAATAAGTTGCATATTACATGTTTTAGCTGGAAAATAAGCCAAACTATAAATAAAAAAAACAAAAAAAATAATTAATAAGAAAGTACAACAATATATAAACTAAAACTAAACTTATATTACAAAATGTCTCTTATTTCAGTGTGTCTTTCGACAAAGGCATCCTCCAACTCTTTCCAGTGTTTTCTGTCTGCCGCTACTCTTATCCAAAATGCTAAGTTGGTTACTAAACTGTTTAATGCATATGTCAGTTCCCTTCTGAAATACAATCGGCATTATCTCATGTGACATCCAAACTGAATATTATATAGATGATGGTTCCAAAGTGTTAAGTTGTTTTTCTATTGCAGTATGAGGGTACTAAAGTGCCTCTGCCAGAGAATTTGAGATCTCTTTCTAAGAGCCTTTTTAATTCTTCCACATTTATTGTAGGAGGTTGTTCTGGATGAGGTCCATCAGACATTATAATTTCCATACTTAAATCTTGTCAACCATTTTTTGATGGTTGGTTATAATAAGAGAGCCCATTGTTGCAGATATATTACGTATTGCTTTTTGACCTTAAGAAATAAGGTGCAGTCTGAGTTCTCTATGAGAAATATCCATAATTTTTTATTATACTTTTACTACTCGAGGATCAATTTTCAAACGGTGTGACGACCAACTGTAGTTATATACAGTGTCACAAGAAATTCTTGATTCTTTTGTAACATTCTAGAAGCCAATTGAAAAAGTGGCGGGCTTATTAGTTGCTAACCTAATATATAACTTGATTTCATTGCTCAAAGACTGATATTCATACTTTTTAATGTTGTTTCGATAAATGGATAATTCATTTAAGTATACTGTATTTTTCTTTGTAAATGTACAATGCTGGTCATGGCCCTCCAATCGCAGGTGGGATTTGCCTTAATCGTCACATATGGTGGGACTTCCTGTAATAAAATACTCATTAACACTTGATTGTACACCCCTAGTATATAACACGCTTCGTCTAAAGCAGGGATTCCCAAACTATTTTGGGCAAGAGACCCCTTTTCCAAAATAAACTGTTACCTCAGACCTCCATAGCCAAATTATTTTAAAAATCCTATCTCTAGTTTTTTTTCCTATTGATACAAAATAATAAGCAATTTAAAAACTTCGCAGTTGGTTAAGTGAGTAAACTTGACATCATTTTCTCATCAAAATTTAACAAAATAAATAGACATGAAATTCAGTAAATATCAAGTGTAATTAATAAAATTAATAGGGGTCGATTTTTAGACTTCGTCGATCTCGAAATCGGTTTTCGTTTAAGTCAACCCCTTTTTTTTAAATAACGTTACCCCCACACTAGGATTTTCTCCTGTGCCGTGGAGGCAGTTTACAAACATAAATTGCACGAGGACAAACATCCAGACCCGGAAAAATTATTTGTAGGCCATACAAATACTTGATCCGTGCGGGATTCGAACCCGCGGCCCCCAGCGCAACAACTTATTGCTAAGCCACTGTGCCACGGAGCCGTCAAACCCTCAAACCCTGGGAAACCGGATTCGACCCTAAGGGGTCACTTCGGGAATCCCTGGTCTAAAGTCTTATGAACTAATAAATATGAAGTAAAATATATTATTACCTGCATAATATGATACTTAAAATAGTAATTATTTCTAGGTATATTGAAATTTCACAACAAACAAAAAATATTCTTGGTGAAGATGAATCAACACAAATATATTTAGCAAAGAGGCTGAATATTTCCCCTAAAGAGGTAGACGAAATATGTGTAAAAATACCATCTCTCAAGACTATAAGGGTTACGAAGGTATTTAAAAAGATTTAATTTATTTAACCGCTAAAAAATCTGATTGTGTATTGCTTATATCCATTGAGACCCCCGCAGGTTCTCGCCTGATCGTCTCGCTTGATCACTAATGGTGAACGAAAAGGAGCCCACGGATGTGGTCGTACCAAGTGGCTTTGGTACTACGCCATTTTGTCGCCTTAGTCGAGGTGGAGGCGCAGGAGAAAAGGTAGTACGGTGATACGTCCCTCGATCTATTCTCCGCGGTCGAAATGTATCGGTAGCGGAGCCAAAGACCACATCTGCCGCTGGGGCTGGTAAGGCTGGCGGTTTCGGGCGCACGTCGCTACTAGCCCCATTATCGACGTGTAACTGATTCCGGATCCATTACGCAGGCGGAGATGGAACGGGTCTCTACTTTCTGGCGATCAACAGATGGTGACTTCATCCAACGCTGATCCAAATTTTAAATACCGGTGATCAGGGCAGATAATGATCTGAGGGAGCAGTATTACCTACTAGTAAGAGAGTATCAGCTCTGCACTCACCAACTCACCCTTAGCTGTTAGTCACCTACTTTATCAGTCTGTAACACTACTACTGGAGATGACTCGATACTGATCTGGATATTTTACAACATGCTAAATATATGAGCTTGGTGATCCGCCAAATACCGGAAGACATTATATCTTTGGACATATGCCATATTCACTCTTTTGCAACAGCCGTGGTACGAAATGGGGAAAGTCTTTATTTTTAATTTGATTTAACCATGCATGTTTATTTCTTTTCAGCTAAAGTCCTTTTTGGACTTCCTTATTAGCGAAGGATTTTCATTAGAAGATATTGCTAGAAAACCCAGAGTATTAACTGCATCACAGAACACAGTAAAGCAAAGGTTAGATAAGCTGAGAGATTTAGGATTGAAATCGGTAAATTTAAATATACTGTCCAGAGGTAGAAAAGACTTTAACAAGTATTACGCATCCTTGCAATCTGTCTTGCAAAACAGAAAAATTAATTAAATATATTGATAATAAACTATACGTCATGTTTTATTAGTTCATCAATTAAATAAATAAACCTGCACTAACAAGCCTTGCTCAGCGTTATCATCATCATTACAGCTCATCAAAAGTCCACTACTGAACATAGACCTCCCCCAAGGAATGCCACAAAGCACGATCCTGAGCCACCTGCATCCATCGACTACTTGTTGCATCGAATACCCGCCTCGCGGGGGCATGGACGGGTTATGTCGGACTCGCACCTACAAAAATCTCATGGTTTTCCGCATATTGACGGCTACGGAAACGCTTTCGCACACATCCGCGACCCCACAAGCACCGACCACCGCTAAGGCGCACCAGAACACATGGCACGACCTCCAACTTCACTTGTTTAACAGACGCTGTCGTGTCCGATGCGCAAAGGCCATGAGGCCAAGAAAAACGAGCACTCTCAAGCACTAACCTTCCTGACCCCAGCGGCGGATCTGTTTCGATATGGGTCCGCCAGCAAACAAGATTCAGCTGCGGAGGGTAGGGAGAGCGGCACCATGCAATACTGACATTTCCCCCGCAACCCCACCACCACTGCATCCACAGTGCGGCCCCGTCAGTGTCGAGGAAGATAGGGCGAGTGGCGCATTGCCATACCAATACTTCTTTTCCTCCGCGAATCCACCTCGGCTGCAGCGGTAGGGGAAGAGGACACCCCTCTCGCCGCAGCCAACCAACACCACCCAGCTTTCTAGGGCCGGCTATTCACTTCGGGCCAGCCATATGGGTTCCTCTTTATCACCGCGGGTAACCAAGTCACATCTTAGCCCCCCGCCACGACAAGGCGGGAACCCGTTCGGGGGGAAGATGGCCCGCCCTATACTTCGCCTACGGTACGAGACTGCCACTCGAAAACCCCATCGGTTGTCGGTTCTTCGAGCTATATGACCGGTCCATTGCCACTTTAGCTTACTGATCTGTTTCTATATCGGTTTCTCTGGTTCTACTATGGATATCCTCATTTTAAAGTTTATCACGCAGAGAAACTCCGAGCATACCTAGCCCTTTCCATAGCTTCATGAGCGACCTCTTGAGTCTTTAAGTCTCCCTCCTGATTGAGGTCATTGAGCACAACGCTGGCGTCTTTCAGGGATTCATAATCGCTATATTTTTGGTAAATCGAAGTTGAATAATGTACCTTTATTTTTTTTTTATAGAAATAGGGGCAAACGAGCATGCGGCTCACCTGACGGTAAGTAAATGACTACCGCTTCTCATGAACAACCGCAACACCAGGGGAATTGCTTGCCGGTGCGTTGCCGGCCTTTTAGAAAGAAGTAAGGTCTTTTCTTGAAGGACCCTAAGTCGTATCGGTCTGGGAAAATCGCTGGTGGTAAACAATTCCACAGAGAAGATGTACGAGGAAGAAAACTCGTAGTAAAACGCACAGTGTTGGAATGCCAAGCATCCAGATGGTGAGGATTGTATCGTGAATTTGGACGCGATGTGTGTCAAAATTCACGACGTCTACGATTCGAACCGCTCTGTGCTGGATGCGGTCAAGCGGAAGGAGCTCACACTGGGGTGCTCCGGCCCAAAGATGAGAACAGTATTCCATGTGAGGCCAAACTTGCGCTTTGTAAAGTTGCAAGCGATATGCCGGCATGAAATACTGTCCCGCTTTGCTGAGCATGCCAAGCTTTTTTAGAGCCTAATTTGGCCTAACCTAAAGTTTGCAACATATCATTGATATGCAGAAGAAACACCGTTGGTGATAGCACGTAGCCTTGTGGAACGCCAGCAGTAATAGGCTTATAATTAGAGCATGTACCGTCTACGTCGATCCAATTGCACAATTTCTCGGTAAGCCCATAGGAAGGGAGCTTCGAAAGAAGCGCTATGTGCCAGACCCGATCGAAGGCCTTCGCTATGTCCCAACTACGACCAATACTTTCCCCTTGGACTCTACTGCCTTCGCCCATCTATGAGTCAGTTAGACTAGAAGATCACCAGCTGATCGACCCCGACGAAAATCGTACTGGCGGTCACTTCAGCTGGTGATCCTCAAGGTACCTCATGAGCTGGCAGTTTATAATGGATTCCATTACTTTGGAGAACAAGGAGGTGATGGCGATAAGCCCGTAGTTGGACGGGTCTGAGCGGTCACCTTTTTTTAGGGATCGGGTGGACCAAAGCTGTCTTCCATGAATTCGGGACTACGCCTTGGAATAGAATAGAATAGAATAATTTTTTATTCAATATAGATTACATGTGTAATTCTTATTGAGTCATTTTTTACTTTACCACTGGTTCGAAAAAACCCTCTGTCCTGGGAAGAACCAGCAAAAAACCCAGCGGGACGTTTTTAAATAAATTTTACAATATAAATGATTACAGACTATTTACAGAACTTATTTTAGAAGCTGCTTGGTCTTAATATCTTATACAGTTTCAGCTTAACAAAACATTTAAACTTTGTAATAGAGAGAGCCTGTACACTTTGGGAGTAGGAGTACCGAAAAGGCGCGTTAAAAACGGTGCAAACTCCGGAGCACACATCTTTATCACAATGGGAGGCACTCCATCAGCCCCACTCAACTTGTCGACGTCCAGGGAGAGGAGCGCTATGTAAACCGCACATCCGGCATGGAGCACTCACACTGCGGGATGGTCGGCGGTGTGTTCCCCCCGTCATAAAAGAGTTGAGTTCGCAAAAAGAGAGAGCCTAACAGATCGGCTTTCTTCTTTGCGGCATGGGCCAGGAGCCGTCCTCTCTGTGCAGAGACGTAAGAGATGATTGACAGAAGTGAAGTTCCCTTGGACAGCCTTGGCAAGAAACCAGAATGCCCGGGTTCCCGAAGGAAGGCGAACTAGCTTCTCGCCAATTCTGCCGATGTGCTCTGACCTTGCGTTGGCGATGACTCTTTTGAAGGACCCGGAGGCCGTAATTATACTTCTTTTTAAGAGCGCTGGTATTAACAACTCTAGTAGTGCACTCTTTGTACCTGAAGCCATAACCGAGCAGCTGTCGGTACCAACACAACGTCAAATCTATGTTAAATTTGATACATAGATTTTTAACAATTTTTGTCAGTATTACGCCTGTTAACCGAAGCTTCCTATCGCCTGTATTGTTGCCGGCATCATGATATCTAATCGTTTCATAAGCATCACAGAAATTTTAAAGTTGTTATTCAAAAAAGAAAAATTATCCTCATATAATTATAATTAATATTATATCTCCTCTCGATCCGCTGTTGCTCTAAGAATTAAGAAGTAATGCCTCAATCTGTAATTATACTGGCTTTATATATCCTTCAAACCAAAACACCAGAACAGCTATTTGGCGGTAGAAATAGGTAAGAGGGTGGTACCTACCCAGACGGACTCTTAGGCAGAAAACCAGTCCTACTACCTAGTCATTTTGGATTTCCTAATACCGCATGGGCTATCTGAACTGACTTAGAAAAGTTAGCGTTAAGTATGCTAGATCCATTTACACGATGCGATCTAGTGAGCTAGGTGAGCGAGAATGTCGGAGCCCAAACAATTGCACAAGATTGGACCACTAACCGCCTTTACACAATACCTATTTATAAGCCACTAAGCACTTTGCAAATTCGCTATTGATCTGGTGTCCTCTCAGCGGTGGATATATTTTTGCCGTGTTGAGCCAACTTATGAGTCGGTGAATGGATCTGGCTGACCCATAGGACATAGTGGAAATATAAGAAATCATTACTAGTACCACCACAGAAGGGTTTAAACCTGCATCCCCACCCCTGCTAGATGTTAAGCCATTGCATTACTGAGCCGTTAGGAATATAGTTAGTTTTATGGTATTATAAGTCATTTGATGTTATACACCTGCCAACAATTTTATCTCCAAGAGTTGACTGGTAGAGAATACCACATGGCATTAAGCCTGTACTTTTAATTTAAATTGTTTTTAAAGGATTGAACAAATAAAAAAATAAAACAAAAATAAAGAGTGCATTTTATAGATAATTATTATATTATATGGATAAATATAAAACTACAAGGTACTGCACCATGGATGTTAAAATCTTTTTGTTTACATAAATTATGTATTAAATGTTAAGATGATATGAAATGATTTGTTTCTAGAACATTGAATCTGGATTGAATCATAAAACAATATACAATTGGTTATTCTCATTTTACATATCATATTATGTAATATAATACTTAAAGAATTTTAAATAAATTTAAGAAGTAGGTACATAATAATATTAAATAGTCTAGTTGGAACATAATATAATAATACCTATCAGCCAATTTCATTTTCACTACACAAACATGCTTAAAAATCTTAAGAAAATAAAAGTTCTTTAAATTTCACACAAGCTGTATATTATTCAAATTTTATTGCTACCAGAAACATTTTTACATAATTTATATGTCCAAAACCTTTGTGTTTAACTATCCCGTTTTAGGAAAAACTTTACCCAAAACACACAGGTTTATTGTATTGTTGCATAACATTCAACAATATGGAAAATGGGTATGTAGTTTTGGAATGAATTTAATAAATTTTACCAAATCATCACTAGCCTTAAGTGATGAATCCAACCATAGCTCGAAACTATGTTCTATTTTAAAATACCCTTTTAATAATCTGCAATTCAGCATGACAAACTCAACTCTAGCATTTTTAAATAGTGTCAATAATATTAAACTATCTAGACTATTTATGATAAAATAACATGTGAGGTCTGAGTGAAAATCCATCCAAATTAGGATAAAGAGAATCATTGAGCTACTGGTGTGCACATTGCATACCAGGACCACTATGCATTTGTTCTTCGTCATCACTAGCATATGCTTCCTCTCTCCTTCGTTCCTTTTCACTAGCAGTATATTCCATCATGTTCACTTCTTCTACATCTTCACCTGTTGGCATAACAAAGGCTGGTCGTGGTGGCAGTATACTTTCTATTTGTTTTAGTTGTTCTTCGGTTGCAAAGTTATTTTCGGGGAATATTATGTTAAACTTTATGTACAAATTTCCTTTCTCAAATGGATTTTTATATAGTGGCATTCCTTCACCTTGTATGCCTTTCAGATCTCCAGGTTTTATTATTTCACCAGCAGAATGTCTGATAAGTAGATCACGACCATCTAAATGCTTTACAACAAATTCAAAACCACACAAAGCCTCAGTTAATGTGATATCACGCTTCATAATAAGGTCATTTAACCCTGTACACTGAAACACTTCATGCGGTTTTTGTTGCAAAACAATTATAACATCTCCAGGTTCTACATCAGGATACTGATCACCTTCACCTCTGAAGTAAATTTTTTGGTTGTCTCTCATACCTTTTTCAACATGAACTTCTAAAATTTTTATCTCATTCAAAATTTTCTTGCCCTTACATTTAGGACATTTGTCTTTATCACTAATCGTTTCACCTTTTCCTTGGCAAGTGGAACAACGAGATTGAAACTGACGAGTCATATTCGGCGCAATTTGTTGATAAGACACTTTAATACCCTGTCCATGACAATCTCTACACGATACAACTGATCCTGGTTTTCCACCTATTCCTTTACAAGAACCACAAATAACATTTTTACTTAGTTGTAATTTAGCAGTTTTGCCCATGTACATATCCTCTAAAGAAACTTTTAGTGGATGTATAGTGTCCTCTCCACGAGCTCTGCCTCTTCCTCGACTTCCACCACCCATACCAAAAATATCACCAAAGAAATGGCCCAACAAGTCATCGGCTGGAAATGCTCCTCCCTGTCCACCCTCTTGCAAACCTTTTAATCCATACTTATCATAAGTTTGCCTTTTCTTTGGATCAGATAAAACTTCATAAGCATAGCTTATTTCTTTAAATCGATCCCCTGCGGCTGGGTTTTTATCAGGATGGAATTCTTTTGCTAACTTGTGGTAACTCTGTAAAAAATATTAATTAAAATTCAAACACGCGTTGGAAACAATGAAGAAATTCATGTAAGACATTAATGGGCCTTTGTACATGCATGTAATTTTAACAGTTTGCAGAGGAAACAACACTTACCCTTTTTATTTCTGATTCACTTGCATTTTTTGAAACACCTAAGATATCGTATAACTTACTGTCTGCCATGGCCTATGAAATTATGTTAAGTAAAAAAAGGAGTTACTCTGAAGTCTGAATTAGCAGTGTAATACGAAAAGAAGGAAATGGCATTGGTGATTGGTTAGCATCAAGATAATATACAAATACAGGTTATATATTACTGTTGCTTTTTAATCTGTAATCTAGATTCTAGACATGAGTTCGATAATATACGAGGGCCACACTGAAAGTTTTTAGAACTGGCCACTTGAAAACGATCTAATAAAAAAATAAGTTCAAATTTTGAAAATGGAACTCATTGCCAATATTATTGTGTACCTATGTATTTTATTAAGGTGAAAGCTCCAGAGTGACCCGCGAAATTCAAATATTCTTGAGTTTTTTGCAATTTGTAGGTCAATGTCTGGTTGTATGTTTAATAAAATATGTTTCGCGACCGTCACGAGTATGTATTTACAGAATTATAATCATTATAATCATCAATACAACCCCCTAAGTTCGTATAATTCCTTTGAATGAGTTTTTCTGGAAATAGCCATAAATTGGAATTATACGAACATAGACGGGTGTATTGATGATATAATGATTATAATTCTGTAAATACATACTCGTTACGGTCGCGAATCATATTTTGTTAAACATACAACATGACACTGACCTGCAAATTGCAAAAAACTTAAAAAAACTTGAATTTCGCGGGCTACCGTGGCGCTTCCACCTTAATTTGTCATTTTGTTTACGATTTGGCAGCAAATTGAAGATTTCATAGATATAAGAAAAATATATTGGTAAATCCAATTGGGCATACCTTAAGCGCATTAAAAAAATTACGTATAACATGATTATACGGAATTTTTAAAGTAGTTTAAATACATTTAGACAGCACTATCGGCTTCAACACCCTCGAAAACCATGAAAATGACACCCATGATGAAAAAATTGATACCTATTGCAGCCGCCATCTTGGATTTACATTTCGACAGCACTATCGGCTTCTACACTCGAAAACCATGAAAATGACACCCAAGATGAAAAAATTGGTACCTACTTCAGCCGCCATCTTGGATTGACATTTCGACAGCACTATCGGATTCAACACCCTCGAAAACCATGAAAATGACACCCAAGATGAAAAACTTGATATCTATTGCAGCCGCCACCTTGGATTTACATTTCGACAGCACTATCGGCATCAGCACCCCCAAAAACCATGAAAATGACACCAATGATGAAAAAAAATATATCTATTGCAGCCGCCATCTTGGATTTACATTTCGATAGCACTATCGGCTTCAACACCCTCGAAAACTATGAAAATGACACTCATGATAAAAAAAATTGGTACCTACTTCAGCCGCCATCTTGGATTTACATTTCGACAGCATTATCGGCTTCAACACCCTCGAAACCCATGAAAATGACACCCATGATGAAAAAATTGATACCACAGAGTACATTATATATAGATTGATACCCATTGCAGCCGCCACCTTGAATTTACATTTCGACAACCCTATCGGCTTCAACTCTCTCGAAAACCATGAAAATGACACCCATGATGGAAAAATTGATACCTATTGCAGCCGCCATCTCGAATTTACATTTCGACAGCACTATCGGTTTCAGCACCCTCGAAAACTATGAAAATGTCACCCATGACAAAAAAAATTACAGTACTTACTTTTAGTACGTACTACTATTATTTATTCTGTGCTTTTAAATATTGTAATAAAAAAATCTCTTATTATTATTATAGTATCAAGTATTTAAGAAATTTGGTTATTCGAATATTGTGTATTTCTACAGCGATCTTTTTGAGCCGCTGCAAACAACCGAAACAATGTCCACTCACGACGGTGACTGAAGCCGAACTGAGAACTGAGCCGAACAACGCGTATCGCCGTATCGCGTAGTGTTTCTATATAGCACAAACTATGTAGAAACACTACGCGTTCTATATAGTTTGTGAGCCGAACTAAACTGATATTAACTGAACTAAAGAGTAGTTGTGTTCTGTGAACTGAACTAAACTACTCTGTGGCTGTAGCTCCCCTTTTACAGAAATAATTTATATACGAGGCTACCAAATCAACGAAAATTTCGCCATTTTGGAGTCGAAAAAAATTAATTATAGCTAAACAAAACAAAATTACACTGCCATTTACATTCAGTGGCTTCCCAAATGATAGACGAAGAGATTAAAAAATAGATTGAGTTAAACAATTGATATTTTCAAAAGTTATCGTGTTTACAAGCCACAGGGAAATGATAAATCCATACCATAAGCCACTAAAACCCTTTTTTTTATTTAAAAATAGCCATTAATTGATTTAAAAAAAAATTATTAATAAGTTCAACAATCATTTATCTTTCTAACAATGTGCTTTTTATATCATTCATATAATGTATGTGTAATATGATTGCTAGATACGATTTTATTCGATAAAATGTTGGAATCTTAATTTTTAGGCGATAGTAGTACATTACCTCGCGCTTTCGCTTAAGGTATGCAATAGAAAAATAACTTTGTTAGTACGATTTAGGCTTCGATGTGTTTCGCTTGTGGCGCGAAGACAGCGCCGCCACACGCATCATTTGCTTTAGGTATACATTTCAGGTGTCGATTATTTAAAAATTGATTTTGACTATAACTTATAATGATTGTAATATAGAACTTTGATTTTTGACATCTTCAATCTTAGACTGATTGCACCTAAAATTACATAAACTTCTTGATCATTGCAAGATCGTAACATGATTCTTAAATGGAAAATAATGTTTAAATTAAAAAATTGTAAATAAAAAAATATGAATCTTCAGATCAAGTATATAGATTTGTCAGTGGTATTATACACTTTTTATAGTATTGCCAAGTAGAGATTTTGAAAGTTCTTATTATTTTCCCATGTAAACACATTATCGACAGACTAAAAACGGTCATACAACATATTAAAATATATTAACGTATCACCTTAGAGTATTCAACTAACAGGAGACGCCATGCGCATAAAGTTCCAAACAAAAAAGTCTGTCACTTCTAGCGGGAGGCGAGGTAACGCACACTAAGCAAATCGTAAACATTGGGCCACGTCGTTACGCACGCACACAGCATAATATGAGCACACGATTAAGCAAAACGCACACAACCTTGAAAATCTCTCATAAATGTCTCATCGTTACAGTGCATAAGCCATAAACAACTAGTGCGAGGGCCTTGTCGATATGGTTATGTCGATGAAATTTTATGCAAGTTACATTAGCAAATTAAATAAAATAAAAATGAACAAATGTTTAATGTGTAATATTACATTCAAAGTAAGTTTAAAAAAATACATAAGGCACAAAATAATAATACAAAATTACCAAAATTAAAACAAATTGAAAAAGTAGGTAGTAGGTTTTTAAAGTGAATAAGTTTGGTATATATGTGACGAATACACTTTTTGGGATCACTCTTTTTTTGCAAGGTAGCTAATTTTAGTGCTTGCATATTTCCATCACCAAGTTTGCCAGTTCAATGTTATGTGGAACGCAATCATTGTCGAAATAATGTTCCTGTTGTATGCTTAAAAATATATAATATGCCTAGTCTATGAAATATTTTTACCATTTTTTAACGTCATGATAAACCGGAAAGGTTATCTGTATAGGGGTTTTAAACGGTCTAATTTTACAGATTTTACCCAACCTATAGAGTTAAACCGTTTAAAGGCTTAGGGTTGAACTACATCTGGCAGCACGGAATCGCACTTTCCTGTGCTTCTATCCTTTTTGGTCACTCAGAAACGTTATTTACTAGAGCAAGAAAGAGAGCGGGAGTGTATCGTTTCACCCTCAAAAAGCCGATTGTAAACCGGTTTCAAAAGTTTATCTATCATTCTTGACAATCCATACTAATATAACATTATAAATGTGAAAGTGTGACTTTTTGTTTATTTGTTTTTGACCTTCCTTTACGCAGCAATGGAATGGAGCAATTAAAAAAAAAATAAACATTTGCTATCTCTTGGCCGAAGTTTACGCTTAACCAAACATACTTTTCTTTCGCCATTTTACTTAGGATTGAAAATAATTAATGTCGTCGTAAAAAGCGGTAATATTTTGTGTTCTACAGTACAAAAGTGTAGTACTCTGTATATATTTAATAATAATAGATTATAAATATGACACTGAGATTATTTGTTTGTCCTTATTTATTTATTTAAGGGCTAATAATTCGTGTCTCATCTGAAAACAACAATTTGGTTGACACCATCTAAGACGATATACTTATAAATAACATTTTTAAATGAATAAATATCATTCACTAAACCTTCCATTTCGATTTGTTACATGTTTTAAATTTTATCCTTCATAATGTAAAATAAACCTGTAGCAAAATAATAAACTTACTTCCAATAATTTCAAAGTCGGTACAGCAGTTTCATTTAGTTTCCTTTTATTATTTGATTGGATTACGAAAACTGATTGGTCAAAATGCTCGGAACAAATAGTGCTTGTTCGTTTAGGTACCCAGGTTATATGATTGCCACATGCTTTTATCCAAACTTGGCGCCTGTAATCTTTAGGATCTTTTGGAAAACTGTAAAACCAAAGATCTTTTTTAAACATTGTACAAAAAAGAATTTTAAATAACACCTTGGTATTATATATCAAGGTATTAATTATAGTCAAATAAAAACATCGACACTAAAGATTACAGTGAACATCACTATTATTGCCTTGATGATACCATTTTATATACTCAAAATTACCCTTCTTTTCCTTTCATAACGTAACATAATGAAATGAAAATATCTATTTAAAATGTTTTATATACAATAAAACAATTTAAATTGATGTTTTCATTTCGTTAAAAACAATTAAAGATTATTTGAAAATGTTAATGTTGTTTGAAATAATATAGTTTTGCAAATAGATCACAATAATATTAATGAATTTAAGACTATTCAATAACACGATTTTGTCTTGTGTAATAAGAACAAAGAGAAACGACATTTGTCTACAATTAAGCAAAATTTAATTATGTCCTAGTGGTGCAAAAGTCCCTACTATAGTATTAATACTTTAAGTTGGCAACACACCCTGCTCAGCTATATTAATCAGAATTTTCGTGATTTAATGCTTATATTAATTATTTAAATCAAAATAAATACTTAAAGATGAAATGTAACGTCGTCTTTTTGTAAATTTGAGGTCTGTGATCTTTTTTTACAAGAAAACACACTGCAACTCGGCATTTTTCTGGAGGTCAACTCACGCTTACGACTACATGTTAACTGATGCCGTACGCGGCGCAACTAGTTTTATATAACGGGAATGATCCGCGCTCTCGTACTTTTGACAGAGGGGAACGCTCTCCAATGTCGTCTCCTGTTAGTTTAATACTCTAAGCGTATCACGTAACGTATTAAGTGAATCCAAGCGCGACACATCAACGTAACTTCTCAAAACCTAAAGCTATATCCATTCCTTTCTGGTACGAAGCAACGTAACTAATAACTATTGGTAACACCTCTCCTAGCCTCTCTGTCTAATAATAATAATGTCCTCCAGACCGAATTTCGGCCACGGCGGCCAGTCTCAACGAAGACTAGCCATCGGCGCAGGACAGGATTATAGTGCCCAAGTGTATGCGCAATCACAGGTGCACTCTCTATTCCCTCACTCTCATAGCCCGATGGGACGGTAAACCGACAAGACCGGAGAGAGATCACAGGCGTAGGACCAACGAATTTACGTGCTTTCCGAGGCACGGGGGTGAAACACCGCCAACTTCCCGACTCCGGGCAGCTACTGAGAATTTCTTGATGGAAAAACTCAATAACTGATTTTTTGGCCCGACCCGGGATTCGAACCCGGGACCTCATGATCAGCAGTCGCACTACTACAACCACTAGACCAACGAGGCAGTCAAACTGAGTGACTGATGACCCTGCCATTCGAGGAAACGAGAGAAAGCGAATATCAAGTGCGTTTATCAGCTGTTTGGTTGCCATGCGAACGCCAAAGCTTTAATCTATTATTTTAAATTAAACTTTATTGTTACGGGTATTGTCATGGTTGTCATCTGGTTACCCCACACATGTGGTGTCATAGAATTTTTAGTAGGTTTAGAAGGTGAACTCATAATTTAGTGTCAAGACAGTTTATATTTTATTAGGAACGGAATACATTTTAATTTTGATAATTCATTAAAGCAGAGATTTACAGCTTAGACAATGACGCACTTTTGAGTCGTGCTGTCTCATTTCCACTGTTGCCATAAAACAATAAAAAATGTAGGGTCCTAATTACAAAGCTTCGGAACATAAACATCCACCTCAATAGTGCAATGTCCGTTACACAAGCTTTCAAAAATAACGAAGTTGGTCACATAAATATTAATATTGTGGCTTTTTCGGTTTATAATAAAAAAAGGTCACAGTTAAGATCCATTCAGTTAAAATTTCATTAAAAAAAGACAATAAAATTTTATGATACTGGAGATACGGTAAACGTTTTATAACCAATATGGCGATCATTTGTTTACTTCTTTCTATTGGCATCGGTTTCATAAAATTTTGACTATATTTGACTTTTAATTGTGGTTGATTTGAGAGTTTTTCATTCAAAATGGTTCAAAATAGAGTATTACACACATTTTCAAAATAGTGTTTTAAATGAAACTTAGAGTGAAAATTAGTCATTAGTCATTTATTCCAAAAACAATATACATTGTGTGGGAAAACTTAATTGTAACATAAAATATTAATGAAATTAATTAACATTATTCGTGTTTACTTAAAAATGTCTACAAATTAATTATTAATTAAATAATACATGCAATATTACTCTTTACCAAACTCATGGACGTATAAAAAAAGTCGGACTGAATTTTGCTATACAACTCAGCGAGGCACCCAAAATAAGTCAGCTCACTTGTACGTACAAGGGGTCACACACACATTCACACTAATAATAAGTTTAGCGGTAGCGCTCGCCATTACGCAACAAACGTCGTCCGGGAAAAGTAGACACAGTTCATAATTTATCAAGCTTTTTCGTTCCTTTTTAGATATAGGCCTTTTCTATATATGAACCACGTGGAAAGTTAATTAATAACAGAGGCACCCTAACTCCTTTAAAACAGAATTCTCCCTAATTCCTCTAAAACAGAAAAAAATGCCACAACTTGGGTATGATTCACTTTTGCAGTCATTCACTGCACATCAGAGTATTTTGTACGACGTAAAAAAAAATATCAAAAAATACATATTTATGATAGGTTTTGTAAAAACTAAACGATAAAAATGTTGTTTTCTATTTATAAAAATGTATTATAAATTTTATAATTAAATTTTAAAAATATTTTTTAATCTGTGCCTCAAATTTACAAAACAAGCAATCGACCATATTAGATTCGTCACGACAGAATCTAACATAGACTTAGAATATACTGGCGTATAGACCACCTGACAGCCCGAAAACGCGTGAACAATTTTGATTTGTTATTGTGTGCGTTAGCTAGCGATGTATATTTTACTTACAAGGACTATCGAAAATGATTGTTAAGGAAGCGGTAAAAGGATTTAACAAAGTGTTTGGTGCATGAAGTTGAATAACTTCAAAAATTAACTGAATTTTACCACAATAGTTCAAAGATAATTAAAAAGTATTCGTATAACATGTTCTTGGGAATAAGCTTAACCTCCCTGCCTATTGTTGGATTTCAATTAAAATGTATAAAATCCCAGGTGAATTTACCGATAAACTTAAAAAACTCCCCAATAATCAGATAGGAAAGTTGTATTTTCTTTGGGGAAAAATATTTACTGCTGTGGGCAGTTACCCCGGAATTTCTTTTTTAACATATTGTTAATATAAATAGGTAGATACATAACTAAGTATATACTTATTTATATTTTATGTTTTATAAAATGTTTTGATTGGGAAATAAAAACGGGGACACAGAGTACATAACGGCTGCTTTATTTTTCATATAAGTATTACTTGTGCCTGGAAGTTATCCGATATTCTTCTATCATTCTTATCCGTTCTTTCTTGCTTTTTCCTTTCAACTACTTCTTTTACTCTCTTATTTAGATGTCTAAAGGCTGCCTTTTTCCTTTCAGTATCATCATTCATACCGCTAGAATTACTAGCCTTGGTTGCTAGTAAATCTAGCCTTGCTTTCTTTTTTGCTTCAACTTCCATCCGTACCTCATCACCCCACCATAAAGTGTTATTTTTCCTTTCATTCGTTCTCTTACTTACACCACATACTTCGATAGCTGCACCCACCAAAGCTTCCTTGCCATTATACCACACAGTCTCCAAGTCTAAATCATTCATACACAATTCAGCCATACCACTTATATTTTCTCTCAATCTACATTTGAACTTCTCTTTCACAACTTCATCTTGTAACCTCACTGTTCTTATACGCTGTAACGCAGTGGTAGACACAGATGTCCGATGCCGCCAACGTCTGAAAAGACCATTAATTCGGCATAAGACCAGGTAATGGTCCGACCCTACGTTAGACCCTCGGTAAGCCCTTGTATCCACCACCGCGCTCCTCATTCTTTCATCAACAATTATGAAATCTATCATGCTTCTATCATCACCTCTTTCCCATGTATACGTGTGAATCTTCTTATGACGAAAGAAAGTGTTCGTCACAAAAATATTCTTTTCCACACATCAGGCAAACATTAAAATATTCTGGAAACTCGTAAGAACAGCCAGGGGACATTCAAATCAGCCTAGAATGAATGCTATACGAAACCAGAATGGCTGTATCTGAATGACGAAACTTTGAGTTTAAGGAGCTGGAAGGAATATTTTGAAAGCGTGTTTATGAGTGATGAGACGTTTGAATTGAATGAAATAGAAATTCCGAAAGAAGAGGAAATAGATAGAGATATAAGTATAGATGAAATAATGAAATCAATGAAAAGTATGAAAGCAGGTAAGGCAGCCGGATATGATAGAGTATCTCTCGAAATGCTGAGGGCTGGTGAAGGAGTGGTGGCAGACCTGCTGTGCACCTTGTTCAATTTATGTTGGGAACTTAAGCGGGTACCGGGATGCTGGTGCAAAGCCGTAATAGTCCCAATATATAAGGGAAAAGGATCACAGCAGGACTGTAAAAACTATCGTGGGAAAACTGTATGCTAAGATACTAATTGAAAGAGTTATGAAAGAAACTGATGGAAAATTTTGGGATGTGCAAGCGGGATTTAGAAAGGGAATGGGATGTACGGATCAGGTCTTTTCCATGCGCATGGTCGCGGAGAAGTTTTTGGCCAAAAACCAATAAGTTTTTTGTGCGTTCGTGGACTTGGAAAAGGCTTATGACAGAGTGGACAGGAATGTGTTATGGCAAACACTGAACTCATTTGGGATGAGCGCTGGGTTGATACAAGCATTGAAGTCTCTGTATAGGGACTCTAGTGCTTGTGTCAGGATCAACGGGGCCTACTCGGACTGGTTTGGCATCCATAAAGGTGTCAGACAGGGCTGTGTGGCTTACCCGTGGCTGTTTAACCTATTTATGGACAGTTGTTTGGAAAATTTGAAAGTAGAAGAATGCGGGTTAAGAATGGGTGAGTCAACCGTCAAATGCCTTTTGTACGCCGATGATCAAGTCATACTTGCGTCGTCGCCGGCCGAATTGCAAATGATGGTTACATTAATGAACAGGACATTAAAAGAAAAGGGAATTAAAGTGAATGCATGTAAGACGAAAGTTATGGTTTTTGAAAGAGAAGAAAGTAAAACGATATGTGAAATAAGAATAGAAGGGGAATTGGTCGAGCAAGTAGATGAGTTTGTGTATTTGGGATGGGTATTTAGCAGGGATGGTAGATATGATAAGGATATAGAACGACGAGTGAACGCAGGAAATAGAGTGAATGGGGCTCTACACCCTATTGTGAGAAGTCAGAATGTGTCCAAAAAGGCACGTATGGCAATTCACAATGCTGTGTTAGTCCCTACTTTAATGTATGGTAGTGAAAGTTGGGTGTGGCAGAAGAAGCACGAGAGCAGAATAAATGCTGTAGAAATGCGATCATTAAGAAAGAAAGAAAGAAAATAAGTTTATTTAGTAACACATTTTAGAAGTTTGCTGACCATAATAACATATTAAGATAAACGGTTACTAAAAAGGTACCAAACTCAGCATAGTCTTGGTACTAACAAAGTACTTCGACACCGATCTTCCGTGGGTGCCAATAAGATTTAACAAAAACAAAACTTAACAATATTCATTATTATACAATGTTAAGTCAATATGCACATACAGTATATTCAAACCATATAGGTACACGATTACACTATAATATAAGTAATAAAACATACATAAGTACTTATAATAAATTAATATAATAAAATAGCAATTACTTAATTAAGATTAAAAAGAAACGAATAAACGGAATAGAAAAGTATGTAAGACACAGTAAATAATTTTCAATAAATTGACTTTTGAATACTAAGTAAGTATTTTTTGTAGTTATATTTAAACAAACCGATTGAATTAAGGAGTATTTTAGGGATGAATCTGAATGACAGAGTGAGAAATTGTGTGATAAGGGAAGAGTGTGGCTTGCAAGATGATTTTGTGACCAGGATTAAGTAGGAAATGCTTCGGTGGTTTGGGCATGTAGAAAGAATGAATGAGGAAAGAGTGACAAAGCAAATTTATGTTGCAGAGGTGAACGGCGGAGTCGGGACGGGACGCCCTAGCCTAGTCGAAAGTTTATCGACCAAATTGGCGATATATTGAAAATGGGCCAAATCAAGAGTACCTTTAACCGACGAGCGTGTATGCGTAGGTATATGGATGTGGAGGAAGCGAGAGAGGTGTGTCAGGATCGTGCCAAATGGAAGTCCATAGTCTCTGCCTACCCCTCTGGGTGACAGGCGTGAGTGTTTATGTATGTATGTATGTATTACTTGTGATAATTATAAACATTTAATAATTAATAATTAAATACATTATAGAACTTTATTTTAACATTCGACTTAAGTATAAATGTAAACTTAATAATTCAAGGAAGGAAACTTATAGGAATCAGTTAAATAAAATTGCTCTGCTTAAAGGTTATTATGTTATGAGGCTTCTTCATGCTTCATGTTTATATTCTTTTATCTGTCCCTGAAAAGAATAAAGTAATAATAAACTTATTATCATTTTAGCTGCATGAATTTTAAAAACATCTTAACACAGTAAAGTGGACTAAGTATCTGAGGATACAGATGCACTCTCTATTCTCTCAATCTCCGTATATCAAGAAAATGGTCACTCATTCATGGACTGACCGCGGCAAGTTTTTTTTTATAGGATAAGGGTGACAAACGAGCACACAGTCCACCTGATGGTAAGTGGTTGCTGCGACCCATAGACATCTACATCTATCCTATATTACAAATCAAAATGTAGATGCGTTGTCACCCATGAGGACTAAGATGGAATGCCTCATTTCCAGTAAAAAGGGCCTCCGGCCACCTGCACTCACCAAGCGAAACGCAGAGGTAAACCTCTACTTCACGCTGGTTTTCTGTGAGGTCGTGGTACCACCCCGGTTCGAGCCGGCCCAACCGTGCGACAGCAAAAGCTGCCGCGTGGCTCTACCACTGTGAAACTTAAACTTAATCTCGCAGATCTATTGATCTGCGCAGCTATTACTTAACAACGAGTTCTCTACGACTAACGCTGTAGGCGATGAACCAAGCTATTTAAGCCCGCGACACAATGTCGTCGGCCATCAAGCATGAATTGGGCATCGACCCTTGTCAGTATCAAATACTATGGAATTTATAGTATCATACTATCATTACTAAATATCTATACCTAACTACGCTAAAAGTTTTATCATTGTGACTTAGGAATGTTACGAGCTTGGGGTTCGAGACAATTAAAAACTGCCGAGTGAATTACCAAAATTGACACTTTAATTACAGAACACTAATTACAATCTAAAACCACACTAATAATAAAATACAATTGTACTACAGATCACTTTAGTTCGCAGTTGTATCGCTTAGAAGTATATGTTTGTATCGCCAATTCAATACTGACTCGGTCGTGGTCTATACCGGCCATAAGGCCGGTATAGACCACGTATATACTGTAGAAACATCTAATCAATAATAAATCATCTAACGTTCGAGTACATATCGGTCCCGAAATTTCTAGAAGGATATTGACTCTCCTAGTTCTGCTACTCGATACTAGAGGGCGCTAGTGATAACTAGCGTTACCACTAGAATATAATCCGAAGGTCCGCTCAACCCCTTGGGGAAAATAGCGTGATCCTATGAATATTGTACTAGTATGACCGTGAGGCTATGCGGTTGGTTAAGTTAGGTTAAAGATTTATTTTGAGTGATAAATAGATACTTAATTAGGTTCATAATGGCTTAAAGAGGATAATCTCAAGATTTTTTTGTCTTTAATCTACTACAGTTTTATAATGTATGAAAATCTGTCTCTATATTTATCTAGGGTTGGATTTAGAATCGTTTGGCAGGAATTTGGGGGAGTAAGCTGTTTTATTTAATAGAAGTTTGGTCCCCGATTATAATAATACCACTCACATTAAAAGGTAATGCATCGTTATCGAATAAATAAATAAAAACTATTATAACCCAAAACGCGTAAAACATGGAAGAACGTATGCAATATTATTGTGAAAGCTGGATTTAGCAAACAGAATTTTGTGTAAGTGCGACAAGGACGTAAGACTAGTGTCACATTATTTTACTGTCTATACTCTCTGTCAAGTGTCAAATAAGAAATGATTATAATATTATACTGTTTTATTTCAGAATTGTTTAAAACTGCCCAGAAATACTTGAACACCCAGATATACTTTCAGTTGTAATAGGTTAGAAGTATGTGGCAGGAGCGAAGGCAACCTGGCTTTATAGATAAGATAATCTGATCTGATCGAATCTGTACTAAAATTGAATTAGCACGCCCCGACTCCACGTAATCTCGTTTGCCCTACTCCTAGAGTGTTTTTGTAAAGCAGTAGGCGCGGAATGCAAGATTACGCTACGCAAGGGCGAAGGGGCTGTACTCCCTGCTGCGCCGAAGCCGTTGTAGAAGTAACTTTGGGTCAATATTTCTGTGTAAAAAAGTGTTGTTATGATTTAAAAAAAACCCATTACTCATAAACTATACTTTTCCGCAAGGGGGGCTTTCCCTGGGCACACTCCTGCTCTCCTCTTTCACCCTCGTACCGGCGACGATAAATGTTATCATTTTGAGGTTAGGTCTATGGGATTTTCTTTTTGATTTTTCTCAAAAACAGTGTATTACCTTTTAATGAGAGTGGTACCTGGAGTAAGGGGCCGCTCAGCCCCTCCGCCCTCTTCTCCCATGCTCCGCCTCCCTCCTGCCAAACGATTCTAAATTTCAACCTTTATCTATATTTATCTAAAGTTTTGAAAGATAAATTTTGAAGTCTTATTATAACAATATTTTACTTACTGGTACAAATAATGTAGAAATGACTTCTTTTAATAAAATTGTTTTTATTCTTCTTTATACTTCTTTATACTTCTCAAGAAAATGTTTGCTGCAAATTGTTGAGTTCTTCTTTGCATTACATCCAACCCGTCCAATGAACCTTAACCATTTTTTCTAATTACAGAATCCGGAGGGAATCTGTTTGACAAACGGCAAAATAAAATTACATTTTAGAACGCAAGCCGAGGATTTATTTTCTTGTTGTGTAGGCAAGTCTATCGATTCATTATAAACATTCAAGATAAATATCCACATTAATTTTGATAAAGTTGAGGCAATAAAACGTACATGTAAAATATTTTGTATAAAAATGTATTTATCAAATTCATGCAAATTATCAACAACGTGACTTTTTTCTTTGTAAAATATCAAAATAATCCAAATAATTGTAAACGTTCTATATTTTAAACAGTATATAACATACATTTTAAGCAAAAATAAACGCTTCATAATATTGACGACGTCTTGAGAATTTACCTGTGAAAGGTGCAATTATCAGGATTATTTCTATTATTAACACCACAATCATTCACTGAACAAGTAAGCATTATGGAAAAACGTTACTTACTAAAAATAACCACTATTACACATTAAAAATTATAAAATATCTAGGAGCTGTTTCTTGCGAGCCGAATTGAGCCGATCTGTCATTCAAAATCGGTTACAGAGTCATGAGATTTGGTATCCTTTTCTATCTCGCATGTTTGTCATAAGGAATTTTCTTCTCCCTTTCACACTATGTTGGTCTATACGCCAGTATATTCTAAGTCTACGGAATCTAATATGGTGGATTGCTCGTCACTAATAAAGTCTTCCCCCCTCCCCCCAGCCTATAAATTTAAAGTATATAAATAAAAAAATACTGGCAGACGTATTTTAAATAGCATATCTCAAAAATATTAATTATTTAAACTGCACCCATGTAGTTTAGAAATAAAAAATAGTTAAATTCGTTCCCCTTATAACGTCGATATTACTTCAATTAGAATTGGGTACTTTCTACAGTATAAAAAAGTGCACCTTGCTTGAATATAATTGCACCATCGTTAAAAATGCATTAAATCCAAGAAGTTTATATAAATGATGTAAAAAACTCGAGCAAGTACTTAGCACACTCAGAATATTATTTAAAACATGTTGCAAGTTTGCTATCTGCATACTTAACTCTTTGTTTCACTGTACCTAACACAAAAAATCTGTGGCAGAGTATGCACTGCGTAAGTGTACATATGCGGTGAAGTCTAGTGAAGTAGCCCTAGCGAAACTGAAGGTGTGATTGCTATCCAAATCTAATTTGACAACCCAACAATATCCATTGCTTCAAGTGATTGAAAAATTCCTTTGTTCGACAACAAAAACAACACAATGGATTTTGTTAACCTGTCAAATTGATATGGTTTGCCATTGGCGATTTATAAAAGATAAGCGAAAGAGAAACTCTGAAATACCTGCCCAGATGTTTTTTGACGATGATAACGCAATGACCGGGCCTGAAATTGCTAACCTGTTCGCAAGACACTTTTCCTCAGTCTATATAAATACACCTATAACTCCTAAACTCTTGACATTTACTGAGCAAAACACCATCGGAGCTCTCATCTCTTTGTTTCAAGAGAGGTCATTATGAAAAATATAAAAAACCTCGATATTTACAAGGGTGCGGGACCAGATGGCATTCCTCCTGTTTTTATTAAGAATTGTGTTGCATATCTTGCCTATCCGTAATTTTTAATTTTTAATTATTCTTTATTAGTAGGCAAATTCCCTACAATATGGAAAATTGCTCGGGTCATACCAATACATAAAAAGGGTGATGTATTGTCAGTAACAAATTACAGACCGATATCTATACTATCTTCTTTTTCAAAATTGTTTGAGGCGACTGTGTGTCCATTCCTAACTCATCACATTGAAGCCATTATAAGTGATTTTCAGCACGGTTTTCGAAAGGGCCGTTCTACCGAAACGAACCTTATCTCATTTATTTCACACATTTCGCGCGAGGTAGATAAAGGATGCCAAGTGGACGTCATTGATTTTTGACACTGATTTTTCCAGCGCCTTCGATAAGGTTAAGGCTTAACCTTAAGGATAAAGCTGAGCAAACTTGAAGCCACAGGAATTCACGGGTCATTACTTGCTTGGCTTACTTCATACCTAGAGAAAAGAACACAGTTGGTGGCGGTGGGGGGTTATGAATCGCAAACGTACTACGCTGATTCTGGCGTACCTCAGGGTTCCCATCTGGGACCAATATTGTTCTCGCTCTTTATAAATCATGTCACGAGTACGCTAAAGGCAAGCTACGTTTCCTTGTTTTCAGACGACCTGAAGCTCTCGAGAGTGATATCAACTAAATTTGACTCTTTCTTCAAGATGATCTTGACCGATTGGAAGAATGGTGTAAGGCAAACTTTATGATGTTAAATCCCAAAAAATGTTTCTATATCAAGTTTACTAAGAATAAGAAGCCTTGCACTACTTCCTATAGTCTTAAAGGAACTATGCTCACAGAAGTTGGTGAAATAAGAGATCTAGGTGTTATGTTGGACATGAAACTCACCTACGTTCCTCATATTAATAGGATTGTAAAGAAAGCTGCGCAGATGCTAGGCTTCCTTAAACGCAATACCAGAGACTTTCAAATAAGCACTAAAATCTTACTTTTTAACACCCTAGTAAGGAGCCAACTGGAATATGCGAGTACAATATGGAACCCAACATACGCTGTGCACTCCCAAAGAATAGAAAGTATTCAGAGAGCTTTTACAAGACATCTTGCCTTCATATGTAGTGGAATTTCACATAGGTGTCCCTACGAAGAACGATTGGCATTTTGTGAAATACCTTCCCTGAATAGTAGGAGAAAAATTCACGACCTGCTGGTATTATATAAAATAGTAAACGGACAGACTGCCTGCTGTGAACTACCACAATATTTCTCCCTAAATGTACCATACAATATCCCTCGTCGTCCAATAACAAAACTGTTACACACTCCTCAATCCAGGACTAACATGGGGTCATACCACAAACTATATAGAAACACTACGCGTTGGTCATACGCCCCGGTACCGCGAATGTGTGACACCCATAGATATAGTATACCATTGATATAAGAAAAGTAGGGGATATGGCATGTGGTCACGTGACCTGAAGTCAAGTGTTTCTCAAATATGGCGACGACTCCACCCACAAGAAATAGCGTTGTTTTTGTCGATATTTTCAGTATCGATGCTATATAAATTATGACGTACCATCCATCTCATAGGTATATATTAAATAAACAAATATTAGATCACTACACTATTGAATTGGGTTAATCCTGTAATAATAGTTGTATTGAGATGATAAATAAATAAATCGTACGTTCAACTCAGAATAGGAAAGTTTTGAAACTGTAATTGTTTTAAGATATGGTGAAGCAACAGTCAAAAGTGAGCGAAGAGACCAAGGAAAGAGCACTTGATTGGAGCTTTAACTCCTTTCTTTTCAATAGACGTATACGACGTGCACCAGAATATTATACTGAGTTCGTGCAACGAGCTAACGTTTTTTCGTAACGACGGCAATCTGCACATAAGCATTCCATCCGTGCGTCCCTGGGTCGACGCATGCATTTTTTTTCTCCTCTGCAGAGATTAACGAAACCACCACTATAGGCAATGTATTAGGCTTCGTAAGATTTTTTTGTCCAGCCCATGCTGTCCCACTACTAAGCAGAAGTCTCCCCTAAGTTTTTTCCAGTGGTTTAGTCGTGCACCATATCGAACCAGCCCCAACGGTATGCGTCCAGGTTGCGTGAATCATATCATATATATAGACTTTATAGCGGCTGGGAAGTTAGTTGCGAGCGCAAGTCCTGTACCTTCACGCTTCGCTTTACGTACTGTGATCTGAGACACCATCAAGTTTTCTTTCAACTATATCTGCACGGACTAGCGCTCGCTCTTAACTTCCAAGCCGCCATAAAGATTCGACAACACCTTTCTTTCGTAGTAATGGTCGGTTACCAGTTCAAGTCACCATGAACGTGCAGTGGACTGACCTTTATCTTGATTTATTTAAAGTTTGTGGAGCATGTGTTCTTTCATACATAGTTACTAACCGTCATCTCTCTTTTTTTTGATAATAAAAATTATTTATTTATTTATCTCAGTAATCTAATCGAGTTGAGCAGCCCCTTTCTAACCATACCACCGTTCACACAATCCATTAATCATTTAACTATCCTAACGTATTCCTCAATCTTCAGCATCCCATGTTCATACCATACGACAACCAATTTCCATGCAACATTTCGATCAATAGGGGTGGCTGCACCACTTCAGACTTCCACTTCCATACTCATTTCTCATTATATCCCATTTGTGTAACACCACAAAATATCAATTTTATAGTGTTTACAACCTGCAAGTTGTAATGACTTCCACCAGTAGCGTAATTAGTGGTGGATACTGGAGGTAAACGAGAGAGTAAGGATTAAAAATAAATAAAATAACAATAATGTATACTGATTAAAATCATTTATTCGTGACAAAATAATATTATTTAGTCAAAAAATTTATTTTAGACATGAACCAAATCACCCTTAAGCCGAACTACATCCAGCGTTATATTTATACATTATTTTTCAAAATGCAAGGAGCATATTCTTCTTACTACTGCAGGTTTTATGTTTTCCTGGCCTATATTTTCAATCCACAATTTTTGAAGGCCTTCATTTTTTGGCAACCTAAAATAAATATTATGCATCCTTAAGTACCAATCAAAAATAATCTTAACATTATCAAATCTTTTGATGAAAAAAACTATTATAGAAAATTTACGATTTACACTAGTTTCAAGTTCTTTTCTTAAACGAAAGGCTCCCAATCGATCGTTTGATTAAATATACAGGTTACGTATCTAAAACGTTATTTGATCATGACTACATTAATATTATTGTTATACAGGCTCAGAAGGGCTAGAACCCAGAGCCGTAAAGCCAGTTTAAAAAAAAATATTGTTAAAATTTATATCGATAATTTCAAAACATGACAACACGTAAGGACAACACTATGTAAAAATGTAAACAATCAAAATGTTTACTTGTTTAAATTTACATGATAATAGTCATTGGAAATTCTAGATAATAGCGGGAAACACGATTTAGAACCCATAACATGAACACGAAACGCAATTCACACGAAAAAATATACAATTAAGGAAAAAAGTTACAACTAACCTGAAAAATGACAATCCTTCTACATTTTTACGAGAATTTGAATTACATCCATTGATGCAACACTTTGTCATGTTGTTTTTGCTCAACTACCCTTTACTAATGAACAAAAAAGCTCCAAAATAGTCAAAACTCCACTGTAACACTGCAAAATAACTCCGAACAAGGCTTAGATGACAGACGAACTACCACAAATGAACGTGATCCTAAAATGGCGTCATGCTTCAAGGTGGAGCTTGGTGACATTTATGAAAACTGGCAACAGAAAATTGAAGTCTAAGATATGTACTTATCTCTTTTTACATTTGAAAATCATAACGTGTGAGAATGAGACAGATATATTTTTGTTGGCAAGGTTCATGTTTGCATGATATTTGTATAACCAAAAAATATATATGCAATTTACAGCTTATCCTCTACTCTTCTTATATCAATGTAGTATACATTAGATTGGCGATGGCATGATTAGGGTGAGACCTAAAACGAAATGTACCCGTGTGAGTGAAATGTGCACGTGTGCGACAACAATAGTGCTGCGCCATGTATTAACTTCAATTATCGATACAGAACGCTGTGTCCGTGTCATAAAATGAATATTATTATGTTTGAGGGCATAAAATAAAACTACAAACAAAAAGTTTCTGATTTTTATTTTCCACGAAAAATAACTAAATTATTGTAAATGTCGTAAGCTCTCTTTAAGAAGTATTTTGCAATTTTTCTTCATACTTCAATCTAATAATCAAATAAGTTTCGATTATTAATTTAATAATTAAGTGTTTATGGTTTGATAGTGCTGGCATATCGTACATATGTTTGTTAAGTATGTTAAAAAAAATTGCAGGACACAAGACATTCGTTTACTAATTTTCAAAACATATTTTCGTTTACAATTTTCCTTTCACATGTTTTCGGATAACTCGTTCAGAACGAATACCTATCTCATAAACTTTTTCTTTTTTTATCATTTGATATAACATTTTCACTTTTTTATTAGCCCATTTTTTGTGCTCTTACATTTTCCAGATTGTTTTTTTTTCATATCTTCGAAGAATATCAATAGTTTTCTTAATTTTTTTTCTTTCTCGGGGAATGGTCTATAACAGAAACGTTTGCAATTGAGCTACTGGGTACTGGTAAAATATCTCTGTAGACCTATGACGATGCTTTGCGTACCGGCTTCAATACAACCTACAAACGAATATAATTAGTGTATACATTAACTTACCTATGATTCAAATTAATAAAATACCACCTTTTTACCTATTTCTGCCGCTGAGCAGCAGTGCTTACACTGCCGCGTTCCAGCCATTTGAGTATAGAGAGCCTGTATAATTATAAGTTGTAAGGCATTTTATCTTAGTCCTCAGAAGATAGAATTAGGGTGACAAACGAGCACACAGTCCACCTGATAGTAAGTGGTTGCTGTGGCCCATAGTTCGGGAATTCATCGTTTGGGAATTAAAATGCAGTTGCGTGTTCAGCAGTTAGGACTAAGATAAAATGCCTCTTTTCTAGTAAAAAGGGTATCCGGTTCTCTACACTAACCACACGAAACACAGCAGCATTAAGCTGCTATTTTACGCTGGTATTCTGTGAGAGCGTGGTCCTTCCACGGTCGAGCCAACCCATTCGTGCTACAACTATACTATTGATATAGCTGCAGTATGACTCTACCACGTAAAAAAAATTGTAACTTTCTTTGTTTGAAGATGACTGTAGGTGACCAAGTACTGTAGTAGCCATTTATTATCAAGTGATACTGTAAGTTTTTTGTTACTTTCGTTTTATAAAAAAATATACACCACCTGGATGACAAGAACAAGTTGTACACGTTTGAACACGCGCAAACGAAATGAACATATGTACAGTAAAATATATAATTAAGAAAATACGCATGGGCATAAATAATGTGGGAATTGATTCAATACGCAGCAGTACCCTTTGAGAAAAACATTTTTGTTCAAAGTGCTTGCTACATGTAGTTGAATTTTTTTTGGGAACGGATCCTTCTCTATTTATCATTTTTAACCTTTTTTGTTAAACCTGAATATTTTTTGGAAATCTGAAATATTATAAGATTTTAAATCATCTCATTAAAGTATTTACAATAATGCGTAAGTATTTACTATTACGAAACACTAAAACGTAAAAACAGAAAATTAAAAAAAACGAAGTCACAAGAGGCTGCATCCAAGGATATGCCTTTGCCTGTTATAAGCATATTATCGATAAGATGATATTGATAGTGTCAATCCCTACAAGAATTTGATAAGAAATAGCGGGAATTCACGTATTTGTTATTATTTTTAATATAATTCTCACGCATTTAGAGTATTATCGTAATAAAATGCGATATTTTGCCCTATCCATTTGTGTATAAAACATTTGTACTAGTTCCGAAATATGGAATTTAGATGCTAAAAATTTTAATTGTACCTACATGTAAAATGTGTAATTTTGTGGATTTTTTTTCTCGATGAACTGGATTCAGGTACGACACACGTCACCATATTTAATCACACCTTTTAAATACTTATTAATACTTCAAAATCAAAAATATCGCGAAAATAGGCGGGATTTGTTTTGTTAACCATTGACGTCAGGCTGATACAGGCTGATAGCGTGTACGTGTATGGTCTAGCCATTCTATCTCGCTCTAACGTAAGCATATGCTATGCCCTTTCTCTTTTACATTGCCAATCTAAGTATATACTAAATCTATGGTGACACCTATAATTCACTGTGTGGTGTGTTGCCTACTGTCGATATTTTTCATGATACTTTCCCTAAATATAGGAAAAATGTAATAGATCACTATTATAAATAATTTGTGAATAATTTCATTTAATATCCATGTTCCCTACACCTGTTGCTTAATTATGTGCATGTTTTTTATTGTCTTGGTTATACATTATCTTTAAGTATTATTTTTTGTGATATATTTCTTTAATAGCTATTGTAGCTCTGCCCTGTCTTAATTTTTATAGTATTTTGTAATGCTGTGTCACCTATAAGGGTGCACACATCAGTCCCTAGATTAAACCCACGTTCAATAAAATGTAATAATGTGTGCACTGCTGGTGACCTATGAATAAATAAATAAATAAATAAATAAATTTAGGTGTGTTACGTAATTAGGCTACGGATTCAATTTCTATCTACACAAAATCCATAAAACTGTCAGACACTATTTATTCCTCAGATAAGTTATTTGGCGATTGGAAATTCAGCCCTGTACCTATATAAATACCTACGGAAGAAAGTAAATTAAGCAACAA
The DNA here is from genome assembly GCA_033319125.1 of Parnassius glacialis. Lineage (NCBI taxonomy): Eukaryota > Metazoa > Arthropoda > Insecta > Lepidoptera > Papilionidae > Parnassius > Parnassius glacialis. Next base: position 34,819,817 of record JAVANC010000017.1, read on the forward strand.
ATTCAATTATATGAAATGAGAACAAACTCATATTAGTAAAGGTATCGATATCAGCTGTCAATATTGCTGAGCTACAATCCTATAAAAGGCGGCCATTTTATGTGCCAGAATTTTGTAGGTAGTCACACTAATTCTGTAAGAATGCCCAGTCCATATAACTCTAAGTCAGTGGATAAAGTAAACAAGCCAATGTCACATAATAAATAATAATACTACGTACTAATATGTTATGTATTAATTAGAAATTTTTCAAGTTATCATCACGATTAATGAATTTTATTCCGTATTTTATTGAAATAGCATTAAGGTGGAAGCTCCAGAGTGGCCCGCGAAATTCAAATTTTCTTGCGTTTTTGGAATTTGCAGGTCAGGGTTAGGTTGTATATTTAACAAAATATGATTCGCGACCGTAGCGATTATGTGTTTACAGAATTATTATCATTAAAATCACCAATACAACCCTGCACAGCTCGCACAATTATTCAAAAAAATGACGTACTATGAAAGGGTGTCACAACTCATCACATAATCACTAAAAAAAATTAAAATCTCATTTCACGGGTAATTACTGCTTAGCATATTATATTTTTGTAAAAAAACATTCATCAAAACAAAATAATAAATAATAATTTTGACAGACGCCAATATAATGAAAATGTTGCTAGGCGTAGTAAAATATTTTACCCCATTTTTTCTTATTATTATAATTTTAAAAATGCATATTGAAAAAAATACATACATACTGCCAATAGTCTCATTCACATATAAATATGTATTTTTATTTGCCAAATATTATTAGGGTTCCCATTTGCCACGAAAAAAAAATGTGTTAATTTTATTTTGTTTTGATAATGTGCAGTTGTTTTTACCTTTTTATGGTACGAGTATGTATTTTAGGATAAATAACATAGCCTATGATTGTTTTTTTTTATTTTAATTTACATATATTTAACATTTTTAGTTCGATTCTTTTATGAATCTAAAAAAGATAACATTTCGAGGATAGCGTTATCAAAGCGGCAGTTGTTTAGAAAACAGTTGCAGTTACAGGGTCATTAAGAGATATTATTTTTATGTACTAGAGTATATTTTATTTTATTTTATATTATGTAATGAACATTTTTAATTTCATGTTTTATTTGAATAGTTTATCTCCTTCTGAATCTTATTTTGTTTTAATGCAAAACATAATATCCAATAAAGTAATAATAATAATCACGTGAAACTGACGGCACTCTTAAGTCTCGTGATTCCTTTTAATATTATATCCATTCTGTAAGTGCTGTATGTTGTAACTTATACGTTGAGACCGATATAAATTAAATATATCACGCAGATTCTTAGAATGACATGAATCGAGATCAGTGTATGCTTTAATATGCGGGTGAAGGCGCGGGGCACAGCCACAGCTAGTAATGAATAACTAATGAAAAAATATCTGACAGCTATAATAATAATAATAATAATTGGTATTTATTTTCTCCCACATATTATGATCAGTACATCACAATAAACTTAGTAACAATGAACTATACAACTAAATAACAGCTATAAATATAAGCTAAATAAGATCTAGGTGAGAAACTGGTGCCCAAACTAGGTTTCCATGTGCTATGGGATCACTAGGCCCCTCTCTCCACAGAAGCGATATTGCTGTAATACATTTAATAATCAATACAGCTACGTGTAATAAAATAACATTAAAATATATTTGTTCAGTGTGGAGACACTGTGTAAAAATCATTTATTAGGTATATATAAAGAAAAACATGCTTTAAGTAGTCTACTAGTAAAGGTGTATTAAGTGTTAATAATGTGGTATGCGTGTGTGCACGTGCGCGCACGTGTGTGTGTATGTGTGTGTGTGTGTGTGTGTGTGTGTGTGTGTGTGTATGCATGTGGTGTGTAATATATACGAGTATTTAAACAATACGTTCAAATAGTTTTTCTGTATGTTCGCAGTCTAATGTTTTTAGCCATTTGATTAAAGAAATTTTTGTCTGTCTTTTAGTTAACGGGTATATATTATTTACTAATTTGTTGGCAAGATAATATAGGACTGGACCTCTGTAATTGAAAAATCTTCGAGCAAATCATAAAACGATTATCTGACAACTATTCTTTTGTTATGTGTAAGTGGGGCTGGATTGGAAAAACTAGAAGAAATGGACGTAGGCATTTGCCTCCTCCATTTATTTCACTTCTCTATATATCATAGAATAAGGCCATTGAGTATTATATAAAAAATAATATTTACAAATAACATAAGGTTTTATGGAAGATCAATAACAGATATTAGATTTGTGAATATAACACAAGATATTACGTATATTAATAATTTAAATATTACATAAGTTAACAAAAAAAATGTCATAATTTTTCTCTTTGCAAATAGTTAATAAATAATTATAAACGCAACCTAAATATTAATTCTATGACTATGCCTACTATTACATTTTCCCCACTTTCTGAGGAAAATGTTATTAACTTGCATACATTACTCATTTGCTTGTGTGCATGTGGGCAAACGTAATAACAGGCCGCTTATGCACACATTCATTGTGTTGTTGCTTCAACTTTGAACGGAATTTTGAATGACACTATCACTCTATATGTAATTACTCTAAGCCTTGGCGGGACGTACAGTTAGATGAACCGTGAATAAGACGCTTAAGCCAAGCATAAGAAGAAGTTGTACAGATACTGATACATAGATGAAGCGGTTGATCTTGGATAAATCATCATACTGGATAGAGCCTTTTGGTTTTTAAGTGTCCGTTTCTTGTCAGTTGTAATTTGTAGGTACGCTTTAAGAGTAAGCAGGATAGAGATCATAGATTATTACTTATTATAAATATTGGTAGAGATAGCCGCCATTAAAATTAGTACTCGTTTCGTTCATTTATTTTTTACCTTCAATTAGTATATGATATAAATAGGGTGCTTTGGGGTAACCTCGAATCTGGGGTAATTTCAAAAATCAAACGTTACTACAAAACAGAAAGTTATGTTTCCTGGCAACACTGACCTAGACGCCATGTTGATCTATTCCCGGGTTTCAGTTCGCTCCAAAGAGTATAGTAACTGTCCTATACAGGAAGTTCGCTCTGTTCGCTCTCAGCAGGTATGTGTTGTGTGTGACATTTTATAAAAAAGTGCGTTTTCGTGGATTTTGTGGAGTTTCGAAGTTACCCCACATCATTTTTTTTTATTTTTTTTTATAGGAGAGGGGGCAAACGAGCATGGGGCTCACCTGATGGTAAGTGACTACCGCCGCCCATGAACAACTGCAACACCAGGGAGGGAATTGCAGATTCGTTGCCGGCCTTTTAAAAAGGAGTACGCTCTTTTCTTGAAGGTCCCTAAGTCGTATCGGTCCGGAAAAATCGCTGATGGTAATCGATTCCACAAGGAAGTCGTGCGAGGAAGAAAACATCTTCTAAATCGCACAGTGGCGGACCGCCAATCGTCCAGATGGTGTGGATGGTATCGGGAGTTCTGCCGCGATGTGCGTTCGTGAAATTTGGCGGTTGGGATTAATCCGAACAATTCCTCAGAGCACTCCCCATGGTAGATGCGAAAGAAAATGCAAAGAGATGCAACATCTCTTCGCAGTGCCAATGAGTCGAGCCGATCGGAAAGGACTCAGTCGTCGACGATTCGAGCCGCTCTGCGCTGGATGCGGTCAAGTGGAAGGAGCTGGCACTGGTGAGGCCCTGCCCAGAGATGGGAACAGTATTCCATGTGGGGCCGAACCTGCGCCTTGTAAAGTTGCAGGCGGTGTGCCGGCATGAAATACTGTCCCGCTCTGCTGAGCACGCCAAGCTTTTTAGAGGCCAATTTGGCCTTCTCTTCCAAGTGACCATGAAACTGCACGTCACTCGATATGTCGACGCCGAGGATTCCGATACTGGCTGAGGCAACCAGGGGAGTGCCTTGAAACTGAGGAGATACGACAAAGGGGTTCTTTTTAGTGGTAAACGCGCAAACTTGTGTCTTCTGAGGATTAAACTGGACTAGATTTAGTCGCCCCCAGTTCGAGACTTTGTCCAGCAAAGACATGACTTCAGACACAAGTTTGTTCCGGTACTCGGAGACGTTTTCCCGAGAAATATTAGCACGGCCGGTGTATAGAGCATCACCAGTGCTGTCATCCGCATAGCAATGAATGTTACCAGTTAGCAACATATCATTGATATGCAGAAGAAACAGCGTTGGTGATAGAACACAGCCTTGTGGAACACCAGCGTTAATAGGCTTGTAGTCAGAACATGCACCGTCTACAACGACCTTGATGCTCCGATCTGAAAGGAAGCTGGTGATCCAATTGCACAATTTCTCGGGAAGCCCATAGGAAGGGAGCTTCGAAAGAAGCGCTTTGTGCCAAACCCGATCGAAGGCCTTCGCAAAGTCCAGACTAACGGCCGACGCCTCCCCCTTGGACTCTACTGCCTCCGCCCATCTATGGGTCAGGTAGACCAGAAGATCACCAGCTGATCGACCCCGACGAAAACCGTATTGGCGGTCACTAATCAGCTGGTGATCCTCAAGGTACCGGATGAGCTGGCAGTTGATAATGGATTCCATTATTTTGGAGAACAAGGAGGTGATCGCGATAGGCCTATAGTTGGACGGGTCTGAGCGGTCGCATTTTTTAGGGATCGGGTGGACAAAAGCTGTCTTCCATGAATTCGGGACTACGCCTTGGGAGTAGGAGTACCGGAAAAGATGCGTTAGGACCGGTGCCAACTCCGGAACACACGTCCTCAAAACAATTGGGGGGATTCCGTCAGGCCCACTATTTTATTAAGTGATTTGGTAAGTTAAACGATTGATTGTCTTTTTTATCAATGGATTTACGTATTTCACGCATTTTTAGATTATCTTTACCATTATAGCTACAGTTTTAAAAATACTTACAAAATTGCCCCATAGGTAAATTTCGAAAGATTATGCTTTTGACCAGTGGTTCTCAAATTAATATTTTTTTATAAGTACTTTATTGCGCTATAATAAAAATGTAATAGAATCACAATTAAATAATGTTTGTACTTTTTTTGTAAGAGTATTTATTATGAAAGCTGATGTTAGGTACCTATGCAATAATTTTGTGAAATTAAAAATTAACAGTTAAATGAAAATATTTTTTTATTTTGTTTGTTTGCAGGAGTTAATACCTACCTACTAAAGTTTCATTTGATGCAGAGACTGGAAATTCAAGATATTTTCTTATACATGTAATCGAAAGTTGGCTAGTTAAGTGACCGGGATAATGACGTAGTGAATGTGCCAAACTGCTTGTCAACAAACTGCTTTAACAGTTTAGCATTTAATAATTTTTTGCTAAAACTTTACAAAAGTAAAAAATTAATATTAAAAATATCACAATACTATATTAAAAATAACTAGGTAATTATTACCTACTTGATTAGCAGCTAGTTTATGACAACTGATGTGATCTCGTACTAAGTTAAAGTACTTCCTTTTACAAAATAATTTAAAATTAGGTACCAATTCGAGTTGGTATTAAAAAAAAGGTTGTGATTACTTAAAAAAAATCATAGAATTGATTATTAATTTAAACTACTTAATTATGAACTAATAATGTATATGTATGTATGTATATGTATGTATGTATATGTAATAACTAATTATGATAATAATTGATATGGTCTAATAATAAGTGAAGATGCATACTTAAAAATAATTGATATATCTTGATTAGCAGCTGATTTACGACAACAACTCAATGTGATCTTATCCTAAATCATAAATAAACTGATTCAAATATTTTTTATTGTTTTTTTTTCCCTGCCTACCGATAATGTAAAAAAATGTTGAGAAACCCTGACTTCCCATGGGGTAATTTCGAAAATAAATTCTTAAAAAATTTGTAACAAAAGTTGTGTGGCCATTAGGAAAGAAAAAAAACTTTGGGGGAATTTAGAATCAAAAAAGAATATGTACCTTAAAGCCATACCGCACAAAGACCATTTTTGATTGTTATTCGAAATTGCCCCACAGTATTGCGAAATTACACTTGAGGATCAAAAAATCTAACTAATAATAAAAATTAAATTTTGATATCTAGCATCTATGTTAGAATACTTTTGAAATGAGCTTTTCTTCACAAAATATATAAACTATGTAAAACTTGTGCTTGTTTCAGGTAAAAATGTACAGATTCTGACTTTTGATAGAAAACACAAATGGTCTATTAACTTCATATAAATCCTTTCGAAGTTACCCCAAAGCACCCTATATGTTATATGTTATATATATATATATATATATATATATATATATATATATATAACAGGGATAGGACCTCACAGAATACCAGCGTAAAATAGCAGCTTACTGCTGCTATGTTTCGTATGGTGAGAGTAATGAACCAGAGAGACTTTTTACTGGAAACGAGGCATTCCATCTTAATCCTCAGGGGTGAAAACGCATCTGCATTTTGATTCTTAATCGAGGATAAATGTAGATGGACCACATCATCCACATCATCGGCATTATTTACCATCAGGTAGACTCTGTGCTCATCTGTCACCCTTATTTTATAAAAAAAATGTAGGGTGAGTGGGGGGAAGATCGAACGGTTTTTTGAAGAGATGAGCAGTGTTGTGTTTGACGTCTTGTCTTTACATATTAACTTAAGCTAAAATTATATCTATAGTGAATAAAGTACAAAGAGCATATTTTTATGTCATATCGATAAATCCCTGTTATATTTATTCGAAAGCAAAAAAAAATTAATTACAATGTTTTTATCGAAAGAAAACAACAGGGAGAAAGATGGTGGGGTGAGAGGGTGGTGGGGAAAGATCAAAGTAGTTTCTAAAATCGCTCAAATTAATGTTAGACGATATTGACGGTCAGTAGGCTACAATTTTAATTGTCTTGACTTTTTTTTTATATAGGATAAGGGTGACAAACGAGCACACAGTCCACCTGATGGTAAGTGGTTGCTGCGGCCCATAGACATCTACATCTATCCTCGTTTGCGAATCAAAATGCAGATGCGTTGTCACCCGTGATGACTAAGATGGAATGCCTCATTTCCAGTAAAAAGGGCCTCCGGCCACCTGCACTCACCAAGCGAAACGCAGAGGTAAACCTCTACTTCACGCTGGTATTCTGTGAGGTCGTGGTACCACCCCGGTTCGAGCCGGCCCATCCGTGCGACAGCAAAAGCTGCCGCGTGGCTCTACCACTGTTAAAACTGTCTTGACACTTCAGAACTGTCAATAATATCAAAATACCTTCAAATAACACAGATAACACAACTTATTTGTTTTTTATATTTCAATCTTGCCCCGCCGGGGAAAGATTGAACTAGAGGTTCTCAAACTTTTCACTTTACTTAGATAAGATTATACAGAAAATGAAAGATATCAATCATATAATTTTTTTATTGTTAATGCCAAGATAATTTTAAACATAATTACGTACATGTACCTTTTACCATTTTCGTCAACAAAATATGTAGCACAAAACGTTTAAAATTAAATATTTCCAAATTAAACCGCTAACCAATTAATAAGATCTTAGAAAAATGCCACAACTAAAAACATAGAAAAACTTCTAAAAAATATTATCTAAACATTAATAAAAAAATTGGTAGTAGATCCACGTCTACAATTCACTGTAACACATAAATGAGCAGGATCGACCGGTGCGATACTACCCTCTCACAGAAAATCAGCGTGAAGTGGTTAGCTCCTTAGTGGCTGCCCTGTTTCGACTGATGAGTGAGAGTTCCGGATGCCCGTTCCTTTTCCCCTTTTCTGAAGGCCACCCGAATGTTGAAGTTTGCTAGATAAACCGATGTAGCGTTGCATTGTTCTAGGAGCTGTGATGTTGCATTTACTAACGAGTGTCTGGTGGTCTTTCCCATTTCTTTAAGTTCCTACTCCCATTCCTACGAATTCTGTTCCTATACCTTATGAGAAGGCAACGCACAAGTAACACTCGTATTGTTTCTTGTGTCTATGGGCAGCGGTGAAATCAATTAGCCATCAGGTGACCCGCTTGCTCTTTTTGCCTCTCTTATAATATACAAAAATTTAAATAAGTACCTTTAGATAATATTAGCTGAAATTGTGCCGCTGACAATTTATATAATGGCTGTAACAAAACAAAACATTTTTTCAGGTACAGTTTGAGAACATGAGACTATTTGTATGACTTTTGAAAACGGGGCAAGATGGAAACTTTTATATGTTTATCTTAACCCGTCAAATATTGGCGGGTAAAGACGGAATGTTACAATACATCCTAAAATCCAAAAATTAGAGATATTTAGATATAGCAACATAACTACCAATTAAAAATAATAAGTATGTATACAAATAAAATACTCGTACCTGCCTCGTAAATCAAGTTACACGACACGGGGTAAGATTAAAACACCCCACTTACTCGCGTAAAATTCACAGCGTAGAAATTCCCTTATAACACACAACTGATCCCTCAAAAAGACAAGTGCCGACTTAGGTGTGCTACGTAACAAAATGGCGGTCTTATGAATGTTGCCTGCATTGGATAAATTACACAAAATCTGTCTTTACTGATGCCTTTTTGTGTTACCCCGTTTTTCATCTTACCCCCACTCACCCTAACTACATGTTTTTTATTATAGAAGTTGCGCCAGTCGGGTTTAATATGAGGGTATCCACGAATTTTTCTGCCACCATGGCGGCGCCACTTTGGAATAAGATGAAATATTGGACAAAGTTATGGAAAAGCAACCACTTACAACACTGAGATCCAAAAATATTATTTTGCAACAATCATAATAAAACGATTTTTAAATATTAAACTGCATAAAACATGGCGTTGACGTATTGACGACATATATACGAAGGAATAGGTAAGATATTGAATTGCATAAAAGAGACCAATAGCAACTTATTAATATATGAGATACATATCTATACATTTATACATACATACAAATAAAATTGAATTGTCCGTTTGTAATGTTAAAATATTTGCTTTTTACTAAATGCATATGAAAGTATATACGGTACTAATAACAAAAAACTATTTTTAAACTTTTTCTCTGTCTGTCTGTCTGTTTGTTCCGGCTGATCTTCGAAACGGCTGGACCGATTTTGATAGGACTTTTACTGGCAAATAGCTGATGTTATAAGGAGTAACTTATGATATTATATTAACCTGGTGCATCAAAATATACAAGGTATGTTAGGCAAAGAACTAGAAATTGAATTATTTTTAAATAGTAACCTTATTCATATTTTATGTATTACTGAACATTGGTTAAAAAGTTATAACTCCATATTTAATTTCAGTAATCACCAGGTGGTCAGTTCGTTCAATAGAGATACTAAATTACGTGGTGGCTCCTTAATATTAGCTAATAAATCCTTATCATGTAAAGAACGTAAAGACATTGTGAGCCTCTCTGTTGAGCGTACTGTAGAAATGGCATGTGTTGAGCTTGAGCACCTTATTGTTGTCAGTGTTTACAGACCCCCCTGTTCAAATTATGATACCTTTGAAAAAATTATGGAAGAAGTTTTAGTTAAGCTTAATAAACAGAATAAATCTCTTGTAGTGTGTGGAGACTTCAATATCAATCTCCTGGAAACTTCTTCCATCAGTATTAAATTTTGCTCTTTGTTCAAATCCTATAATCTTGATAATTTATTCTTTGAAGCTACACGAATTGCAGGGTGTAGTGCAACTTGTATTGATAATATTTTTACAGGTGTTGTACCAATCAACAAATCAATAATTCAAAAACTTAGTTCAGATCACTGTGGACAACTGGTTTCATTACCTTATATGCACAAAAAACAGGAAATTGAGAAAATTGAACGCCTGGAGAGATTTAGAAGTAATATGGTAAAAAACCTTCCATCGCTTTCTTATAAGAACAATGCAGACTTTTTATATGGAGAATTATTTACCCTTATAAGCAATGAATTTAAAAAAACATTTACTTCTAAAACATTCTCCGGAAACAGTCGCATGGTATTTAATGAGTGGGCGACAGTGGGAATTCATAAAAGCAGACGAAGGTTATATGACCTTTACCATGAAAGATCATATAATCCTTCTGATGCTTTTAAAGAATATGTCAAAAATTATTCTAAAATGTTTAAAAAATATTGCTCCACAGCCAAATCGTTACATATTAGCAACAAAATTAAGACGGCTAAGAATCAAATTAAAATGACGTGGAGTATAATTAACAGCGAAACCGGTAAAGAAAATCCTCGTAACTCAAACTATCAATTAAAAATTAACAATGAATTGACTAAATCAAATCAAGAAGTCGCAGCGGTGTTTGAGAAATATTTCACTGATATTCCTATTTTGACAAAAGAGTCTTTGAATACTTCTCCAACTGTCGCCGAGTCATTACTCAAACAGAATGTTAATATCTGTTTAAAAGAATTTAGATTTGAAAAAGTATTACCGCAAGATATTGTAAAATACTTCAAAACCATTGATGTAAAGAAAACCGCAGATTTGTGGGGGATTTCCGTGACAGTTATTGCGTCCATAATAGATTTAATTGCACCTCACCTTGCTATTATTTTTAATACTTGTATCGATTCTGGTGTGTTTCCTGATTTAATGAAGTATAGTAAAGTAATACCTTTATTTAAATCTGGTAGTACATTGGACCCCGCTAATTTTAGACCTATTTCTGTACTACCAACTCTTAGTAAAATTTTTGAAAAAATTATTTTGGATCAATTGTTAATTTTTTTTAATACAAATAAATTACTTCATAAAAACCAATTTGGATTTACAAGGGGTCGCTCGACGTCTGACACCGGTGTTGAGCTTATGAAATATATTTTTAATGCGTGGGAGAATTCACAGGATGCCTTAGGTGTTTTCTGTGATATTTCCAAGGCTTTCGATTGTGTTCATCATGAAACATTAATCAGGAAACTACAACATTATGGTGTAAAAAATTTGGCGCTTAGACTTATTACTTCATATTTAAGTAACAGAACTCAAAAAGTCGTGAAAAATGGTAAAGGTTCCTCCGGATCGGTAGTATCAATGGGCGTTCCTCAGGGCTCTATTCTTGGCCCATTCCTGTTTTTAATCTATATTAATGACTTACCTTATCTTGTAGGGGACAATCACGATATAGTATTATTTGCTGACGATACCTCTTTAATTTTCAAACTCAAACGGCAGTTAATTAATTATGACGATGTAAATAATGCTCTATCGAAATTAGTACATTGGTTTAACGCCAACAATATGCTCTTAAACGGTAATAAGACAAAGTGTATTAAATTTACAATACCTAATGTAAAACATTCGAATACCAATGTGCTATTAAATGGGGAGGAGTTGAGTCTTGTGGATACCACTGTTTTTCTCGGTATTACTATTGACGCGAAACTTCAATGGGGCCCCCATATATCTAAATTAGCAAGCAGACTTAGTTCTGCAGCATATGCTGTAAGAAAGATTAGAAGTCTCACAGATGTTGAGACAGCTAGATTAGTGTATTTTAGTTACTTTCATAGCGTAATGTCTTATGGAATTTTGCTATGGGGTAATGCGACTGATATTGAAGCTATATTTGTTTTGCAAAAGAGAGCCGTTCGGGCGATTTATAACCTAAATTGTAAAGAGTCCCTCAGACAAAAATTTAAAGAAATAAACATATTAACTTTGGCATCGCAATATATTTATGAAAATCTCATGTATGTACATAAAAACATAAATAGCTTTAATAAGAATATGGATGTGCATTCTTTAAACACTAGGAACAAACATAAGCTTGTAATACCAGTTACTAGACTCCACAGAATCAGTAATTCATTTATGGGGCAATGTATACGCTTTTACAATAAAATCCCAGAAGATATTCAAAGTTTATCAATAAACAAGTTTAAAAGTTTTATTAAAGAAAAACTGTACAAAAAGGGTTATTATAATATCAAGGAATACATGAATGAAAATAACCCCTGGGAATAAGGTGATCGCCACCATGCTGGTTCTATTAAAAATCATTTAAAAATTGTATAAATGAAATTATTGTTAAGTGAAATATGTTTGAAAAAAAAAGTCCCGCTGGGTTTCTTGCTGGTTCTTCCCAGGACAGAGGTATTTTCCGAACCAGTGGTAAATAAAAAATGACTTTCAATAAGAATTATGTAATAATCAATATTGAATAAAAAATTATTCTATTCTATTCTATACAATTTTTTTTTTAGAAAAATAATGAGGGTTCTGCGCATAAAAAATTAAAACCTATGAATGAAGTAAGTTCCATGCGGGCGGAGTCGCGGGAAACTATCTTATAATAAAATTTTAGCGCAGAATAAATATATTATTGATATAAGATAAAATGTTTTTTTTTCTATATTGTCCGCCTTGTTGAGCACTTTAGCTGCTTGAATACAGATGACTTTTTTTATACCTGCTATAAGGTAGGGTTAACTGAAATCATTTATTTGACATACTGTGTGTTCCGATATACGAGGGTGGATTGAAAAGTACTCGGCCTAACCAAGAAAATAAACACATACTAAATCAGTTATATTTTTATTTTTCTACATAATCACCATCAAGTTCAATACACTTTTGCCACCTCCCCTTCCAAGCATTTAGACCGTTGAAAAAAAATGATTCTTCCTTAGAGTCAAAATATGCGTCTACAGCTGCTTTGACCTCGTCGTTTGTCGAAAATCTTTGACCTCCCAAGTGCTTTTTTAGGTTAGGGAACAGAAAGTTTGATGGTGCCAGATCAGGTGAATACGGCGGATGCGGTAACAGTTCAAAGCCACAGTTGTGAATTTCAGCCATTGACTGTACTGACGTGTGAACACGGGCGTTATCTTGATGAAACTGGACTTTTCTTCTGAGCATTCCTCGACGTTTTTCTTTTATTTCCTCTCGTAAACGACGTAGTAAGGTGCAGTAGTAATCAGAGTTTATAGTCTGACCCCTTTCAAGATAATCCATCATAATCACACCTTTCGAGTCCCAGAATACTGAAGCCATCGCCTTATTTGCCGACAAAATCGACTTAGCCTTTTTAGGGGGTGGTGAACCAGGTCTTCTCCACTGTTTTGATTGTTGTTTTGTTTCCGGTGTACAGTAATGAACCCATGTTTCGTCTATAGTAACAAAACGATTCAAAAAATCATCTGCATCGGCTTCAAATAACTCCAAACAGTCGCGTGAAATAGTCAATCGCGTCCTTTTTTGTTCAACTGAAAGCAGTCGCGGAACCCACCTCGCAGACACCTTGTGGAAACCCAACTCGTTGACAATGATGTTTTGAGTTCGTTCATAAGAGATGCCTATAATCTCGGCTATCTCTCTAATTTTTAATCTGCGGTCTCCCATTATTAAATCAAGTACTTTTTTAATATTTTCGTCAGTAGTTGACGTCGAAGGCCTTCCAGAGCGGGGTTCATCTTTCACACTCTCTCTACCACGCTTAAATTCTGCTATCCATTTTTTGACGGATGAATATGACAGAGCACAATCGCCTAATGTACTGACCATGTCATCATGGATGGCTTTTGATGATAGCCCCTTCTTATGGAGGTAGGTACTTAACGACGGCACGCTGCTCGATTTGCTCCATTCGCGGAAATTATATCCGATTACTTTGTTAATAAATTTATAAAATCACAACTAATTATCGCACACGTTTCGAACTTCACACAATGAACTAGTCTGAACTGAACTAAATAATGTGGGTAGATTTGATTTTTAGAATTGAATGGATCTGTGTTAGGCCGAGTACTTTTCAATCCACCTAGGTATTTATGGAAGATTAGTGATCTCATTAATTTGGCCACTTTAAATGTTTGAAAATAATGATCACTTATGATGTTTCACAATATTTAGTAACCTTGAGATCTTCCTTTTGACGCTGACTGTACAGACATTATATTTTCGTAAATGCACCTATTAGGGGGCTAAAGTTAAGTTAATTTCCGTTCCGTAAGTTTTTGTCTAAGATTCGCATTAGGGTTTAAATTGTAGATTACTCGTAAGGTCCGCTTCTGCAAAACAAATATAATTTCAATGTCTGACGCGTTTCCCTATTAGCAAAAACCATAGGTCATTGCGCAATGGAAATAACTAAAATAGACTAGTCTATCCATTACTACGCTTTTAACAGCATACGCTGCGGAACTGTTTTAACAGCTTATCAGAATTGATTAAAAGGAAAATTCATAATTTTAATAGAATTCCTAGTATTTTTGCTTAAAATAAAATTAAATCTATTTGCTAATTCAGATTAATGGAGGCTCCGTTGAAGCTAAAGTATATTTTTGTCGGTGCACGTAAAGTTTGTTTTTGAAAAATTTCTTCATAATAATTTTTATTAGGTGCCGAGAAAAGAATAGGTATATTTTATCCGAAAAACAAAACTTTTTGAAACAACGAAAAATTATAAAAAATAAGTGGTTTTTGATCATCTTAAATTGAATTAACGGCACATAAATAGATTCTAACGAGGCGAATCCAGGGCGGAACGCTGGTCTAAAATAATATGGTCTAGTAGGCTTTTGATTACAAAGTAAATAGGTATAGTAGGAATATATCTATATACTTCGTAATATAATAAAATATTTATATTATATTATCGCAATATACCTAATAGATATTATATTATATTTACCTAAAATTGTAATAACTTACCTCTAAAAGGCGTTTTTAGTTGCCTCTCGCGGAAGTCTGCAGTTTGTGATCATATCCTAGACGGCCCCCGTCATTACATTAATAATAATAATAATAATTGGTATTTATTTTCTCCCACATATTACAATCAGTACATCACAAAAAACTTAGTAACAATGAACTATACAACTAAATAACAGCTATAAATATTAGCTAAATAAGATCTAGGTGGGAGACTGGTGCCCAAACTAGGTTGCTTGTGCTATGGGATCACCAGGCATTAGATTTGATAAACCACAAATTCTCGCGAAAGAACATCGATTCCTGCTAAGGATGGTACGTGAGGCTATTGAAATTAAAAAACATCCTAATTTCAATAGAGAGGGAGGCTGGGTACTACCACCTGCTTGTGATCCTGTAATTAATAAAATTAAAACTAAACCCAAGCATACCACTGCAAGACTTCAAGACACAGTAAGTTCATTCTTCGTAGATCGAACGGAAATTAATAATTAAAAAAGCTGAAGGTACTCCGAGTTACCTCTGACATCGGGACGTTAATTATCTCAATCCCCCGTGACCACGGGTGCTGTAAAGCACCTGAAAGTCGGGAATTAATGCGAAAAAGTAGTTTTATTCAACTTACTTCTATTCAAATTAGAAATTTTACCGACAATTGATGACATTTGACGGCTCCGTGGTGCAGGGGCTTAGCATTGAGTTGCAGTGCTGGGGGCCGAGGGTTTGAATCCCGTGTGAAACAAATATTTGAAAGACCTACAAATAATTGTTTCGTGTCTGGATGTTTGCCCTTGTGCAATTTATGTTTAAACCATGGACTGTGAGAGCGTGGTCCTTCCCCGGTCGAGCCGACCCATTCGTGCTACAACCATAATATAGTTGCAGCATGGCTCTACCACGTATAAGAAAATTATATTATATATACAGGGTATTTTTGGAACGCTCCCGAAAACTAAGACAGGCGACAGCACCACGTATACCTTTGATCATGGGTTACAAATAAATTTGATCCTGATGAAAAAAAAAATCAAATTTTTACAACGTTTTATTAGCTTTTATCATGCGCCATCATGTTAGTACAGCTAAATGAAACGATAATTTCATAAAAAAAATCATGAAAATACTGAAACATAAAACCAGCAGTGGAATAACTGAATTCATATCAGCTGATTAAAGGTCAATGTACGCGCGAACGCAAATTCGCGCGGTCTGCAACTAGCGGGCCATACCACAATACCTAATAATTTACAACACTTGTCACAAAATAGTAGATTAAGTAGATAAGTTAGGTATTTAACCTAACTTATCTACTTAATCTACTATTTTGCCACTGTACTTGTCTCCACGTAGCCATTTTAATCCGAATTTACAGGTTAAATAACCCAAATAACTGGTTCGATTTCCCGCTAATGAAAAAATACTTAAATGAAATGTAACCAAGGTTAGAGTCATGCGTTTTTATTAATCGTGTAGGTATGTTTATTATTCTCATGTATTCAGTTATGTATGTATTCAGATTAGTTCAGTACTAAGTTATTTAAAAAAAATAGTTATGAAACAGCTTACCGCTCTAAATCCTCCGTGATCTTATGAGATGCGGCTCAAATTGTGCTCCATTCATTTCAAGGCAGATTTGGGCTCGGTGTTGCATCTCCTCATGGAGGCGGGGCATCTTCGTGTGGTCTTCGACACAGTCCATACGTAGTTTGTCGAAAACATCCACGATCCTTTTGTAGTTTCGTCAGCACTATCACACTCACGATTAAAAACCCTTTCTTTCACATACCCCACAGAAAGAAGTCTAACGGGGTCAGATCTGGTGAGCGAGGTGGCCAAGCGTGTGGTCCTACTCCACCAAATCCAGCGATCATCAAATAGCTCATTGAGGCGCTCACGGACGAACCTCACGACATGTGGAGGGGCACCATCATGCTGGAACCATGTGCGGCGATATTCAGCCAACGATAGGTCGTCTAAAATGACTGTCAACTGTTCATTTATAAAGTTTAGGTATCGCTGTCCGTTCAGTCGCTTTGGCAGAAACACTGGTCCGAGTATGCGATCCTTAAATAAATCTGCCCATACGTTAACCTACCATCGGGTTTGGTGCCCGGTTTGTCGAACAGCGTGCGGGTTAACCTCTGAATACACGTGTGTATTTCTTCGGTTCCACAGGCCGTTTCTGGTAAATGTCGACTCATCCATCCAGATAATGTGCTCAATGGAACCAGGCACACGTTGTTGCTGGTATAATAACCAACGGCAGAAAACTCGTCGGCGGTCGTGATCGCCGGGAACTAAAGCTTGCACTTTGTGCAATTTGTATGGGCGCATTCGGTTACGCTTTAACACTTTGTGCACTGCACAGTATAACACACTTGTTCCATCCCGACGTCTTAACAATTTATTTAGCGATACTTCATGTACCTAGGTTCGGATACCTAACATGTTGTCGTATTCACAATCACTATAAACGTACGCGTTAAGCATTATTAAAACAAAAAACGTAACAACAAGAATAATACCAACACATAATAACAATTTAATAAACAAAACGATTGAGCTGTCGCTTGCGTACGCGTGTACAAAATCAACACGGAACTGTTTCAAAAACTACAATTAATAACAAACCACGACAAAACTGAAACCTACTGCGTCACAGCGTGAGGCGACACGAGTTACATTCTGCCGTCATAATAAAGAAGGACGCAACTAACAAAAACGTAAAATGGAAATAAAAAATAAATTGATGAATTTTTCTTTCAGACCCTGTGTCTATAGTATATTCAAAGGTATCTATATGAAAATTGAAATATATACGTAGAGACATGAAGATTTTAAGGACGAACTTATTTTTTTGATAATTTGTTTATTTATTTAAATAAAACGAATTTTCCTTTTCATCTTAGCTTAAAAAATACATCTGGCAACACAAAAACATCGAAGGAAAGACGCATATAACTATTTGCGTCTTTCCAACTTAATAAATAAAAAAAACTGCCATTCATTTAACATTTTTACATATTTTGAAAAGGTCATTTGAATTTGAAAGGACGCTAATAGTAATTTATTACTTTTTCCTTAGTAAATATTAGAGAAGCATTGGTAGTGAGACACAAAAAATAACAACCCGCAACTCTTGAGTAATGATTTTAAAGGGGATATCATACAAAACTTACTACGATAATAATTAAAAATTAAAAATTTTGTACAACCGACTTTAATATAAATAATTAAGGATAACTCAAATACTATTGGTCTGACCTCGATCAATATTTATATGGGACCACATGTGAAACACCAGCTTCTAATAATAAGATATAGAATAATAAGACAAGAATAATTGAAATTTAAGTAATCGATGCAAATATTGTTAAAGATGACGTAGCAACTGGTTAAATAAGTCTTTTCTTTTATGTTGAATTTGTATAAGTCTTTTCTACTAAAAAAATGTCATCTGTGATCAACAGTTACGTCTAAAATTCTTACGATAATTTCTAAAATATTGATATTTGTGAATATTAAAAAAAATTAGTAGATGCGCCTTCTTATCATGAGTCGAATGGTATATTTAACTCATTTAGTCAAAAATTGTTAGATGCGCCCTTTTTTCTTATGATCGCAGCATTGTTTCGTACCGAGCTAGATACAGGTCGACAGCGGAGGGAATGTGGGTACAGTCGCGTTCTAAAGTATTACATGGTATTGGGCTATTGTTTTATAATATTATAGTAATTAATTGTTTTATTGTAGAATAATAATAGGTGTTTTACTAGCTACTTAGAACTTTGGAAGAGGTGGGAATTAAAAATGGATAATGTTTACTTGAGCACTATTTGTTATTTCTATCGTAAAATATAAAGTAGTTTGTAACAAAAAAACTTAGCTAAGGGTGACACGCCGTCCATTATGACTTCTTGGGTCACATGGAAGCCAGATGTTGATGGTGTGTTGGTATTACTGGATGCTACTTCATCATCACTTTCATCTTCGCTTCCGTGAGCTTCCGTCATCAGGTCGATCACATGGTAATTTTTTCGGTATTCTTCCTCAACACTTTCAAATTTACTGCACAATTTTCCCCATTCACCTTCTCCTATCATATTTACCTTTTCGTTCACTAGTTTAGTCATAAAACAATAGATATAAATAATTTTTCTTTCCTTCCTTTTTAAAACATCGTCGCGAGTCGCAAAGTAAGCTGTGTATGCGACTGTATTTTTGGAGCGAACAAAGCGCGGGAACCAATAGCATGCAGGCACAGTAATACTGGCGGATTGTTCCCCCGTCGCGCCCCCTTCGTACCAATATGTGATAAATGGCTCAGTGCCCAAGTTCAAGGCCAGCGTTCTTTCGTCACCGTTCGCGCGTACATTAACCTCCATTAGTCAGGTGATATCAATTCAGTTATTCCACTGCTGGTTTTATGTTTCAGTATTTTTATGATTTTTTTTTATGAAATTATCGTTTCATTTAGCTGTGCTAACATGATGGCGCGTGAATAAAGCTAATAACTGAAAACGTTGTAAAAATATGATTTTTTTTCATCAGGATCAAATTTATTTGTGACCCATGATCAAAGGTACACAGGTACAAAGGTACAGGTACATACTTGGTGCTGTCGCCTGTCTTAGTTTTCGGGAGAGTTCCAAAAATACCCTGTATATTTTAGAATTCGTATGAAAACATTTAGAAACAGCATGGTAGCGATCACCTCATTCTCAAGGGTTATTATCAATCATGTACTCTTTAGTATTAAATCCTAATAATCCTTACTAAACAATTTTTGCTTGGTAAAAATTTTAAACTTTTATAGATAAGGCCTGCATATTTTCTGGGACTTTGTTTTGTAAGCGTATACATGAAGGAATTACTGACTCTTTTGGATCGATTAATTGGTATAAGTAACTTATGCTTGTTCCTAGTATTTACAGAATGTACATCACTAAATACAAATTCATACATAAAATTTTCGTTAATATACTGAGAGACCAAAGTTAATATATTTATTTCTTTAAATTTTCTGCAAGTGTAAATTATAGTTATTATTTATGACAATACGTCATAAATAATTACCATAATTTACTCATTTTCATGACAAACAACAATGTCAAAATCTTTTTGTTGAAATTTTTTTTAAAACAGTAAAAACAGTTGTCTTTTACTTTCGAAGGTCCTTGAAATCCCCTCTAATTTAGAAATATGGTGAAATCGAATTTTCAAATATTTTACTGCTATATATTTAATAAGACTTACCTTGTGCTCTATCCCTGCGAATGTGTGCTCAAATTCCAAGTTTACAAAAACCCTGTTATTGGCAATAAACTTTTCTAGTATTTTTGTAAGTAAATTATACTTTTGTTACCTTCCATTGTACATTGTAATGTTTTCCTTAATAATCTTTAATTTTTTGGCATTTAACTTTTTTTGTTGCATAATAAGCAATGCGGGTAGCATTGCTCATTATGCAACAATAAAATATCCTATTATTAACTTACTAAAATATGCATAAAACCGCATTATAATCGATCGAGTTATTTTTCAGGAAAATTGTAACAAAAAGTGCACATAAAACAACCTTAAGAGGTTGTTGGGCAAACATATACCGTATCGTGCCAACGTAGGTAAAAATAGCAATTTCCCAAATTTCGGGTAATTTTGTCTATAAATAATTAACAACACTGATCACGTGACTCATGTTTTGTGTTTCAAAAATAGCATTTTAATTTAAGACATAAAATTCTCAAATAAGTGATTATAATTACTGAGTCACCTATGAAAGGTGCTACATTGATGTTTTTTGATAAAACCACTATGACTTTATAAAATTTAACGACTCAAGACGGTATATTGATTTTTTTTTACTGACGCCAACTACTTCTCGCAGCCGACGTTTGTTGCGTAATGGCGGGCGCTAGACTTATTAATAGTGTGAATGTGTGTGTGACCCCTTGTACGTACACGCGAGCTGCCTTATTATGGGTGCCTCGCTGAGTTGTATAGCGAGATTCAGTCCGCCTTATTTATACGTCCATGGTTTAAACTGCCTTCAGGATACAGGAGAAAATCCTAAGGTGTGGTGGTAACGTTTTAAATATATATATATATATATATATATATATATATATATATATATATATATATATATATATATATATATATATATATATATATATATAAAAATATTTCTCATTTCAACGATCGTTTCGATTAACCGAGATAAACAAGTTTTATGAAGGCTCATTTACAAAATCTGAAAATATCACAGTCAAATTCTAGACTCGAAACGTAAATTAGGTACTTACTTACAGTTGATGAAAGAGTCATAAGCGGTTAATTAGTTTTGAGTTTTTCTCCTTATTGCTCAATGATACTATAGTTATGGCATTGCCGAATCATACTTTGGATGGTGTCACACAATAATATTGCTGATAGTACGTGCAGTGGCGGCCTAAGAGGATCCAATATACTCGTACATCCCGTTTCCTAAAGGGACGACAAAGAAAAACTGTAGCAGGAGATAGGCAGCAGCATCTTCTTGAAAATAAAAAATAATAAAAAATTGCGTTTGACAATCCGCCTGTCAGGCGTAACAACTGTGGCAAATACCCCCCTTAATAAATATGAGACTATCTATGTTCAGCAGTGAACTTTGACAGGCTGTAATGATGATTCCAAATAGAAGCAGAAAATTGTTCGGCACTGTTTTCCCGATGAAAGTATCCCAACTGATATGGCTGATATTGCACAGTTTATTTTTGTCTTTTATTTTCTATGAGTTATTCGTAATAAAATCAGAAAGAACAGTCTAAATTCCACCTCTCTGAATAAAGTGTGCGTAAGAGAATCTATCTCCCCAATTCGTCCCATGGGTGTCCTAAATGGCAACTTTGGGAAATGCTACAAAAATCTCATGGCTTTCGATAGATATATAAACACCTTGTTTGTTACAGTATATCAGAGTCGCACGTACAATACCCAGATACAACAGGTCTGGTACCAGATGTAGTCAAGCCTGAGAAATATAGCAAATCCTCTCTACAACGGGAGAGGTCCATGTCCAGCAGTTGACTTTTACAGACCGACAAAGAAGATGACATAACAGTTCCTTTAGTTATTGATTTATCGGCATCGTTTAATATTGAATGATAAATGTATAAGCTGTGTCTTGCCAGCAACGCAAAGTCAGGAATTAGCATTTTGAAAAATCCAAAATTAGGGGTTTATTAGGTGCTCTAATAGCAGCTCTAAAATTTTCACCGCAACGAACTGTTAAAATTTGCGTTCCCAGGAACGCAAATTTTTGCTAGCAGAACGTATCGCTAGCAACGCAATGAAGTTATTAGATATAAGATAAATATTAATAGCAAGGAATTAAGTGCTAATTAGGTGCTGCAAGTATAGGCAATGCGCCCCTAATAAAAGTAAAGTCGTTATTTAGAATAAAGCAGATGCAAAATTCTGGTTTTCTGAAAATCAAAATAGAATCATAATTGCTTTTAGAAAAAGCCCAAAGGGGCTTTGAGGTGCTAATTAGGTACTATATTAGGTGAAAATTTTAAAGCACCTAATTTTTAAACTTGGCACCTAATTAGCACCTAAAATGCCCCTAATTTTAAGTTTTTCTAAATTCAAATTACTGACTTTGCGTTGTTGACGATACACAACTAAATGTATAAACATAAACAATGATCCAAGGATACACCAATCAAGATTACCTTCAAGAGAGTTAGTCCGTCCTAAAATTATCTTTTCGTTACGGTTATGTACGAGTAGCTATTATATATCATATTATCCAGTCAAATTAGCGATCAATCTCGGAATGAGAACGGCGTGTTGCGTTGACGTAGCGCTGACATTGCGTCGTTTTACATACTCATGCTGGGGCCACAGTAATGAGAAACGTCAATGCCCATAAACGCAACAATTATTGCCTTAATTTTAACGTGATAAAGTGAGTGGCCACACTTAGAACGGTCAACGTCATTTCAATTTTAATGCCGTTGAACGGCGTTAAAGTTGACGTTAATGTTCCTTGAATTTCAAGCAAGATGAATGGATGTTGACGCTGATACTCTATATTTAATGAGTGTAGATTTTTATTATATGAATATATTTTATCATTGCCTAAGCATGGCTCTGTTTGTAGAATCTCAAGAAACGTAATGACTTTTTCATTACTCCACTCCATCATAGCCATACGTGCGACCCCGTTGCGCTCACCGTGCACAATGAGGTGAGACAAACGTAGTATGGCCGCTACAGCGCGTTAATTCGTGCGTTAATTTCTTTGATGTACCGCCACTCGAGTTATCACCCAACGGCAAACGGCATTGTTAATGCCGTTGTAAAATTATCGCGTTAAATGATGGCCACACCTACATTCAACGCCCATCAACGCGATAATTAACGGCATTTTTCGTTAGTCTGGGCCGGGCATAATAACCATAGTGTACACACGGTACGCTGCGTTGACGCAACGCACACACGACTGACTGAAAGCCCCCGAGACAAAGGGGAAGGTGTGTACTGCTTGCGATGCCGAAGCGGCAGCGTTCAGTTGTATGTGCGTTGATAATACGCAAGCTAATTTCGTTTATCCTTTCAATTTAATTTGCAGTGTAAAATGACTACCATTAAAGAAATTGATATGGATTACTTCAATTCATTAATTTAGGAAAGAGAAGTTATATTAAAAAACTGTCCATCACTAGTTCTTAATGAAATTAAGCGACAGATCCAATACCATCTTGTGATTTCGGCGGTGACGTAGTAATAAGATCAATGCCAGACGTCTTTTTCGATCCATGCTTCCGAATAGACTTGGACATTGGACTTGGATATTTTTACAAAATGTGTATAACTGTGCGTCGTCGCTGCGACGACGAAAAGTTACAACTGCGTTGTAGCAATGCTGCGATGATGCAGAGTCTGTGTGGCCAGCAATGCGTTAAAATATTTGTCTTTGCAATGCAACGCGCCGTGTGAACTCACTCTTACTTTGAATAAATTAACATAACTTTCAGATATATAATAATACTAGCTTTTTACCCGCGGCTTCGCTCGCGTGAGTTTGAATTTAGGAACAAAATTCGATCACTTTTTGGTGTCACCTCGGTGTCTGTCTCTATGTCTGTTAAAGATTATTTTTTGAATTCTAAAAGACTATTAGACGTATATAATTAGTATTTGGCATAGATACAATATGCTGCAGGAACACGCTAGAAACACCTACTATTTTTTATAACGGGCGTGTCTTCCGATGTATCCACCAGAAAGATAAATTGTCTTGGTATCAACATTTCTTATTATTATTTATGGTCCGAGAGCTCATGACGCATTTTCATGAAGTGTTTGATGCATCATGAAACTTTGTTTAAAAGTATCAGTCGACTTAATAAGCAGGTATATGACTGTTTGTCTGACCTACCTGGGTACACCTGGTACTGCGCATACAGGTTAGTCGCAAAAAAAAAAATAATTAATAGAATCAGGCGTTACTTTGCGGAAATCCATTATATAAAAGCTTCTCGAAAAATTTACTTCGCAAATATCCGCGTTATAAAATAAAATGATGTGTCTTACCTAGCATGAAGAGCACCTCCCGCCCTCCCTCAATTGCATGCACTATCCCCGTCACCACTAATCCCAGCACCGCTACTCCCAACACCACTACACTAGGCAAGACACACCACTGATGATAATACGACACGGGTTTCGCCTCTACACGAGGCATCCTCAGGTGATATAGACTCTACGGTGGCTAACCGCTAAATGATATGAATGTTAACCGCTAAATGAATAAATTGTTTTGGCTCGCCGCTCCTTGCGAAGTAAATTTTTCTAAAAGCTTTTTTTTTTGCAAAAAAAAATACCCAAAAAAGTATTTGATTCAAATAATAATAATGACTATCCGTCAGCTATGTTGATAAAGAATTAAGAAAAAAAAAAGGCAGACACTTCCTAAGTACACTTCCTAGTAGCCTAAGTTACTCGTCATAACATAAACTATCTGCCAGTGAAAGTCCCGTCAAAATCGGTCCATCCATTTCGGAGATTAGCCGGAACAAACAGACAGACAGGCAGAAAAAAAATTTTAAAGTTGTGTTTTTGTTATAAATACGTATAAAATTTTATATGCTTTTAGTAAAAAGCAGTTACATTTACATTACAAACGGACACTTTAATTTTATTTATTTGTATATATTTTTAAATTATTAACCCCCGGAGAAACTGTCTGCCCTTTTGTGAGAATGTTTTATTATATATAATAAACACACTGTAAAAATGGCAGATTGAATCAAACACTTTTTTGGATATTTTGAAAATACAACTTTGGGGTAGTCTGCCCTTAGAAGTGTTTGCCATCTTTTTTCGAAAATTTTTATCAAGTTAGCTGACGGATAGTCATTATTATTAGATATTTGAAACAAACACTTTTTCTGGGCAATTTATTTTGCGACTAACCTGTATGCGCAGTACCAGGTGTACCCAGGTAGGCCAAGCAGACAGTCATATACCTGCTTATTGAGTTGACTGTTGTTTAAACAAAGTTTCATGATGCATCAAACACTTCATGAAAAATGCGTCATGAGCTCTCGGACCATTACATTTTACTCTTTACATTCATTCATAATTAAAGTTAATTTAGTTTTAACAAAATAATGATGAATTTCATGGCCTTACATCAATTTACGGTGCAATGTTTATTTGAGATATTTTATTCATATCATTGGTCTTATTTAATATTGATTGGCACCATAAAATGGATGTACCTACCTAGATATTTATTACGTTCGAGTAGACTTCAAAATTTCATAAATGCAGTTCTATAATGCCGTGTACTACACATGGAATAAAACTAATGTTATGGATTGTGTCACGTTTAATTTTAACTTTTTTTGCGTGGTATTTTTACGCATCTTTGGATGAAAGTTCCATACAAACCCGCTTAAAAAAGCATATCGTTAATGTGAAGTACCGACGCTCCGCGAAGTCTAAAGTATGTCAACATGTTTAGTAACGTCCGGGACGTCGGATAGACAACAAATCCTTGCAATAGAACACCGATTCCTACCAATGATGATTCGCGAGCTATTGAAATTAAAAAACATCCTAATTTTAATAGGGAAGATGGCTGGGTGCTACCATCTACTAAGGACCCCATAATTAATAAAATTAAATTGAAACCCAAGCATACTACTACATTTATTCTATTCTATTCTATTCTAACTATGACACCAGGTCGTCAAACACCTCACTCAGTCCTTCCGTGACCGTGGGCGCTGTAAGGTGCCCAAAACATCGGGAAGAAAGTTAAAATTAAACGCAATAAAATCCTTAAAATTAGTTTTAATTCTTATAAATTTTATTCACAGTGAACGCGGAAAGCACTACACTCACGAACGGGAGTAAACAAATGTTCGCCTTGTTGTGGCGGTGAAAGAGAATCCGCCGCCTCATCGTCCCGTCGTAACAGGCGACATGGAAAACAAACAGGAGATGGGCAGTATAATCTTCCTGATAGGAGATTAAAATAATAATAGCTGCGGTTGCCAACCCGCCTACCAAGTGTGGCAACTATAGCAAATATCCAGCTGCTCTTTAAATTATGGGGGAGGCCTATGTTTATTTGAGTGGACTTTTAATAAGCTGACGATAATGAGTTCTACTCATCTTTGCAACCCTTAATATTTACGGTAGAGTGAAAACAAAAAATTACATACCCCAAACTATGAATGAAATAAAAACTGCATATACAAACTGCATATAAAAATATAAACTTTTCATGGGGCAACATAATAATTTTGCCCCATGAAAAGAAAAAAAAGCAGCTTACATACATGTTACTACTGGGTACAGGCCGCAGAGAGTTTTTGGCCAATAAAGTGTTCGCTGCGCTGATTCCACCAACGCGGAATGACCTCAACTGGGAAACTTCTCAGATATGTAGGTTTTCCTTCACCACCGAGAACGTAGTGAATCGACACTTCAAATTGCATTAAAATATATGCTAAAAAGTATAATAATGCTTACGTACCATGAAATTTCAGTTTTAATCAGTTTGATTACCACCTTTGACAAGTAAAATAAAATGAATCTTTGTTTAAGTAAAATCTGACTTCTTTAATTAAAGTATTTTTCCGCAAGAGCCTGTTCATTTACATATACTCATATGAGCTATGAACCCAGGACTGTCACAAATATCTTAATATGTCTGAAAATATGAAAGCTATCTAAAATTATAAACTGATTTATAAATCTCATTAAAGAAAAAAAAGTAAAGTAGCAGGTAATTTACGTCTCATAGTCACATTACACATTACCTATAGTGTTTGTGGGCAAAAAAATAGAGTATACCGCAATGCTTTAATGCATATTGTAGCGTGCCATTATTAATGTCTTGTACATGGCAACACTAGTTACCACTGGTGCCCTCTAGCATCGGGTAGCAGAACTAGGAGCAGTTGTCTCGAACTCCAAGCTCGTAACAATATTAACGGTTTTCAAATCTCCACGACTATTTTAATTACTTAGACTTCTAGGTTTCCCCACGAATTAATATAAATAAAAATAATCTGAGCCCAGGAAGGTTAGGTTGGATTCTAATACAAAATGAAATAATAAAAAATAGTTAACTCTACTGTAAGCCATTTTGCCAAACATGGTAATTGTGCTAAATCATCCCGATAATGATCACCGGTCTAGATATTTTTAAGTGTGTCAATTTTTGATGCTGCAGGAATAAATATTCAGTAGCATTCTAAAATTTGATTTTATCAGTTATTTATCATTACTTTATTTAGGAGAAAGTAGATGGTGCTATATTACATTAAAACTATGAAAGTCAAAACCATACTATCTAGTAATATCAGCTATAGAAGATTGGGGTGCGGCTGGCTCAAGAGCTAATCCAAAGCCGCGAACATTTGTTTATTATATAAAAAAGGCATAAAGTGATGTTGATTCTGTTAAAAATCTATGTCTGTTAAAAACACGCTATCAGCTAGTGGTGAAAAGCCACTTGACGATATGACCATATTGTTACGAGCTTGGGGTTCGAGACAATTACAAACTGCCGATTGAATTACCAAAATTGACTATTTAATTACACAACACTAATTACAACTTAAAATCACACTAATAATAAAACACAGTTCGCCGATATTTCGCTTCGAAGTATTCTCTTGTATCGCCAATTCAATCTGCCTCGGTCGTGGTCTATACCGGCCTTATATAGGGCCTCAAATAGTTTCCAGAACCTTCTACTGTGGCGACATCTAGAATGTTCGAGTACATATCGGTCCCGACATTTCTGGAAGGATCTCGACTCTCCTAGTTCTGCTACTCGACACTAGAGGGCGCTAGTGTAACTAGTGTTGCCATGTACAAGGCGCGCAACACTTTCTTTTACTCGACACTAAGAGGGCGCTAGTGTAACTAGTGTTGCCATGTACAAGACATTAATAGTGGCGCGTAACACTGCCCCCTCCTAAGACATGCTCGTCCCGAGCATTATTGGCCCCATAATAACGCGCCAGTCGATCCACATGGACGATCTTAGGAGTACCTCTGGCACCTTTCTGTATCCGGTAGGTTACGTCATTGATTCTTGTCACAATCCGGTACGGTCCGTCCCATTTAGCTTGAAGCTTAGGAGATTTCCCTTTGCTGCGAGCTGGATTGTGTAACCACACTAGTGAACCTTCGTCAAACCCTTTGTTGTTCATTTTGCGGTCATACCGTGTTTTCATCTTCTCAGACGTTTGCTGGCCCGACTGTCTGACGTGCTCATAAATGTCATTCATTTTGTTCCGCAAGTCATTTGCATAATCGGTTATACTGCGTGGGGTATCAGGTGGTGTTCCGGTGATCAGGTCTGCAGGCAGCCGTAATTCTCTCCCAAAGTTTGCGAAAGCTGGCGTCACTGATGTACTTTCGTGAACAGCGCTTCGATATGACAACAAAAACGGTTGTATGTGCCTGTCCCAGTCTCGTTGCTGTTTTTCCACAACTTTTGCCAGGTACCTTTCCAATGTCTGATTAAATCGTTCTACCATTCCATCAGATTGTGGGTGGTAAGAAGTTGTTCGTGTTTTATGAGTACCCATAACTCTGCAAGTTTCCTGGAATATTTGAGACTCAAAATTCCTTCCTTGATCGCTGTGAATCTCTAAGGGTACTCCAAAACGACAGAAGACTTCATGAACTAGTTTATCTGCAACTGTTGAAGCTTCTTGATTTGGAATGGTGAAGACTTCTGGCCACTTAGTGAAGTAATCCATCACAACCATGAAATACTTGTTACCACTTTCACTTTCCGGAAACGGCCCCGCAACGTCAATGGCTATCCTCTCCCATGGTGCACCAACATTGTACAATTTCAATGCGCCTCTACTACGAGTTTGAGGTCCCTTTACAGCCGCACAACATGTACATTTGCGGCACCAGTCCTCGACATCGTCACGACAGTGGACCCAGTAAAACCGTTCTCGGATCTTCAGTAGAGTTCGTTTAACTCCCAGGTGGCCTCCTGAACAACCATTATGGTACAGCTGTAGAACATCCGGTACTTTAGCCTTAGGGACAACCATTTGCAAATGACATCTGTCTCCCCGACCATTTTCCCATTTACGGCACAGGACTCCATCCTGAATCAGCAAGCTGTCCCATTGGGCCCAATAGCTTTTCGTGGTCGAACTCAGTGCTGAGACGTCGCTCCACTTGGGCTTAGGAGCACTGGCCTTCATCCACTCCAAAATCGGCTTAATGTCCGAATCTTCCTGCTGTGCATTTTGTAGGCTGTCCTTCCACTCATTGCTGAGCTGGTCTGTCTTGAGCATCCTCACAGATACCACTTCCTTACCCTCTTGCCTAGTACAATGCTTGCAATCTTCAGGGCAAGGTCTTCTTGACAATGCATCTGCATTCCCATGAGATTTCCCGCTGCGATGTTCGATCACAAAGTCGTATTCCTGCAGTAGTTCAATCCATCTCGCAACTTGTCCTTCCGGATTTTTGAACTGCAATAGCCATTTCAGTGCAGCATGGTCGGTTCGTAAGTGGAATTTCCGCCCCAGAAGATATTTGCTAAAATGCTGCAAGGACTTTACCACAGCAAGCAATTCCCGTCTTGTGACACAATAGTTCCTTTCCGGCTTTGACAATGACTTGCTGAAGTACGCTATCACAATCTCTTGATCACCATTCCGTTGAGACAACACACCGCCAAGTCCTATATCACTTGCGTCTGTGTCAACTATGAATTCCTTGCCCGCATCAGGGTACCCCAAAATAGGTGTTTTGCACAGACGGTTCTTGAGCTCCTGGAATGCAATATTGCAACTTTCATCCCAGCAGAAATGTCGCTTCTCCTCGGTTAGCCTGTGCAGAGGTTTGGCTATATCTGCAAAGTTCTTCACAAATCGCCGATAATAAGAGCACAAACCCAAAAATGCCCTAACCTGTGTCTTGTCTTTTGGAACCGGCCAATCTTTGACAGCGGCAATTTTCTCTGGATCCGTGCGGATACCTTCTTCCGACACTACATACCCCAAAAAGCTAACTTGCCGTTTGAATAGCGAGCACTTCTTCGGACTCAACTTGAGGTTGGCACTCTGGATCTTCATGAGCACGCGTTCCAGGTTTTGAAGGTGTTCCTCAAACGTACGGCCTACGATGATGATGTCATCCAAATAGACCAGACAGGCATCTCCAATTAGCCCGGTAAGTACAAGCTCCATCAACCTTTCAAACGTTGCTGGAGCATTGCACAATCCAAACGGCATGACTTTAAATTGCCACAGACCCTTTCCTGTGGAGAATGCAGTTTTCTCCTTGTCCTTAGGGTCAATTTCAACCTGCCAGTAGCCACTTTTCAGGTCCAGCGTACTAAACCACTTTACGCCTGTAAGCATGTCCAGCGTGTCATCAATTCTTGGCAAGGGATAGCTGTCCTTCTTCGTAACGTCGTTCAGACGGCGGTAGTCAACACAAAACCGCATGCTGCCGTCCTTCTTCTTTACCAGCACCACAGGTGAACACCACGGACTAGATGAAGGTTCAATAACACCATCCTTCACCATTCCCTCAATCATGGTTTCCACTTCCTTTTCACGTGCTACAGGCAATCTTCTTGGCCGCTGACGAATAGGCAATTCTTGTCCTGTGTTTATTTTGTGTTGAACTAAGCCAGTCTTTCCTATGTCAGCTTCGTTTGACGAGAAAACATTGGCGTACTGGAGTAACAACTTCTTCGCCTCGACCATTTCATTCGGGGAGAGAACGCTGCGACAGTCTTCTAAAAGTGTGGTCACTCTCGTTTGTCCATCCTTGCTGGGGGTCCCAGTTGATAGATATTGGCACCGACGCAACCAATCCACTTCCTCACTAGTACCAACCAATGTGCCCTTTTCTATAAGTTGTTCCTGATCACAAGGGTTCAACACACGTACTCCTGAGATGTCGGTGGTTCTGACCAAGGTTCGAGCCACTCTCCATGGAAGGTCATTGTCTACCCTTTCCACAAGTACACAACGATTAGCTTGCCCAGGATTCCGAGGAAGACTAACCGGCACAATCGTTTCCGATCTCGACGGAAGAACAATCTTCTTAAGGCTGTACACATTCCCTGGTAACGCCCCTTCCACAAAAAGTTCCTCTTGTCCACATTTCAAAACACCTTGCCTTACGTCGATCTCACAACAATTCTTCCTCATAAAGTCTAGGCCCAGGATGCAGTCGTCCATTATATCAGCCACGATGACATTATGCCGGTAGATCATGTTGCCTAGCTTCAACTCCATCTCCTTCTCTCCACGGACGGGTATGCGCTGACCGGTGGCTGTCACCAAATTAATGCGTTCGCGGTTGTATGCGGAATCCCCAAGGAACCGACTTATAAGTTGGGAACTGACAACCGTGCGAGAGGCTCCAGTGTCTATGGTCAGTTTACACGGCGTTCCGTTGACCTCGCCCTTGATGATCAGGCTGTTCCCATCATGGGTTTGTGAGATCGAAATTCTTGGGGCTTTTTTAACATCAGCCAGCACCCGCCCCGCAGTCCTGGCTTTTACTCGTTTCCCTGCTGCTGCTGGGCGGTGCTATTAGCCACACTACCCTCTCGGGATCGATCACCTTCCCTTTCTACAGTTCGCTTAGGGCAGCTGGATCGAAGATGACCCCTTTCCCCACAGCCGTAGCACCTAGGGCTGTAGCCGTTATTGCGGTCCCGAAGTGAAGCTGCTGCAACCTCCCTGACGCGATGGGAACGATGATCCTGCCGCACGGCTTCCACCTCCAGTGCATGAGTCAAGGCGTCCTTAAGCGTCTCGTGGTGCCCGAGCCTCACAGCAGCTCTGACTTCAAGGTCGCGGATGCCGTCGATGAATGTCTGCACCAGGTTCCCTACAATGAGCGCAGGTACAGACTGGTATGCTTTTCGAACCAGCTTCTCTACCTCAAGGGCCCATTGCTGCAGGTTTTCGTTACTGCGTTGCACGCGATCTTTGAGCTGCGCACGAAAGACGTGTTCCAGGTGAGCATCGCCGTATCTCGCCTCCAATGCCTCAAGGAGCTGCTCGTAAGTCACTTCCTTACCGAGAGCTTCCAGAACAGTTAAGGCCTGGTCGCGCAGGCCTAGGGTGAGAGCAGTCATGGCCTGACTTTTATTCCAGCTGTTCGCTTTCATGACAGCCTCGAATTGGATTTTGTAGGCCGACCAGGAAGAAGTCCCGTCGAACGGCGGCACTTTGAATCCACGTAGCGAAGGTGTTGTAGCTACCACGGGAGCTGTAACGCCATCCCCAAGTTTGAGGTCATCCAGCGTTTTCTTCACGTCAGCCATCACGTTGTCAACCCGATTGTACACTTGGTCGATTCGGGTTTCAGCTTCCGACAGGCGGTTGTCATATTGAGCAACCTTATCCTTCACCTCCCTTATCTCTTTCCCGAAGATAGCGTGAAGGTCCTTCATGAGAAGTATCTGTTCTTCTTTATTGCGTTTGAGCTGCTCTTCCAACCGACGGCCCTGTTCCTCCTGTTGGCGGGCCTGTTCCTCCTGTTGGCGGGCCTGTTCCTTCTGTTGGCGGGCCTGTTCCTCCTGTCCGCGCTGCAGCTGCTCTTCCAACCGACGGGCCTGTTCCTCCTGTCGGCGAGCCTGTTCCTCCTGTCGGCGAGCCTGTTCCTCCTGTCGGCGAGCCTGTTCCTCCTGTCGGCGAGCCTGATCCTGCAGCATCATCATCAGAGCACCTAAGTCAGGTGCTGTAGATGCAGGAGCTGATGACGGACCGGCCTCCGTGGTCAGCAGCTGGCCCTCCGATGGTTGCGGCGTTGTATTACCAAATCGTCTCTGGTCCGTCTCCAGCTGGCGTTGACTTCGGGTACGGATACCCTCCATGTCGTCCTTTGGTAAAATCGGCATGATTTGATCCCACTTCTGACACCAATTGTTACGAGCTTGGGGTTCGAGACAATTACAAACTGCCGATTGAATTACCAAAATTGACTATTTAATTACACAACACTAATTACAACTTAAAATCACACTAATAATAAAACACAGTTCGCCGATATTTCGCTTCGAAGTATTCTCTTGTATCGCCAATTCAATCTGCCTCGGTCGTGGTCTATACCGGCCTTATATAGGGCCTCAAATAGTTTCCAGAACCTTCTACTGTAGCGACATCTAGAATGTTCGAGTACATATCGGTCCCGACATTTCTGGAAGGATCTCGACTCTCCTAGTTCTGCTACTCGACACTAGAGGGCGCTAGTGTAACTAGTGTTGCCATGTACAAGGCGCGCAACACTTTCTTTTACTCGACACTAAGAGGGCGCTAGTGTAACTAGTGTTGCCATGTACAAGACATTAATAGTGGCGCGTAACAATATTATCATGAAATAGCAATGCTGTGTTTAGTCATTAATATCGTTAAACGATCTCTATTCGTTGATTTCGCTAAGTAATATCATGCTATGGTCAACAAACAGTGATAAATATCATGAAATGACACCATTTCACGAAACAATGATTTAATGATAATTTTGCAATAATTGCAGGCAGAACAGTTTTAAATACAGATATAGTATCAAACATATAGTTGTAGCACAAATGTGTCGGCTCGACCGGGGAAGGATCACGCTCTCACAGAATACCAACGTAAAATAGCAGCAGACCCGGAGACCCTTTTTTTTATAAGATAAGGGTGACAAACGAGCACACAGTCCACCTGATGGTAAGTGGTTGCTGCGGCCCATAGACATCTACATCTACCCTCTATTACAAATCAAAATGTAGATGCGTTGTCACCCGTGAGGACTAAGATGGAATGCCTCATTTCCAGTAAAAAGGGCCTCCGGCCACCTGCACTCACCGAGCGAAACGCAGAGGTAAACCTCTACTTCACCCTGGTTTTCTGTGAGGTCGTGGTACCACCCCGGTTCGAGCCGGCCCATCCGTGCGACAGCAGAAGCTGCCGCGTGGCTCTACCACTGTTAAACTTTTTACTAGAAAGGAGGCATTTCATCTTAGTCCTCACGGGTGACAACGCATTTCAATTTTGATTCGTAATCGAGGAAAGATGTAGATGTCTATGGGCCGCAGGAACCACTTACCATCATGTGGATTGTGTGTTCGTTTGTCACCCTTATCCTATAAAAAAATGAAAATTGATGTTTTTTTTTGGTTCAATAATATGTAGATTTTCATACGTTTAATAGATGTCACTATTACTTATTACACTTTTAAAATGGAATAACAAAAAAACTAAAAAATAAACAAGGATTTTTAAATAATTTTATAAATCGAATTATTTAAACATATAAATATCAGTTATTTACATTTATTTATTTATTAGTTACTAAAGGCAAAATATAGGCTTCTTCATTTGATGATAGATGGCGCTGTTTTGATAAGTAAAACGTGTATTGTCGGCGAAGTTTTAAATTGTTAATGCAAAGGTTAAAACTAATTTTAAACTTTATATACAAATATGATATTTATTTGAAGAAACACCCGTCATCTCGCCTATTAAGTAACATAATCATATTATATAATAGGATATTAACATCTGATTGAAGAAAAATATTTCACCTTCTTTTTTATGATCCGTAATCGGATAAAAAGTAGCCTATAATTTGCCTCGTTTTATTAACTACCTACGTATAAAAGTTAATGTAAATCGGTCCAGTAGTTTTTGCGTGAATCGGTAATACACAGACAGACAGACAAAAATTCTCAGAACCACTCATTTGGCTTCAGTGCCCTTTATTTAGTCACCTGGACTTGTTTTTTGTATACTAGAATTACAGACACGACTTTTCTACAGATTTATTATATGTATAGATATCTGCATTTATATATTAATTTGCAGTTGAAAGTAAAATACAGCTTGCTTAATATACAATGCTAAAAATTCAATGACTTACGGTCCACTTTTCGACTACTAGTAAATATTTCGACTGTCACTAATGAACATTCGCTAAATGTTATTGACTAAAAATTAATCTACTAATATCTCCTATAATTTTGGTTTATGTATTGGGGTCAGTCTCAGTCGCTATGTCAGCAGGAAGAACAAAAGAGTGCTCCTTCTGTACACATACCCTGAAATACAACCGAATTATAATTAACAGACACCCAATAACTTTTTGTCACTAGTCTAACATCTTGTAAAGGAATTGCAGTGATCAGGGGCTAAGCGCTCGCCGTAAAGTTCACAGTACGCTGATCTCAAAATAAATCGAACTGTCCAGTCTCATACTCCAATATTCTAAAATAATGTCCTCATGCCATTCACATATGGTACGAGAATGTAGTTACTTAAAAGTACTAGTTACTAGTACTACTAGTTTCTTTATCATTCAATTAATAGTTTAAATAAGCCTAAGACGCCCATTACACAGTAGGTTTTATTTATTTATTTATTCTTTTTTACATCTACCTTATAATAAGGGATATAAAAGGCGGACTTAATGCCTTGTGACATTCTCTACCAGTCAACCCTGAATGATTTGAGAAGCTGTGGTAGGTGCAACACCTCTCATAAATAATTATTAAATATTTTTAAACTATACAAACTTAATATTATCTACTTTGTAATAAAGAGAAAAAAAATAATAGTAAATATATAAACGGATAAAATATACTTATATATACAAAATATAAACGGATATGATATACTTATGTATATAAACAAAATATATAAACGGATATAATATACTTATATATACAAAACCTCTAAATAAATATAAAATAATATAACACAAAAATAAAATAACATGATGCATATTAAAATACATATTATACAAAATATCAATTACAAAGCGAAAGAGGGAGAAAAAAATCGGATAAATCAGGTGGTATTTTTCTTGTTAAAGAATTCTCGAACTAGTCTTTTAAAATATTGTTTGTTACTGTTTTTATTTATATGAACAGGCAAGGCATTCCAGAGCAGTATGGACTGCACAGTAAAAGAGGAGTTAAAGAAACCACTCTTATGTGGTGGAATACGAATTGTAGGCTATTTTGGAAACGGTGAACTCTATCATGAGTAGAATATTGGTACTGAAAGTTATCCTTAAGATAAGAAGGAGAATTTGGGTCATTTAAAATTGAATATAGTACAACTTGTAAAATTCGGGAGCTACGCATTTGACGAATAGAAAGCCATTTAAGCTTAGAAGGGTACTGAGAAACATGGTCATACTTACGTAAGCCGAAAATGAACCTAATGCAATTGTTGAGAAGGCGCTCCAACTTATCGAGAAGATATTGAGATAGATCTGGTTTTGTTGTCAGTTTTACAACAATCACGGTTGTGATTCACGAATAACCTACCGTGTAATGCGGTGATTGACGGTTGCATGAAATTGATTGACAAATATCTGGATATTTTGATTTTTACGTCAATCAACTATCAGTCACGAGTTTTGATTAAACGTGTAATGGCATTTTGTCAATCACGCATGGTTGCTCCTAGCTTTTCTTCGGGAGTTATAGGGAGTTATAGCTTTTCGCATACGTCTTGATTTTTTAGGTATGGTGTTGGACCACTAACTTATCAAAATAAGCCTCTTTCATGCGAAAATAATTTGCATAGTCTTTATCCTCTTTTGAAAACTGTATGTCAATAAGTTACCCATATTGGGTAAAGAAATCCCTTGTTAAAAGTTAGTCTTTTACCCAGCACCTTCTTTTAATAAGTTTTTTACACAAAATTGCAATCAAAATTACAGCCCATGTCTCCTTTATGAATATCCATCCTTTCCTTATGAATTTTTGGGTTTGACTGACGATCGGTCAGAGCGAGCGTTTAATGTCGAAATTATTCCACCATTCAAACGTCTATCATGATTGATCGAACTGATTGACGCTTGCCTAGGCGTGTAATGGGCGTCTTAGGCTCAATTTACATCATAGATAAATATATATGTAGCAAGCTAATTAACATAGCATCGGAACGGAATGGAACGGAAGCGTCAATTTCGCCTCGTCGCGCGAGAAGTCGTGCGAATCCGCCAGTGAGCATTCCCGCGACTGCGCCTTGAGGCTACAGGGAGGTTCAGTTATTTACTCTAGATCTCTTATTTGATAAGTATGGTTGATTGGATTTTTTTTTCATATTGCTTATTTGTGAGGCAGAAAAAGAAAATGATGAGAAAAGGAAGAATATCATAAAAAGGAAATAAAATATTTGGGTTCATGATTTATGGAAGAAACGAAAAGTCAAGCGTCACCCTTCGCGCCACTTCCCGTGGGTTCCGTAGACTGCGTCGACAGCAGCTACGGTAATTCTTAAGAATGCACGAGAATTCCCCGGAAGACGCGCTGCTTTTTTTTGGCTCATATCTAGTTTGTACGTAACATAATTAACATAAACCTCATTTTGCTATGTACGATTTCGTTACAAAAATTCGCTTCCATTCCGTTCGGCGGCAATGTAAATTGAGCCAAGGAAATTCTGTTACATAATTTCAACAAACAGGTGACACAAAGCAGACGAGTATAGTTGCCGTGTCGTACAAAATACAATTTCTTTGTTTATATAGTTAGTCATACTCATAACAGGTAAAAACTTTCTCATTTCACACATGAGTAAACATTTGCTGCGGCTGGTTATGGTGGATGTCGTAAAGCCGCGTATCGATTACGCGCTCCTGGCGCGCGCGCCATGAATGACCGCGCCGACCAGTGCGTTCCGCGGAACGCATTCCAAATGTTCAAAGTGGTTCGAAGTACATCAACTAAGCGTGCCTGGCGCGTGCGTCTGCTGTTCCAGTGTTTGACCCAGTAATCTATGGTTTGACCGTTCAACACGGATGTCGGTCGTGTACGAGCAGCTGCCGTTTTCATAATAATAATTCTTTATTTTCTCCACAATCTACAAACTAATATAGTAATGAACTAGGGTTTACACCAAGGAACATAAATATTTAGTTTGTGAGAGACTGGCGTCTGAGCTAGGCCTGTGTTTCAGAGCACCAGGACTCTTCTTACAGGATGTGGGTCATATTGGTACAGATAATGATTAAACTAATAACGAAAAAAGAGAGAAAAAAAAAGAAATGTTGTGTGTGTGAACCCTAATACTTTTATATAGTACGTGAGGGTGATATAATGGTTATCCCGGTTAAGGCGCGGGTTGAGCAAAATGTCGCGCTAGTCGTTATTTGTGCGGTTTTTAGGAGCTATCTACTTTTTATTTAAAAGATATATCAACAAATAAAAACACATTATATTTCTACATAATCTTGATTTCATAAGAGCTGTATCCAATTTTTTTTTAAAGGAATAAATATTAATATAATCTCCTTACAACGAAACCACATAAATGTGAGATTATTATTGATAACATGCATCTCCTCGTAAAGTAAGTATTATTTTATTTTGCGATTTACACCAATGGATAGGCAATTTTTTAATGAACATTTCTATAGTAAATTTTTTTCAAAAGACCAAAATTTGATTTTATTAAGAAATTATTTTAAAATCTGGGCGTAAAAAAATAATTGAGTACATAAGGTGTTCTATACTTATAATTCGGTAAAAGTATCTAAGTAGGTACTAATATACCTACTTTTTACTATAAACTAAAAATTTTTAAAACTAAATTTAACTAAAAAGACTAAGCTGACCATTTATTTTTTAACTCAAAACAGGACATGGGTTTATTTATACTCTAAAAACTATAACTTTATACAATAAATTAAAAAATAATGTTGCATTTAAAAATAGGTAATTATTAAATGCAACATTTTTTTTAATTATGAATTACATTTGTCAGAGGATTAAATTTGCTTTAATAAAGTTGGTGATGATTTTAAATAAGAATAACATTCTGCTCAATTTTTTTTATTGTTATCTTTCAACATCGCCTTTAGAACTGGAACCGTAAGTGTTTCTTTCAGACGTCCACAATTTATTCAAAATAAAAAAATACTCTTTCTATCGGAGCATTTGTACCAGGTAGACATAAAATATATTCGATTAAAAAAATTATGCTGAAGATTGTTGGCTTTGAATACTTCCATCCAAAGAGTTACGGGACAATTTTGTGTCCCGGAGCTTTATTTGGGGACAATGGGACAGGTGACCGAGAAAAGAGACAGTCCCGTTCAAAACGGGACGTATGGTCACTTTACCTATAACCCGGCGACGGCTCCGTGGCGCAGTGGCTTAGCAATCAGTTGTTGCGCTGGGGGCCGCGGGTTCGAATCCCGCACGGAACAAATATTTGTAAGGCCTACAAATAATCGTTCCGGGTCTGGATGTTTGTCCTTGTGCAATTTATATTTGTAAACTGCCTCCACGACTCTCATTATATATTACTCTCACTCTGCGAAACATCCTATTTATTTGTTTATTCTTTATTGCACCAAATATTTGTACAAAAGGCGAGCTATCTATCTATTTACCTATAGTGAGTAGGTATCTTTTAAACTCACAATTTTCAATGCTTCATTTTTAATATATAATTAATTATAAAATTTCATAATTAGATAATATATGAGAATACATAATTCTAATATAATGCAACTAATATACCGAATAAAAAAATTAAAATACATTTATCGTTGTACGCTGTGTGTATTTCCATAAAATAGTTTATTGATGTTGAAAAATACGTCCGTACAGTAGGTGGCATTGAGTTATACAAAACTATGGTAGGTGGCGTCTTACATATTATTTTTTACGCGATCCTATATTGTAGGGAGTTGGCGCGGCCGGCACACAAACGCTCAAGGTCGTTCGCATGGAGTAGCCCCTTAATATGGTCACTTTCTTATAACTCAAAAACTACAACCTTGGTAGAGCTCTAATAGAGATAGAATCCAGTAGAAGAGCGTGTAGCGGCGCAAAATTATTCAGGTGTTCATGTGGCCCGTTGTCGGCGTGGTCGATCATACCGCGCCACAAATGGACTAGGAATTCTTCCAGACTCTCCATGTTAACATCAGCCGCTATGACGTCATAACGGACCATTGCCGCACCTGCAACGACAATGGTCCGTAGTGATAGATTTTGCTGCTTGCTGTCGCTTCCTCTGAGGTTCGCTCAAGAGCGCGTACCAGGCCGGAGCAGCGCATTTTAAATTTGATTTAATGTTGAGATTGTAAATATTAACCTTTAGATCGAATAGGTTGGATATATGTCAGGACGGGACGTAGCATCACCCGCGCACTCATTGCATTGCGGACGACGAAGTCGACGTGCGCGATCCTACGCAGCGCCCTATCTATTTGAAATCCAAGGTAGGTGAAGACTTTCTGATATGCGATCTCTTAGCCGCTGAGCGTCAACGGTGGTGGTAAGTTTCTGAGGCGGCGGGTAAGTGGAGCGGTTGTCTTTCCAACATTGACGGCCATCCTCCACTATCCATCCAACCACTGTCACAGCAGGTCCAGCACCACCACCCTCTAAGAAGGATGCCACTAGCCGCATCATAGCAAGAGAGATACTGGTCTGTTCTAACAGTTGGAAGAGTAATCCAGAGTGCCACACCCTGTCGACCGCCTTCTCCTTGTCGAGAAAGACGCCTAACGATATGCGGACGCGGTTATGCTTGGCTGCAAAGGAGTGCAGCAACCTGGTCAGCTGCGTTTTTTTTTTTATAGGATAGT
Organism: Parnassius glacialis; assembly: GCA_033319125.1. Taxonomy (NCBI): domain Eukaryota; kingdom Metazoa; phylum Arthropoda; class Insecta; order Lepidoptera; family Papilionidae; genus Parnassius; species Parnassius glacialis. The sequence continues at coordinate 34,860,611 of JAVANC010000017.1, forward strand.
GACAAGCGAGCATACAGTCAACCCAATGGTAAGTGGTTACTGTGGCCCATAGACATCTACATTTATCCTCAATAAAGAATCAAAACGCAGATGCGTCGCCACCTAACTACTAAGATGGAATGCCTCGTTTCAAGTAAAATGGGTCTCCGGTTCTCTACACTCACCATACGAAACACAGCAGTATCAAGCTGCCATTTTACGCTGGTATTCTGTGAGAGCGTGGCCCCTCCCCGGTCGAGCTGACCCATTTGTGCTACAACTATACTACCAATATAGCTGCGGCATGGCTCTACCACGTATTAAAACGTATTAAATTTTCGAGTAATCCCTCCTGATTGGCACTCAAGTGCCAAAGAATCAGCCGAGGAGTCAAGAACGTATTAACGCCTCACGGAGTGACCTCAACGCTTTAAGGCAGATATATAACGCGGAGTTCGTCGACCGACAAGATGTGTGTACCCACTGCTAAGTCACACACCATTTACCTCGAAGTTCCTTGGTGAGCTCTTCATAAGTCAATCAAATAATAAAAGGTCAAAAGGGCGCTGCTTTATCGACGCCATTTTGACAGTTGACATTACAGTAAAAATGGTCATTATCTAACTAATATATATATTATATTAGTTAGATAATGTTGTATATATATATATATATATATATATATATATATGTATATATATATATATATATATATATATATATATATATATATATATATATATATATATTATATTATATATGTTACTGTAACAGCTAGAACTACGGTAAATTCTAAGATTTTGCAGTAAAACCTAAGATTTACCAAGTCCATAAGGTAAAAGTCGGACTTTTACAAGCATTCACTCAGTAAACCATAGGTTTTACCGCTAAGACACGATAAGTGTTGAAAAATAGTCATGTCTAGACGTGTTCGGCGCATTATCGTACTTGCGGACAGTGTGCAGCCCTCCCCGCTACCTGTGTCACTGTGTCACCCTCTGTTTTTATTTTGAGACTGCAACGTCTCCGGCGCTGCGGGAAGAGCAGCCTCTACGCCTTTGCGTAACAAATCGCAGGCATCCCTCCTCACCTCCGCAGCTTCGGTTTGTTGGTCGCCTTCGGCGACCAGCCTTAGCCGCTCCGACTCGTCCGATGCCTACGATTTGGTACAGCAAGCTGAGGCTGCTCCCCCTACGCGCCTCCGGCTCTATAAAAACATTCTAGGGGTAGGACAGACTCGTGCCAGGTAGAGTCGGGGTCAATCAATTCGGTTCTTTGACATAATTTATTAATCAATTTTATACACATATTGTATTGCTTTAATTCTTCGAAAACATCTTTATGCGCTATTTTTATTTTTCTTCGCCAAGAATATTCAATGAGCCAGTCTGTGAAAAAATATATATTTTAGAAATCGATTTGTTATGAATCGATAAATCATCTCTTTATTTCTATATTCTACTTTCAAAAAACAAGCTTCTTTATTTATCTATATTCTACTTTCAGATATCACCGTAAAAATGTTTTAAAATTATGCAGGTAATATGATTCAATGTTAAATAAATACTTTCTACTTATATAAATATATTGTTTAATTTCCAAAACCAACACTTACTGTAGTCTTTGGTTAAACCTAGGATGTACCAAACTCTAACGGTAAAAGCGCGAAAAATCGGCCAGCTTATGTTGGTAAATCCCAGGATTTAAAAGTAAAACCTAAGATTTATAAAAATTCGGGCTTTTACAGTAACACATATATATACAGGAGATATATACAAGTTGTCCCAGTAATGGTGGATAATCTGGTACGTACGAGTTCGGGCAGGGGGGAGGTGGCCTCGGTTCCCTAAAAAAACATTCTATCCCGAACGGTTCGGGGTCTACGCCATCTTTTATAAAATTCTGAAAATTCGTACTTCTGCTCGCATTTTTGGTTATCACGTCCGCAGTTTAATGGCTACATCGGATTTTTTTCTTTTATGTGTTCCCTAATAATGGTGTTTCTAAATTACCCTTAAAAGTTTTCAACTACTATGGGTAGTATTTTACAAGACTGCACTAAACATAAGTTTAAATTTTTTACTTTATTTAACTGCTAAGTTTGTATATATAGGTCTCTAGATATTGCCGTTCTGTAGTACTGGTCATCTATACAAATAAATAAAATTGAAGTGTTTGTTTGTAATGTCGAAATAACAGCTTTTTACTATATATGAACATATGAAAGTATATACGGTACTTATAACAACAACACGATTTTTAAAGTTTTTGTCTCTCTGTCTGTCTTTCTGTTTGTTCCGGCTAATCTCCGAAACGGCTGGACCGATTTTGACCAGATTTTTCCAGAACGGAAGCGGTCAAACCTATAACAGGTGGTGCGTCCGTTTGTAGGATTCGCTTCGTAAACGTCGATGACGTTGCTTGCCGCCTGTGCCGCATTTGTCATATTCCATAATTACTCGAATTTTTACGTATCCATGATGACGAAAAAGATTCACATGCGACGAAAACATAACACTAATCTATATACAGACAAATAAATAAAATTGAAGTGTCCACTGGTAATGTAAAAATAACTCCTTTTTACTAAACCCATATGAAAGTATATACCTATGGTACTTATAACAAAAAATATTTTGAAAATTTTTGTATCTGTCAGTCTGTCTGTCCGTTTGTTCCGGCTAATCTCCGAAATTGCTGGACCGATTCTGACGAGACTTTTACTGGCAGATAGCTGATGTTATAAAGAGTAACTTAGGCTATTTTTATTTTAGAAAAACAATTAGGGTTCCACGCAAAAAATTAAAAGCAACAACCAGGAATGAAATCCAACCGTAATAAAATAAACGAGGACGAAGTCGCGAGGAACAGCTGGTCAAATTATTTAAAAAAAAAATTCAAATAAACAGCTATGTAGTCAAAATACCTATATAATAAGTAATTTTGAAAAAGAATTCCATATTTTTTAAATAAAATTAATTTGTAATTAGAATTCTTACATAGCCAAACAAATATTGTTTTTATTTGAAAGTTTTTTTTTATAGTATAAGGGTGACAAACGAGCACACAGTCCACCTGATGGTAAGTGGTTGCTGCGGCCCATAGACATCTACATCTATCCTCTATTACAAATCAAAATGTAGATGCGTTGTCACCCGTGAGGACTAAGATGGAATGCCTCTTTTCCAGTAAATAGGGCCTCCGGCCACCTGCACTCACCAAGCGAAACGCAGAGGTAAACCTCTACTTCACGCCGGTATTCTGTGAGGTCGTGGTACCACCCCGGTTCGAGCCGGCCCATCCGTGCGACAGCTAAAGCTGCCGCCTGGCTCTACCACTGTTAAAGCTGTTAAAGCTGTTGTAGCTGTTCCCCGCGACTTCGCCCGCGCATAATTTATTACGATTGGATTTCATGGGTTTTAATTTATTGCGCGGAACCCTAATTCTTTTTCTAAAATAAAAGTAGTCTAAGTTACTTCTTATAACATAAGCTATCTGCCAGTGAAAGTCCCGTCAAAATTAGTCCAGCCGTTTTGGAGATTAGCCGGTACAAACAGACAGACAGACAGGCAGATAGACAGACAGACAGACAAAAATGTTAGTAATTGTGTTTTTGTTATAACTACCGTATATACTTTCAAATGCAATTAGTAAAAAACTGTTATTTTGACATTACAAACAGACACTTTAATTTTATTTATTTGTATAGACTAGCTGTTCCCCGCAACTACGCTCGCGTGTATTTTATTACAATTGGATTTCATAGGTTTTAATTTTTTGCGCGGAACCCTTATTCTTTTTCGAAAATAAAAGTAGTCTAAGTTACTTCTTATAACATCAGCTATCTGCCAGTGAAAGTCCGGTCAAAATCGATTCAGCCGTTTCGGGAAGAAACAGTCAGATTAAATTAAATAAATTAAATTAAATAATAAAATTAAACATTTATCGGTTGATCGTGTCATTCGGTTGTAGCCCACATATTGCTTTAATGCATTTTTTGCTCGACAAATTAATGCTTTATTTCGATCAGTTCTTTTGCCATGGCTTGCCATGGTTGTCCCATATTTTGACACCATAGCGCAGTAATGATTCTACGTATGCATGGTAGGACATGACAGCCGTTTTTATGTTTGGTATGATTTTTAAGAGCATACAAAAATTTATTATATAGGAGTAAAAGCTTCTGTAACTGTAAAGGCGATGTCTGTGCGATAAACCGATGGGAGGAGTTAGCGGATCAATGACATCGCCGCGTCTCTGAGGCGCGCGGCTACTTGCAGTTATCAGCTGTTCGCAGGCAATCGCCACCTTTGCGCGCCGAGTTTTTGTGCAAATTTCCCCATTCAATACAGATAATAATACAGATTTTCGTCAAATTATTTAATGACAAAATGAATTATATATTTAATGATAAAAAGGAGACGGTACTCAATTCGAGTGTATGTTTTTTTTATGTGTGTTACCTCATAACTTTGTATTGGGCGAACCGATTTCGATGATTCTTTTTTTATATGAAAGCTGATAGTTCTCGTGTGGTCCCATATGAATTTGATCAAGGTCAGACCAATGGTTATTGAGTTATTCTTAAATAACCTATATTGAAGTCGCTTATATTGAAGTCGGCTGTACAAAATTTTTAATTTTAAATTATTTATCTCCGAAGTCCGTTAAACATTTAAGTCAATTTTTAAAACCAAAAGCTTAATTTCCAATATAAATTTCCCTATTACTATATATCTGTCTAATATAAAATATAATAATAAGCTTTGTTATTTTTAAATAACCAATTATTATTACATTACAGTTCTAAGGACAGAATCTACGCGTTACGAAAATTGTTATTACAGTTTATAAGATGACTTGTATGACCTCACATCCGAGTGAATGTCTGCACAGTCGTTATCTATTATTGAAATGTTGAGAAGATGGGAAGAGAACTATATTACATCGACATTACGAAACCTGCAACGCGATGTTAATCACTACTCAATAAATACTAATTACCATAGCAATTTCATCAGATTCATGATGCGTGAGAAATTTTGTAATTAGCTAGTCAGGTCATAAATTCTGTCACATGTTTAATATAAAATAATTGAAACAAGTTTATTCATTATGTAACCATTTATATACCAAAATCAACTTAACAAAACATAGATTCTTATGACACTAAAGTTTATTCAAAATTACATCCGTGATTTTGAATACAGGCCTTCAATCTGCGCGGCCAGTCGTCTATCGCAGCACGAACGAGGTCCATGTCAATATCGGTGGCTGCCTTAATCAAGGTTGTCTTGAGTGACTCTAAATTGGGATGAGGCTTTGAGCACGCCTTTTCCTCCAAGTGTTGCCATATCTTGTAATCTAACGGATTCAAATCTGGACTGGAGGAGGGCCAGTCTTCATGCCGGATGAAGTTGATTTCACGCTGTCTTGTGTGCTCTTCGCTCTATGAGCTGGCGCCGAATCTTGTTGGAATACCCAGTGCCTATTATTGAACATGGTATGAGAAACAGGTTCCACAAGGTTTGTCAGGACTGTATTTTGATACACAACTGCATTCGTTTTTACACCTTTCTCACAAAAATGTACCTCTGTTAAGCCCCAATAAGAAACTCCCAACCATACCATGAGCGAGGATTGAAAATGACCTCGTTGGACACGCGGAATACGGTTGCTCGCTTCTTCACTACTGTGTGCGTACACCTTATCATTTTGTTTGTTGTAGCTCTCTTCTACGGTAAAAATGTTTTCATCCGAAAAAAGAATTTCCCGATATTTTTTCCCGAGTACCGCTTCAACAAAGCGCGGCATCTCTTCAGTCTCAGGTCCATTAGACGAGCATTCAAACGATGTCCTGTTTTTCTTCGATATGCCCGAAGCCCTAAGTCTTCATTTAACACCATTTTCACCGTGCTTCTGCTGAACCCCATCTGAAGGGCCAACAGTTTCTGCTTACGTTTGGGATTTCTTTGAATTCGCGCCTTCACAGCTTTTATCACTACTGGAGTCCTAACAGACCGAGGGCGTCCACTTCTTGACCTGTAATCTACACTAGAGTTTTCATTGTATCGTTTGATGGTACGAAAAACGAATCTTTTGGTTATATTCAAATTTTTCAGTATGTCAAAAATTTGAATTGGCGCGTAACCGCAATGATGCAACGCAATAACTGCAACACGGTCTTCTTTACGCGTCCACTCCATATTTAAAAATGAATAAAATTCTAAAAAGTATACAGTTTTATTTTCATGAACAATTCGAAAGTCGAATTCAATAAACTTTTTTGTGGCCAGCATTCTAAAAGAAAAGTTTTTACTGTGTGACAATACTTATGACCTGACTGTATATGTAATGTTTGATCATCCTAAATAAATAAAATTAAAAAGATTATCGAATTTTGTTAGTGATTATCCATCCATTTCTTTTAAAACGAGGGAGTTTAAATTTAGTACCTAATTAAAATTACACAAAGATTGTGTAAAAGGGTTATTATTTTTGTTATTAAGTCTAAGGCCCGTATTAATAAACGTTACTCAGCGACGAACTCAAGTGCTTAATCGTTTGATACGCCCTTATTACGGTATCAGCATCTCAAGGTCGTGGCTAATTAATAAACATACATAAAACAGTATCTCAAAATACTGTTCTGTGACTTGCACTCAAGTACACACACTTGAGAGTCGAATTTCGTTTATTAATCAGTGTGGCACTCAGCTGATATCATAAACCTGAACCGCATCTTGACATGTGTTTATTAATAAGATCATAACCTCAATATTGTACTCAAGTGCGTGTACTTGAGCTGAGTAACGTTTATTAATACGGGCCTAAGTTAGTAATGATTATTAGTTAGTTTAGATTAGTAGGTTAGTATTAAGAAATACATGGATGACAATACCCCCTGGGAGTGATAACTACCAAGCTGTTTCTAATTTAATTTGGATAATTACTGTAATTTTGTATTGTTACAATACAAAATTTATAAGGTGAAAGCTCCAGGGTGGCCCGCGAAATTCAAATTTTCTTAAGGTTTTGTGCAATTTGTAGGTCAGTGTCAGGTTGTATGTTTAATAAAATATGATTCGCGACCGTAACGAGTATGTATTTACAGAATTATAATCATTATAATATATATATAAAGGATTTAAAGTTCGTATAATCCTATTGTATGGCTATTTCCAGAAAAACTCATTCAAAGGAATTATATGAACTTGGAGGGTTGTAGTGGTGATTTTAATGATAATAATTGTGTAAACACATACTCGTTACAGTCGCGAATCATATTTTGTTAAACATTCAACCTGACCCGGACCTGCATAGTCCAAAAAAACGTAAGAAAATTTGAATTTCGCGGGCCACCCTGGAGCTTTCACTTTAACGGTTTTTTTAAATAATGTAAAGGTGACTAGCGAGCAAACAGTAGATTATACTTATGGCTCATGGACACATCTACCGTCGATTAAGAATCAAAATGTATATTTTGTCACCCTGAGATAGAATGTCTAGTTACCAATAAAAATAATCTCCGGATCTCTAAACTCACCATACGAAACACAGCAGCATTGAGCTGCTATTTAAGCTGGTACTATGTGACAGGGTGGTCCCTCCCTGATCGAGCTGACCCATTCGTTCTGCAAACATGATACCTACAGCTGCAGCATGGCTTTACCACGTAAAAAGTCCAGCTGTGTCTTTCGGGGTCTTCCCAGGATATAAGTATTTTCCGAACCAAAGGTAAATTAAACGTAAAATGATGATGATGAACTACAGGTTAGGCTATCTAACTTTTGGAATTGGAACAATAAGTTAATTTGAGAATCATCATCAGAAGTCATCGTGGAGAAACCAATGTATCCACAACGAGTGACTGTCTGGTGCGGATTTTGGTCTGGCGGCATTATTGTGCCATTTTTCTTCGAAAATGAGCAAGAAAACGCTGTTACAGTGAATAGTGATCACAACCGCGCCATAATAAGCGATTTTTTGTTTCCCAAAATTGAAGAGGATGACATAGACGACATTTTTTGTTTCAACGGGACGGCGCAACGTGCCAGACAGCCAACGTAACAATCGATATTTTGCACACTGTTTTCGAAAATCGCATAATCAGCCGAAATGCTGATGTCAATTAGCCACCACGAAGCTGCAATTTGATTCCGTTGGACTATTTTCCGCCGACTTCCAAAAAGGAGACGGTACTCAATTCAACTGTATGTTTTTTTATGTGTGTTACCTCATAACGTTTTCGGGTTAAAGACATTTATTTCTCTTTTTTACTAGGTGAACCTATTTCGATGATTCTTTTTTTATTTGAGAGCTGGTAGATACTTCTCGTGTGGTCCCATATGAATTTGATCAAGGTCAGACCAATAGTTTTTGAGTTATAATGAAGTCGTCTGTACAAAATTTTTAATTTTAAATTATTTGTTACGCTAACCATCTAGAGACGATTGACGACTTGAAACATGAAACCGAAGTGGCTGTTGACGAAATAGTGGGCCAAACAATCGAAAATGTACTGAAAAATGGGATTGATCGAATGGGGTATTAAAAGCCGTAGCAGTCTTTTGAATGATGTTTTTTCCATTCCTATATGAAAAGCTTCAATCTTTCTAATAAACTCATAACGTTGAAAAAAATATTCATTATTTTTTTTATAACCGTATCAAATTCCAAATCGTAAATGACCCAGCCCTTATATATATATATATATATATATATATATATATATATATATATATATATATATATATATATGTATATATATAAAATATTCCGTTGTATTCAAATGCCAAGTTAGCAAAAATGGTCTCCGTTTCTCGTTCACTATACGAAATACAACAGCATTATGCTACTTTACTGTTTTATTATTATACGCTGATATTCTCTACGAGCCTTCCTTGGTCGAGCCGACCCTTTACTGTTACAGCCATAATGAGCGTGTTATTGCTGTAGCCATGGCTGCGTGCATGGGTGGCTCTACCACGTATAAGTAACTAATTTTACTCTTATATCTCCAGCTTTATCAAGAGTTACATGTTATGTAAAATATATTTCAAACTAGCTGCCTACAACTAACTAAAATAAGGACGAAAACACGGTAAAGGTACATTAACTGCAGCTCCTAAAAATTTTATATATTATCGACATTTAGAAAGAAATCCTTGTTTTTGATCAAGTAGTAAAAGTTTTACTGTAACAGTTTCGTTCGGACTTTCACTTATGATTATCCTTCATTGTCTCAAAATATTGAAGGATGCTTGACCTCGCTCGATTGCATAACTACATCACGTCTATTTAATACTGCATCAGAATCGTAGGTTGTTTCTTCAAGTTTGCATAGATAAAGCTAAAATAGGCTGTACCCTTTTTTTATATTTTTGAAGATTTTTGAGCTTTTTGAAACTTGTTCGTTATCCCAATGGCGGCCTTATTGTGTGCGTCATAAAGTTTATGTTATTGAATTCTATACAAAAACTTGCTAGTAAATTATGAGAGAAAGCTGTTTTTTTTAAAAATGTATTTTATAATTTCTTTTTTTATAGCATAGGGTGACAAACGAGCACACATTCCACCTGATGGTAAGTGGTAGCTGTGATCCATAGACATCTACATCTATCCTTAATAAAGAATCAAAATACAGATGCGTCGTCATCCGTGAGTACTAGGATGGAATGCCTCTTTTCCAGCAAAATGGGTTACCGGTTCTCTACACTCACCATACGAAACACAGCAGTGTCAAGCTGCCATTTTACGCTGGTATTCTGTGAGAGCGTGGTCCTTCCCCGGTCGAGCCGACCCATTCGTGCTACAACTATATTTCTAATATAGTTGCAGCATGGCTCTACCACGTATAAACTACCACGTACGTTCTTTGTTTGTACCCTTAATAGTGACAACTATACATGGTTATTTGCTTGTACACATGGCCAAAATCTGTTATTGGGTTTTTCTGTAAAGAATTTCTCAGGAGCAATTCCTGTACTATTATTTATTCTTACTTTATATATTATATATATTTAGCCGTACCTTCCGAGGCACGGGGTCAACCCCGTGCTTCGGAAAGTACGTAAAGCCGTTGGTCATTTCGGATTACTGTTCCGTCGGACTATGATAGAAGGACTATGATACGATTGGGCACTATACATATATATACTTGCATATAATATACTTGCCGGGACCGAAATTCGTACCCCCATACGTAGCCGTAGTTTTCGAATACCTTCGAGACGTTGAAATCGATGCTATGACGACCAGCGTGCTCGCTCGACTTAAACCCCATTGAGCTTGTATGGGATAAGCTTGAAAGACAAATTAATTAAATTAAAAATTATAGTCCACATTATAGCTTTAACAGCTTAACAGTGGTAGAGCCACGCGGCAGCTTTTGCTGTCGCATGGATGGGCCGGCTCGAACCGGGGTGGTACCACGACCTCACAGAATACCAGCGTGAAGTAGAGGTTTACCTCTGCGTTTCGCTTGGTGAGTGCAGGTGGCCGGAGGCCCTTTTTACTGGAAATGAGGCATTCCATCTTAGCCCTCACGGGTGACAACGCATCTACATTTTGGTTTGGAATAGAGGATAGATGTAGATGTCTACGGGCCGCAGCAACCACTTACCATCAGGTGGACTGTGTGCTCGTTTGTCACCCTTATCCTATAAAAAAAAATAGCTTTTCCTAAGCATTTATGAAAAAAAATATTTAAAGTACAAATATGTTTATTTGCTGTAAAATTTTTCTTTATTTGGTTAAATTTTGTCATTTGGTCGTTTGTTCTTTCCCATGATTACAATTTTAAATTAAGGAATAAGAAGCAAAATCCAAATTAATGAACTTAATTGTTACAAATATCCATGATATTTCCTTTAACACACTTTTTTGCGTTTCTCTAAATTTGTCGAAGAATTTATTATGCATATTATACATATTATGTATAATGCAAAGATGTTTTATAATGATTACATTTTGTTCAAAAGAGGAACGATAAACATTACGATGAATAGATAAAGTAAAAGTAACCTTTGATAATTGGTTGATGCGTTAATATTAGATACACATTTGTTATGCTCACTTAAATGTTATGTAAATTGTTACTTATATCCGGGTACGACCTCCAGAAGGTCTCCATTCCTATGGTATAGCTAAGATTTATGTGGATGTGGTATAGGTAGGAGCGGAGAGGTAACTCTACATACATCTTCTCTTATATTGGAAGTGAAAGTGAACGAATGTCGGAGTCGGAGGCTTAATTACAGAGGACGGCAGCGGCAGCGCCAGTTCCTCTGTAACTGTCGCGTTCGTTGCACGCGCTTTGCATATACATCCATACGCTTGGACTCGCAAGAACCGCTTCGCCTTTTGCCACTCACCCATAAACAGAGGTACGCAAGTGCAACAATTTTCAAGAAGCAACATTGCATTGTTGAAGTGATTTTATTGAATACTTAAAACAATTTGTGACCCTCAGTCCAAAAAATAATAATCATAACATCATTGAGTTGCGTGTGGTGAAACGTAATAACTTAAAAATTGCATGCTGAGCTTTTGGGCAATATTTATATTTTTTTAATTGTTCTGTATTGATGTGATATTTTTTTGCTTATAAAAGAGTGCGGCATTTGCACCTATATTACATTTTCTAGAACAAATACTATAATAATAATAAAAATCACGAAGTAGATGTGAGGTAGAGGTTTTACATCGCTGGTATTTATAATTTATTAATTTTATGGTGTTTAGAAAAAAATATCACATAAATAAAACAGTAATGTATCCGTAAACCGTTGTCATCTCTTGTTACTTGAGGATAGCGCCTCAAATACCCACTTCGCCACTTTCCGAACCCACTATATATTGCGTCCCAAATTGACGATTTCTCGCGCTCAACACTTACTACTTTTCACGTAAACCTTTAAGCTCGTAGCAAGCGGGTCAGCGCGGCAAGTTTTGCTTTCACAAATAGAACAAAATAAATTCATCTCACGTATCGATTGTCCTCAAGCAGTCGTGGTCTGCATAAAAGAAAGCGAAGTCATGTCATAAACGGGTATGCCGCATTAGTTACGACCAATATAGATTATGATGTATGTTTTGAGCCGTATTCGTCGATAACTGATAGTAAACAGTCATCAGTCTTAGTAGTATCACTATTTTTGCCCAAAAGAAAATCCATATTAGACAACACATATTTTGTTAGTGACGAATATATTGATGAGTAAATAATTAGTTATAATATAGCGTCAGTGTAAGCAACCGTTATTATCATTGTTACATTTTTGCCTATCACAGATGAGCCGGCAAGTTGTTCTGGCAACCGCCGCACTGCTGGCGGTGATGTGCTGCGTCGACGCCCAGCGTCGTTTGGCTCTTCCTGACCCGAAAAGTTGCGCCAACAGTATGTACACAAATAATTTTACATTAAAAAATAATTCATTTAGAAAATTTATATAATATTCATTTTTTAAATAAATTAATATTTATTATCGTTGCTGAAGTAAAATATCGTGAATGTGCTGGATATACTTTTAAATTAGGAAAAAAAATTGTTGTATTGTTGTAAAGGTGGATATAGCGTAGCGCCTTGCAATTAAAAACGTTTTGTTGTTGACATGTTAGGTAATTACTCTAAGTAGGTAATATACATTCTTAGAGTAGTTAGTTTAATACTCTAAGTATACATTTGTTAAAATATTTATCAGACAGGACAGACGAGTGCAAAGTGCACATGTTCGTAGAATATCAAACTACATATTATTTTGATGAAATTCCTGCCAGTGATCGCTCGCCAGACCCAAATTCACCAGTTTAGCTGGAACCTCTCCGAAAATCACTGGCCGATCCGTGAAGATACTTTTAGGTATTGTGTTATAATTGCGTTCATAATAATCCTTTTTAAGGAATAAGTAAAAAATATCCCACAAATTCTTTTTTTTTAATAAACTGAAGTCACAAACTAACTCACAGTCCACTTGATGGTTTTGCGGCTTCTGCAGTCCATAGACACCCGCAGCCAACTTCATACGAAGATGATTGAAGGAAAGTCTGCAATTATACTGGTTCTCTATGCCCTCCAGGCCGGAACACAATAGTGTAAGCAACGTACTTGGCGGCAGAAAGAGTCCTACCAACTAGTAAAAAAAATTAATAACGGGTCGGGTCGGGTAACACTCCGCCACGGAATAAAGATACCGTCGTCGACGACGGTGTTGACAGATTAAAAAAATGTTTTTAAAGCAAGCTGTAGTAAAATATTTTATTTAAACATATTATGTTTATTACCCTTTATCACATTTTGCTATGTAATAAACCTAGCAAGCTAACAGCATAGCAAAGTGGCGAAGCAATCAGCTTTGTAGCGGTTTCTAACGGTTGCCGTTGAGCAATCAGTTTCAAAATAGGAGGTTCAGATGCCTGGGTGACCAGTAATCGATTGCTGAAAACAGAATTTGAAAATTCGAAACCGTTCTCGAGATAATCGTGGGACAGACGGACAGACGGACGGACAGACGGACAGACGGACAGACGGACAGACGGACAGACGGACAGACGGACAGACATCGTGAAATAAATAAGTGCCTTCGCAAGCTTCGCCACTTAATAAATAGGCTGTTATTGTACTTCGTAAATCTTTTTAGGGTTCCGTAGCCAAATGGCAAAAAACGGAACCCTTATGGATTCGTCATGTCTGTCTGTCTGTCTGTCCGTCCGTATGTCACAGCGACTTTTTTCCGAAACTATAAGAACTATGCTGTTCAAACTTGGTAAGTAGATATATTCTGTGAACCGCATTAAGATTTTCACACAAAAATAGAAAAAAAAACAATTAATTTTGGGGGTTCCCCATACTTAGAACTGAAACTCAAAAACTTATTTTCCATCAAACCCATACATGTGGGGTATCTATGGATAAGTCTTCAAAAATGATATTGAGGTTCCTCATATCATTTTTTCTAAACTGAATATTTTGCGCGAGAGATACTTCCAAAGTGGTAAAATGTGCCCCCCCCCCCCCCGTAACTTCTAAAATAAGAGAATGATAAAACTAAAAAAATATATGATGTACATTACCATGTAAACTTCCACCAAAAATTGGTTTGAATGAGATCTATATAGTAGGTAGTTTTGTTTAAACGTCATAAATCGTAAATTATGTTACTTGCTGCACTTGGCCGCTTGTTTTTAGGCAATTATTGATGCCCTTTTCTCATCAATTTCGACTACAGTCGCACGTCACTGATCACTGTCGGAAGCTATCAACTGCTTAAACATACAAAGAGTATGTTTAATAAAATATAAATGTACAATTAAATATAATAATAAATGTGTATTTCAATTACTTTAATTCAGATTAATATAAAAATAACATTTATTGAAAGTCATGTTTAATCTCATGATCTCCATCCTAGAAAGTACCTACCAACAAGAAACCTGCGCAACTTTTCTTATAAAGTAACAGTTTACAATATTTAATGTTTTGTTGTAAACACAAAATAAATAAACCTAGCAAGCTAACAGCATAGCAAAGTGGCGAAGCAATCAGCTTTGTAGCGGTTTCTAACGGTTGCCGTTGAGCAATCAGTTTCAAAATAGGAGGTTCAGATGCCTGGGCGATCAGTAATCGATTGCTGAAAACAGAATTTGAAAATTCGAAACCGTTCTCGAGATAATCGTGGGACAGACGGACAGACGGACAGACGGAAGAGAAGAGAAGTTCTAAAATTAATTTTGTACCTATTTTTTCCATTTAAATTATTATATTAGATATACCTCTATAATAATGTGATAAAATAGAGCTAGTCTAAGGTGCAATATTAGAAATCACGGGTACAGTCAAAACGTAATCTGGCCATAAATAAAATTACAGCTGTAATTCGAACTTATTCGAACTAGCTGTGCTATACTCGACTAAGTCAGGTATGCTGACCATCAGGTCCTCGTACGTAAAAATTACAGAGGTACATTATGTTTGCACATGCATATTCATTTATTGCTTTGGACTACTCGCTTCTCTCAATAGTTATAACAGAACGACAAGCAAATGTTTGCCATCGTTGAATACATAGATACTGCTTCACATACATCACACTTAGCTACTCAGCCAAGGTCCAGTGTATCTTCAATGGTCACATGATCTCAAGCTTCATGTCCTTTCTAACATAAGTACTTAAGAGTAGCTCAGTAACTAGTTGCTCACCTTGCAAGTTAATTGCTCTATGTAACAAAAATTGACGACTCCACATTGAAGATGTGCTAACGTTTCGCCGCTCACTCTCACGGCAATCCAATTTATAATTTGCGTAAATTTTAGATAACGTGTAGTTTACCAATAACTGATAATTTTACCCTACATTTTTTGAAATATTACTCTAAGTCAATATACTTTTTCTTTCGTAATTTTACTATTATTAAATAATGCTGTGGTCTAATATATAACTACGTCATTATGCTACCCCAAATTTGTACAAATACAACAAAATCGTTGTGGTTTCGTTAATAGTGTATGTATTTCATCGTAAAGCTGTGCCCGTTTAGACAGGATCATGTGGGAGCGTACTGATCACAATTGACCTGATAGTAAGCCGCACACAATAACAATAATGACCTTTTGTGGAAGTTTGTTCGTAAAGGTATATATCGGTTAGTTTGTCAATATTACCACACCTCATTCATTTCGTCGCGTTTCTATTTACCAGGATATCGCTGTAGGTAAAGTTACCATTACGTATATATTTTTTACAATAATCTATTGTAAGATATTCGAATATTAAATGCGTATTCCTTTATTTTAATCCAAGTACTTATCCATTTTTACTCATAAAAATTTACTCTTAAGGTAAAATTGTGCGTGGTTGTAAAGTTTGCATGAAAAATACATGAAAAATATTGTATTGTATCCAAAAAGTATTTATATCATTTTTCAAGCTACAAGAACCATTCAACAATTTTTCTCGATACAAAAATGAAATCACCCCGTAAATAACTTAAATGAAACAAAAGGAGCTGAAGATCTTCAAACGGCTGATCAGATTTTCTAAGAACATTCTCGATTAAGACACCTTTCAAACGAAAAGAAACTTAATCAAAATCGGTTCATCCATTCAAGATCTATGATGCCACAGACAGACACCAAGTACAAACTTATAAAACACCTCTGTTTTCGTAGAGAGGTAAATAAAAAGTTTTGTACAGACTGTAACACGCTATTGCACCTTGTAAGGGCTTGAATTTTCCGAAATTCTTTCTTAGTGGATGTCTACTTAATAAAAGAGCGCTACTCGTATTGTTCCAATAACTCGCTTCTACGTTCAGCGGTTTGGGCTATGCGTCTATATACAGTCATTATTTTTCATACAAACTTTAAACCCACATTTTTTTCAAAACTTTAAGCGCACATTAATTTGCATCAACAATATAGTCACAATACTTTTAATTGTAACAATATGTACACATTTACAATAGTTACACTTGTTTTTAAATAAAAAAAAACTTTTTTGTACAGAGTACTTTTTAGCATGTTTCTGATCAATCGCGTTTCTTTTCTAAGTGGATGCCTACGTTATAAAAGTAAGGCAACTACTGGAAATAGGTTATCGAAAGCAACTATTTATACACAGTCAGGTCATAAGTATTGTCACACAGTAAAAACTTTTCTTTTAGAATGCTGGCCACAAAAAAGTTTATTGAATTTGAATTTCGAATTGTTCATGAAAATAACACTGTATACTTTTTAGAATTTTACTCATTTTTAAATATGGAGTGAACGCTTAAAGAAGACCGTGTTGCAGTTATTGCGTTGCATCGTTGCGGTTACGCGCCAATTCATATTTTGACATACAGAAAAATTTGAATATAACCAAAAGATTCGTTTATCGTACCATCAAACGATACAATGAAGACTCTAGTGTAGATGACAGGTCAAGAAGTGGTCGCCCTCGGTCTGTTAGGACTCCAGCAGTGATAAAAGCTGTGAAGGCGCCAATTCAAAGAAATCCCAAACGTAAACAGAAACTGTTGGCCCTTCAGATGGGGTTAAGCAGAACCACGGTGAAAAGGGTGTTAAATGAAGATTTAGGGCTTCGGGCATATCGAAGAAAAACAGGACATCGTTTGAATGCTCGTCTAATGGACCTGAGACTGAAGAGATGCCGCGCTTTGTTGAAGCGGTACACGGGAAAGAAATATCGGGAAATTCTTTTTTCGGATGAAAAAATTTTTACCGTAGAAGAGAGCTACAACAAAATGATAAGGTGTACGCACACAGTAGTGAAGAAGCGAGCAACCGTATTCCGCGTGTCCAACGAGGTCATTTTCCATCCTCGCTCATGGTATGGTTGGGAGTTTCTTATTGGAGCTTAACAGAGGTACATTTTTGTGAGAAAGGTGTAAAAACGAATGCAGTTGTGTATCAAAATACGTCGCTCGGCATTCAGTACCGCGAATGTGAAAATATTGCAAATTTTTATTTTTTGTTGTTTCGATAGTATTCAATCAAATACGCGATTTTGTATTTAAAATATGACCAAAAACCTTTCAAAAATAGATTTAGAAATACTTAAAAAACTCTTTCCAACAAATAGTAAAGCGTACATTATAAATAAATCAGTTTTTTGTTTCTCCTGTAAAGTGACTCAATTACACATTCGCGGTACTGAATGCCGAACGACGATATAGTCCTGACGAACCTTGTGGAACCTGTTTCTCATACCATGTTCAATAACAGGCACTAGGTATTCCAACAAGATTCGGCGCCAGCTCATAGAGCGAAGAGCACACAAGACTGGCTAGCGGCGCGTGAAATCGACTTCATCCGGCACGAAGACTGGCCCTCCTCCAGTCCAGATTTGAATCCGTTAGATTACAAGATATGGCAACACTTGGAGGAAAAGGCGTGCTCACAGCCTCATCCCAATTTGGAGTCACTCAAGACATCCTTGATTAAGGCAGCCGCCGATATTGACATGGACCTCGTTCGTGCTGCGATAGACGACTGGCCGCGCAGATTGAAGGCCTGTATTCAAAATCACGGAGGTCATTTTGAATAAACTTTAGTGTCTTAAGAATCTATTTTTTGTTAAGTTCATTTTGGTGTATAAATGGTTACATAACGAATAAACTTGTTTCAATTATTTTATATTAAACATGTGACAGAATTTATGGCCTGACTAGGTACAGCCTACTACTACTACCTACCATCTTTAAAATTTCGATTGTTGAAATTAAAGCAACCTTAAAATATTTTAACAAATGCCAAATGTAGTTAAGTACGTGGTTTGATTTTGATTTCATCGAAATGACATGTAAACTAGTAGACTGTACATATCGTAACCTAGCTGGTCTTGAGTTCTGTGCACAGAAGACAATTACTCTCGTTCTGTGTGTAAGACACCGTTATAGACTTAAAGAAGTTGGTATAGAAGTTACATCTTCCAATTGATTAAGTAAATAATAAATTATCTAACATTTTGAAAGTTCTAATGCATTTAGTACATTAAATAAATGTCAATTTGATGGAAATGTTGACATTGTTTTAAACCTACGTTTAAGTTTTCACTTGTGATGTATTATAAAATTCTTAAATAAATATTCTTGCGTAAAAAATTCAACAATTGATTAACGGTTAAAATTATGACCAATGTATTATATAACTAAGTTAACCACTTGTTAAAAAGGGAAATTCTTTTAAACTTTTACTTACAACTTTCTCTATTGAAAATAAGAATTTATGACTATGCGTATCTAACACGTTCATTTGTAGGAGACACAATCATTGCATAACTTGAAGAAATTATTAGACTACCTACTAAAAATTTTACTGTTACAAAAACAAAATGCCAAATCGGTTATTTAACTTTTTTTCAACAACTACACCTCTCTTTATTTTGTACCAACTCACTCTTGCGTAAAATACCATTTACAAATATAATTAACGGAAGCTTAACGTTCTCGTTGTGTAATTATTTAAAAGAGATGTGCAGAAAATAAAACATATCTGACCCAACCCTAACTTAACAAAGAATACTTTCTCTCTGGTTACGAAAGAGCCATTTCAATGATCGACCTGCCGGTGAACTTGTTCAACTTGTTTTGATTATTGTATATCGTTTGATCGTTTCACATCACATTGTGAGAGGGTTGTAATTCTACTTGTAATAGTTAGATTTTAATCACCTAAGTTGTGTTTACTTTCTAAATTAGTTTTACATAAGATTTCATGTAGGTATATATGGGTTAGATTATTATTATTATAAGCTACATGTTTTTTTGTAAAAAAAAATCGTACATGTTTTCTAAACGTGGTAAAGCCATGCTATATTAGTAGTATAGTTGTAGCACGAATGGGTCGGCTCGACCGGGGAAGGACCACGATCTCACAGAATACCAGCGTAAAATAGCAGCTTAACACTGTTGTATTTCGTATGGTGAGTGTAGAGAACCGGAGTCCGTTTTTACTGGAAAAGAGGCATTCCATCTTAGTCCTCACGGGTGACAACGCATCAGCATTTTGATTCGCAAACAAGAATAGATGTAGATGTCTATGGGCCATAGCAACTACCTACTATCAGGTGGACTGTGTGCTTGTTTGTCACCCTATCCTATAAAAAAAACCTGTAGTAATAAACGTAATGAACGATAGATATGAATTTAAATACATTTTAAATTTACCTACAATACAATAAGTTGTTAATGACGGCTCAGTAGCGCAGTGGCTTCGTAATGAGTTGCAGTGGTAAGGGCCGCAGGTTCGAATCCCGTACGGATCAAATATTTGTATGGCCTACAAATAATTGTTCTGGGTCTGAATGTTTGTCCTTGTGAAATTTATATATGAAAACTAAGATACAGAAGAAAATCCTAGTGTAGAGGTAACGTTTTAAAAGACGTACAAAAAGTGTTAAATTTTTTTAAGATGAATAATAGTGAGCGTATTTAGATAAAAAGCTTTAAATAGATATTTAGGTACAAACCTGTTTACCCATTGTAATGATTACTATTGTGAGAATCAGCACATGCCCAGTATTGTGCAAAGTGTTAAGACGTTATAGTATGAAGGTAACACTATTTCGCAATGGGTCTATTGTAACTGCTGGTAACAATTTGCTTTTGTGTCATCGTTCAAAATCAAAATCCAATTTTAACAAATCGTTTTCAGTCGGGTTGGTGGAGAAGCCAATTCAAATTTTCAGGCCGCGTGGGACTTGTGTCACAGCTCATCTATCGTCTGCATCTAACACCACATTGTAAAACTACACACTTATTTGGTGACTGATTTTCAAAAAACTACTATTGGTTACAGTTGTTCGAAAAATACATCATTTAAAATTAAAGATTTTGTACAACCTACTTCAATATAAATTATTAAGAAGACCTTAAAAATTATTGGTCAGACCTTGATCAAATATATGGGACCACATGTGAAGCACCAGCTTTCAAATAAAGAATTATCGAAATCGGTTCACTCAGTACAAAGTTATGAGGTAACACACATAAAAAAAAGAAAAAAAAACATACAGTCGAATTGAGTACAGTCTCCTTTTTGAAGTCGGTAGAAAATTTGAAGTATTTTCTTTCATATATGGACTGTCAGTAAGCCGTTATAGTCTCTCTTCGGCGGTATCAGATTGACTGTTAACATTTTGCGCTCAACGATTTGGTTTTTCTTTATACATAAAGACTACAGATGTCCTTTTTTCATCGGGTTCATTGATTTTTCTCATGGACAACCACGTCTATCCAAGTAGAGAACGAGAGTACGAAACTAAACTGACAAATTTCACCAATTTTTTGAAAAATTGTTTTCAAATCTACTGGATTGAAAATGTTTTTAAGTAAGTGAACGCTGGGGCTCATGTACAGCTTCATATTCTTATCTTCGATTAAGAATCAAAATGTATATGTCACCCCTGAGGCCTAAGATGGAAAATCTCGTTAAGTCGTTACCTACCAGTGAAAATGGGCTCCGGTTCTCGTCACTCATCCTTCGAAACAAAGGTACAGTAATTGTGGTCCTTCCTAAGGTCGAGCGAATACATACGGGTTGTAGAAATAATATAGCAGCCTATAGCATATTATCATTACTACATGATAATGTACGATACCTACATCAGTAGCAAATAATGCCACTTTCGACTCACTGACGATATCATTATGGCAAAATCGCTGTAAGACTAACACAATACAAAATGACCTCAATCGTGTGTTGTCATCCTCGAGGACAAAGATAAAATACTTCGTAACTAGTAAAAAGAGTCTCCAGTTCCCGCCATTCACCGTACGAAACACGGGGAACATTATGCTTTGTTTTCACGCTGTTCTGTGCAAGCGTGGTCCCTTTTCGGACGATCCGCGTCAGAACACAATCATCGCACCATCCTACACGGCTTAGGGTAGAGGCGAAGGTAAACAATCTTCTCAGTGGTCGAGTCAGAGGTACGGTGGATGAAGCGGGTGGCGTATCACCATAACAACAGTCCTGTTTCCCCACAACTTCGCCTTAAGCTACGTCAGGTAGGGAGAGAGAAGAGGTTGCTCAGTGGACTATTAGAAGTTCTTCTGCGTAGTAACATTTGTAAAGAGTCAATGATTGCCGGTCCGGTTGTAGGACTTCAAATAGACTGCGGTGATGATGACGATTATGATGATGAAAGGTTCATGTGATTGGTTAATAAACGGTTTTAATGAATTTCTTTTCCGTTAACAGGAGTTCGCCACTCTACGTATCGCGACGCCCGCGGTGTTCTCCATTCTTACTTCTTTAGTTGGGAACATGCCCCTACTCGTAACCTGGAAGTAGACTGGCTTGACGCCAGAAATATTTGCCGTCGTCATTGCATGGACACGGTTTCAATGGAAACTCCACAGGTAAAAAATATTTATTTTTTTTCGTACTGTAGACACTAAACACAAAGAGACAGTACCCCCCCCCCCCTCATCACCATGGGTGCTGTAAAGTGTTCGTAACGTCGGGAATATAAAATAAGTTATAAACGCGATAGAATCAGTAAAACAAGTTTAATTTAAATGTGTAGTGTACGCGTATACCGCTAGGCATATTTACCGGGCCGGCTAAACCCGCACCTGTGCCCGCGATATCCGCAGATGTGACACAGTTTTTGCTCTGGATTGCTGGTCTGTAGTGTACATAATATTACATAGAAGTTTTTGGATAAAGTTATCCGTCAACTCCATCAAATAAAACATGACTGAATTGAAAAGTAAGACAACTGAACTAGAAATTAAAAGTTTAGCAAAAGATATAAGTACCTACTTGCATTTCTATCAGACATTAATTTGTTGTAGGTAGGTATATTAAGAACACATATTTTCATTATTATTTTGAGAAAGACAAAAAGAAGCAAAAATAATAATTAAAATAAAACTTAGTACTAATTATAATTTAATACACGAATAACTAGTGAAAAACAAAGTGGCTCAGTGCCGTACTCTGCGGCAAACTATGGAGGTATTGCTCAACATGGATGATGTAACAAGAAACAAAAATGATGAAAAAGAAAAAAGATGATGAGACTGATGAGGAGAGCAGCATCAAAGAAGCGAGGCGTTTGGTATTACGATCGCCGATCAGCCTGCAAAGCTATGATTAACTCACCTACTTCGACAACAGGAGAGGTCCATGTTCAAAGGCCAATAAAAAAGACGAAGATAGAAACATTTTACCTCTCATGAATTACTATGAATCTATATCATAATTTAAATACATAAGCTCAAAATGTAATACCGGTTCACTTTTTTACCATAAGGGAATAAAACTGGATTTATGTGAGTATAGTCTAGTATTATGTGAGTATTTTTAACAGTGGTAGAGCCACGCGGCAGCTTTTGCTGTAGCACGGATGGGCCGGCTCGAACCGGGGTGGTACCACGACCTCACAGAAAACCAGCGTGAAGTAGAGGTTTACCTCTGCGTTTCGCTTGGTGAGTGCAGGTGGCCGGAGGCCCTTTTTACTGGAAATGAGGCATTCCATCTTAGTCCTCACGGGTGACAACGCATCTGCATTTTGATTCGCAAACGAGGATAGATGTAGATGTCTATGGGCCGCAGCAACCACTTACCATCAGGTGGAATGTGTGCTCGTTTGTCACCCTTATCCTATAAAAAAAAAGAGGCCTATGAAGAAGAAGCATAGATAATTTTCGAACTTAGTTATTTTTATTAATATATTACATATAATGAAATTGATCTATCAACAAATACGTCTATAAACTACTACTAACTTGAAATAAACTTTTTACCCAGCGGTCAGTCAAGGCAAAGGATGTCACTGATTAATTGATAATTGCCACGCGAAGAGTAGGGGTGCATTTAAACGATGTTTTTTTTTAATTTATTTCTTTTTTTTTCAAAATTATAATTTTTACTTATTAAAAACAACTACATACATATAATAAGCTTCTAATTGATAACACCCTATTTTATTCCCAAGGTAAAAAAGTCAGCAAATAACCTATTGTAAAAGTATTCGTCGTCGTTATCTCCAATGTACCCAAGATTTTAACTTTTAACCGGATTACGATGAAATTACAGGGGAGGTACTGAATTCTTGTGACCGACAGGTTATTAGAAGTAGCAACAGGTAAGGTTCTTAAAGACCATCAGAATTTTGTATATAATTCTGTCCTTCGTTACTCAAGATGCATCGAGCAGAAGTGTAGTTATTTTTCAAGTAAGCTACAACACACTGAAGAACTACAATTTGCGATTTCTCTCTTGACTTTCATCTACGTGATGTTTTCGAGATTCGAATCAGAAATCGTCTCGCACGACTTTACTACTTCCTGCCTCCCAGACTTGCCTATTCAGTATTCAGCTTAATTTTATATAAGACTAGCAAACCGCCGCGGCTTCGCAGGTGATTTCTGGATCTCGACAACACCTCCTTTAACCGGTCCAATTGTGAATCTATACCATCCACGAACCCATTCAACCGCACACAAAAATTTCATCAAAATAGGTCGAGCCGTTTTTGAGTTTTAGAAAAACTAACTGACAGAAATTGATTTTTAAACACTCACGCTTGTCACCGAGAGGGGTAGGCAGAGACTATGGACTTCCATTTGGTACAATCCTGACACACCTCTCTCGCTTCCTCCACATTCATATACCTACGCATACACACTCGTCGGTTAAACGTACTCTTGAGTTGGCCCATTTTCAATATATCGCCAATTTGGTCGATAAACTTTCGCCTAGGGCGTCCCTTCCGGACTCTGCCGTTCACCTCTGCAACATAAATTTGCTTTGTCACTCTTTCCTCATTCATTCTTTCTACATGACCAAACCACCGAAGCATTCCCCTCTTAATCCTGGCCACAACATCATCTTGCAAACCACACTCTTCTCTTATCACACAATTTCTCACTCTGCCATCAGATTTATCCCTAACATACGTCCTTTTATATATAGAAATATGTAAATTCCAATATTTTATAATTAGGTACATGTAAACGTACATATCTTATGGCAAGTCATACGAAAGACTGAGGAACATCTTTCATTGGGTCAAACGTATAAAGAAGATTAAGTCGAAATTTAAACAGTTCCTACCACGATACTGTAGGTACTAATTAGGGGTATATTGAGGTGCTGTGTTGTACAGTAAGTCAGAATCTGCTGAACGATTGTGTAACTCTCGTGAGTACCGTTCTCGTATCAATAATAACGCAACTACGTTTTCTCATTATGACAACCATTTTTAACCTAAAATAAAATTGCAGTCCATTGGAAACTGCTTAGAATCTCTGGGCAAAAGTGACGGTTGGTCATCGTGAGTTCTTTCTTATAAAAAATTAAAGCTAATTGTAATGGACACACTGTAAAAATCTGTCATGAACTACTCCTACCACAACAATTGTAACTTAGTTGAACTGAATCACGAGGGTATGTATAAGTAGTTTAAAAGCATCGCTAGTACTCTTGATTTAAATAAATAATTTTAATCTTATTGATGCATAAAAAATTGCCTTAGTTTAACTTTTTCGCTGTCCCGTGCACTACATATAAGTCAATAGTCTTACTATTGTGTCTGAAAACCGGACAGTGAAGGTGTTAGTGTTGTCTTTAAATACTATCCCGACATAGCTATTCTATTTTTCATTAAAATGTTAGAGTGACGAGCGAGCTAACGGTCCGCTGAATGATAAGTGACTACTGCAGCCTATGGGCACCAGCAACAATCTAGTCGTTATCGATGTAAATTTGCTAAATCAGCATTTCTCTTCTGTTTCTTGCATGGCTAATATTGCAAAATCAACAACAGTCCTCAAAGTTTCTTCGTCTCCCATTCCTTGTTTGCAACACTAGATAAATTATTAATTCTTTGACGTTCTTTTTCTTTGTCTTTGATTACATTATATCTAAGTTCGTACGAGTATGTTCCAAATTTTTTAATTGTTAGGTAATAACATCCAGTGCATATTTTAAATAATTACAGTCCACTATTTGTATATGTGTGTGTATATAATCTGTTACACACTCCTAACTTTTATCAATTTTAAAAGACATACAATCTGTCCATTCTGAAGCTATCGTAAGTGATTATGTCAATCGTAAAGTCATTATTCCTTTTTAACACCTTTTACCTACATCTTATATTTTTCTATATTCAAATTTTTCTTTCCTTTCCTTTCCAGTGGAAGGAATCCTTTCAGTTTTTCAAATTACCGCCCTATTCGATTCTTCCTTTCCTTTTGAAAGTTCTAGAACAAATGTGCAAGCGGGATTTAGAACGGGAAGGGGTGTACGGATTAAGTCTTTTCCATGCGCATGATCGCGGAGTTTTTGGCCAAAAACCAAAAAGTTTTGTGTGCGTTCCTGGATTTGGAAAAGGCTTATGACAGAGTGGACAGGGATGTGTTATGGCAAACACCGAACTCATTTGGGTTGGGCGCTGGGTTGATACAGGCATTAAAGTCTCTTTATAGGGACTCTAGTGCGTGTGTCAGTATCAACGGGGCCTACTCGGATTGGTTTGGCATCCATAAATGTGTCAGACAGGGCTTTGTGGCTTCCCCGTGGCTGTTCAACCTATTTATTGACAGTTGTTTGGAAAAGTGGAAAGTTGAAGAATGCGGGTTAAGAATGCGTGAGTTAACCGTCAAACGCCTTTTGTTTGCCGATGATCAAGTCATATCGGCCGAGTTGCAAACGATGGTTACATTAATGAACAGGTCATTAAACGAAAGGGGAATGAAAGTGAACACAATTAAGACGAAAGTTATGGTTTTTGAAAGAGATGAAAGTAAAATAACGATATATGAAATAAGAATAGAAGGGGAGTTGATCGTGAAGGTAGATGGGTTTATGTATTTGGGATGGAATTTTTTAATATATACAATATTAACAACTATAATTAAAAAAAAAAACTAAAACTAGTAACTTAATTATCATACAGCCCTGCTCCCCGCGGTATCGTGCCAAGAAGCTGGCTGCGTTTCCGCGCTGAATTGCTATACTTAGCTTTTGAGCGAGAAAAGAACCAGCCCTCTTATCACCTTTGGGATGTGTATTTAGTCGGGATGATAGATATGATAAGTATATAGAGCGACGAGTGAGTGCAGGAAATAGAGTAAATTGGCTGCTCTAAACTCGATTATAGAAAGTCAGAATGTGTGTGCTGTGTTAGTCCCTACTATAATGTATGGTAGTGAAAGTTGGGTGTGAAATGCGGTCATTAAGGAGTATGTTAGGGCTGAATACGAATGACAGGGTGAGAAATTATGTGATAAGAGAAGAGTGTGGTTTACAAGATGATGTTGTGATCAGGATTAAGAAAGGAATGCTTCAGTGGTTTGGTCGTGTAGAAAGAATGAATGAGGAAAGAGTGACAAGGAAATCTATGTTGCAGAAGTGAACGGCAGAGTTGGGAAGGGACGCCATGGGCGAAAGTTATCGACCAAGTTGGCGATGTATTGAAAATGGACCAAATTAAGAGTACCCTTAACCGACGTGCATCTATGTGTAGGTATATAGATGTGGAGGAGGTGAGAGTGGTGTAAATTAATTATTATTGTATGAAAAGGAGCAACCTCTAATGCCGTTTTATATCAGGTCACACACAGTACAGCGAAAGTGTTATTAAAACCTAATACGGACGACATTCACCGTGGTAGGCTATTGCTATTGTTGGATTTCAGTAATGTCTTCAATACCGTAAATCGTGATATCCTGATAGGTGTACTACGTTCTGTTAAAATATCTCCAACTAGTAATTTCCTGGTTTCGTAGTTATTTATTTGTATGATTATCGACAAAGTATTCGTTTCCAGGATAGAGTTCTTTATGGATTGATTCTGTATCCGGCATCGTCTTATTATTGACAATTTTTATAAATACCATTACATCCAATTTTGATTAATGATTTCCATTTTTTTTATGCACTTAACAAGAAAACCATTATATATTTTTCTAAAGCAGCTAATTGATACCAATTTCCACTAAAATTACACTTGCCACATCTTTACTACTCTCTGACCTCGACTCTGTTGTAGTTTGTTATCCTGTTCACTGAAGAGCAACCTAATAAACTTGAGCCGCTTGAGTTTCTCTAAAGTCTCTGTATATGATTCATATTATTTAGACTACGTTATTCTATATGTCTCAGTACACAACACTAAGCTCAAGTGGCCCCTAATCACAGATTTTCGTCGGAATTCTCACATTGTTTCTGCTTCTACTATGTCTAATCTATTAAGTATTTTTCAATGAGGGCTAATAATCTTCCACTCACCAGATGTCGCTACTAGCGACTGAGGTAAAGTTTTTTGTTACACAGTGTCATTTAATTGAGAAATTAGTTTTAAATAATAGCTTATCATTATCTAGAGTATTATATTAATATATAACACAATGCGTCAGTAGTTTAATTTTTAATTTTTTGCACATTATAGCTCTTTTTTTTTAAAAGTCTTCTTTTAGTTATATTTATAGTTTGGTTTATTCATTTCTAATGTAATTAATATAAAATATAACTAATACTACAGAAAGAAACCGTAAAGATTACATTTTCCTAAGAAATTATCGTCCCCGCTATGAAATCTGTCAAATATTTTACCTCACTCGAAAGTGGCGCCGCCCTGGTGGCAGAAAAAGTCGTGGATGCCCTCATTTGATATTTTATTTTTTTATATTGTCAAATCACGAATCCCGACTTCTGTATAAATTTGTAAGAAATAAATTGTAAATTTAATTAAAACCATGCATACATCATACTTTCCATAAAACATCTCATCACACAACAATGTGACACACCCGCAAGCCGCGAGGAATATTCCGATCTCTTCGCAAAGGTCCACTTTCTACTGAAGTATTCAACATTTCTTACGGTACGAATGCTACCGCGCGATGGACGCCATTATCACATCGTTCGACATTACAGATATAAAGATATAGGTATTATAAAAAGTACAGACTTTTATAACTATTTTGACACTAAAGGATAAAATATACGCATATCCAGTTTCAGGTACCTTTACAAATAACATAATTCTTATGAAAAACTTTAATTGATTATATTTTTATCAAACTTCACATGTTAAATAATATATATGTAAATATGTTAAAGGTATACGTGCCTCACACAATCACTTGTCGACATAATGCATCGGGGTCAGTCGCGGTGATGATGCGTTCACTTTCCCAAAATAAAAATTAGCTATTTTGTAATTGTATTCAAGGCATTCATTGAATTTTAACCGACTTCAAAAGAAGGAGGAGGTACTCAATTCGACTGTATTTTTATATGCGTGTTATCTCAAAACATTTTTCTTAGTGAACCAATTTTGATGATTCTTGTTGCTTCTCACGTGGTCCCATATAAATTTGATCAAGATCTGACTAGTCATTTTTGATTTATCCGTAATAATGCGTATTGCGTATATAATTGACTTCGACCACATTGATGATGTTCCCATTTTATCTGCCGACTTCCAAAAAGGAGACGGTACTCAATTCGACTGTATGTTTTTTTTATGTATGTTACCTCATAACTTTTTGCTAGGTGAACAGATTTCGATGATTCTTTTTTTATTTGAAAGCTGATACTTTTCGTGTGGTTTGATTGTGAATTTGATCAAGGTCAGATCAGTAGTTATTGAGTTATTCTTAATAACTTTTATTGAAGTCGGCTCTACAAAATTTTTAATTTGAAATTATTTATATTGAAGTCAACCAAAATGTTTACTTCAATATAATGTTGTACAACCGAATTCAATATAACTAAAAAACTACTGGTTAGACCTTGATCATATTTATATGGGACCGCTTGGGAAGTAAAAAAAACAAAAAAGAATTTTCCAAATCGGTTCAGGCGTGTTCGAGTAATCGGTGCATATACGTAAAAAAGATTCCAACGAATTGAGAACCTCCTCCTTTTAGACGTCGGTTGAAAAGAACGACAATTTAAGCGCAAAGTTATTGGAAAAAATTGTGATTATTACCTGTAAACCAAAAATGTCAAGCTTTTTTATGGTTTACTTTATTTATTATATTTTAGCATATTACACAAATCATAATTTATACTACACATCAACCTTTGATTATATACATGTCTATAATCAAAGACATCAACATATAACGGCATTTTGCAACATGTGACATAAGAATAACACTTATCTATTGTTAACGCTCATCCGGGTGTCGCTACCAGCAGAAAAACAAAAACAGGTTCTTCATTAGCACTTCCTATCGCGTTATAGAACGAACATCTCAATTCTTATTTATGCGATGTGCTATGCATTAATATTAGATGCTTTTTATGTCTAAAAGATTAACTTCAATATCCGGAATTGCGGGTCACTGGACTAAAAGCAAAACACAACCAATTATGGTTGGTCATCAATATGTATTAGGATAGCCGACACCCGACAGTCTCATTAGGTTTGTAGAGCGTGGAAGGCGTCCGTGAAAGGGGTGCAGTGGCCTAGTGCGTTCTTGTCTTCTTGTCGTTGAGAAGTGTTCGTGGCGACAACGTCAAGTGGCGCACGGCATACATTCCTGTCAGCTGCGTCGCCCACTTCTTGCAACGGACACAAGTAGAGACGCATTTCCTGCCGCAATTATGACTACGTTACTAACCTACTAATCGGCAAAACGTTAGCTTACCTCACACCATATTTACTTGGTCAAAGAAAATATTAATGAATAGATAATTAGAGTGCGCCTTTAAAATCTACACTATTATTATACAGTATGATTCAAATTTAAATGTTTTTGTGAAAGTTTGTACCTGTTGGAGATGCAGACAAACCGTTTTAGGTATTACTTATTTATTCATTCATTTATTTTTTACCTTAATTAAAACGGTTAAACCAGTTACCTACATTAATTAAAGACTTATATTCATTCTTCTCGCCCACAAAACTTCAGGCCATCCGACAATTAGGATTTAAATCGTTTTATTACCTTTATAAATGTTTTATTTATGAAAAAAGTGCACAGTTATTTATGTTATAGGTCAAGCGCGACGTTTATTTATAAAAAGGGTTTAAAATTTGCCATAAGATTTCCCCACAGTCGTTTCTTGTGTTGTATGGAAGAAAATTTGAATAGCAAAAGATATGTATAATATGCAAAACTTAGAGTAATATAACATTACTAGCTGTGCCCCGCGGTTTCACCCGCGTCATCACGTGTCCGAGGTGCGCGACATAACCTAGTTCAAGCATTTTACATATACGGCTATGGTTTAAACGTCGTTCGCGCGCCCAGCCAAGTATTGAATTATTTTAATTTTACATTATCTCTTAAACTATGCGTCCAAATAACATGGTATAAAGAACAAAGTTTATCTTCAAAAAATTTTCTTGATGATGAAGTAACTTTCGTTCGTAAGGATAAATAGGCCATGCCTAATAATAACGCTCACAAATCACTTTTAAATTTTCAATATATTTTTTTTTGTCACAAAATACCAAATTATGGCTTATGTATAAGAGATAGACATATGGTATCGCGGACTTTTTTTTAGACGGAGTAAAGGTCTATATTTTTCTATAACATTGTATTTACGTATCCCTAACGATAACATCAGCGTACGCGGATAAATCATTTCGGGAGTGCTTTTTCTTCTGACTTGCTTAACAAATATCCATATTTAAGACTAGCTGAGTAATATAGCTTAATGCTAGATAGCCTATGCTATTCCACATGAATCTGGCTATAATATACAAAAGAATTTTTCAAATCGGACTGGTAGTTCCAGAGATTAGCGCGTTTAAACAAACAAAAAAACTCTTCCGCTTTATTATATTAGTATAGATTTTAAATTTATTGTCAAAGTTATGTATAAAATGCAATATCATAATATTACGACTACGATGAAAGTGAAATACAGATAGGGAACACTTTTTGAGAGGTGTCTGTGGTAACAGTTAAGACTCAAAAGGTTTTGCCTTTATGTACTATTTCTACAGTTTTACTTCAGTCTACAGTTTTAGACTTCCTCATATTGTTCCACTTAAAAAAAAATACACAGTGATGATGTACTAGTGAAATACAAGCTTAACGTAATTTATATTGCACTTGGCATTATTTATTTTAAATTTGTACGACAGTAAATACAAACTGTAAAATGTTGAGGTAATTTAATAACTTAATAGACATAGTACTAGGTAAATTCTAATATTCCTACAAGGTTGTCGTAATTATATTTATAATATTATAATTGCATAGTTGAATGTTTTCAAATCTCTACACAAACCTATGTTATGCTCTGTGTTTATTGTAGTGTGTAGTAGCACAATCGTGTAATCGCGTATTTAATGGCTTTAGTTGAACGCCTACCTAAAGCGAATAGTTGAGTAGCCATCAAGTTAAACAATTATCACAGTTTGGTAGGTTAACCTTGAGTTTCGTGGAAGTTTAGTTAAAGTCATAATGCAAAATTGAAATGCTATATTTTCCTTGTTACATGTCAAGTAATCAATCGGAATTTTCGTAACGTCCAACAATAAGTGTGATCGTATCACATTGTCAGTCATTTAAAATTCCACAGCACGGGTGTACCGGTACCGCGTGGTTAGCATTTGAAAAAAAAGTTTGCAAATTAAACCCATATTACACATCATTATTGTTATATAAATTACATATACCTAACTATTTTATAAGCTATTTATAAATTATTACTCTATTCTTCAGTAAGAAATAACAATATGCCAACATTTTACAAATTATAAAATTAAGTTTACTTAATATCATACTTTTGTCCATATTTTTTACCTAAGTCTACACGTACTTACCTTATGTTATAATTTTAAGTGCCACATAGAATTTTATGTGAAATGTAATTGAAAAACGATTTTTTCCAGGAAAATGAATTCATTAAGCAAAGAATCGCTCGTGGCAACATCCGGTATATTTGGACGTCTGGTCGCAAATGCAACTTCGCCGGTTGCGACCGTCCGGACTTGCAGCCACCCAATGTGAATGGCTGGTTTTGGTCCGGTTCTGGCGCAAAGATCGGTCCGACCACACAACGTAACACTGGCGACTGGTCTTACACAGGCGGGTATGGCCAGCCTCAACCGGACAACAGAGAAGCCGCTCAGGTAAGCTCGTCCATTAATCTGTTTTTACAGTTACAATGTTCGACTTTATTCAAAAAATATAGTTAGTGCAACTTATAAAGTGAGCAAATAATATGTTAATCGAACCAAATGCATCTGTTATACACTTGGCTTATATCTCAGGTCACAATTTAAAATTTTAATTTGCAATTTTATTTCATAACATTACGCCATAAATTTCATCACTTACGATTTAAAGATGAGAAAATTACGAATCACGCGTTGTGAATTAATGGTCAATCACGACCAACAAATCAACACTCGCCGTGGGAGATCTGATCAAATTGCGTTTTTGTTATGATGAAATCCCAGCTCACGACATGCTCATTGCGATACCATCAGTAAAATTCATTATCTAAATAACGAAATACATATTCAAACATTTTCAATAGCAACTTATGCACGATTATTTCATTTAAAAAACTTACGACCCGTTTATTTTTAATAACATATTATGTAATAAAAACAGTTTTTAAAGAATTTTATATTTGTCCCTAGGGTAATGACGAGTCTTGTCTGTCAATACTCAACAATTTCTACAACGACGGCCTCAAGTGGCACGACGTGGCCTGCCATCATGTAAAGCCTTTCGTTTGCGAGGACAGCGACGAGTTACTAAACTTCGTACGTTCCAGAAACCCAGGTCTCCGTATATAGAAGCCAACTGTCCGTGTTATAAATATCATACCTTCGTCTTCTTGTATGAGATGGCTGACATTGTACAAAATTATGTGACTTCTCTATTTAAGTTATTTATTTTAAAAATAATTATATTCTCATATTGGGTATACAACATAGGTAAGCGTCAATTTATGAAAGTGTTTAAACATTCTGTAGATAGATATGAAAAGTAGGTACCTACCTAATATTTGAAACGAGGTCAGTCATTCTGTAAAAAAGTCGTTTTGCACAAATTAGTATTAACTATACAAAATAGAATAAAGTAATATTAATTTATAAACATGTCTTTTATTGTTTGGTTTTTTCAAAATAGCAGTTTTTTAACAGTGGTAGAGCCAGGCGGCAGCTCTTGCTGTCGCACGGATGGGCCGGCTCGAACCGGGGTGGTACCACGACCTCACAGAATACCAGCGTTTCGCTTGGTGAGTGCAGGTGGCCGGAGGCCCTTTTTACTGGAAATGAGCCATTCCATCCTAGTTCTCACGGGTGAAAACGCATCTGCATTTTGATTTGTAATAGAGGATAGATGTAGATGTCTATGGGCCGCAGCAACCACTTACCATCAGGTGGACTGTGTGCTCGTTTGTCACCCTTATTCTATAAAAAAAAGCTGGGAAAAGAAATTATAAACGATTAAAAGTGGCGTGCGGAGCGCAGTCTGTGGTTAGGAATTAACTAGGGTACAACAAAAAATCTTGACCAAAATTAAAATATCAATGGGAAATTATGATTTTAATTTGGAGTTTGATGTTTCAAGATGAATTTAAAGTGGAAAAAGAATTCCAATATTTATTACGACTTTCATTGTGATAGCATTTTTTCAATAAGATACGGCTGACAAACGAGCACACAGTCGACCTGATGGTAAGTGGTTGTTGTGGCCCATAAACATCTACATCTATCCTCTATTACAAATCAAAATGCCGATGCGTTGTTACCCGTGAGGACTAAGATGGAATGCCTCATTTCCAGTAAAAAGGGTCTCCGGTTCTCTACACTCACCATACGAAACACAGCAGTGTTAAGCTGCCATTTTACGCTGGTATTCTGTGTGATCATGGTCCTTCCCCGGTCGAGCCGGCCCATTCGTGCTACAACTATACTACTAATATAGCTGCAGCATGGCTCTACCACGTAAAAAAATAATATGGATAGGTACAATAAGATTTTGCTGTTTTATAAAGAAGGATATAGACCTATCCCGTGCCCATGCCATTGATTCAATGGCCTTAGGTATATTATATAAGACACATTTAAAGTAATCTTTATACATATAGATACAATTTAAGCGCCTGTCTGTAATATCGATTTAACTGCCTTTTATCGAGCTCAGGCAGAGATATTTGCATGCTAATAGGACACGAATAAAGAAATAAATTTGTAAAAAAAAATATCTGACTGTCCGGGCTAACCTTCGGAAAGGCTGAAGGTGATGAAACTTCACAAACCGAGAGAGCATTTTATCTTATCCGAAAAACTAGAAGTTTGTTTTAAAAAAAAAAGAAAAATCGATACAAATCTTAAATATTATAAATAACGTCACACACAGATCCTATCCAGGCGAAGTCTAAGGTCGCTAATTTAACACCCACTAATTTCACATAAACAGGTTAACCCTCATGGTTTTATCGTAAAATTATGTTTAAGTAAAAAATGCATGATTTTCGGATAAAATATAGACAGCCTAGATCCCACCTGGCCTTGCTCAGATCGTGAAGTTTCATCACTTAGGCCGGACAGACGCAGTTAATTTTTTTTAATAGTTAATCATGTCTTAGTAACATGCATATAACCCCCTGACCTTACGAATACTACACATGGAATAAAACTAATCGTACCTACGGGTTTAATCGCATTTAATTTTAATTTTTTTTAAATTCCAAACGTTTCGATATACATATCGTCATACGTCTATCCTTTATAACCCATTAGTGGCCAAAATCAAATAAAAAACGTTTTTAACAAAAAATGTTTACTTTGTTAATCTAGGCAGGACTAAAAAACATAAAATTAAACATAATAATTTATTTTTATTTTTTTTTATACTTTTTCAAGGGTGTACTTGTTTGAGTACAGCGGCCACTTATGTGTAAAATTTTTCGAAGCATGACTTTTCAACGCAGAGTGTTTTCAAACACTTCTTGCATTCCCATCGGACCCTTGCATGGCAAATGACGCACCGCAATTGCTTTTCAAGCATCCTTGGGTAGTGGCCTGAACCATCTTGAGGCAATCCTTCGATCAAAGGAGAAGATGGTCTGGCTCTTTTTAGAGTTTCTTGTCGCAAATAGTAACTGGCAAGACTACATCAAAACAAGAGTTGATCCATAGGGTCATCCTTGCTCATAACATGTAAATGCCAAGAGTTTGAAACGGCCATGTCCAACAAGTGTGTAAATAAAACCCACCACCACTTTTTGCCATGAATCCCGATCCTGTATAATGATATGGACTGATCAAGCTCATCGACTCCACCCATACCTTTATTGTAGTTTTCAAATAAAAGCGGAATCCTTACATCGGTTTTCTCCATCATTTCTTGGCACCATCTTTTTACCGTGCCCATTGGTTTAAAGTAATCATAGTTAGTAGCCATCGTGCAGATACTTTGTGAGGCAAGGCAATGTGTCATATCCCGACAAAATCCAAAAATAAAAAAAAAACCAATGAACTTTTTTAGGTCTGGTAAATCAAGTTGAAAAGAGTGTCTATTGTTTTGGTTAGCGTACAAAATACTATTAGATAATATGAGCTGTAATACTTCTTCATCCAGTATTTTTTCAAAAATCTGTACAGGATTTTGGTCTTTCAGCTGTTCCTTTATAGCATTCTGTTTATCTTGCACCACAGACGTATGCTGATAGCCAAAAGTATAGGATGGTAAACATTTTCTCCGGGCTGGAGTTTGCTGCCGCTGCTGAATGTTACGTTGATGACAAACTCTTTTTGCGGCCAATGGTTCTTTGTCATTGGAATCATAGTCGCTCGACAAAGTACCTTCATCGCGCACCATAACCTCAATATTTCCGGTCACATATCGTGGCCACGTATATGTCACCATTTCTTCATCAGACCCTTCTTCTTCGTCAGTCATGACACTGGGATCAGGTGATATTATCGCCAAATCATATGCACGGTCATCATCACTATCTGCTGTGAGTACTTCAATTGCTTCCTAAAGTCCTATAAAGCTATTTGAAGCGGAAAACATCTTGCGACTCATTGTTGGTAAACTGAAACAAAGTTGTAATTTCTATCTATTGAAGTGACCAGTGTACTCAACTGAGTACATCAGTAAAAATCTTCATCTAAAATTAATTATAAATAATAATTGTTTCAAATTTTGTAACACACATTATAGATTACACTATATCTTATCACAATTATTACAAAAAACAACATTTACTGAAATAATAATAATAAAATATAATAAAAATACTACTCACTTGCACGCTAGTCCAATAACATGAAATCCGTTTGCTCCAAATGACACATATTTTAGAAATACCCTTAATTTGTACGACTCAAAAAAAATATGAGTTTACCCTCTATTTAATTTATTAAAATAAAAATTAACATACCCTCATATATTCAGTCAATTAATTTTTAAACAACTGTACTCGTTTGAGTACAGTGACAGAGAATGGGTTAAGAATCAAAATGCAGATGAACGAAGATGGAATGCCTAGTTTCTAGCTAAAAGGGTCTCAGGTTCTCTAATAATGTCCTCCAGACTGAATTTCAGTCACGGCGGCCAGCCTTAACGGAGACTAGAACCTCTTAGGTTTTCTTTTTGCGTACAGCTGAACTCCCGACGACTGGGGGAATCTACCGCCGACCATATCGCAGTGTGAATTCTCAAAACGGGATGTTTAGTTCACATAGTGCTCAGTGCGTAAGGCACTACCGTTCCTGGATATCCATAAGTGGAGTGGGCCTGATGGAATCCCCCCAAATGTCCTGAAGACGTGTGCTCCAGTTAGCACCGGTTCTCTCACTCTTTAGGAGTCGTTCCAAGCTCATTTAAAACAGCCTTAGTGCACCCGATCCTTAAAAAAGGTGACAGCTCGGAACCGTCCAAGTACAGGCCTATCGTCATCACCTCTGTTCTCCAAAATAATGGAATACATTTTTAACTGCCGATCGTGTGGTACCTTGAAGAGCATCAGCTAATTAGTGACCGTCAATAAGGCTTCGGTCGAGGTCGCTCAACTGGTGATCTTCTTGTCTACGTGGCTCACCAATGAGCGGAGGCATTTTAGATCAAGTGGAAGGCCCTGGCGATTTATTATGACACAGCGAAGGCCTTCGATTGGAATTGGCGTAAAGCGCTTCTTCCAACGCTTCCCTCGTATGGGCTTACGGAGAAATTATGCAATTAGGTTACCAGTATTTTTACAGATCCGAGTATTAAGGTCGTAATCGACGGTGCATGCCCCGTATGCACATCATTTTGACTCCAAGCCTATGAATATTGGTGTTCCACAAGGGTGCGTGCTACGCCTAACATGTTCCTTTGGCATATCAATTATATGTTGCATATTAGTAACATTCATTGCTATGCAGGCGACAGCACTGGCGATGCCGTATACACCGGCTGTACTAGTCCAATTTAACCTCCAAAAGACACAGGTTTACGCGTTTACCGCAAAAAAGAAGCTCTTTGTATTATCTCCTCAATTTTGAGACACTCCCCTCTTTGCCTCAGCCAGCATCGGAATGCTTGGCGTCGACATTTCGAGACTTACAGTACCGTATTCAACGGAGAGCGGCCCAAATCCAAGTTGTTTCCGATCTTCTAGATACACTGGCCTCGCGAAGAAAGGTTGCATTTCTACGCATCTTCTACCGCATTTACCACGGGGAGTGCTCAGAGGAATTGTTTGGATTAATTCCAGCTGCTGAATTCCACCATCTTACACTGCACTAGAACTCGAAACTCAATCCTCATCATCTCGATGGCTGGCGGATGGCTGTCCATTACGGTGCGATTTACGCAGAATTTTTTGCCTCGCACAACCATACTGTGGAATTCCCCGCGCGCCCCTTTGTAACCTGCGCCCCTAGGCCATTTTGCCATTTATGATAATCCGCCAGTGAACATTGAGCTATTCTGTGAGAGCGTGGTCCTTCCCCGGCCGAGCCGAACCATTCGTGCTACATCCATAATATAGCTACAGCATGGCTCTACCGCATGTAGTAGAGTACGCTCGGGTTCGGATTTAATTTTAATTATGGGGTCACGCAGATAGTAGCACCCAGCCATCTTTTTTTCGATGTTTTCTTTATTTCAATAGCCTCGCAAACCGTCTTTGGTAGAAATCAGTGTTGTTTTGCAAGGATTTGTGATCTATTAAATCAGATGCAGGTAATGGTTGAGACGTTCCCGAAAATGTTGACATAAACTTCCCATTGTCAGTGCTTCATATCAGCTATATTATGTTCTTTTACGGTTTTTATGGATACTTTTACCTGACTTAAGAGACAACGTTCAATCTTCGAATCGAAAAACAAAATCGAGTTTTTATCAAGCATTATCAGCGCCGTTGGCTACATCCGGTTATTCTTTCTCCGAAGATTATTTTTAACTAGTGGCCCGCCCGGCTAGGATCTTATTAATGTGACGTTATATTACATTTAAGAAAATCGAAGACTATTTTTTAAATATAGCCTAGATCCTTTCTGGCATTGCTCTCTATAATATATTCGTAGTTTCATCTCAATCGGTTCAGCCATTTCGAAGATTGCCCCAGAAGGACAGACAGACAAAAATTTTAAAAATGGTTATTTAGGTATGTATCAATAGCATCCAAATAGTTCCCCCCAGTGAGTTATTTTGATATTACAGACAGACACGTCACTTATATTTATATGAATTAAAGATATAAATTAAAAATATATTCTTTACTTATTATTATTATTAAATAAAGTAAATTGGACAAATTTATTAAGCACGATCTAGCGAGGAATAGATGAAGATATCTGCCTTGAAATTTCAACAAATATTCCATTGCGCGCTAGCTTCGCTTTCGGTTGTACGAACTAGCTAACCCTATGGAAATTAGATCGCTTCAGAACTCGATTCTATCAGAAGTACGCCTGCTGATACTTGAACTTTCAAACTGAGCTTCCTGATGTCGACAAATTTTATAAAGTGCTCATAACTCGAACCTTTATATACAAACACATAACGAATATGGTTTACTTACTTACCCCGTGGTAGAGAGCCAGACGGCAGCTCTTGCTGTCGCACGGATGGGCCGGCTCGAACCGGGGTGGTACCACGACCTCACAGAATACCAGCGTGAAGTAGAGGTTTACCTCTGCGTTTCGCTTGGTGAGTGCAGGTGGCCGGAGGCCCTTTTTACTGGAAATGAGGCATTCCTTCCTAGTCCTCACGGGTGAAAACGCATCTGCATTTTGATTTGTAATAGAGGATAGATGTAG
Organism: Parnassius glacialis; assembly: GCA_033319125.1. Lineage (NCBI taxonomy): Eukaryota > Metazoa > Arthropoda > Insecta > Lepidoptera > Papilionidae > Parnassius > Parnassius glacialis. Next base: position 34,900,301 of record JAVANC010000017.1, read on the forward strand.
ATGTCTATGGGCCGCAGCAACCACTTACCATCAGGTGGACTGTGTGCTCGTTTGTCACCCTTATCCTATAAAAAAAACGTTCAAATTATAATACAGGTGTCCCAGGAAACCTGTACCAGCAGAGAAGGTCTGTAGTCTCGGGGCACGAATACCTATCAATTGGACCCCATGTATGTTCCGCGATTTTTTGTAGTTTTCGAGATATGAAATTTTTGTTTTATTTTCAGTTTTTATTTTTATTTTGGACGGTATTAGCTAATAACTAACTTTTTCTGTAAAGTAATTCTTAGATTTTTTTTTGTTAGTATTGTTGCGCGCCACTATTAATGTTTTGTACATGGCAACACTAGTTACACTAGCGCCCTCTAGTGTCAAGTAGCAGAACTAGGAGAGTCATGATCCTTCTAGAAATTTCGGGACTCGAACATTCTAGATGTCACTACAGTAGACGGTTCCGGAAACTATCTGAGACCTTATATAAGACCGGTATAGACCACGACCGAGGCAGTATTGAATTGGCGATACAAGAGAATACTTCGAAGCGAAATAACTGCGAACTAAAGTGATTGTGTTATTATTAGTGTGGTTTTAGATTGTAATTAGTGTTGATTAAAGTGTCAATTTTGGTAATTCAATCGGCAGTTTTTAATTGTCTCGAACCCCAAGCTCGTAACAATTGGTGTCAGAAGTGGGATCAAATCATGCCGATTTTACCAAAGGACGACATGGAGGGTATCCGTACCCGAGGTCAACGCCAGCTGGAGACAGACCAGAGACGATTTGGTAATGCAACGCCGCAAACGTCGGAGGGCCAGATTCTGACCACGGAGGCCGGCCCGTCAGCAGCTCCTGCATCTGCAGCACCTGACTTAGATGCTCTGATGATGATGCTGCAGGATCAGGCTCGCCGACAGGAGGAACAGGCCCGTCGGTTGGAAGAGCAGCTGCAGCGCGGACAGGAGGAACAGGTCCATTGGTTGGAAGAGCAGCTGCAGCGCGGACAGGAGGAACAGGCCCGTTGCTTGGAAGAGCAGCTCAAACGCTATAAGGAAGAGCAGATGCTCCTCATAAAGGACCTTCACGCTACCTTCGGGAAAGAGATAAAGGAGGTGAAGGATAGGGTTGCTCAATATGAAAACCGCCTGTCGGTAGCTGAAACCCGAATCGACCAAGTGTACAATCGGGTTGACAACGTGATGGCTGACGTGAAGAAAACGCTGGACGACCTCAAACTTGGAGATGGAATTACAGCTCCCGTGGTAGCTACAACACCTTCGCTGGGTGGATTATTCAAAGCGCCGCCGTTCGACGGGTCTTCTTCCTGGTCGGCCTACAAAAATCAATTCGAGGCTGTCATGAAAGCGAACGGCTGGAATAAGTCAGGCCATGACTGCTCTCACACCCTAGGCCTGCGCGACCAAGCCCCAACTGTTATGGAAGCTCTCGGTAAGGAAGTGACTTACGGGCAGCTCCTTGAGGCATTGGAGGCGATATATGGCGACGCTCACCTGGAACACGTCTTTCGTGCGCAGCTCAAAGATCGCGTGCAACGAAGTAACGAAAACCTGCGGCAGTGGGCCCTTGAGGTGGAGAAGCTGGTTTGGAAAGCATACCAGTCTGTACCTGCGCTCATTGTAGGGAACCTGGTGCAGACATTCATCGACGGCATCCGCGACCTTGAAGTCAGAGCTGCTGTGAGGATCGGGCGCCACGAGTCGCTTAAGGACGCGTTGGCCCATGCACTAGAGGTGGAAGCCGTGCGACAGGATCATCGTTCGTGACCGCAATAAAGGATACAGCCCTAGGTGCTACGGCTGTGGGGAAAGGGGCCATCTTCGATCCAGCTGCCCTAAGCGAACTGTAGAAAGGGAAGGTGATCGATCTCGAGAGGATAGTGTGGCTAACAGCATCGCCCAGCAGCAGCAGGGAAACTGGCGGGTGCTGACTAATGTTAGAAGAGGTACTCCTAAGATTGTCCATGTGGATCGACTAGCGCGTTATTATGGGGCCAGTAATGCTCGGGACGAGCATGTCTTAGGAGGGGGCAGTGTTGCGCGCCACTATTAATGTTTTGTACATGGCAACACTAGTTACACTAGCGCCCTCTAGTGTCGAGTAGCAGAACTAGGAGAGTCATGATCCTTCTAGAAATTTCGGGACTCGAACATTCTAGATGTCGCTACAGTAGAAGGTTCCGGAAACTATCTGAGGCCTTATATAAGGCCGGTATAGACCACGACCGAGGCAGTATTGAACTGGCGATACAAGAGAACACTTCGAAGCGAAATAACTGCGAACTAAAGTGATTGTGTTTTATTATTAGTGTGGTTTTAGATTGTAATTAGTGTTGTGTAATTAAAGTGTCAATTTTGGTAATTCAATCGGCAGTTTTTAATTGTCTCGAACCCCAAGCTCGTAACAGTATTATGGCTAACATGTGTGTTCGTATAATGATTTCTTATATTTACGCGAAGACTAGACACTAAATGAAACTAATTTTTTCGGATTTTTTCGCGTTTAACTTTTTAATTCCCGACGTTTCGGGTGCTTTATTTTTTAATTTCAATAGGCTCGGTTATTATAATTGTGAGGTAAACCTGTATGTTTACCTCACGATTATGTCATTTATGATTCTTGACCTTTTCTTTTGCGAATCATTCTGTGATAAGGACCGCAATATATCTTGTTTTTGTAACTAACTTACTAAAAATAAAACTTAAGTTTCAAGTCTTAAAATCACGTTTCCCAAAAATTTCAACATAACAGATTGTATGAAACATTCCAAATTTTTCACAGTAGCGTAATTTAAAACACTCCCCCAGGAAACCATCCCATCCCGTGGGTAAAAGTGTTATTTTCAAATAACCGTGAGTTATAGTTTTATTATGGATGGTTGGACGACGAAATAAAAAAATTGTAGCTGCTTTTGTGGCGTAATGTTTAGTCGATTAATACAACATTTTAAAATATATCGAATATAATACGAATTCCATACTCTAAAATAAATATCGATATATCACGACAACAATATTATATGAAAATATTTCTTCCCCTACGTCGCTGATCTCCGATATTGATTGATCCAGTCATACCATAATTCGTCGAATTGCTCCATTTTTCTGAAAATGTATGTACACACATGTGAGCATTTTGTGTTTTCATGGGGCTCGAAAAGAGTTTATGAAAAAAGTTCATAAATTTACATATAAAAATTATGAAATATCAAATTACTACACTCAAATAACTACTATGTACAAAGAAACAAAGAATCATGCCCACTTTCCATACATTTAAAAACCTGATAGTGAAAGTTGATGTATAATTATAAAGTATAGTAGAAAAACTACGTGTGAGCTTAGAAAATAATGTTATATAGTCATTTTTACGATTTAAACGCTACGAATCCCAAAAAATACTAATGTCACTTTTTAGGTTAGGATTTGCCGTAACCAAATAGGTGATAAAGAAATAAATGTGCTATAACTTATTATTAACGCTCGAAGTTGAGATAGCAATACTTATCTAGTTATGGTCTAAAACGTCTTTTTTACTTTGTGAATTTCTTGAAACCAACTGCCCCTAAGTCACCATTTTCTCTCGATGATCGTCACCATAAATTGAGTGTCTAGCTCTATCTGCTATTTCTTCAGCACACATAAATACTTACTAACTACATTTAGTTCATCTTGTATTGTCAAAATGATCACTTATCAACCAAATACATTTTATTGGCCTATGGTACATACATACATACCTGATGAACAAAATGGGATAAACAAATAAAACACTATGTTAAAGTGGCATGGTTTATTAATTATCATCATTTTCACTTAAATCTCTCACCACTACGTCATCCAGAAATTCTGCTGGAGCAGAAATATTTTCTTGATACCATATAGGATTGTAAAAAGAAGTAACACAAACAAAATGGCACAGTACACAACGAGACGCAAGCGCAACAACGAAGAACTGCGCCGATGCAAATTAGAGAACTGTCAAATGTCAAAAAAAATCCGTTTCCTTCGTCCGCACTCGATGACATACTGAATGATTAATTTATTTTATTATTATTTTATTTTATTTTAATATGTACTATACAAGTACAAATAAATAAATAATTACTGATTAAATGAAACATAAAATAATGTATAAAACTCAGAAACAGAGTGAAATAAAATAAAGTAGCAGTGTATAAAACGGAACATGTTGTTTTCTTTGTTTTCTTCCTCGCACGACTTCCTTGTGGAATCGATTACCATCAGCGATTTTTCCGGACCGATACGACTTAGGGACCTTCAAGAAAAGAGCGTACTCCTTTTTAAAAGGCCGGCAACGCATCTGCAATTCCCTCCCTGGTGCTGCAGTTGTTCATGGGCGGCGGTAGTCACTTACCATCAGGTGAGCCGCATGCTCGTTTGCCCCCTCTACTATAAAAAAAAAAAAAAAAATCCTAGAAAAAGGGTAGTTGAGATGTGTTCAAAATATATAATACGTTTACCCTTGACGTAGAATAAGCTTATGGAAATATGTAAAAATATTTTTTTCCTGCGTTTCTTTTAACATTGTGATAAGCGTAATTAATTAACAATTCAATTAACTGAATTTTAAGATTTATTTCATTTCTATACATTGTCAGGTGAAAAATGGGCATTGTTCTTTCATAAAGAAAAGAAGTATTTGGTACGATTACATCAATATAGTAAATAAAAAAAATCAATCATAGGTACGGCGCAATGGCGGCGTTGGCGGGAGTGAGTTTACTCATCCAGGTTCCCTGTCATTCCGCGAAGTTTTTGACCTCCCGTCGTATATACTTTATTACGCTATCTTTTTTCAACGCCATTTTTGTTGAAAACAACTTCGCCATAATATGTACGATATATCTAAATTACAACATAAAACGTAAATTTCGAACATTGGACTTTGTATATAAAAATTCGTGTTTTTACATAATTTATAGTAATAACTCACACTATATTTCATTTTCAGTTATTTCTGACTACTTTATTTCACACGTGAACGATACAGTATTTGAAATGATATATTTATAAATTGAATAAAAATTGTTCCGAGAAGATACAAACAATAACTTTTAAAAACAGTGTAATTACTTATGTTCTAATAGTAAACTTTTTTGGTGGCCTCTTGGACTCGCGCACCAAACGAAATGGAATGAACTAAACAAGATAATGATGGATGATATACGAGTACATCGATGTATTAAAACACTCAAAGTAAAGTATCGATTCATCGAATCAATCCGATGTTTTGTTAACATCAACATCGAGTAAACATCGATGTTTTTTGTTCGATGCATCGAGGAGGCGAACCTGCTAGGATACCATTGTTTTTGCATGAGTGCAACTTTGCGAGCAATTATTAGTGCTTCGTACATTTTTGAAAGCAAAGGTAAACTGCGCAAGATTTTTGGAGGTCCTTAAATTAGATTTTTGTGTTTGATTAATGAACATCATTTCAAATTCGTACCTATGTTTTATTGACCTAAAACATACCTTATAATTATCGCTTACCTAATATTTACAAATACTTAAATAATCAAATTAATAACTTAAGTACAACTCTCAATTATGTATCAGTATCTATAGAACATCTGGTTGCGCTTGGCATAATGGGCAATGAGCGATATACGCGCTCTATACCTTACTTATTTGTACTCTAAGTTCTGAACACTCTTATCTATTGTTCTAAGTATACTCTTTGGCGGGGTCTAAAACTTTGACAATTAGTGGAGTTTTGGCGGGAACTTGTCCGGCGGCGGTTTGCTGCTCCTGTATTATTGTTTAAATAATGGTTTGAAGTGGACTTTGATATGTAAAACTGCTGCGATTTTGTGTATTAAGTGTCTGCGCATGTGAACTATTGGTGGAAACTGTGAAACAAGTGCTCTGATGGTGATGTGATTCTCAAAATAAGGTGTCTGTCTGCTTAGGTGCCTTGAGATACCATCGCCAACCGTCAGCTGTCTGCTGGCTCAAGTTGCCGTCAAAATCTCCCAAGGGCTGCACAATGTGACGCATCAACATATTGTGAAGCAGTATACTATGAAGGATAATTATTATAATATATTGTAACTTCAGGCTCAGAAGGGCTAGATCCCAGCGCCGTAAAGCCAGTTATTAAGAAGTTTGACAACTAGTATGGAGCTCTCGTTAGAGAGTAGTATGTTCCTCAACATCATCAGGTTATATGTGTTCTGTGATGTTCCTTGGTATGGAGTGTAGAGTACAAGGAGAACCATCTTATAAGGGGCGAAAGTTGAAAGTGTCCTACTATTTACTGAAAATAGAGGTTCCAAAATTTACCACAATAGCGCTGGCGTCTGAAAAACTACGATATGAAGATAGCTGTTGTGAACGGAGTGAAGTCAGCTGAATTCAAATATTTAAAAAATTTCATGACTAGAGTAGTTAGTAAAATGCCAGTATACAAAACCTCAACTATTTACGTAGTACAAAACTAAGCGGATTGGTCGGTTCTTGTTTATTTCTCCAGCTTATTCTAATTAATTTTGGCGCTTTTTTAATTTATCCTATGCTACTGCAGCGCCACCCTTATTGGACACGTTTTAGTCTCTCTACACTCTATAACAACTAGATCGCCAAATGGATTTTTTTTATAACTAGTTTTAAGGCACTAGGTTCTAGCCCTTTTGAGCCGGAAGTTAAAATGTATAATTACCTTCATAGTACTATGCTTCACAATATGTTGATGCGTCACATTGTGCAACCCTTGGGAGATTTTGACGGCAACTTGAGCAAGCAGACAGCCGACAGTTGGCAATAGTATCTCAAGGTGCCTAAGCCAGCCTAAACAGACACCTTATCTTGAGAATCACATCACCATCAGAGCACTTGTTTCATGGCCTAAGCAGACACCTTATCTTGAGAATCATATCACCATCAGAGCACTTGTTTCACCGTTTCCACTAATAGTTCACATGCAGTCCATAGATTGATACATATATTGACTTGGCAATCGCACTAAACAATCTAATTTAATATAATATGTATTACTTGTGAGATATATTGTTTTCATGCGATTGCCAAGTCAATCTATGGACTGAATAAATTAACCGACTTGGTATTACATGGATCTCACAACTTTTTACGGTAGAAGAACTGAGTTGCGAGACTTGGCTTTTTTACAAGTTATGTTTTTGATGGCATTACATACTTTATTATGCATATCATTATGATCATCATAATTTCTATATCTGTAATCATCTAAACAGGTAAAATAAGGAATACAATTAACGCGGTCTAAAGTCTTCCATTCATCAACTTCCCGCATGTCGTAGAAAGTCATCACTCCGTCTAGCGGAGCGGGGAACTACACTCCGCTTACCGAAAAGATGCTGCAACTCGATAACCTTTCCTCCTCATTAGTTGTTGGTAAATAACTACAGCGGACAAACAGAAGCACGTAATGAAAATTAATTAAAATTATCCTGAGACTCGACACCTTCCAGGACAATATTGTGATTTATACAATACCAAGCCGTCGTGTTTACTCACGGAATATTAGAAAATAAGTATTCCGTATGTTAACTATTTATAAAAATATATAAAGTTTCTGGAAGTATGTTTGCATCTTGAGTATATAGGAAAAATTATAGTAATGAAATATTTTTTATAAGGTTCATCTTTATTGTGAAATTATTAATTCATATGGTATCATCGATCACTATTAGTGATCAATGTATGGTAGTATGGTATACAATAAATAAAATGCAAACAAAGTTGGGTCAGTTCCTTAAAAATACAACAATAAGTAATACAAAAATATTAAATAATAAAGCATAATTACAAAAATCACTTTTCAACATAATTGAGACTTAAAATAAAAACAAAACGACGTTACAATACATATCCACAATATTCATGCAATTTAAGCTGGAGTTTTATTAAACATATATCACAGGGTGTTATATAAACTCATATTTTACCTATGGCTATTTCCAAAAAACATTTGTTTTTGACACAACATTCATTTATAAAGGCGCAGTAATCAATTTTAATAAAGAAGAAAGGTGGCTGGAGTCGATACAAACTCTAGGATGAAACGCATTAATAAATGAAAAACATAGAAGCAATTTCTCATTAATTATCAGCTAAGTCATTATAGAGCATCAGCAATATTTAACGTTACATATAAAAATGTTATTTATACAATAAAAATAAAAGTAAATTAAACATAAAAATATATAAGTAGGTCAATATTATAACACATCTTATAATTAACAATTAAGTTATGCAAATTTGATAAATTAACTTTATTCTAGAATACTTTTCATTGAAATCGAATCTCAGAATAGTTTTGTATTAAACAAAGTTTGTATTAAAATAAAAAATATACAATGCAGCAAGATCTACTAAATGTAACATAAATGCAATTGTTTTAAAAATTATTATCTCACAATTTATACATATAAAGACAGTAAGAAAAATAACTTTTCTATTTTTTATAGTTTCACTACAGTATACATAATCTATGGGTGCATAACATGAGTTGAGAACTCTAATTCTGACTTACGATAGTATTTTTAAGACTTAAATCAAACAGCTTAAAGTAACAAAGTAATAATGATTCCAGTAAATTATTTTAACATGGGATTTGGCGCATATAATTTTGCACTTGTAATTAATTATCATTAAAGTAAATGCAATTTATCGACTATTAAAATTTGCCAAGTCATAAATCCAACATTTTTTTAAATACAAATTTTATTTTAAAACAGTTGGAAGAATGTTTACATTTCAATCTATGATTAAGGAACTGTTATGGAACTCGGTACCCGTTCAGACCACAACGTTTTTGTGAAGCCGAGAGCCCCGATGATTGTCGTTTGTACAAAACTTGGCACCTTTTTCACATTTATGTTTTTGTTGAGTTATCAGTCATTTTTAAAAAGTTTAATACTTTTATTTATCTTAAGTAAGAACATGATTTTCTTCGACCTTTTTTCTTGTATTTACGCTTTACTGTCGACATAGTTATTGGTGTGGTTAGTTTCAAGTACAGTAACTAGAAACTACTCACTACACTCACTTTGTCAAAACTCTTTGACACCGTTTAACAATAATTTGTAGATTTCAGAGTTTTCCTTTTGTAATGATCTACCTTGACGCCAAATTTCAAATATCTAAGTCATCTAGAAGTAGCTTAAGCTTTTAATGAGTAAGTCAGTTATTGAGTGATAAAAAAGGTAGACACTTTTCAGACCAGCAAGAATTTTAATAGATTCATTCATGGAAATTCACACTGCCAGTGCGTCACCTTATTCTTTTCTGAACTTGACTAGGACACGGTGCCGCGTGTCTTATTTACAAGCTACTTACACTTTATCTCGTGCCAACCTCTTAAAAAATCTTTATGCACTATTTCTGCTGCCAAGTACTTGTTCTTTTTCGATTTGAAGGTTAAGAGGGAGAATAACTATAGGCAGTGAATCTGTGGCTTTCGAAACCTCTATCAAACTTGTATGAGAGTCAATTCCAATAAAGATCTATACAGACATTAGATGCTACACTCAAACCAAATTAATAAGATATAGAGAGCATGTAGTATCTAATAAGTGACACTCACTTGCAGATGCACTTATTAGTTTTTACGTGGTAGAATCATGCTGCAGCTATATTATTGGTATAGTTGTAGCACGAATAGGTCGGCTCGACCGGGGCAGAACAATGCTCTCACATAATACCAGCGTAAAATAGCAGCTTAACGATGCTGTTTCATATGGTAAGTGTAGAGAACCAGAGACCCTTTTATTGGAAACGAGACATTCCATCTTAGTTCTCAAGGGTGACAATGCATCTGCATTTTGATTCATAATAGAGGATAGATGTAGATGCCTATGGGCCACAGCAATCCATCAGGTGGACTGTGTGCTTTGTCACCCATATCCTATAAAAAAAATATTGCACACACATTACCTATCTTATAATTTGGTCTGAGGAGTCACACTATAAAATAAATATGTTACAACACTAACTAAATCAGTCTATACAATACTTACAACAAACAAACTATCTATAGAACACAGGTATATAAAGTACCGTAGTTATAGCCTACCTCTGGTCTCAGTATTAACATTGCTTCCAGGAGTGAAGGGCCAGCTACGCCACCGTGTTTAAGTTACCACTGTCTTAAGCTTATTAACAATACACTGAATTCAGGATTCTAACTTTGTCAGAAAGCAAACATTTACTTGAACGCTTGTACATGATTTTTACAAGGCCACCATACATTACTTTATTCGAGCGTCATATTTTTATTCTTGTCTTAGTGTTAACGGCTAGCACAATTAAAATAAATTATTATAAAAGAAAGAAAAAATAGCTACTTAGGATCCTAACCATCCTAAGCCTTACATGTGGTAGAACTATGTTGCAGGTAACCTATAGTTGGGTAGCATGAATGGGTCGACTTGAGTGCAAAAGGACCATATTCTCACAGAACACCAGCGAAAAATGGAAGCATAATGCTACTGTTTTGTTTTTCGAGTGTAGAGAACAGACATTCTATCTTAGGCTGAGATCTATGGAATGTACTTTGCTGTGCTCAAACTTTATTTTCGAACTAAGACAATTTCGGTATTTACAGAGCTAACTTCAAAGGCGTGCTGAGCGCGCGCTTAGCAAAGCCTAAGTAAAGTCTGAGCAAAGTCAAAGTAGGGTCTATAGATCTCAGCTTTAGTCCTCAGAGGTTACAACGCATTTTGATTCTTAATTAAAACAAAATAATAAATCTATGATTATATCACTTCCAACACTCTAGAGGTAGATGAGATAATATTATCTCAGTATGCTATATTACTTTGTATCTCATTATAAGTGAACCATTGTATGTTCGTATGAGAAATATTTTTTTAAATCGAATCAAAGATAGTTGAAGATGTCTATGAGCCACAACAATTTCCTTTTTTTCCTGAATCCTAATTAGGCTCCTAAATTCAGTGTTGTGTAATAAACCTTTTACAAAAAAAACTTATCTATAGAACACAGATATAAGCTAGTTAGTCTACCTTAGGTCTCGGCATCAAAATTGTCTTCATGTGTGAAGCGCTCCGCTACTGGATTTGAGATGCGCGTCGGGTGCGTCAGTTGGAAGACAAGCATGTGACGTCATTCAGTATGGCGGAGAGCAGCGGCTTGTCACGCAGCGCGGCGACGAGCTCGGGCTCGTGCCAGTGCAGGCGCAGGCGGCGCGCCCGCCCGCCCGCGCCCCCCGCACCCCCCGCGCCGCACACCCGCAGCGCGCCGCGCGCCTCCAGCAGCGAGCACGCGCCTGCCATCTCGCATATGTCCATTGGGGCGATGTTGCGCGATGTCGCCACTCTGTCAACGTGTCACTCATATACATACATATAAGGTAGACTGGGGCAAGTGTGACAAATGCAAATTATGCGGCATAAATGCGGTTTTTGGTTAAATGCCATTTATTGAACAACGCAGAAACTTTTACGCTATTGACTATACCGACAGTTAAGTATATAACTTAAACTATTTTATCGACAAAGATGATTTCTTTAAAACTACTTAACTAGCGAAAGCCCGCGCAATTATAAGAGCCGAAGTTTTTAAGTTTTTCGATACGTCTTTCAGTTATTTTAAATAAGATATAAGGCAAGTGATAAAGAATAATATTGATACTTATAGTGTAATATGTTTCTGAGACCTGAAATCGACTATTCCTTGAAATACGGATAGAGTTATTCTTGGTCACCTAATACCTAACATTGGGGTAAGAGTGACAGTGTCACGCTTACCCCGGTCATCTTGTATGAGAATATCATAACTAGTGATGGGACAGCCTATTTTTTTAACCGACTTTCAAAAAACTAGGGTGCTATTTACCTGTGTTCTTCTATGTATTTATATTTAAGTATTTACTTTTATATTTATACTTAATAAACAAGCGAGCGAAGCGTGTGAGATCTCAGAGTCACATTTTACGAATTTTTGTTTGTATGTTAGTTTGTACTTGTGTTTGTATGTATATATGTTTTTGTACGTACGGTGATACGGTTTTGTATGTATAGTGAGGTATGTTTTGTAGACTTATCTGATTTTAATTAAATTTAAAATGCATATATATATATATATATATAATACAAATAAAAAACTGATGGTTTTTAGATATGGAAGGGGGGGGAGGGGTCAAAAGGGTGAACATATCAGTTCATGAGGTATGCTTTTAGCCTAAAACTTATTATAGAAAAAGCATCATTTAAGTTTATTTTGTTTGATTTAGATGGTAAGAAACTATATAAAAAAATCTGATAAATACTCTCGAGAAATTCTGCTGGAGGCTATCAAAGCTGTACGGGAGCAACATATGACACCGTTTAAGGCAGACAAGGTTTACGGTGTCCCTAGAACAACCATAATCACACACGTAAATGGTGATCGAGGTGTGAAATCGAACACTCATGGTAGGTCAACAGCGTTAAACTCAGACTTGGAAAAAAATATGGCTGCAAAATTCCATACCATGGAACGGTATGGTTTTGGTTTGGAGTACGCATTTAGGCTCTGATATAGTAGACATTATCAGTGACAGCGATTCTGGAAGTGTTCAAGTAAACAATTCTGTCGAGAAAAAAACAAAAATTTTAGAAGCAAAAAGGAAAAATCAACGCACATTCTTACGATACAACCTGATATCCATACAGAACCAGTATTGAATCTGCGATCGACATTTAAAAAAACTTTTAAGAAAATAATATATTTATTAATAATGTTTTTATACAACAGAAATAGTATAATACAAGTACATACCAAAGATTATATTATTTTTTATTGATTGTTAAGGTTTCTGATTTAAAGTTATTTTTCACTTAGCATTGTTTTTATTACTCTTTCAAAACATTTAGGGCAAGTGATACATAAATCCATTTATAGGCACATCACTATATCGGTCAAAAACTGTCACACTTACCCCAAATGGGAAAAAATACATTGTTACATAAAAATGGACGTTCAAATCGTTCTAATAATTCATAAAATATATTAACATTAGTATCACCTCATCAATTTTCTCGAAAATTACAGATAATAATAAAGTAACTACAAAAAGAAGCGTACTGTCACACTTGCCCCGTTGATGGGGTAAGTGTGACAGTCTTCCACCTTAATTAGTTTTAACTGCCTCAAATTACAAAATGCTACTTATAGATATTAAAATGTTTAATCAAACAAACAACCACTTAATAATTGATGTTTTGAAATGGAATTATCTACGTTAAACCCTTACAGAGTAGAAGTATTTAAATGTTCATTTTCGTTTTAATTAATTTATGTCACACTTGCCCCGGTTGACTCTACATAAAAATTCACGCCTGTCACCCAGAGGGGTAGGCAGAGACCACGAACTTCCATTTTGCACGATCCTGAGACACCTCACCATCCATTTAGATTTATATACCTACGCATACATGCTTGTCGGTTAAGAGTACTCTTACTGTTCCATCTTTAATATATCGCCAATTTGGTCGATAAACTTTCGTCTAGGACGTCCCTACCCGAATCTACTGTTCACTTCTGCAACATAGATTTGCTTTGTCACTCTTTTCCCGTTCATTCTTTCTACATAACCAAATCACCGAAGCATTCCTTTCCTAATCCTGGGCACAACATCATATTGCAAACTACACTTTTCTCTTATCACACAATTTCTCACCCTGTCATTCTTATTCATTGACATACAAACCTATATATCATATACATACACACATCTATACTCTTTACATAAAATACCTTTTTTAATGGAATAAGGGCGATAAACGTGCACACAATCCACCTGATGGTAAGCTAAAATATATCAAAAAAAAAAAGGAAAACTGACAACAACATCATCTATGTTAGGACTATGAGCATTATGGAAAATTTAACTTACCTTTTATAAACGTCATGAAGTCTTCCCATTGTCAAATCCTTATTTTTCCCTTTCGTTAAAATTAACATTATGCTGCACAGTATTAATTTCTGTTGCATGGGCAAGCCTTCCTCTAGATCGTTCTCTATTTTTCTGCCACCTCCATAAACATCATTTAACACTTCTAACACTTGTTTGAGCTCTACTGTTACGTTGGAATCCCACATTATGGTTTCAACACATTGATTCTCTGCAAATTTGGTGCGTTTCGCAAGTTCAATAACCCTTTTACCAATGTCAAGTGCTCGTCTCATGTCTCCTGATACTGCAGCAATTTTGGCTGATGGAAAAAAAAGAGTAAAAAAATAATTCTAATCAGACGTTACAGTTATTTATAGGTGCATAAGTACTAGGAAACTCAAATACTTAAATTAACATTATCTATACAAATAAATAAAATTGAAGTGTCTGTTTGTAATGTTAAAATAACAGCTTTTTACTCAATGCATATGAATGTATATACGGTACTTATAACAAAAACACAATTTTTTAAATTTTTGTCTGTCTGTTTGTTCTGGCTAATCTCTAAAACGGCTGGACCGATTTCGACGGGACTTTCATTGGCAGATAGCCGATGTTCTAAGGAGTAACTTAGGCTACTTATATTTGAGATAAAGAATTAGGGTTCTGAGCAATATAATTAAAACCCTCAATTACACGCAGGCGAAGTCGCGGCGCACGGCTAGTTTATTATTAAAAAAGTAACCGAGAATGTTTGACGGCTCCATGGCACAGTGGCTTAGCATTGCGTTGCAGCGCCGAGGGCCGCGAGTTTAAATGTTGCATGCAACAAATATTCTGGATGTTCGTCCTGGTGCAATTTATGTAATGTATCCCTACGATACAGGAGAAATCCTAGTGTAGAGGTATGTCAAGGCTATTAGTTGGATGTGATATTGTTGTACAAGCTCTTCCAGGATGGTGAACAACTTTTGCAGTTGTTCTCCGTAAATAATTCTCAAAACATATTTGGAAACTATTTACAGAGAACTAAAACCTGCTAGCCTTTCCTACCAAAGACAACAAAGTTTTATGCAGTGTAGAGTAGTAGCGTTTAGACTTTAGATTAATTTGTTGCAAAATAATAATTGTTGTATTTTACATTATCACTTACAGTTACTATTATTGATAATTAAATTATGTATTAAGTTTTAAGTAAGTATTACTAATTAATTATGTTTTATTGAGTCAGCCAATCAGACTCCGGTCTTGCAAGTTGAATGTATGGGCATTATCCAAGCAGCGTTAGGAATTGCGGCTAGAGAAGTAATGAATAGATACGAGTATGTTAGAATACTCTGTGACTGTAGGCCCTGAATAGTAATGTTATGAACTCTAAACTGGGCTAATCTATTAATGCTTTAAACAGCTTAACAAGGTAGGTAAAACAAATAAAATAACCCTTCATTGGATAAAGTGTCATAATGGTTCTAGAGGCAATGATGCCGCCGAAAAGCTCAGCAAGTAGGGCAGTCGGATCAGAACCCATTACCCCACTTCTATTTGATTTTGTAAAGCCACAGGTGTGAGGCCGCACAATGAACCTTTACGCCAAACCTTGCATCAAATTTGGAATGCAGGCAAGAAAAATTACTGCTTCGTTTGAATAAATCGTAAATTCGAACTATTACAAGTGGTCTAACTAGTCATGGATCGTTTTTCGTGGTAAATTCGTGTCACAGACAGTCCTCCGTGCCTAAACGGTCGCCTACGTCTTACTAGAGTGCACAGCGGGCGCCTGCTACAGTGCTAAGTAGCTCGCCGCACATAAGATCATCATCAGACATCATTTAGATTTTTTTGAAGAGCTCAGATGGCTCGAATAACATGAATTCCTGTCCACATTCAAAGTACGCGTTTACTAGTGGAATTGCGCAAACCAACTCATATAACAAACACTAATACTAACGAACTATAAATGTGTATATGTAATAAATTTATTTTGATATGACATTATACAGCCTAACATGTTTACCATTTTTTAGATGGGCGATTAGCCATATCAATTTTTAAACTTTTTTAGGTTTATGTACTGTTTTTATGTGACGTCGTAAGGCCTGTAATCTGTGGACGAAAGACGCTTTCAACTATATGTCATTTGCCAAAATACGACTAGTAGTTTAGGAGATCCATGGAATCACATAATCAAATGTATAATATATTACATACATAGTTTGCTAAAATCAGAACTTTCTTTTCGGTTTGCTGTAATCGGGTAAAGTTTTAATTTTAGCAAAGGTCATAAATATTAGGGAAAATTTGCTTCATATTATTCTTCACATTCTTGTGACAAAATAAATAGGATTATATTATACATAATAAATAACTAGAGAATGTTAAATACCAACCTGCTAACATCTGCAACGCGACCGGCGAAAATACATGACTCTTATCTTCACTTTCAAGTACAGACACGAATATATCTATAATTTGTTGTTTTGTGTAAGGTGCGAAGTGAAGTGTTAGAGGACGGAAGGAACACCGTGCTTGCAAACGCGGCAGAGTTCGCTCCGTCAGATCCAAAGCATTTGCGATTCCAATCAAGACAATGCGTGAACTTAATAATGCAGGCCATTCGAATATTGTGTATAGAACTGATTGTCGTTTACTGTCCAGCTGATCGATCTCATCCAGTACAAGTAATCTGGAAGATGATTGAAATCATACATGTAGAAACGGAATATGAGATGATGAAAGAAGTAGAATGTTACATTGATGATAGATACAGTATAAGCTATAGACAAATAAAATATAGTGTATAATTTACTTTTTGGTATAAAACAGGGACTTCCTATTTTATTACTATTCTCTCTCTACGTATGAGAGAGAACGGAGGAAAAGGCGTAAGACGTACTATTACGACGTGTGTTACTGAGTCAAATTGTTTGAATATAAAAACTTATTGAATATTAAAAATATAAAAATATTGATGCCATCTTTTTAACAATACGTATTTTACCATACAGAACTCCTAATTTATGTAGAAAATAATACAATCTGTGAACATAACATGCACAAAATATTTATTTAAACAAGCTTAAAAGTTCTAACAGTAATTTAAAAAAACCCGACTGTGTAAAAAAGTTTACCTACTGAAAAGATAAAAAATTTATACCCTATTGCTCGAATACTAAACAGTCAATTTTAAGGTGCCGCTAAGTCTCGTGCTGTCTCTATCACTTTAAGTCAAAGTGACTGTGACAACATGATACTTAACACCATCTTCAAATTCAGTAGCATTTGAGTATTTGGCCATTAGTCACTTCCACAACTAAGACGAATCTAACGACACTCCATAAATTCCATCAAGCCCCTCAGCCTACAGAGCAAGTCAAAGGAACAGACACACATACATACTCATAAAAACATTACCATCCTTCTGGGTGAATGACGTCATAATTCTTTTGTAGTGTATTTCACATATGTTTTTTAGATTTATCTTAGTTGTTTTAAGCTGATTCCTATAATAGTTTTATACAATTATTGTGCATATTATATTTATATATTTATTATATGTATAGAATAATATACTACTTTTTAAAAAAAAAAAAAACTTTTATTATTACGTATATATTAAATTTTTGATCAGTTCAAAACTTACAAAAATGGTTATTTAAGTTTCCAAAAATTTCCTATATGGTAAATATATTTGCAAAATAAGCTTTTAAGAGCTATCAGTAATTTTCGTTTAATGCAGTAAACTTAAGTATCAATTATATGTAGTTTTTGTTCCTTCGTCTTTCCCTTTTTTTGACAATACGTATATAACCACATTTTACATTGTTAAAACAGTTGAAGATAAATGGAGTATACATACATCATTTTATGTTTCTTTTTTAAATATTTTTCTATGGCACAGAGACAGGCTTTTTCTGTTGATCCCGATGTCCGTAATTGCAACTCTTTGCAAATCCTACTATAAATACTGGTCGCAGATTTCACCATTGTACAATTAACATAAACTTGTTTGAAGCCATTTTTTATCTGGAATATAAATGGGAGAGTATTATTTATATGAACATTATTAATCAATATGAAATTGGAACTGCTTGTTAGCAATAAGCATGTATATCACCTTTGGTAAATGTAAAATGTATGTTAAGCTTGCAGTCTTCCCAGTACCAGGTTGGCCAGAGATGTATAAAGATGCAGACTCTTCAGAATTGAGATGGTCCATTAAAAAATTCTCTAGCCATGTTATTTCCTTTTCTCTACTTACTAAAGGTTTGAATGAAGTACTTACAATGGTATTCCTGTAAAAAGAAGTTTATAGCTTATGTTTATATTATTACTTCAAAGTATGTAAAATATGGAGCATCCATTTAAATAGAACTTGTAAAATTACTTAACAAATAATACACAAATATGTACTGTGTACACACACATTGGGAACACATTCTGCATTATGATTCTAAATCGAGGATACTATGTGCTCGTTTGTGACCCTTATTCTATTAAAAAAAAGTCCATAATAAATTTTATATTTAACAACAAACATTTCTGGGTTCAAAGTTTACAAGAGATGGAAAGTGTGAGAGTGATATCGAAAGAAGAGTGAATGCAGGAAACATGGTGAATGGAGCTTTGCATTCCTTTATGAGCAGTCGGAAGGTGTCTAACAAGGCTTGTTTGGCTGTGCATGAGGGGGTGTTGGTTCCGACATGTACGGAAGTGAAAGTTGGGTATGGCAGAAGAAACATGAAAGCAGAATAAATGCAGTTGAGATGAAAGCATTAAGAAGTATGATAGTAGTTAAACTGAGTGACAGGATAATAAATAGTCAGATAAGGAAATGTTGTGGTCTGAAAGAAGATGTAGTGACAAAAATTGAGAAAGGTATGCTGAGATGGTTTGGCCATGTTGAGAGAATGAATGAAGAACGATTGACGAAAAAAATGTAAAAGGCGAGTGTGAATGAAAGTGTTGGAAGGGGTAGACCTAAGCGGACATTTCTAGACCAAATCAGGGACGTCTTGAAAAAAGGCCAGGTCAAGAGTACCCTAAACCGTAGAGCATGTATGAAGGGAATAATGAAAGTGGACGAAGCGAAACAAGTATGTAAGGATCGTAGCAAGTGGAAAGAAGTGGTCTCTGCCTACCCCTACCGGAAAGAGGCGTGATTATATGTATGTATGTAACAAACATTTCTACTTACCCATCATTTGAGTTTTCTTTATCAACATCATCCTCAGAGTTATCACATACTTTTATACATTTTGTTGGAGAACAGCCTGAAAATACCAAAATGTATGATATATTTTTATAAGGTTTTATTTATTGGATGGTCATTTCTGACAATGTAATCACTAACAAATACATATTGTTATTTAAATTAAATGTATGTATATTATATATTACAAATTCACCATATTATATCCCAGTGTTTTAAGAATCAACTGATGAGAATGTTAAATGAAACTGATCACAAACTAACATTCTTGGAAATTGCCTCAAATATCCTGAACAGTGAAGTTAAACCGCATCTAAGCCAGGCATTACATAAATTACATGTTGACACTGCTACAGGTCATCCCCCTTCCAAATATTTCCAGGTTAGAATTTCATTTTAAAATATCCCGTGGGTGTTGCAAAAGAATACAGATGGAAATGAAACAGATAATGGGCAGCAGCTTCTTTAAGATAATATCTCAAAATAATAAAAACAATGGCAAATACCTCCATCATGAGGCAATTTATGGGTAAGGCCTATGTTCAGCAGTGGACTTTTGGTATGCTGCAATGATGAATTAAATGTAATCAGATAAAAATAGTATTTGAGTCAATAATACAAGATTTACCAGAAAGACTAAAGATTTAATGGGATAGAGTATCTTCTCCTTTCATCAGCTCATTAAAGTTCATTGCTAGTTTAGGGAGCCACTTTAGAGAAAATTTATCTTGATGGTCGCTATTGGCAGGCAGATCGACAATCTGAAGATGTCTCAAGACCGTCGATGCTGCTGCCCATCACCATTCTGCATATTTTATGACGGACATGGGACAAAATTAGTTGATAGATACACTTGCAACATCAAACATAACTACAACAGCATCTATAAAAAGTTGCAGCCTATTTACGTCCCACAGCTGGGCACAGGCCTCTTCTCATTTCTGAGAGGGTTTTTAGGGAAAGGAAATGTCCGCCGCGTTGCCCCAATGCGCGTTGGCGAACTTCACGTCTTCGAAATATTTTTTTTATTTCTCAGACATGCAGGTTTCCTCACAATGTTTTCCTTCACCGCCGAGCACGTGGTAAATCAGCACTTAAAATTGCAATTAACAATTTCATTGGTGACGGCGGGGATCGAACCCGGGTTGCTCGAGTACTGTGAAGCTTACAGCGAGCGCTAACCATCTGAACTACCACGACTCTCTAACCATCTGAGCTACCACGGCTCTAACAGCATCTATAAAATCTAAATTTCATCCGTAACATGTATAAAATCTTTTTTATAAAATAAATCATTAAGACTTAAGGCAAATATGCCTTAATGATATTTAAATCATATCATTCATTTAATAATATAATCATATCATACATTTAATTTATTCAGCCTATCAAAAGTTTACTGCTGAACACGGGCATTATCTCGTAGAAGGGACATATTTGACATAGTTGTCAGTTATCACACTAAGCAGGTTGTTTGGAAACCAGTTTTTTATTATTTTGAATTGTTATCAGGAAGATGCTGCTGCCCACCTCCTGAGCACCTTATCCCCCACTAATAATATATGTTGCTACCGAACTTTTAATAAATGCAAAACTCTAATAAATATAAGATATCATTCATAAATGCAAACCATTGTTGATATCATTTTCCAGGTCAATATCATTTTCATTTTTGCTGGTTTTTGATTTTCGTTTTCTTTTGTTAACATCATTAGAACTCTTATTCTCCACTTTCTTTGCATGAATATTTATTTTTTTGCGAGGTTTGAAAGGAATGGAAGCTTGAACAGTAGACGCCTAAAAAGAAAAGAAAACTTAGTCACACAAGTAAAATATGATTTGAATATGTAAAATGAACAAACAGCTAAAATTTACCTCATTACAAAATGTGTGATTTCTTGAGATTAATATTTTCAGGTTAAGAAAACAATGACATAAATGAAAAAAATGTTTATTATCTAAATAATATATCTGCCATATGCTTTTAATTCAACTTAATACAAGTTGAATAAATAGATACAATACATTAACACAATTAAAATAAAATAGGATGTATTAAAAATACATGTAGATCATTAAAAAAAAAATGTAATGACTATAATTATTCGTCCATTAAAATGGTATAAAATCCTATTAGTATTTCTTTTACAGTCTGCAAAAATATCTTGACACACCATTTTTCATATAAATTACTGTACTGATTAATTATATAAAACAGCTTTACTACCTTAAAATAAGCGAATCTAAAGTAAAGTATAGAAGAGATGAAATAAAATCTTAAAATATAATCACAAGTAGTTCCATTTCAATAACCAAGCTATACATATTCAAGTTAAAATAAAATCGAACACAGTAAGTACATTACAATTACTGTTTATCTTTGTTATTGAAGTCATTCTGGTTCTGATGAGCCATATTCGACATATTTTTAAATAAATCATATTGTCTTTGTGCTTTAAGCCATGCTGTTTGCATTTCCATTTGATGCCTTAGTAAATGTGTGATACCAGCATGTGTTGAAAGCAGTGGTGGTTGAGTTAAATAATCTGCTGCAGAATTGATACTGAGATTAGGTTTTATCGTTGGAGTTATAGGCTGACGAATTCCAGGCACTTTTCCTGGATGAGCCAATGGCTTCATTGACTTAGAAGGCCCTGGGGAGGGTTTAGGTGATTCATTTTTATTTGCATTAATATTTGACAACTGTGTACTTGTTATTTGATTCGACTGATTGATATTTGATTCAACTGAATTATTACAAGATTGTTTCTCTTCTGCTATAACCAGCTTAGGAGATGAACTGGGAGAACGAGTTTGTGATCTTGGTGAAGCCTGTGCTGTATTTGGGGAACTGTGAGCTGTTATATGGAAGCCTGTGTTTTGAATTGTTGTGTTCGAACCACTTGATTGCTTTATCTGGTTAAGCTTATTATTGCTTGAAATTTCTTGTCTAGCTGATGATCCAGCAGCATTAATCTTCTCAAGCTTCATTTGATTAATGCCACTAGTAGATGGGACTCTTAGTTGAGAGGTACCTGTGGTTGTAGGTCTGTTTGATGTACTGGAAAACACATTACTTTGTGATGTACTCAATGATAATGGTTTTGATGGTAAACTTTGCTTTTTTGCAAGGTTAGCAATTGACTGCATTGTTTCAAATGCTTTTGTCTGCTGTGGGCCTAACTGACTTTGAATGGTGTGAGGAGTAGATAAATCTAGAGCGGCATTGGTCTTATTTTCTAAAGAAGGCATGTTACTTGAAACTGGTTTGTTGCTTGGACTACTGAGCTTGTTTACTGCACTAAATGCTTTAGGGGTTGCAGGTACAAGTTTTGGAACTTGGGCTTTATTTTTTGGTAATTTAGGTTTTTTATCTGACTGCATTGACTGTAGTTGCTGTTCAAAGGTCTGTTGAAAAGTAATGGGACCTGAAAATGAGCCACTCTGCTTGCCCAATTTTGTGTCAGAAATAGGTTTAAGATTAGGTATAGGACCCTTGGTTGATAATTCAGAAGATTTATTAACAGGCTTTGTTTGTACTGTGTTTACATCAGTTTTATTTAATGTACTAACTTTAGCATCATTACTGCTTTCAGGTTTATTTACTTTCTTTGAATCAGTTTCAGGTAATTTTAGTATTTCAATATAATTATGGACTGGTGGACTTGGTACCTTGTGTGCAGATGCATTACTAGCACTAGAGAGGTTCTTATTTATCATAACTTTTTTTTGATCTGTTACAATTGATTCTGTAATGCTTCGGTTCTCTAATTTTTGGTCTGTTAATGTAATAGACAATGAAGATGGTATATTAATTTTACAAGAGTCAAACAATGATTTCAGAGGATCTCCAGATGTTTGATTTGTGTTAGCTAAAGATAGAGATGATTTTACTTGTGACAATATTTTACTTCTGTCTATAGTTGGGTCACTATTATTTGCTAAAAGATCCATACGCACTTTATTAACAGGTGGAACCTTTGCTTGAAAAGATGCTGAAGAAGCTATTGTACTTGGCTTTAAATCTGGCATCTTTTTAACAACAGATTTTGAAGCTTCAGGTTGCTTTGAACTAGATAATTGTGTATCTACTTTTGGTATTTGAAGTTTTAATGGAGAAACAGTTTTTGGACCTGAAGGTTCAGCTGGAGATATTTCATTAGGCTTACGTTTAGGTGAAGATGTATTTTGTGATCCAGAATTATTTCTCTTAAGACCTGAACTATCTGACCCTTGAGGTTTTGTTAAAGTCAACACTTGTTGCAGTTTTATTTCTTTCGGTGATATGACTGTATTTATAGATGAGTTATTTGAAACTGCAAATGACTGTGGGTTTCCAATTGCTTCAGCATGATCTTTAATCTTTTCCGTATTAACAGGAGATTTCTCAACTTTCACTGTATCTTTTGATAATGGACCAGAAGGTAATGATGATGAGGGTGAGAAATCAGGTACTTTAGTTTTTTCTAATTCAATCCTCAATTTCTTAATTTCTGGTATATTTGGAGATATCTGGTGTTTCCTCTTTAAACAATCATCACCTTTGGGTAAGGAATTTTTAAATGAACTTTCTGAAGTGTTTATAGGCTCTGCTGTATTACTTTTAGTAGGAGAAGTTTTCACATTAAGACTACTATTTTTAGCTGTTAATTCAAAAGAATTTAGAAATTGTGATTTTTCAACCTCATCATCATTTTTCTTCGCTGGCGATGCACAATAAGATTTGTTAGTACTAGGACTGTCAAGAAGATTAATATCTTTTATCTGACTGCACACACTACTCTTGTTTACTGTTTCTATTGTCTTTTTTGTACTACTATCATCAGGCATTGGACTATCAGTCCCAGAAGAGGCTTCTGACCCTTGCTCATTTATGTTTGGCGCAGGGCTACTGATACTTGTATCCTCTGTGGATGTAGGACTTGGTTTACTATCAGGAAAATGGGTACTTTTTCTATTAATATCAAATAACCTATTGCGAATTGCTACATAATCAATGATTTGATAAAAGAAGCGCATGGGCTCGTTCCTTTTCCAGTTGTATATATAAGCTATGTCCATTAATGTATAATAATCTGGTAAAGGTACTCTTTTGTATAGAATATCAATGGCAAATTGGGTGCTATCTATATCAAATTTCATACTAAGAAATTTTTTGAGATGGCTTATATTCACCACAGCAGGGCATTGCAAATATCGCCTTGTAGATGCTAAAATATTTTGGGGTTCATTACTATCAGATGATTTACTTGAAATGCTATCAGCATCAGTAATATCAGCATATTCCAATGAAAAAGATATAACATCTTCAGGACTAAATATAATTCTTTCAGTGTCTTCACCACGTTGTTCAGGAGTAGCTGAAGCAGCTGGACCTGGTCTTGAAGCATAAAATTGTTGTCTTCGTTCCATTTCCTTTTGAAAGAGACCAGGAACTAATTTATAAACAATATCTTGAAGTGCTTTGTCCAATTTTATATTTGGCTTTGCTGAATTTATCATCATTTCACAAACTGGGCAATAACTTTTCACTTGTAAATGCTTAATAATGCAACTTCTACAGAACGAATGTAAACATTCCACGATTGTGGTCGCATCAATATAGTAACCTCGACATAAAGTACATGTTATGTGTTCATTAACTTCTCCTAATAACGTTCGTTGAGGAACCACAGCACTACTGTTATGTTCTGCCATGTTCACAATCTTTTTGTCGGACACCTTATTAGAGGTAACCATTTTTAACAACACTCAACGTCAATCAAAAACACGTAATGTAACTATCAGCATCGCTTATCAAATATACACTATTAAAATTTAGTAAAATTATTTACAATACGCCACACATTACTAGTAAACACAAAGAATCAATAAAACATATCCAAATGTAAAATCAGCAGCAGCTCACAGTCGAGTCGACATGATGCGTTTTTGTTAAGTTGGTAACACTGTATTGTTCCAAAATAATTCGGTGTCCCTATTTCTAAACAAATACGTATCTAAATAATTTTAAACTTAACACAATATAAACAACATGAAGGGTTTAAGCATTTACTCACCATGTTAAATGCAGACTTAAACTGGGTGTAAATTAATAAAAGAAAAAGTTATATCATGAAGACAATTTTTGGCGCGAATATTACAAGACGTCACGCACACCTGCTTATGTCAAATAAGTTAAGTCTTTTTTTTTTAATAAGTGACCATGGCTACCGAGTCCTTCGGTAGAATATCGAAATATTAAAAGTATTATTACGAGGTCTGCTGTCAGAGTGATTGGTAGTTACACGTTATTTTTGTACTGAAATAAGTTTTTAATCCTTTTTCGATTTAAATTTGCGTTAACTTTCTCAATTTTCTTTGTGTTGTTTGTGTGTGTTCTTTGTCATCATTATTTGTTTAGATAGTTGATGTAGATCTTTGTGACGAAGATGGATGTTGATGGGGGAGACGCTGAACCACCGGATTTATGCGGTGATTCTAGCACTGTCAAACGGAAACTTACGGATCCTTTACCCAGCTTCCCAAAGAAAAAAATAGGGCACGATGATCACCCTTCGGCCTCCTATCAAAATACATTCGTCCACCCTGAATTCCAAGAAAAAAAAGTATGTAGATGGCGATAAGGGCCCCTTCGTTATTCATTTAAGTCGCTCAGAACCTGATCCATCATCAGGTTATACAATTAGACCTGTGAAAATTGGGCATATCCTCTAACAAAATAAAGTAGCCAATATTGAAAAACAGGGCATCAAAATCTTAGGGCGCAATAGAGTCTCAATTGCTTTTAAAACAGCTACTGATGCTAATAATTTTATTGACTCTCAGTTTCTTTCCCAATATAAACTTTCTGCTGTCATTCCAACTTTTAATGTTACTCGTATGGGTGTGATTAGGGGTATCCCAACTGACATCTCTATGGAGGAACTAGTTTCCGAATCCGAGCTCCCTCCTGGTAGAGGGGAAATCATCAAAGCCAGAAGACTTAATAGAAGGGTCAAGAAGGGCGATGAAGTAGAGTGGGTCCCAACACAAACTGTTGTCCTAACCTTCTCTGGACAAGTGCTCCCCTCCCATATATATTGCTTTTATGCATCAATACCTGTAGAGACTTACCTTCTCCCTACCATCCAGTGTCTTAAATGCTGTCGTTTCGGTCATGTTAAAGCCCAATGTCGATCCAAACCACGCTGCTTTAAATGCAGAAAAGAGCATACTGGAAAAATTGTTCCACAGATTCCCCAACCTGTCTTTTCTGCTCTGCAAACCATTCGGCCATTGAAAAAAGTTGCCCTGAACACTCAAGGCAAAAAGCTATCAAAATAGTAATGTCACAAGAGAATGTGTCATATTTTGAAGCTTCTGCCCGTTTCCCAGCTGTCAGAAGACCTTATTCTGATGTTGCATCCTCACAAGTTCCTGCAAGCCATCTCCCCTCTACTCAGGCGCCTAGAAACCTTCCTACTTTTCCAACTCCTTCCCAATACTATAGGAAAACTACCTATCAAGCCAAATATATCCCAGCGCAATCTTCAGTAGGTTATGATAAAGTTTCACATTATAACATTACAAGTACTCCTCCCTCATCTCTCCCCAATGGACATGCTTTACAAAACAATGTAATATCCTCTAATGATAATCTTCTAGAAAATCTTGTCGCCTCCCTTACAGATATTGTTGGCAAATTTGATGATTCCCATTTACCGTTCAACGTGAAAAACAAACTAGATGTCCTCTTCTCCAGAATATATAAAGTTCGAGTCCCTAACCCTCCTCCAGTGGAATTGTCGGAGCATCAGGAATAAGAAACCTGATATAATTCACTTAATTAACTCTTATAATCCTTCAATACTTGCAAATTCGGAAACCTGGCTTAAGCCAGGGTCCACATTTAGAATTCCAGGCTTCTCCTGTTATCGTAGTGATAGGAGTGACGGCTATGGCGGTGCTCTGATTCTACTAAACAGGACCATTCCTTTATCACCTATCCAGCTTCCTCCTATACTAGGCAATATTAATGCAGTAGCTGTTAAGGCTTTAGACATCACAATTCTATCCATTTACATTCCAGCTCCCACTCCTTGTTGTATTCCAGAACTCAATTTAATTCTATCAAGCATCTCCCCACCTTACATTATCCTAGGAGACTTCGACAGTCATCATGTTATGTGGGGTTCCCATAAATCTGACTCTTTTTCTTATTCGCTACTTGATGTCTTCAATGAATTTAATCTTTGTCTTCTAAATGATGGTTCTCCCACCAGAATGTCCTACCCTTCGCAAAATACTAAATCCGCAGTAGACTTGTCATTGTGCTCTCCAATCTTGGCTGCTAGCATATCATGGAAAACTCTTCCTTCCTCTTTTGGTAGTGATCACTTTCCCATCCTCTTAAACCTAAGTAATAGATGTATCCCTACTCGAAGTATATCTCCTCTTTTCAAATTCAACCTGTCTGAAGCTGATTGGAATGTATTTTCCTCAGAATCAGAACTTCATATCAATAACCTTCCCCCAGTTTCTTTAGATAACCTTCAGAGTGTCTACTCCCAATTTATAACCCTTCTGAATAATATAGCCTGCAAAATTTTCCCTTTGAAGAATTCTTCCACAAAAAATATTTCTTCACCTCCATGGTGGGATGCAGACTGCTCCTCAATTATTAGAAAACGAAAGGCTGCAGACAGGCTTTATTCCTCTAATATGACCATGGAAAATTTTCTAGAATATCAAAAAATAGCTGCTCAGACCAAAAAACTTCTTTCCGAAAAGAAAAAAAAAGGATGGCTTTCATTCTGTGAGAGCCTATCTCCCCGATCACCTTCTTCTCTTGTTTGGAAAAGTATCAGGCGCTTCCGTGGTGCTTTAAATCATAGTAATTCCCTTTGTGCAGACCCTTCCTGCTGGCTAAACGACTTCAGTAACAGACTGCCCCCCCCCCCCCTGGGTTCCATTGGAAGAAGAGATATTTCCTAACTCTAAATCATTTCCCCCTCACTCATCTAACTCTTTTAATAACCTTAATGAACCATTCTCAATAGCTAAACTGCAGTTAGTTCTTAGGCACCTAAAGGATTCCACTCCTGGCATTGATGGTATCCCCTACTCATTTCTAGTTAATATGGGTACTAAGTGTAAACAGTTCTTTTTAAACATCATTAACTTTGCTTTTACAACTGGTTCCATTCCAGATGTTTGGCAAACTCATATTGTTTTTTTAAGAGAGAACGTAATGAAGAAAATTGGTCATCTTTTAAAGCAGCCAGGAATAGGTGCAATCAAATGGTACGGGCAGCTAAACGCCGATATTTCCATAATTGTATTAACAACTCTTCTCCCGCCGAAGTGTGGAAATTTCTTAGATCTTCTGGTCTTTGCAGGCCAGCTACATTGGATTGTGGTCCTTCTGTATCACTTGATGAAATCAACCAACATTTCGCTTCTGTAACAGCAATGGACCCTACAATTCGCTCTCAAACTGTGGCTTCTATTGCATCTGTGCAAATTCCTAATATACCTACCTTTAATTTCTCTCCTGTTTCGCAGGATGATGTCAAAAAGTCTATTTTAGCAATTCAGTCCAAGGCGGTGGGTTATGATGAGATTAGTAGACAAATGGTAGTATTTATACTAGAGCACCTTCTTCCGACAATTTCCCATATTATAAATTTTTCCCTTGATTCAGGTCAGTACCCTAATCTTTGGAAAAGGGCTTTTATAAAGTCCCTTCCAAAAGTTCCTTCTCCCATTCTTCCCAATCATTTTCGCCCTATATCCATTCTACCCTTTCTTTCCAAAATTTTAGAATCCTGTGTTTACAAGCAAATTTCTTCATTCATTTCGAAACATAACCTACTGAGTATATATCAGTCTGGGTTTCGCCCTGGTCATAGTACCAGTACTGCTTTAATTAACGTCACTGACGATATTAGAAACGGTATGGAAGAAAAAAAGTAACAGTACTGGTACTAGTTGATTTCTCAAATGCTTTCAACACAGTTGATCATGAAATCCTTGTTTCCATACTGTCTCATCTAAATTTTGGCCCTACGGCATTGGAATGGTTTGCATCTTATCTTCGCGGTCGACAGCAGTCAGTCTGTGTGGGGCAAATAACCTCAGCTTGGGCTGATGTGGAAGCTGGTGTACCGCAAGGCGGTATTTTTTCTCCTATAATTTTTTCTATTTTTATAAACTTTATTACCTCCATCTTCGATTGCTCGTACCATCTGTATGCCGATGACCTTCAGCTATACGTGCAAGCTGAAATAGGGGATATCCATAATGGGATTAAAAAAATAAATAAAAACTTACAAGCTATCAAGGATTGGTCTACTCGTTATGAAGTGTTGGTCAATCCTTCAAAATGCCAAGCTATACTGGTGGGTAGCTCAAGGATGCTAGCCAAGATTAATCTTGCAGACATACCCCCTATCTACTACAATGAGATTACAATACCGTTCAGTAAGTCTGTAAAAAATCTTGGCCTACACATTGACAGCTCACTGAATTGGAGAACTCAGGTTACTGAAGTCAGTCGTAAAGTCACTGCTACGTTACGTACTCTGTATCGTTTAAAACATTTTCTCCCCACAAAGTCTAAGATCATGCTTGTCCAATCACTCATATTACCCATAATTGATTATGCAGATGTGTGTTACCCGGATCTGTCCCAGGATCTTCTGAACAAGCTGGAACGCCTTCTCAATAACTGTATAAGATTTATTTTCGGGCTTCGTAAGTATGACCATATTTCGCAATATAGATCTAAGCTTAATTGGCTTACAATCCGGCAGAGGCGTATTTCCAGAATGTTACTTGTTCTTTTTTCCATATTAAATAACCCATTTTCGCCTTCTTATCTTAAGAGTAAATTTCACTATCTCTCCTCATCTCATGATAGGGTTCTACATTCTTCTTCTAACAACAAAATATGTATTCCAGTTCATTTCACCGAGTTCTATGGTAACTCCTTTACAGTTCAGGCTGCACGCCTTTGGAACTCCTTGCCTGACGACATCAGAAAAGCACCCAATAAGATTGCTTTTAAAAAGTTGGTGCGTAATCATCTATTAAAGACAACGCTTCTTAGATGAATCATCCATGTCATTTACATTTTGGACGTATATATTTATAGTTATTTATATGTACTATTTGTATATGTATGTCGGTATGAATATATGTATGCTTATGTATGTACGTATATATTTGTATACTTGTATATATTTTTATAGTTTATTTATTGTATATATTAGTAAAATTTATATATAACGTAATTAATTATTAATCTCTATTTTGTTTTTATTCTATATTGCTACACCTACTTCAAATTCTCACCACTCCATGGGTTGACTGGTAGAGAATGCCACAAGGCATTAAGTCCGCCCTTTCTATTCTTTTAGTTTAAGGAATGCAATAAAGAATAAATAAATAAAAAAATATTGTTATACCCATCCTAAAATCTGGTAAAGACCCTTCTTCAGCATTAAGTTATCGCCCTATTGCTATTTCATCAACCTTGTCTAAAATCATGGAGCACCTTGTAAAAAATCGACTTGAGTGGATTCTTGAAAATAGAGGCATTATACCAAAGAGTCAATTTGGTTTTAGAAAAGGTTTTAGCACAATGGATAGCCTTAGCATCTTAGTATCCGATATAAGACTTGCCTTCTCCAATAACAATTTTCTGGTAGGCGTTTTTATTGATGTTTGTGCGGCATATGATAATATTGTTCTCTCACTGCTCAGGCAAAAAATGCATCAGCTGAACATTCCTGAGAGAATAACAAACTTTATATCAAACTTACTTTCACATAGACGCATATTAGTCCGTTCTGAAGGCAGATTTCTCCCACCTAGATTTACCTGGAAGGGACTACCACAAGGTTCTGTCTTGAGGCCTTTGTTGTACAGTCTCTACACTCATGATCTAGACAGATCTGTGAATTACTTAAGTAATGTCCTGCAATATGCAGATGATCTAGCCTTATTTGTAACTGATGCCTCTATTGCCAATACTACCTCTCGTTTATCCCAAGCTGCCAACTTTCTTAATAACTGGCTGTTTGAGCATGCCTTATCAATATCCCCTTTGAAATGCAGTACTGTGGTTTTCTCTAGGCGAAGGCAAATACCAGAAGTGCCCATATATATTGATAATACCCTAATCCCCACTGAAAATCAGGTGAAATTTCTAGGAGTTATTCTGGATAGCAAAATGACAGGAATTCCTCATCTTTCATATATTGCTTCCAAATGTGAAAAAAACGTCAATGTAATCCGATCCCTGTCAGGTGTCTGGTGGGGTTCCCACCCCTACTCGCAAAAGCTTTTATACAATGCCCTTATTAGAAGTAATTTTGACTATGGCTGCTTTTTACTAGAGCCATATAGCAAAATGGCTCTCAATACCTTGGACAAAATTCAGTCAAAATGTCTACGTATAATAACAGGTGGCATGAAATCTACTCCCATTTCTGCTCTACAAGTTGAATGTGTTGAGCCCCCCTTATTTCTACGTAGACAATATCTCTCAGATAGGTTTTTGTTCAAAGCTGTTTGTTATTTACACCATCCTCTCCTCTCCAAACTTCGTTCCTTGTATCAGTCGGTCAGGGAATCTTCATATTGGTCCCACAAAGATTTGCCATGTATTATAAAAAGTTACATTAAATTAGTCAATGTTCACTCTCCTGTTTATCAATCCCCTAGCAATCCACTTTTCAATATCCCATACGAAGCTCTAATTTTCAACCCAGACATCATTCTAAATTTTGGATTAGATAAGAATACTATTGAAGTAAATAACAAATTAAATATGCTTCTCCTCCAAAATTGGCATGATTGGTTAATTATGTACATTGATGCTTCAAAGCTAAGTGACGAGGGATTAATTGGATCCGTAGTGTGGATCCCCAAGTACAAGATTATTTTAAATTTTAACTCCCCAACCTGACTCATCTGTATTCACAGGTCTGTCTACATGGCAAAGTATCTAGCATCAGTCTAAACTTTTAAAATGTAAATACTATTCCAAAGTCTAAACTAATATTCCATCAAAACCCTGGTTCTTTCAATATCGCCACTTTAATAAAACAATCACATCTACTGTTTGTCGCCTTCGCTTTGGACATGCTTGTACTCCGGTACACTTGGCAAAACTAAGGATTAGCGATAGCTCAATCTCTGAATGTGGTCTAGACGAAGAATAGAATAGAATAGAATAATTTTTTTATTCAATATTGATTATTACATAATACTTATTGAAAGTCATTTTTTATTTAGCACTGGTTCGGAAAATACCTCAGTCCTGGGAAGAACCAGCAAGAAACCCAGCGGGACTTTTAAAAATTCTTAAAATTCAGAAGGATCTGTAAATCATCTGTTCTTTGAGTGTCCTAATCTTTGTCAGTCTCTCTATGATATCCTGCCCCATTACATCCCGCGTCCTGTAAATTTCCAGTATTTGTTGTCCCTAGTGTATACTCCTTTTGTAAATATTTTGTGTGATTTTATTCGTACTAATAATATTAAACTGTGAAATTACTAATCAATTTTGGTGATGGTACTTAAAAATGTGACGTCTTTTGTTGTAGATTGTGAACCCACTTGTAAAATTGAGAACTCTTTAATCTGTCTGTCCTATGATGAAGACATGAGACATGAGAAATATGATCCCTCCAAAGAGTATATAATAAAGTAATTTAATTAATGGCCCCCTTAGAACAATAAATAAAGAGTATTCAGAACTTAGAGTACGCAAGGTATAGAGCGCGCGTATCGCTCAATGCCCATTATGCGAAGCGTAAAATTGACGCCTATGCGTTATTATACTTAAGTTATTAATTTGATTATATAAGTATTTGTAAATTTTAGGTAAGCGATAATTATAAGGTATGGTTTAGCTCAATAAAACATAGGTACGAATTTATGAAACGAGATGCGCAAAACAGTGCGTTTTAAAGTGATATAATATGACATTACATTTCGTACCGAGGAATGTTACGTTATACTATGACTCCAAACATGACGCGAAATGACGATTTTGTATATGATAACAAAATCGAGTCGAGTCTAAATCATAAAGTCGATTTTTCTTCACACTTTATCCCAATCTACTGAACTATTCAACCAAATTGGCATTCCGGGCTTATGACTGACAATAGGCACAGATTGCAATATTGATTATTGACCAATACTATGAATATTGGCATAATTAAGAACCGATTTTATTTACAGTGATTGTGTTTTTTTAAATACCTAACGGTTTTGTTTTTATTTACATGGTATTAGCATTTTAACTACAACTAATAAATAATATTAGTACTTAATAGTTTTTTTTCTTTAGACATTCAAGAAAATGATATAGAAAGCACGAGACAACATAACGGCATCATAAAAACATAAAATTGAATAGCATTTGAATATTTGGGCAATAAAGTCATAAATAAAGTAATACGCGATGCATAATTAAAACATCACTAGGCGGTCCGCGCTGTTAAAAAACATTAATCTTAATACATGAATAATACGATTCTAAGTCTAAATTCACTTATTTCTTAACCAGCCGACCGCCGGTTGCTCCTTCTCGCTTACACACAGCGAAAATTAACGAGATAATACGGACGCACGACTACTTGCATCTGCGAAATCGCGTTATTTTATCGCGTATCGTGTCTCTCGCGCATGTTTGTATTATCTATCTCGCTCTCACAATTATGGCGAAGTCAAATTGTTAACTTCGCCATGTTTGTGTTTATTCAATCATCATTATAATTTTCAACAAAATAAAATTCAAAAAAAAACGACAATACAAAACATTTATTAATATTTAAATACATGTGATTATCAGTACACAATCTTGCTACGGTTTTTCGATGTCCATTTGTAGTGCTTCAGCGTCTTCAGGGGATTATAATTATTTTTAAAATGGCGATTGAATGATGATGAATGATTTTTAAATTGGCGGTGGACGACTTATAACTTAATACATCTTTACATTCATTACACGTTGCTTAAAAGTTTTATTGTCTTATTCAAAATGGTTCAAAAAATCGGCTTTAGCATATTGCATATTTTAGCATTTTTCGAATTTTACGTACCAGGCCAATAAAATTGAACGTATAGTTGTACAGTGGAGGAATATTCGACATACCGACTGGGAAAATAAATGTTCAACTGTCGAATTTCGGTCGGAGGTTCATGAATATAAAGACTCGGCGGATAATAATCCATTTTCGGAGTTAGCTTCTTTGGCCGTATCTATATATATTTTTTGCCACACTCGAATTCTGAGATAGAATAGAATAGAATAGGATAATTTTTATTCAATATACATTACATATGTAATTCTTATTGAAAGTAATTTTTTACTTTACCACTGGTTCGAAAAAAAACCCTCTGTCCTGGGAAGAACCAGCAAGAAACCCAGCGGGACTTTTTTTAAAATAAATTTTACAATATAAATGATTACGAACTATTTACAAAATTTATTTTAGAAACTGCTTGGAAGCGACCACCTCATTCCCGGGGGTTATTATCAACCATGTATTCATTTATACTATAATAACCCTTTTTATACAGTTTCAGCTTAATAAAACATTTAAATTGGTAATAGAGAGAACTTGTACACTTTCCGGGACCTTGTTGTAATAGCGTATTCATTGCCCCAACAATGAATTACTATCTCTGTGGAGTTGAGAAACTGGCATCACTAGCTTGTGTTTGTTCCTAGTGTTTACAGAATGTATATCACTTTTTTTTTACTAAAACTATCTTTGTTTTTGTGAACATACATTAAATTTTCGTAAATATACTGAGAGGCCAAAGTTAATATATTAATTTCTTTAAATTTATCTCTAAGAGACTCTCTCGGTTTTAGATTGTAAATAACTCTAATGGCCCTCTTCTGTAAAACAAAAATAGTTTCTGAATCAGCCGCATTTCCCCATAGCAAAATCCCATAAGACATTATGCTATGGAAATAACTAAAATAAACTAATCTAGCTGTCTCGACACTAGTGAGACCTCTAATCTTTTTTACAGCATAAGCTGCAGAACTTAGTCTGCTTGCTAATTTGGATATATGGGGGCCCCACTGCAAAATAAG
The DNA here is from genome assembly GCA_033319125.1 of Parnassius glacialis. Classification (NCBI taxonomy): domain Eukaryota; kingdom Metazoa; phylum Arthropoda; class Insecta; order Lepidoptera; family Papilionidae; genus Parnassius; species Parnassius glacialis. The sequence goes on from JAVANC010000017.1 coordinate 34,935,538, forward strand.
CCAAATGAATATTGTAAAAACAAAATTAAGAAATCGTATGTCACTAAATACACTAAACTCGATCCTACACAGCAGATATGGCCTTAAAAGATCAGGAAAATGTTGTCATTCCTATAACGTTCCCGAACATGTTTTAAAACACATTAGAGGGATTAAAGAGTCGCTTGTGATGCCAATGACTATTGCTTTTGAAGATGGCCCTTCACAAGCACAAGCACAAGCACAAGCATTCCATTCCGTCTTAAGCGTCGGCGCGAGTCGGCCGTTTAACTAATTGCATTGTGCCGTGCGTATGTGTGAGTCTCGTGTAAAGTATCGCAGTTTAACGTTTTAACGCTATATCGACATCACTCGAGTGCATCGTGGAGATTTTGCACAGATTAATTTCATAACAGAGCGGTCAAGTTATAAACATGACAACTGTAAACAGTACATTTACGCAAGAGTGTGAAACTGAACAAGATTTAAGACCCGGAGAAATGAGTGTTAACGAGTCATTTATTGAAAATGAATCACCTCCTCCTTATATAACATTTCGGAAAGGTAGTAGCGTGATTCCTGCAATTTCCGATCTACAACAAGAATTTAAAACTCTTCAAAATAGTTTACTTAACAGGCTTGATTCTTGGTTCTCAAAACAAGAAACAAAATTTAATACCCTTCTTAATGACTTCGACGAAATTAAAACCACGCTGAAATTTATCAGTGACAAATACGATGATTTAGACAAAAGAACTCATGATGTAAGCATGCGCGTATCGAGTATAGAACAGCAGCTGAAATCCACACCGGTCTTCGAAGCACGTATCTCTGAATTAGAAACTAAACTGGCTGAATTTGAACAAAAATCTCGAAATTGTAATATTGAGATAAGTAATCTGCCTGAAAAACGAAGCGAGAACTTAATACAAATACTGGAGAATATTGCTAAAGTCATAAAGCAACCAATTTCTACTAAAGACGTAGTTACCATTCATCGTGTACCTCATATGAACCCTAAGATTTCACGCCCGAAGAATGTAATTGTAAAATTTTTCAATCAAGTAACGCGTGACAACTTTTTTTCTGCAGCAAGGCTATCAAAAGGAATCACAACAGAGCAAATAAATATGCATGGAGCCGTTCAAAATATATATATCAATGAGCACTTAACTATTCAAAGTAAGAATTTGTTTCGTCAAACTCGTGAAGCTGCGAAACAGAACGGATATAGATTTGTGTGGATCAAGCGCAGAACTGTACTGGTTCGTGCAAGTGAAACATCTGCTATTTTTGCTATACGAAGGGAACAAGACATATTATCGAAAATTAAACCAAAGGATACCAAATGATGGATTTACTTGTGAAATAGTTATTAGTAATAGGTTTGTGCAAGCGAAACATCTGCTATTTATGCTATACAAAGATAACAACATCAATTATCAAAAAGTAAATATAATGATACCACATAACAAATTTGAAAATAATATTAATAAGGTATGTCTTCTTATAAAATTTATTTGCGAGCTCTTAGTGTTGCATTACTCTATGTGTTGTTTACGACTGGGACAATTCTTTTACATATATTTTTATGCGCCCACCGTCACAATGACTATTTTGTGTTTACATTTTAATACAATTCACGATTTACGTTTTCTAACAAATAACATAATACAATTATTACCAACTAAATTACTTTTAAACAATCTTGTACACGAACAAATTTTTGCGATATATAGTTCCATAATATATTTTTTATTTCGAATTTTACACTTTTTCATATTTTATTTTTTTAAATTATTACTAGTAATTCTTAAAACGTATACTATTTATGAAGATGGCTTATAGAATACAGGTATACTATCAGAATTGTAGAGGTTTGAGGACAAAGTTGAGTACTTTATTCAATAATATACTGTTGGAACATTATGATATAATAATTCTCACGGAAACATGGTTGACCTCGAATATTGCAGATAGTGAATTCATTGATTCGCGTTATGTAGTGTACCGATGCGATCGAAATCGAGAGTTATGTGGTAAAACAGACGGTGGAGGTGTATTGATTGCGGTGCGCAGGGGGCTAAATGGCACTCGATGTATTTTAAAGCCCACTTTTCACTGTGAAGACGAAATTATAAATGTCCCATCTAATATTGACTATGTGATACTTAAGTTTTATTCTAAGCAACACAATGAATATCACGCTGTTGGCGGTGTTTACATACCACCAAATCAACCCTTAACTGCTTATCAATTATTTTTCAACTCTCTCCAAAATGAGCTTATGTGTAACGAAAATACAAAAATATATATTTTCGGGGACTTTAATCTACCCCACATTGAGTGGCTGCAGTATGACGGGAATACATATACTCCAAATACACATTACTGCAAAAATCCAATGACTTTGCTCGTTTCAAATTTTTTATCAATTGTAGGTTGCAAACAATTTAATTTAATTAAAAATATTAAGAATCGCATCTTAGATCTTTTCATTTCAAATAATGATACAAGTACTTGTAAGTCACCACTAAACTCTTTAGTTCCAATAGACGTCTTTCATCCACCACTCAACGCCGAGATACTTTTCAACGTAGAATACATACAATTGACGCTTAAAACTTTACCAAAATATCGATTCTCCGAGGGTAAATATGCAGATATTAATGACGATATTAAACGTGTAGACTGGGCAAGTATTTTAGAGGTGCCGTCCTTAGACACTGCCACCAACCTCTTTTATGAAGAGATATATAAAATCATTAGAAAACACGTACCTTTACGTCCAATCAAATCTAAAAAGTTTCCAATATGGTTCACACGCCCACTAATACACATATTTAAAAATAAAGAAAAATCATGGATAAAGTGGAAAAAATTTTCTAACCAAGTAGATTATGAGGAATACTCAGTACTTCGAAAAAGATTTAAACAACTTTCCGCGCAGTGCTTTAATTCATATTTAAGTAAAATTGAAACAAGTTTGCAGAAAGACATCAAAGTATTTTGGTCTTTTGTAAACAATAAAAAGAAATGTGGTATTCCCAATGTAATGTCTCACGATGGAAATGAAACCGATAATCCTGAGGACATATGTGAATTTTTTTCTAACTATTTTACTTCAGTTTATGAGAACAGCTCATTGATGACGTACGACATAGATTCACTTCCATGCTCATCAAACACTAACTTTATTATCTCAGATATATCATTTTCAAAAAACACAATAGAACAATGTCTAAAAAACTTAGATATAACTAAAAGTTCAGGACCAGACGGTATCTCACCTTTTTTCCTCAAACATACTGCTAGCACAATAAGCGTACCTCTGTTCTATTTGTATAACCGCAGTTTGCGTGAAGGTTTAGTGCCCACAGTCTGGAAATCTGCGAATATAACCCCAGTGTTTAAAAACGGTTCTAAAACTGACGTGACTAATTATAGACCTATTTCATTACTTTCTGCCTTATCAAAAGTCCTTGAACGCTTAGTACATAATTCAATTTATCCGAGTTTACACAATTTACTAATTCCAGAACAACATGGTTTCGTAAAACACCGATCGACCATCAGTAATCTTATTTTATATACAAACTTTCTGTTTGATAATATGGACAATCGAATACAAACTGATACTGTTTACACAGACTTTTGTAAAGCATTTGATAAGGTGGATCATTCCATCCTTCTTCAAAAACTTGCGTTCAATGGTATACGTGGAAACTTATTGCGGTGGTTTTCTTCGTACATTATTAATAGGACCCAAAAAGTTGTGGTTAATGGATTCTCCTCTAGCGAAAAATTAGTATCCTCAGGTGTACCACAGGGATCTATACTAGGTCCGATGCTCTTCACATTGTATATAAATGATATTCAGTCTTGTTTTATAAATAGTAATTTTTTGTTATATGCAGATGACCTGAAAGTTTATCGAAGTGTAAAGTCCCTTAATGATTGCGAGAAGCTACAGGAAGATCTTGACCGGTTATCTAACTACTGTCTAATCAATAAATTGCAATTAAGCATCCCTAAATGTAAATCTATTTCTTTCACCAAAAACGTAAAAACCTACAATTACATATATTCCCTTCTTAACAGTCCCTTAGAAAAAGTATCATTAATAAAAGATTTAGGCATCCTTTACGATTCAAATCTAACCTTTAATGCTCATATCAGCCATGTAACAAATAAAGCGTATCAAATGTACGGAATTGTTGCACGAACGTGTAATTTTTTTAAAAGATCCTCATCTTATTTACTACTTTTCAAATCACTTATCAGACCACAAATTGAATATGCAACGCAAGTATGGAACCCCTATTATAATAAATACGGGGAACTTCTAGAATCATTACAAGCAAAGTTTCTTCGTTTTATAAATTATAAATGTTACCACGCTAAATCATCGTATCGCAACTTATTAAAAAAGTTTTCAATTCATACTTTAAAAGCAAGAAGAATATACTTTGATCTAATACTATTATTCAAAATAATTCGAAATGATTTAGATTGTAGTGAACTACTTAACAAAATATATATCCGTGTCCCTAGTCGCTCTCAACGCATTAGAGACGTGTATACACATAAATTGTTTGCGCCTAAACTATGTAAAACCAATGCAGGTGAACGCGCCCCATTAAGACGTATTATGAAAGTATATAACATGCATTTTTCAAATATTGATCTATTCGCTTCATCACAGCTACAATTTCGCAAGAACATTCTAAGAAAGTTGGTAGACGTTCAATAGTATATGAAAATATTTTACAAGATAAATTTGTACTGTTAGCATTTTTTTTTTCCTTTTGTGTCATTTTGATTTTATGTTACTGAGTACTGTCAATTTAATTTTATTTTCACTTATACTCTGTTTATTGTGCATTTCTTATTTACTGTTACCAATTTAACATTACTTTGTGTATAACGGAGCTGGTTACATAATGACTAATATTATTTATAAAATGTTATTTGGTTTAAGCATTATTATGTAATTGTTTGTTGTCCTGAATAAACTAAAAAAAACTAAAAAAAAAAAGCACACGGCGAAGCTGATATTGATGATCTACAAATATTATTTGATTTATCTTGATGATTAAATTAACTTTAAAATAGCAGAAAAAATAAAATAGAAATAGGAAATTAACTAAATCGACATCAAACTTTTGAATTTGTCTTAGAAAAGTTAAACAAAACGAACTCGATTAATTTTGAAAATGGTTTGATACATTCCCGTTTAAAATAATATCTAATTAATGAAAAATTAACTTTGAAACTTTTTCTTTTTTAATTGCATAAAAATTAAAAATATGTAATAATTTAGGTTATTTTTTTTCGCAACAGCAGATGCAGATACATTTATATTTTCGGCTACAGAGCTTGTAGTACAGACTAATCATTTCAATCGAACTTAAATATAATCGGAACGTATAATTTATATATAATTTATAAATTATGGACTTTTATTTGTCATGCATACATATGACAAAATATATAGTTTATAATTTATAAGATAAGTAAAAATAATTTTAATGGACAGATGACAAAGATATTAAAGCCATCTAGTGAGTATTAAACTAACTAAACTGAGGAAATTATGACCCGTATCATACACTTGATGGCGTTACTTTCTATGACCAAATGCATTACTATGGAACTGTACCCCCCCTGCACGGGTGTTGTTAAATGACAAAGCAAAAATAACTTTGTTTTATAGGTTATAAACATGTGTTTTTTTTTTTCACTAATAATATTGTATTATTACTATTATTTTTTATATTAATATTTATATTTGGATAAGAACTTAGTAGTGACTCTAAGTTATATTTACCTTCATTTAAAAAAAAAATTCTTTGGCCTTATGTACTACATACTATGTACTATATACTATATACTCTTTGGCTTGACCTTAGGTCAGACTAATTTGTTTATTGAACTGTCAAGATCTAAATATTTACTTGTCACTCCCATGACTGACTTGACACTGGCAGAATTCTATCAAGAGAAGCCATAATTTAAAAGAAGAAGAGGTATTATTACTATATTATACAATTATTATACTATATATGCTCATTGTATTCGTACAATTTTTCACTATATGCTCGGATAGTTGAAAACGATAATATGTCAAGCAGCTCAAAAGTTAAAGTTAAGTAAAGTAACAGCCTATATAGCTATAAAAGTCCCACTCTTAAGCACAGACCATGGACGTAATGGACAAACAGGATTTAATGGGTCTGACAAACGTTTTTTACTTTACATGCCAAATAAATCTACATAATAATGCGAGAAAAACTGTGTCTTTACTTTTTTCATATCTTAAAAATTGGCTGAAATATTGACGATCAAAATGCGTGTTTCTGAAATTTTTAAAAACGCGGACAGGCGCTCACTATATAGCCGATGACGTCACACCGCCGCTCATACAACAATCGCCCTCTCGTCTGCATGACGCTGCGTAGTAAAAATCGGAATTTTAAAGATCTCTGTAGTAAAAATGGAAAAAAAATACTATATTGTACGTCAGTGTTTCAATTCAAGTGTTAAAACATATGATAAACTCTTTTTTTATGTGCCTGAGTACCCAAAAATGAGGAAAAAATGGATGACAGTCGTAAAAAGAGTCGATTCAATAGGCTGTTTTTAGACCATGTTTACATCCGCCTTTGCTAGCTGCACAATCTTCACAGGATATGCTTATCTCCTCTTCCTTCTCGGTGCATTGCAAAACACAGTGGTTGCAAAACACATAAGGTTTTGAACGCACTTTGTGTTCGGGAGTTATTCGGCACTTAACGGTACATACTTCTCCCGCGCTTTGTAACTATATACCCGATAGCATCATCCCCGTAGCTCTCTCTCTTCCTGACTTAGAACCATATAACACTTCGAATAAAAAAACTACGAAACATAAGTTTTTAATGTACTATTAGAACGGTTTAACCGATTTTGATAAAACGTCTATGAACCACTGTTAAAAAACAACATTATTATTAAATACAAAATAAAAAACAACACGGTTTACCCATTTATGAGCTACAGTACTACAGACAGACATACCGACACACATACAGCCACACATAGCGATCAAACTTATAACACCCCTCTTTTTGCGTCGGGCATTAATAAATAACTAAATAAATGGTTAGTGAAAATGTGCGACCCACAAGGTGATCAGCATTGATTTTTTAAATGTTTTAATTAAAAAAAAAACTGTACAACCTGTCGGAAATATCTGCGAACCTGGCTTGATGACGTCATGCAATATGGAGAGATAGCAAAAAAATCGAGATGCAAAAATGAAGTATATTTTTTGTGCGCCTATATATTTTTATACTTCTATACAACGCCTTAAAATAAATTTAAAATAAAAAATACATTCCTATTAAAAATAAAACTATTTGTATATATCAATGTAACGCTTTTATACTGGAAAAAGTAAATGCAAGAAACCATATTAAGTATAAAAGTTTGTTGTTAGAAATGCTTTTTTTAGTAATTTCTATTCTAGGGTAAGTATAATAAATTAAAATCAAATAATTTTCAAGCCATTTAATTAGCAGATATTTAACATTAAAATTCTAATTTAAAACAATTAAGTACTGTCATTTTCAAAAGTGGTCTATTAATTTTTTAGAAAGCCACAACACCAGACATTGTTTCGCTGTCGTTGTTGTGAAATTCTTCATTGTCGCTGAAAATGTTGTCATCACTTTCGTTGTCACTATCTTCTCCACTTAATGAAATTACTAATTCCTGTTCCTCAAGTTCATACAATCTATCAGCATGCCAAAACTTGTCTCTTAAGCGATCGACATGGTTGCATTCTTTTTTCCAATCTTCTGGGGTTATACTCTGTATCGCGCTTCCTTTGTTAGTCTTTCTATATCTTTTTCTGATTGGTCTACATTTTTGTCTGCCACCCTTTGCTTCATCAAATTCCAAACATACTCAATTGGGTTAAGGTCTCTTGTCCATGAGATCTAAATATTTCATCGATGAAATATACCTTCTCGGGCTTATGTCTTTTAATTAACATATACAGTTCTCTTTTTGTCATTTTCTCGTCAAATTCGATGTTGTGTTCTTGCAGCCACATTTGCATTACGTTTTTACGTGCACTGAAATTTGGCGGCTTATTCACCTGCTTGCTGTGGTACGGTGCGTTGTCCATGACAATGATACCGTTGGGTGGAAGATTCGGTATCAATTTCTCTTCGATCCATTTTGTAAAATTTGATGCATCCATTTCTTCATGGTAATCACCGGTTGTTGACTTACATTTATAAAGGAGCTCGGCACCTTGTACGAAACCATTCTCATTGCCTGCGTGTACCACAATCCAGCGCTGACCAGGAGAGTGATTAGTTCGAATACTGGAATCACTACTATTTTGCCAACATTTCGAGACAGTGTAATGTGAATGTATCCAGGTTTCGTCGATGGAGGTCACTGGTTTTTTTTTCGGCACCACATTCGTCATTTTCTTTCAATCGCCTTAAATATTTTGCTCTCCAGGCTGCTATTTCAGGTCTTTGCACCAAAAAATCGCGTTTACGTTTACATTTCTTAAACCTGTGCCCCAAAGAATTTATTAGTATATTTCTTAGGGCGTCTTTTTGGCCGGGAAAGTTCAGCTCCTGTTTGGCTATTCTCAAAATCTTTTTTAATGTAGGTATTTCTTTTCTGGTGGTATAAAAACTTTCAACTAAAGAGCGTATGGCGCTTAAATCAAAACTATCTAGATCAATTTTCTTTTTGTGTTTTTTACGCTTCTTCCCTCGTGTCGAGAGCATAATAGTGTCCGTGGTAACTGAATCTGACGTACTAGGTTGTGGGTCTTCTTCGCAGGACGTCATCTCTTCCTGAACATTTGCCTCTCTAGTTGATTCTGACAAAACTTGTAAGTTTTTTACTTCACTTTTTATTTTCATTATGGTCGTTTTAGATAAACCAGTTGCTGCACATGCCCTTTTTGTTGCTTGTTCAGCCTTGTTGTTTTTCATTGTCAAAGAATTTAATTACTTTGAGCACTAAATTCCGCTCGGCACTATTTATAGTCTTACCCATCTTGTAAGTAGTCTATTGTAATAATAGTAATATTTCACCAAACAGAGAAACAATAAACAATAATGCGATTACGAAAGCGAGATTAATATACGTGCGTCGGCGCTTGCGTTGGCAACGGTACAGGATAGACGATAACGGGTGGAGGTGCGGGGAAGCGCGAGGGGAAGCGCATTCCAGCGAGGTTCGCAGATATTTCCGACGTGTTATAAATGAATAAACTAAAGAGAGTATTGGATAAAATTAATCATAAAAGTATCTGTTTTAGTATAACAATAGAACAATAGATACCTATTTACCTAGTTAAAAAACTGATAACTGCGTAAATACCTAGGTAGTAGGTATCTGTTATATGGTATATGCGTAAATATTGACATCTTCTGTAAGTTTAAACTAATAAAACACATAAAATAATCATCGACAACCTCGAGATGTGGATTACAAGTAGGTACCTAGTATTTTTTATCGCCACCCATATTTGCTAAGTATTAAATGAAACACACAAACTTTCAGTTACGTTTAAGTTTGTATAAATACCTACATAGTTATTTGTTCAAACTTACTAACGCTTAGCAAGGAGAGTAGGTACCTAATGCTTACTTAGAACATAGGTACGTACCTTTTCATCTTTATTCCACGAATTTCAGCAGCCGTAAAATCCTGATTCTTCATGAAATATTATACCACCATCAAACTATCCACTCTTGGCAGATTGTCCGACTGTCCTTTTACAAAACCTTCTTCCATTCTGGCACTACACGTTTAACTTTACTGTAATCGGATTTAAAGGATAATATTATTTCTTTGAAATACAAGCACGAACACTATAAGTAATAGGAGTACAAAGACGATCGAAAGAAAATGAAACGAGACACGCGTAATTTGGTCAAACTCAAACCGTACCGGACCGAGTGTTGCGTTTATGTCGCGGTCGCGGTCTGCGGGGGTGTGACGTCATAGTGTGAGCGCGTGTGATCTCTGAAATTCAAAAAAGGGCTTAAACTTCTCGTCGTTATAACTTCGGAAATACTGCATGTATTGAAGTGAAATAAAAACTAATGTAATGAACATGATCTTTGCTACGATTATAATAGTATTTGGTAGTAATATTTTGATTCTTTTGTGTACTGAATTACGATATTATAACCGCGACAAAACGAACCAAGAGAGATAGTTAGAACCATAGACTTAGAATATAGTGGCGTATAGACCGACATAGTGTGCAAGGAAGAAAAAAATTTCTTACGGCAAAACAAAAATGCAAGATAGAAAACGATACCAAATCTCATGACTCTGTAACCAATTTTGAATGACAGGTCAGCACAAGTCGGCACGCAAGAAATAAGCTCCTAGATATTTTGACCTCTCCTACCCCAGCCTACGAATTTGGATTGTAATGTATAAAAAAATTGACAGACACATTTTAAGGTTAAAGCGTAAGGGTAACACACGGAATTCAAATTTTATTACGTTTTTTTTGCGATTTGTAGGATAGTGTCAGGTTGTATGTTTAACAAAATATGATTCGCGACCGTAACGAGTATGTATTTACAGAATTATAATCATTATAATCATCAATACAACCCTCTAAGTTTGTATAATCCCATTGTATGGCTATTTCCAGAAAAACTCATTCAAAGGGATTCTATGAACTTAGAGAGTTGTATTGGTGATTTTACCTATCTATTTTTTATTAATAAACTACACGGGTGCAATTTAAATAATTTTTGAGATGTGCTATTTAAAATACGTCTGTCAGATTTTTATTTTATACTCCAAATTCATAGGCTGGTAAAGGGGCGGGAGGGGGGGTGATATTTTGTAATTTTATAGAGTGTAATAGTGGTTATTTTTACTAAGTAACTTTTTCCAAAATGGTGTGTGACTATGGTGTTAATAATAGAAATAATCCTGATAATTGCACATTTCACTGGTAAATTCTGAAGACGTCGTCAATGTTATGACGCGTATATTTTTGGTTAAAATTTATGTTCTAAACTGTTTAAAATATAGAATTTTTTCAATTATTTTGTTAAGTTTGATATTTTGCAAAGAAGAAAGTCACATTGTTGCTAATTTGCATGAATTTGGTAAATACATTTTTATACAAAATATTTTGCATGTACGTTAGGGATTGATTCAACTATACTATATAATTAAAAGTGTGAGAGCGGATATTCAACTTGCTCTCTTGCTTACGCAGTTAATCATTATCAGTAGTAAGACAGCGTAAACACACTATACATTAAGTATAGAGCAATTACAGTTCGACCACCGAAACAGATATCCGCCACAATCACACACCAGTGTAACTTGAGGTACGTAATTACATGATAACACCAAAATATGTAAACCAACAGCAACACTACACTACTCAATATGACACAGGCAGCCACTCAGCAACACTAGTAGTCCTTGGGTGCACTAGAAGAATAACAACAACAAACAGAACCACTAAACTATCTTAGCACTAGTAGAATAACCACACTCGTAGGATGACTTGGACAGAATCTCTCCCAGAGCGGCACCTACAGTGAACTTTATACGACACAAACAAGTGGGGGTTTCTCGATATACCCTCCTTTCTACCTCGATCCAAGTAATATTTTATAGACGCTCCGACATATTGTTATCAAAACTTTAACTTTCAAAACTATTGATAAAAATAGAGACTGAGAGAGATTTTTATACATTATAAAATTGTATTGTATATAGTACATTAAAGATAAAAAATCTTGAGATTATCCTATTTAAGCCATTATTAAACTCAACTAAGTATCTATTTATCAACCAAAAAATGTATAACCTTACTTCACCACCCGTACTTCAAGGTCACACTAGTGCAATATCCATAGCATCACGCTATTTTCCCCAAGTGGTTCCGCGGAGCTTCGTATTATACCGGGTATTTGATAAACGCTCCCGAAAACAAAGACAGATGGTAGTACTAAAGACACCTTTGATCATGGAACACAAATAAATTCCATCCCGAGGAAAAAAATCATCTTTTCACAACGTTTTATTAATTTTATTCACGCTCCATCATGTAAGTACAGCAAAATGAAACGAAAATTTCATTAAAAAAAAACATGAAAATACTTAAACATAAAACCAGCAGTGAAATTTAAATTAAAATCAGCTGACAATGAGGTCAAATTCTCGGGGACGCCGAACTCTTTGTATCTTAGCTCGGTGCAAAACAATGCCTACTTACTCTACCCTTCCCTTTCACACATGCGCTTCCACCAATCGTGTCGCCTCGCACTGTGGAATTTACACATGTCAGCTTTGGAAACATGTGGTAAATTCCCAAATATGCAGGGAATTTAAATTTGGTTGGAGATATATATTGACCGTGTAATGGCGGTTATGAATATCCACTACCCCATATCTTCCCGTGGCTGTAAGAGGCGACAGTGGGAAACGGGCAGGAAATGGGCAGCAGCATCTTCCGGTTGCAAAAGCGCTCGCCAAGCGTTGCAACTATGGCAAATAACCCTCCCCCCGCCACCCATGATGAGAGTAACAAAGAGACGACCCCCAGTCCCCGGCAGCCCCGCTATTCCTGGCTAGCCATGATAACGGCAGGGCAGAAGGTGCTAAGAATCTCTGGTGGATGTTCGGTTGCCACCTAAGACGACTCGACCTGGCAACATACAACGCATGCACCCTGAGGACTGACGAGAAGATCGTGGAGCTGGAAGAAGAGATATACAAGTTACGCTGGAATATTATAGGATTATCCGAGGTCCGAAGAGAGGGGGAGGACGCGGTAATCCTCGAATCCGGCAACTTGCTCTATCACCGGGAGGGCGACCATCTGTCCCAAGGAGGTGTCGGATTTATCGTCCACAAGTGTCTCGTTAACAACGTTCTAAAGATTGAGAGTGTGTTGACGAGGGTTGCGTACCTTATACTCAGAATCACCAAACGATATTCACTTAAAGTCATACAGGTTTACGCACCAACCTCAGCACACCTCGATGAGAAGGTGGAGGAAATGTATGAGGATATCTCTAGAGCCATGTATTCCTCCAAAACTCACTATACAGTGTTAATGGGAGACTTCAATGCAGAACTAGGCACAAGAGAGAATGGTGAGCTGAAAGTAGGGAAATTTGGAATAGGGCAACGGAACTCAAGGGGCCAGCAGCTGGCCGAATTCATGGAGAGAGAGGGACACTTTATGATGGACTCTTTCTTCCAGAAGCGGCCCCACAGGAAGTGGACCTGGTCGAGCCCCGACGGTTCGACAAAAATGAGATTGACTTCATTATGACGACCAGACGACAACTGTTCAGTGATGTCTCCGTGATCGCGAGGGTGAAAACTGGTAGCGATCACCGAATGGTTAGAGGCACACTGAACCTAAACGTTAAGTTGGAGAGGTCTCGTCCAATGAAGTCAACGCTCCGTCCCCCTCGTGCTCTATTCCAGAGTCCCGAAACCTTTCAGCTCGAGTTATAAAACCGTTTTCAGTGCCTAGAAGACTGCAATGAAGTGGACGATATGAATGACAAGCTCGTGGAAACTGTCCATGCGGTCGGAGCTAAGTTCTGCAAGACCCGCCGCAGAAAAACACAAAAACTCTCCGATCACACTCTTAATCTCATGGCTGTTAGACGGGAGATGAGGCTACATTCTTCAACAGATTTGACAGCATACAGGCAACTGAACAGACAGATCTCCAAATGCATGCGGCGAGACTTACGCAACTTCAATACAGCTCGTATTGAAGAAGCGATCGAGCGGAACCAAGGCTCCAAAGTCTTTGCCAGAGACCTGTCTGCCAGAAAGAGCCAACTGTCAAAGCTGAAGACCGAGTGTCCCGGAAACGATGTGGCAGCATCGTTTCCGGGACACCTGAGATTTTGAGTGAGATTGAGAGGTTCTATGGGCAGCTTTACACGTCATCGTTGGAGCCACACGCAAGTGTGAGTAACGATCTAAGGGCGAGTCTTATCCGACACTATTCCGAAGACATCCCGGACATCAGTCTGAGCGAGATTAGAATGGCTCTCCAGCACCTTAAAAACGGCAGGGCCCCAGGTGAGGATGGAATTACAGCGGAGCTTCTGAAAGCGGGTGGAAAACCGGTACTTGAAGTCCTTCAGAAGCTCTTTAATTCCGTCCTCCATGGTGGCACTACTCCGGAGGCGTGGAGCAGAAGTGCGGTGGTCTTGTTCTTCAAGAAAGGCGACAACGCTCTCTTGAAGAACTACAGACTGATTTCCCTTCTGAGCCGCGCCTACGTGCTGTTTTCGAGAGTCATTTACGAATCGTCTCGCACGCAGTCTTGACGACTTCCAGCCTCCCGAACAAGCCGGTTTCCGAAAAGGCTTTAGTACCATAGACCACATACATACCCTGCGGCAGATTGTACAGAAGACAGATGAGTATAATCTGCCACTTTGCCTTGCGTACGTGGACTATGAGAAAGCCTTTGATTTCGTCGAAATTTGGGCGGTGCTGCAGTCCCTTCAGCGGTGCCAAGTTGACTGTCGGTATATCGAAGTGCTGAAGTGTTTGTACAGTAGAGCTACGATGGCTATCCGAGTACAGAATCAGACTACGAATACCTATCCAACTGCAGAGAGGTGTAAGACAGGGTGACGTTATATCCCCGAAACTCTTCACCGCTGCATTGGAAGACGTTTTCAAGCTACTGGACTGGAAAGGATGTGGTATTAACATCAATGGAGAGTATATCACTCACCTACGATTTGCCGACGATATAGTCCTTATGGCAAAGTCACTGGAGGACCTAATTACTATGCTCAATGACCTCAATAGTGTCTTCCAACGGATAGGTCTTAAGATGAACATGGACAAAACAAAAATCATGTTTAACGTCCATGTCACACCTATGCCGGTAGTTGTTGGGAGCACTAAGCTCGAAGTTGTTGATGATTATAGTTTACCTGGGACAAATAGTCCGACTAGGTAAGTACAACTTCGATCGAGAGGTGATCCGATGGATTCAACTCGGCTGGACAGCGTTCGGGAAACTACGACACATCTTCTCGTTAGACATACTTCATAACCTGAAAACGAAATTGTACAACCAGTACTTGTTGCCAGTTACGACTTACGGATCTGAGACGTGGTCCTTCACTGCTGGCCGTATGAGGAAGCTCAAGGTCGCTTAGCGAGCTATGGAGAGGGCTATTCTCGGGGTTCCTCTGTATAATAAACTTAAAAATGAGGATATCCGCAGTAGAACCAGAGTAATCGACATATCCCAACGGATTAGTAAGCTGAAGTGGCAGTGGGCCGGCCATATAGCTCGAAGAACCGACAACCGATGGGGAAGAAAGTGTAGGGCGACCCCCCACTAGATGGAGTGATGACCTGGTAAGACATGCAGCTAGTCGATGGATGCAGGTGGCTCATGACCGTGCTTTGTGGCATCCCTTGGGGGAGGCCTATGTTCAGCAGTGGACTTATGATGGCTGTAAGAAGGCTGAAGGAAGAGAAAGGCTGTAATGATGATGGAGATTATATGGGGAATGGTATTATGCGAGGAAAATACAGGGATTTTGAAAATTGATAGCCAGGGTTAAGTCAGAACCTTTTTTTCAATAATGGTAATAACTATCTTAACATTTTGTTAGATTACTTATGAACATCTAATGACTCCCTTATTTTAATGATCTTTATTGCACCATATTTAATTTTCGGATTTATTTCGGCTACTATTGTGTATCATTTAAGGCTTTTCATTTCTTTATTTTTTTAATTTAAAAAAAATGGTTAGTTATAAAGTAAATCTTATAAAATTTGTTGAAAATTGATTCATTTCTTAAAATAAAATGGAGGGGAATGTGCTGAAGTTTTGTCCTTAAATTGGGGAATTTGACAGGAATTTTCGGGGAATTTGACAATTTGGTGTTGGCAACGCTGCCATGTTGCACCGAAATTTAGTTTGCCGGAGAGATAAGAATTAGAGGCAGCCGTAGAGAGAGAATAAACTATGGAGGCGTCACTAAAATGACAAGAAATGCGTGAGAGAAACACACTTATCTGTGTTACGTTAAGAGCGAGCGAGTCAAACAATTTTTTTTGTTTCTTTCACCGTATGCGGTTTCCTTTGTTTGGAACAAAGGTACTATGTTCCAAACAAACGGCTGTCGTGAATTGTTTTAGTTGTTTTATATGATTATTTACTAAATTATAGACATTTGAGTTACGTGACGTTTAAAGTTTTTTTTAGACAGAGTTTATGTGAAGTTATGGTGCGTTGTTGTGTGTTAGGTTGTAAAAACCGACCAGAACGAAAAATACCAAACATAACCTTTCATCAATAAGTAAGTTTATTTAAAGTAAAATTGCCTACAGAAATCGATTAGCTGATTAATTTTCATTACCTCTAGTGTATAATTATCAGAAACTATACAATAAATTACTAAAATAACCTACAACTTTTTTTCGTTTTATACGACTAAATTAAGAAGCGTTCTTTTATTTAAAGGTCGTCATTTTTTTTGTCGTTTCAAATTTGCTGTATAATCACTACAGGGATACCAGTGCTTGGCAAAAAATTCCTTAATTTCTTAACGACTCTGAACAATTTTTTAACCTTAATTTAATTACCAATATAATTTATTTATTTTAGATTTCCTAAAGAAGCAAACATTATAAATATGTGGATTGTAGCTACTGGGAGAAAGGAATGGCAACCTGAGTAGAATGACCGCATATGTTCGAAACATTTTGAGTCGCGTTATTTTCATAAAACGCACAAGAGAATATTTGTTGCCGAATGCGATTCCAACACTTTTTATTCCAGTGAGTAACCTATTTCGGTTTTGAATTTGTGTTGTTAATTATTGTTGTGATTTTGAATTTTATAGGGATATTTTTTCTACATGCTCCTTATTTATTTTTCAGGATATTATTGATACGCGACCTTGTACTACGAAACAACTGAAAATCGTGGAACTAGGACTTGAGGTAAAATAATAATACATACATTATGGTACAAGTACGCTTAGTTGAAAATTATGTGTGAGGCTGACATTGGGCATCAAGCACTCGTCTGCGGCTCGTGCCGCACGAGCCACAGGCGAGTGCTTAATTTTTAGCGGAACACGTAATTTTTAATAGCGTACGAGTGTCATACGATGTTTTTCACAAAAGAAAAAGAAAAACAGAATTAAATGCTATATATATTATTGTTCAGAAATCGTATTTACACTTATCCTAACTAAACCTATGGTTTCATATTATTACAGATGCAACATTATTTCACTTTACTTTGAACTAGGTGGTAGCTAGTAGGCGCGTTTTGTGTTTACAAAAACAGGTAAACATTTTATTAAATGAGTTTTATATCTTTTTGAGAAACATTTGACAGCAATGCTTTAAACTTATGTAGTCTTATATCTTAATTAAAAGCTACAGCTATAAAAATGAATATAGTACATCGTAAATTGTAAAATCACCCCCATTTTTAGTTTAAATATGAACTACCCTCCCACCCCTTTCTGTCACCAAGCGGTCATGGTTCCAGTGTTATTTTTCAGTTTGAAAAAAGAGACAGTTGATATAATTACATGTGTACATACGCGTATTTCATCTTCATTCTCTCTCAGAGACGACAATGCACAAGAATTTCCTTTTGTTTGTACTTGGTTGCAGTAACTTTTTACCATGCGAACTCGTTTGTTAATTTAATCTCTATATATATATAAATCAATTGCTGTCCGTTAGTCTCGTTAAAACCTGAAAACGGCTCGAACGGTTTTGATAAATTTCTTTGTGTGCGTTTGTGTGAGTCCCTGGATGATTTAGAAGAGAAACACAATTGGACCCGGTAGCCGGCGCTGTAGTCGAGATCCAGAAATCACCCGTGCGAAGCCGGGGCGGATCGCTAGTATTATACAAAAATAGTTTTTTTTTACATTGGGTATTTAAAAATTGTCTTTTTATTCTCAGGTAAGAAGCAATAAATAATGTCGTCTCCGTCCAAACACCGTTTCAAGAAATGGACATGGTACACACGTCTCATGTGTAAAATGCTCCTGGTGACAAAATGGCTGCCCGATTATAATTCTGAAAAGGCTGTTGCAGACTTCATCGCTTTTCGTTTGTTGGTAAAAATTATAAATGTTTGCAATAATAAACATGTAATCGTATGTAAGTTTAGCTGATTGTAAACAGTTCCCTTAAGTTTCTTGCCCGTTCTTTTTTAGTGTTACAGACTGAACGGGATGAATCAATATTTACTACTTCCTTTAGTTTTCAAGCATGCGTTACCAACCGAAAACTGTAAAGATGTACAAAAATTTTCCTAGTGCAGTTTCAATTATTTCTTTTATTTAAATAATATTCACATAAATATTTTATATTATTTCTGTTGTTTCATTCGAAATGGAATACATACCTGCGGAATATTATTATCTACCGATTTTTTATCGGTAGATAATAATATATCCAAAGGTAAGTTTTTAAACTATTTAATTTCAAGTATATTATAGTTTTTTGTGTGTTTTTGCGTAATCTGTTATATATAGCAAAACATATAAAAAAACTGATTATAATAACAAGGAAAAGACAAAACGCAAAATAAAGTGATTTAAAATATAGTCAAAAATTCGTTTTATTTTTCAATTTAGTACATTTAGCTTTTAATATATATCTTAGGAAGCTAATGAACTACTATTAACCTAATAAGATATATCTTAGAAAGTTAATGAATTACTTACATATTTTTGAAACACTGTGTATTGATTCTACCTATAATTAGTAAACAGAATTTACTTTTCCCAAAAATCAAGAAAATAAAAATAGAGAATCATTGGCAGCACTAACCATAAACTATTGCTATCCCGCTTAGGTATACGGCAAGGACTACTCTATTGTACATACTCCCTCTACGGAGACGGCAATCACTATAAAACTTGCAAGTAATTTTTAATAATTTTGACATACCTCTTTTTAAATTCAAAGTATTGGTGCGTTAAATACAGAAAGTCAATTAAAATAAAGTAAAAGTATTATTTTTTTACATTAATTCTGATAGATTAATTAACTAACGATCAGAATTGCAAATTATTTTAACTATTAAATTATTCAGTAACATTTCTTTTCTATTTTCTTATACAAAATCAAAGATAACGATGAAATAGTGTTTATTATTGTGTAAGTAAGTACTGAGTACCCAATTAGGTACGTTCATTAATTTCAATATAATTTTTGTAGTAAGGAACTGCTTGTTGCGTCAGGTTAGAATTTGTTGTAAATGACAACCATAACTTCTAAATTCCATATGAATACTAGTCGTAGGCTCGTAGGGATAACTAACCTTATAAATAAAATAAACGTTGGCAATGTCGTATGGGTTTTACTGTCTGTGGAAGAGCTCAGTGCTTCAAGGACGAATGCCTCGTGCGCTTATTAATTTTAGTTTTTGAGACAGTTCCGTGTTGACTATCTCGTGCGCGTGAGCGACAGCTTAATCGTTTTGTTTATAACATTCTTGTTGTTACATTTTGTTTTTCTTGTTTTGTTTTAATAATGCCTAATGTGTAGGTACGTTTATAGTGCTTGTGAATACGGCAACATGTTAATGTGCCTTGGAAATTCTCATAAGATTTAGATCGGTAAGCTGTTTCATACCTATTTTTTTTAAATAACTTAGTACTGATCTTATCTGAATAGGTACATAACTGAATACATCAGAATAATAAACATATACCTACACTATAGATAAAAAGCATGACTAACCTTGTTAACATTTCATTTAAGTATTTTTTTTATTAGCGGGGAATGAAACCAGGTATTTGGTTTATTTAACCTGTGAATAAAGTGGCTAGGTCGAGACAAACACATTGGCAAAATAGTAGGTTAAGTAAATAAGTTAGGTATTTAGACAAGTGTTGTAAATTATTAGGTATTTTGGTACCATCCGCTAGCTGCGGGCTGGGCGAATTCGGCGTTCGTGCGTACATTGACTCCTAGTCAGCTGATTGTAATTCAGTAATTCCACTGCTGGTTTTATGTTTAAGTATTTTCATGTTTTTTTTTTAATGAAATTATCGACCCTTATAAATCTCAGCAACAGTAGTTAGCTAAATTCACATACTTAATAATTGAGATAATTTGACTGTGTATCCTACAAGTAATTAGAGAAAGCAGGTTTTACACAAGACCAGCCTTGACAGACAGCAGACACCGAAGGTATTTTGATTATTAATCTGAGTCCAAATAATATGAATCGAGGTATTCAACTCCTGAAATGTTGCCTAAAGCTCTTGCGTAATTAAATTGGTCCGTTTCTAAATCTTCAGATTCACTGGAACTAACATCGCTCACTGAGATGACAAGTTTATCTATATCATTATACAGATATCTTCCACGGGTAAAATATTCATCATCATCCACTATGCGCCGAATTGTGCTTTCAGAAACACCTGAAACCAATATAGGCATGTAAATAATAAATACCTTATTCATATCTAAACAAATAATACAAAAGGATCAAAAGTATTGACTGTGTAGTATAACTCTTAAACAAATTTTATAACCTCAACTATTTGTAAACAATATAATAAAACGGATAAATTATACTTAAAAACTAATGATAGATATGAGATTACAGTTTTTTTTTTATTGTGTTTAACATTAAAATACATGTACGTACCACTTATATTTGCTGTTCGACCGTAAACATCGTCTAAATCGGAAAGAAACTTTCCCGCTTGAAATTCGGTCATATACTCTTGAAACACTTTAAACATGACTTGCCTGGTACCGCTCTTATAAACACTGCGTTTCATTTTTGATCTCTAAAGACTAAACGGTCATACGATAAGAAAAACTCGAAATATTACAAAAAATCTTAGAGCACATCAACTAAAGTGCGCGCAAGATAACTCTGCGTCTGGTCAAAATTGGAACTAGTAGTGTGCCGCCATCTTACTGTTTATGGCAGGTGTCAAAACAGAGTGTTAACTGTCGTGTTTTTATTCATTTTCGCAGTAAATAATCGTCATCATTATGCCAAAAGTAATTAAAATTGCTGGCAGGGATATTATCTTGAAGGTCAAACGTGCTTGTGAAGAAGAACGAGACAATAACGGGCCTACAGTACCGTTTTCCAAAGTTAGAGCCCACGTTTTATATTTTACAGGTAATTTTTAGGGCTGCCATAACAAATAAAACTCCCTAATTTTCTTGATTTGTTCGCTTTTAGTTTCCTCGTATCATTAATATCATGTATTTATAATGCATTGTTTTTATTTTATTATGTTTTAGGCGTTTCTGAACGCACCGTCACCTAAATAACTCAAGAGGGTACATAATAGGGATGGGCGATTGTTGCAAAAAAAACAATCGACTGAATCGAAAATTGTGCTATTGCGCATTCGATTGTCGATTTAGTAGTTCCTCACCATGGTTATTTGAATAACAGTCGATAAACTACTAATGAGGGCTAATAATCTTCCACCCACCAGATGTCGCTAGTTGTGACTGAGGTAAAGTTTTTTGTTCCACAGTGTCAGTTAATTGAGAAATTAGTTTTAAATAATAGTTTATCATTATCTAGAGTATTATATTAATATACAACACAATGCGTCAGTGGTTTGATTTTTAATTGTTTGCACATTATAACTCTTTTTTTTTTAAAGTCGTCTTTTATTTATATTTATAGTTTGGTTTATTCATTTCTAATGTAATTAATATAAAATATAACTAATAATATAGAAAGAAACCTTAAAGATTACATTTTCCTAAGGATTTATCGTCCCCGCTATGAAATCTGTCTAATATTTTACCTCACTCTAAAGTGGCGCCGCCCTGGTGGCAGAAAAAGTCGTGGATGCTCCATTGTACGCACATCGCAGCGCACACTGCAATCCCATGCAATCCGCCGCTATGTAATGCATGCGACTGTGCGCTGTGCGTCGACAAAGAAAATATACAACAGTGTTTAATGCGTCGATTGTTATTAAGTATTACATAATACATAATTATTTTTATTTGTTTATTTTAGTTGGTTAGTGATTTTTTTAGAGAAAGGTCACGCGTGGGTTATGTATGACCGGCTGGCATGACGCGATGCCTAAAAATCATAATATAATGTAAACATTGAACTAATAAACTTTTAAATACGCTTAGCTTAATAAGGCTTTTCAATACAGAGAGTCCTGTACCTATTAAAGTATGAAGAAATGTTTATTGAATTAAAATTTCATGCGTAAAATTTAAGCAATAAAATTAACATCAACAATTTAGAAATAAAAATTCAATAAATAAATTCAATACAATTCAAACACTAAATGACATAGATTGTGCTAAAATTGCTGACTCCATACAATGCAATATCCAGGACTTAGGTAAACACATTAAAATTAATAATAATTAATAAGAAAAAGAAGGTATTAGCAAAAAATTTAAACCACAAAAATGTTGCAATAGATTAGGTAAAAGCTCGGAAGAAAAACGAATTTTAAAAGAACAAGAAAATTTAAATTTTGATTTGATTGATATTGCTAGGATGTCTGTAATACTGGAAGATGATTTTACTGTATCAGAAGAAATTACGATTCACAGTGGTAATTGCCAATAATTTAAAATTAAAAAATTTGTACAGCCGACTTCAATATAGGTTATTTAAGAATAACTCAATAACCATTGGTCTGACTTTGGTCAAATTCATATGGGACCACACGAGAACTATCAGCTTTCATATAAAAAAGAATCATCGAAATCGGTTCGCCTAGTACAAAGTTATGAGGTAACACACATAAAAAAACATACACTCGAATTGAGTACCGTCTCCTTTTTGGAAGTCGGCAGAAAAGCTGTACCATTTTTGTGTGAGAGACGGGAAGAAAAAACAATAATGGAGCAAAGTGATAAACCATCTTTAAAAGTAAATGATTATGGTCCATTCACTGAGGGAAACACTATGGATGAAAAAGATTTATGACGGATGTACAACAAAAAGAAGTGATACAAGTTCAAAAACCAATAAGTAAGAAAAATATAACTGAAGGAAAAAGAATTAATATTTTATCCGATGAAAAAATTATATGCAAGAGCAATATTAGCCGCCTCAGAAAATTCGGTAATTATGAGAATAACACGGAACCTTCAGATCCCAAGCCTGGTACGAGTGCCCTTAGAAGATCCGGTTATTATGTAATAATAGCAACCCCTTACAACCCAAATCTAGTACAAGTGGCTTCAAAAGACCTAAATATTATAAGAATGACAAGGAAATTCTTCGAGATCTAATGGATCTAGAAGATTAAATCATACCAAATCATATGTGATCTAAGTACTATCTAGTATATAAGTTTACAAGTTTTGTTTATTTACCTATAGGTAACGCTTTAAAGTATGTGGTCTCATAAATAAAGCTAAATAATTTAACGATTTTATTTAATGTTAAGTTTTTAATATTTTGAGTTGTTAATTAAATATGTTTTAATATTTTATTTGCTGAAACGATTTATTATATATATAATAACTTTGTTGATTTCGTTAAGATTAAAAATTTAAACAATAATTTGAAAATGATCATATTTTTTACAATATATTTTTATTAGAAATAAACAACAGATGTCATAAGTGCATTTTATTTCATCATAATTGACTGGTTAGATATACTCTCACTTTGACTGATTGTTATTGGCTCTGCCTACAGTTACGTTCACAAAGATAAATAATGACAAACAAAATAAATAGGCAGGTATAAATTGATTATTACATTAGTGCCGACCCTGGTGAATTTCTCTATTGACCCCATTTGCATCCCTATTAACCCTAATTTTCGGGTGAATATATGAATATATTTTTACGTTTTTTGCATAAATTGGAATGCCAATTGCATAGTTTTATATTTGATTACAAAAACACCATAAAGACTCAATCATTTCTGAACTAAAACCGAAATATGTTCGTAAAAAACTGCCTTAAAATTCATCATGAAGTTTGGATTTGTCCCTATTCACCCCATATTACGGTACTAACAAAAAGGAAGAAGATGTGTTTCTCCTGAACCGTCGCGACTTATTAATGAAGAAAACATTTCCCTCATTATATATTTATGAAACAAGCATTTTTGTAAAACGTAATATTAGCTTGTATAAATTTGTGAAAAGTCAGCTTCGCTAAGATAAGCTTTATTTAGTACCAATTAAAACTGTTTCTTTACAGAAGAGCATATGGGCCATTCTCATTTTTGCAAATTTTTTTTGTGCAATTGTATTAAAAAATGTCAACTCCATGTCGTGTGCAAAATCAGTTTATGATACTATAGGCTAACATAATATATATATATATATATATATATATATATATATATATATATATATATATATATATATATCAATAATAAATTAATTATTTCTTTTTTTTACAATAAAACATGGAAAAATCTTTCTAAAAAACACAAAATAATTAAAACTCAAATGAAATAAATGATGCTAAATATTTCATAACTTTTGTGCATGGAAAAATTATCACCTCCATGGATAAACTTATTGAACGCAGCCACAATTCAATAAATCGGTAAAAACAGTTCCTGAACGAATACAGACAACAAATACAACGCCATCTTGAAAATTTTTGACAGTTTGTCTGTGCTGGGATAATAATTTTGGAGTAAAAACCTATAAAGTAAGATTTTTTTTAACATTAGCATGCTATTTCAGTCACTTTTGTGGATTACTTATCACAAAGTATTAATTTAATTAAGGTCTATCGAATATCGTAAAATGATGGGCCACTATAGCCGTTATATTGGTATTTCGTCATTTTTAGTAATCAGCATTTGAGATTATGAAAAAAACGGTATCTAAGTTTAAAATCTCACTTCCATGGATGATCACCTACGTGGATTACGGTTATCCACGGAGGTGACTTAACGTCCATGGATGTGACAGTACTGTGATCGCTCTTCGGTAATTTAAACATTATCAATGTGATTAATTGTAATATGTAAATATTTCTTGATCCAGAGTAATTATAGCACAAAAAATCAGGAACAGATCAATCACAAGACAAAAGAATGCAAGAGGCGACGTCGGAAAAAACAAAGTCCAACACACAGTTGTACGAACGGGCTAAAGCTACAGAAAGAGAACGTTATAGGAATCTAAAATAAAATTATATCTATTGATCAAATGTCAGAAAGAAAACAAAAAAGAATGGCGTAAGAGGCAAAAAAATTGTAGAATAAATGGAAAATGCAGGGAAAGATTTTTATCGAGTTCGCGTGATCATCGCCTTAAAGTGACTTTGAAAATGATCCATTTTCAGTTAGACATTTAAACATTAGGCATTCTCCTAATGTTTCAAGCATACATTCTCTTCCGGTCTTAAGTAGATGATCTCGTTTTGTCTGAAGCCGTATTTCGTCATCTTACAGAGACCTATCTCCATCAGTGTTAGAAAATTACTCGCCTAGAATACTTAATTCATCAAGTAGTTGTAGTAAATACTACATCATACCAAAACAAAACTAGACTTAATAATTTTAAGACGACTTAGCTGTGCAAAATGTGATAGAAATTGATCTCATAATGGAATAAGAAAGTCATATACACGAAGTGCCATCGTTGAAGAATCTCTTCCTGGCTCAAGTCATGACATTCCACATAGAGTGCCAGAAAATACTGTGATAATAACTGAAGAACCCAAAACATTTGACATAAATCAAATAACAGCTGTAACTTCTTTTCGGGAATTGAGCGAAGGCAACTGATTAAATTGGTTTACAGAAACACAAACATATTTTACACTGGTTAAATTGTCACTGTACTGAATTATAATTCTCTAATCTTTTACGTGGTAGAGCCACGCTGCAGCTATATTTTGGTTGTAGCATGAATGGGTCAGCTCAATTGGGGCGTACTGGGACACCGTAAAATAGCAGCTTAATGCTGATGTGTTTCGTATGGTGAATGTATAAAACCGGAGACCCTTTTTACTGGAAAAGAGGCATTCCATCTTAGTCCTCAGGGGTGACGATACATCTCTATTTTGATTCGTAATCGAGGATTGATGTAGATATCTATGGGCCACAACAACCACTTACCATCAGGTGAATTGGGTGCTCTTTTGTCACGCTACTTCTATAAACAAAAATTTTAATATTATATCAAGTTTGATTCCAGTTGACAAGTGTGATGAAGAATACACGGAGTTCGTTTGGCCACAGTGTAAACGATGTTTCGGATTGTAGTTATTCCTGTTACTTTATCACATTGCGGTCGAAGAAATGTTTAAAAAAAATATTATTACGTTCATTCCCTCATCTTCGCCAAAATTATTCTAATGAAAAAGATTCATTGCTTGGTTTTATTTTTTTCTAAAAATGATTCAGTTTATACTACTTTTTATTATTTTATTAGGGTTTCTCATTTATAATAATTTAAATAGTCACAGTTACTTTATTTCGTAAGAGTTTTGCAAGTTATATGCTAACTAAATAATGTTGATTAATAATAATTTAATTACTATTAAAAGGTTGCTTATGTGACCACATAGAACCGAATAAAAGTTTTGTTAACCAACATGTGTTCCTATAAAACTTATTAGGAATAGATATAATAGGGTATTACACCCATTTTTAAAAAGTATTTTAAATGAATCCTAGAGTGATAATGAACCACTATAATTTTTATTTTATTTTTTTAAAACCGAATAGTGACATAAAAATTACTTTTAATCTATCATTTTCAATTTTCACGTGAAAACGCTAGCCGCCATACTGTTCAACTCGTGACGTCACTGTCGTAGAATTTTGACAATTTTGCAAAGGAATAATATACTTTTGAATGTTTAATAATGAGTTATCATTTATGTCATTGTTGTGTTATGCCTAATTGCAAAAATACGAGCACAAGAACGCCGGTGAAGTTATGGATTAAAGTGCCAACTGATTTAAATATGAGAAATACTTGGTTAAAACTGGCAAGAAGAGACCCGAATGCATTGTCTACAAAATCTAAACTATACTTCTGTGAAGATCACTTTGATTTAATTATGACTTATATTTAACTATCAATTAAACAAAACAAAACATCATGACATGATAGGTACCTATTGCAAGTCAAATTTTGTAATAGATTAGGTTTATCGCTCGTCTGTCCCGCCCTTTGTGGGCCATTTTGATGGCCCTTGCAAGTGCAGTGCAGTGTTTTGCTTAATTCCTGTTTTCTTCTATTATATGGGAATAAAGACATGGTTTGTACTCAGACCAAATAAAAAAGTGACTTTTTATTTCGTCTGAGAGTTTGTACAAAAAAATTTAACAAAATGTTTTTCTCACCTAAGCTTATATTATAATATCTATAACATTAGTGCTAAAAGCGAAGTAATAAACTCGCTTTTACGAATCCGTCTTCCATGATGCCTTTTGAATAAAATTCAGAATAAAAATCAACAATCGTAATAATAACTTGAAAAAATTCGAAATTAGCTAGTTAGTACACAGCACATAACTTAGTTCTTTGACCTAGTGACGTCACGACGCTATCTAATATGGCGGACATTGTTTTGCAGATTTGAGGCACAGGTAAAAAAATTATTCTTTAAATTGAAATATAAAATTTGTAATGCATTTTCATAAATAGAAATCAATATTTCTCGTTTACTTTTTACAAAATCTATCATAAATATTTATTCTTTGACTTTTTTTTACATGGTGTAAAATACCCTGTTAACATAATTTTAATTAAGCGTAAATACGTAGGTACTTAATTAATGTTTAAAATTAATAAATACTAAACTGATTATTTATATACAGATAATAATTAAAAATATCGTTTTTTCGTCCATAAATCATTAATAATTTATTAAAATTATACAAATATGTGTCGTGAAGCGACAATTAAAAGAGAAGGAAAACCTAACCTACGATCAGCAAAACAACCAAATAGACCAAGAATTTAAGTTTTTAAAAGAGTATTTACAATTTTATATATCAAAAATGGAGTATGAATGTGAGGATGGATGATGTGATTTACAAATTATTTTTTTAAAAAAAAGGTAATAAAAAAAAGATTTATGTCGTAGCTGAGTCCGAAGATCCCAAGCGTGCTCTCAGCGCCTGGAACGAGCACGCACGGCGTAGGTGGGTAGGCGTGGGCGTCTCTAGGGGACGACCTCAGGTGAATGCGGCGATTGCAGGATCGGCGACTTCAGCCCAGACAGGAGCTTGCAGGATCCTCAGCGACTTCAGACAGCGCAGTGGCCTGCAGGATCCGGTGACTGCAGGCGGGACAGAGGTTTGTAGGTTCCGGTGATTTCGGGCGGAACAGAGGTCTGTAGGTTCCGGCGACTCCAGGTAGAGTAGAGACTTGTGGGATCTCGGCAACTTCAGGCAGAGCAACGTTTTGTAGGATCCGGCGACTTCAGGCAGAGCAACGGATCGTAGAGTCCAGTGGCTTCAGGCAGGATAGAGGCTTGCAGGATCCCGGGGCTGAGCGGCCCCGGGATAAGGCCTTTAGAAGATGCTTCCGATACGAGAACTGAAGCAAGACTGAATTTCTTCACCGATTGTTCGGCTTTTATATCTTTCTAGAGAGAACGGAAAAATTATTTAAATTAAACGCAAATTTTTTGTAAATGGTCAAGAGGAAAAAGTATTTATGTGGAATTATCGAAATAGAAACTACAGACCGGTAACAAATTTGAATATAATTTCCATGGAGACCAAATAAACATCAGTAACAGAACATGTCAAATTTTAGTTTTAGGCTTGTTATAAGAAAATGGAAAGATTTAAGTGGAAAAGGAGATATTATTGAAATAGGAAAAAAAAGTAGCGCAACTACCCACACAAAGCCCGAAATTGTAGAGTTACGGAAAACTAACTAAAAGATCGAAAAAAGGTAGACTTCATTGACACCAATTTAAAAGTGCTGATAATGTGGAAATACGAAGTAGAAATGATTTGTGATTGTGTTCTTATGGTTTGAAATCGTTACAGGATCCTATGGAAATAAAGGTGATGTAAAATATCCCGATTTGAAGTGAATGCAGAGAATTGAAACAGAATGAAAAAAATGGATTTAAATTAATGTAAAATGATAAGTAAGTAGCATAACACTACATATGTCACTACCGTGGAGTTGTGTCACTTCCATGGAAAGGTGTTTTCATTTTTAATGTTTTTTGTGAAAACTACAGTGAAAATAGCTAGGCTTTTATGTGTTCCATTTAGCAAGATAAGATACCTTTCATTTGAGACTACTTTGAATTAATCCAAAATAAAAAAAAAATTAGAATTTTAAGTCCTTTTTTGAGAATGGGCCATATCCGCAATGACACCAAAAGCACAGAGTAAGGATAAGGACCAGAGGGGAAGCTTCTTAACAACATCGAAAATTTATACCTATTCTGTTAGGGTTGTCACATGATGCACGTGAAAAATTTAAGCAAAAAATATAAATATTGTATAGCATAAGACAACATGTGTATTAATTATAACTTATATTAATGTAACAACATATCTATTAATTGTTCGAAATCAAGAGTTTTGGTGTATATGGTGGTGGTGGTAATAATGGTTGTGATTGTGGTTGTGGGCAGTGGCGGTGGTGGTGGTGGTGGTTATAGTAATGGTGGTGATGGTGGTGGTGTTTATGGAGCCATTGTTGGTCCACTGCCTACTACCATTACCTACGATACTACCACCTCCACTACCACTGACACCAGCACTGACACCATCAGCAACACTATCCAACAAGACCAGCACCACTTCCACCAACACCAGCACCACTTCCACCAACACCAATCCAAACACCCCCACCAATGTCTGGCAAATGTATTCCAAACATAATGCAGTGGTATTTACTCCTGGGGTCGCGACTCGCAAAAAGTAGCTTATATCCTTTCCAAAGAAGCAACCTACCTCTATACTAAAGTGGGTGGATAAAGTCACACATTTAGTCTTATTACGTAGGATATCCTGCCGTCTACGGCACTGTCAAGGTTAGACTAACTAACGTTTCAAGTAGGTGAGACCGACTTCATCACTCGGCTACGTACCTGTCTAACACATTCTCACTTACCGATCAATGTTTTTACCTAGTTTTATTGTATATACATAATACGTAAAAAGGTACCTTCTTCACTTGATCTCTCGAGTACAAAAAAAGGAAATATCCTTATTTTCTCTAGAATTATTCATGCATAATGTACAACTATTAGGCATTTTTGCTTACACAACACTTATTAATTACCCATACAAATTTATAATAACTTAATTCTTAATTAATTTAATTAAAATACTTAAATGTAATTATTTAATAATTGCAAAAAACTTAATAAATTAATTGGTGTATAAAATTTCGAAATATTGTTGGTCTATTTATTTAAATGCGCACTACTAAAGCCCTTTCATGGATACTCTGACTGAGCCGGCGCAAACCGGTTTGTACCCCGACGGAGCGTCGGTGAACCAGTCGGTGAGAGCTCACGCAAACATCTCTGCGCTATGTGTGGGTGTGTTCGTAGCGAGCCGTTTGTATGTAGCTTCCCCTCTGGTCGGTTTCTTTACTCATGTGCCAAAAGTATATAACAAAATACCTAAGTGCATTAGAGATTGTGACAATTTATAAACGTAAACTTTTTAATCTACTAAATGATAAAGCATATTATTCTATAAATGAATTGCTTAATGATATATTTTGACATAAAAATATTATATTATTAAACTGCATTGACTACATAACTATCGTGTCATTTGCCAATGAGGGCTAATAATTTTCCACTCATCAGATGTCGCTAGCTGTGACTGAGGTAAAGTTTTTTGTTACACAGTGTCAGTTAATTGAGAAATTAGTTTTAAATAATAGTTTATCATTATCTAGAATATTATATTAATACACAACACAATGTTTCTGAGGTTTGAATTTTAATTTTTTGCACTTTATAACTCTTTTTAAAAAAATCGGCTTTTAGTTATATTTTATTGTTTGGTTTATTCAATTCTAATGTAATTAATATAAAATATAACTAATAATCTGTGCTAATAATACAGAAAGAAACCTTAAAGATTACATTTTCCTTAGAAATTATCATCCCCACTATGAAATCTGTCAAATATTTTACCTCACTGTAAAGTGGCGCCGCCCTGGTGGCAGAAAAAGTCATGGATGCCATTAATACTAGATGACAATTAGACAAAATGATAACAATAATTATTGTTTGTACACTATACCTTTCTAATCTTTAAATTTTTCATAATTATTAATATGTTATATAATGGTTTCAATTAGAACATTACATCAGATGAGATTTTTTTTATAATTGTTACTAATTAAAGATGCACTTATTAATTTTATTTTTTTTTGTATGCCTGCTGGCGAGACATAGAGAACCTAACTTATATTTATTATGTACATATCGAGATCTGTAAATTATCCTATGTTCACAAAAAAACGAGGCAGGCACACCGACCCAGAATCACCGAAGAAAGAAGTTTGTGAAAGGATGACCGATCGGGTTGCGAAAGATCAACTTCGGTACAACGCAGGGAAAGCTGGAAAAAATGAAAGAGATGTCGAGAGTGAGTTACCAGAGGCAGATACAGTTCCGCCGCACGAGTAAACAAAAGTTGAGTAAGATACTATTTTTATTTTTGTAAACGAGAGCCAAAATGGATGCTGAGGTCTGAGGTTGAGGCCAAAATTAGCGCTGAGGCTATGAGGTCTAATACCGTCTTTTCCTTTGTAAACGAGAGCCAAAATGAACGCCGAGATTCTGAGGCTGAGGCCAAAATTAGCGCTGAGGCTATGAGGTCTAATGCTGTCTTTGTCTTTGTAAACGGGAGCCAAAATGAACGCCGAGGTTCTGAGGCTGAGACCAAAATTAGCGCTGAAGCTATGAAGTCTAATGTGAATTTCGCTAAACGAGTTCTTACGTGGTATGTGTTATGTGTCTTACGTGGTATGTGTTATGTGTCTTACGTGGTATGTGTTATGTGTCTTACGTGGTATGTGTTATGTGTCTTACGTGGTATATGTGTTATGTGTCTTACGTGGTATATGTGTTATATGTCTGACGTGAATTGTTGAAACTGACACTCTCAAGCCGAGGATGAGAGCTTAATTACATTTTATTCCACAGAGTGAAACAAGAAGTAAGGCGCAGGGACGCGCCTATTGCAGAATGGCCGTATCGGCGCAAGAGGTCAACCGCGACGAGAACTGACGCGATGACGTCAGGGTGCCAAGTGCGAGATGTTGTTTTACGCGCTCGATATCGAGAAAGTTAACTACAATTTGTATGGAATAAAATCAGCGCCAACTAGTGGCAATAATCGGAATCACCATCGAGCATTGACTCTCATTCGTCAGTGAGAACGTTAACGCACGTGATTGGTTGGAGCGGCAATCGAGACGTAAAATTTTACGCGGTCGATATCGAAAAAGTTTTCACCTAAATTTTTACAGTGAGATAGAAGAGTGAGAATAATTGTTGAAGAGTTAATTTTATTTCATTTTGTGAGAACGATATATAATTTAGGCAGGCCGTTTTTTGTTCGTTAGGAGGATGTTTGCAGCCACAAAGAAATGTTTTTCTCATCTATTATTATTCGTTATTAATGAATAACTAATAATAATAGATGACTACTATTATAAAGCCAGTACTGAAGCAAGAGCTTGTGCATATTTTAGTCCGTTGTTACACCCCAATGACAGGTAGGTAATTTAAGGATAGATATCGCCTTTTCCAAGAAAGTATTCAAGTTTTTGTGTAAATAGCGTTTGATAAATCCAAGTTCCTAACATCAATATTTAATAATTAAGTCAGTAGTAAGTATCATAAGTTCACTTAACACTAAGTAACTAAATTACATTTACTGCTCCATAAATGTCAACATAAAATCATATTAGAATGAAAACACCTTCATGTTTTTTGCTTTCAATTTAATACTTTCAATAATTAACATTAAAATAAAATGGATAATTCTCAATCTCATAATAATAACACAAACTGACGAAACCTTGATCAAATTACGAAACATAAACAAATAGCTAATAATGAATTGTGATTCCGATTATTGCCACTAGCTGGCGCTGATTTAATTCTATACAAATCGTAGTTAAGCCCGCTTTTCACTACGGGATATAATCTATACTAATATAATAAAGCGGAACAGTTTTTTTTGTTTTTTTGTTTGTTTAAACGCGCTAATCTCTGGAACTACCAGTCCGATTTCAAAAATTCTTTATGTATATTATAGCCAGATTCATATGGAATAGTATAGGCTATCTAGCATTAAGCTATATCACTCAGCTAGCCTTAAATATGGATATTTGTTAAGCAAGTCAGAAGAAAAAGCACTCCCGAAATGATTTATCCGCGTACGCTGGTGTTATCGTTAGAGATATGTAAATATAATGTTCTAGAAAAATATAGATCTTTACTCCGTCTAAAAAAAAGCCCGCAATACCATACGTCTATTTCTTATACATAAGCCATAATTAGGTATTTTGTGACAAAAAATATTGAAAATTTAAAAGTGATTTATGAGCGTTTTTATTAGGCATGGACTATTTATCCTTCCGAACGAAAGTTACTTCATCATCAAGACAATTTTATGTAGATAAACTTTGTTCTTTATACCATGTTGTTTGGACGTATAGTTTAAGAGATAATGTAAAATTAAAATAATTCAATACTTGGCTGGGCGCGCGAACTACGCATAAACCCTAGCCGCCCGGTGAGAACTGCGAGAAGCCAGTATAGAAAGCTTCTAAGAGCGTGGTTAGTTCAATCATTATAGCTAAAATAAATTGAAAATTAATTGAGTACTTTTATGACAATGATTAGTTACATCTTTATTTTCTGAACTCTTTCATTTCACGTTGCTATCGTTTTTCGAAAATTTAATTGATTAATAAGTATAAGAGTTTTATAGCTCAAGAACCATTTCATGCCTACACACTTCTCATGTAATCGTGTACGGATTTCTTTAAAACTGGAAAAAACCACGCTTCGTGACACTTTCTGTGTCGTGGGGGGAGGGGGGACGCTCAACCGGGAGGGGGAGGGAAAGTGGATAAAACTTAACTTCGCTCTACATCATACATAATATGCCGACAGATAAAAGTACTCCATTAATTATGCCAATTTTTCCATCCATTGCTATCAAATAAAATATTTAATTTCAATTATAAAATGCTTTAGGGTATGTCGCGCACCACCGACACGTGATGACGCGGGTGAAACCGCGGGGCACAGCTAGTATAATATATATTACATCTCGAGATATAAATTTATATCGCTCACCATACATTTTAAGCTATAAATATTTTTTCGATCGACCGAGCGATATTTTCATTTTATATTTCTCCCCCTGTACCCCGCACACTGTTCCATGCCATGCCCCCGCAGACGATGTACGGGGTAAAGGGGGGTAATCCAATGACCAATGACGAATGCACACTGGTTAAAAGATATATCTCACAGTTTGAAAGCCAATCACGGGATATAATTTATATTTCGGGATATAATATATATTATATCCCATAGTGAAAAGCCAGCTTTAACGTTCTCGATATCGAACGCGTAAATAAACAAAATCTCCCACTTGGCACACAGATCACGTGATGCGCTCGCTCTCCCGCCACACGACAGTATAAAATAGGCGTGCACTGCGTCCTGTGGGCACTGGGCAGTCACTCTCTAGCGCCAATCGCGTTAAAGTTGTGTCGCGTAAACGTTGTGAGTGTTCTAGTGAAGTAAAACATAGTCAAATACTTAACAATAAACGTGAAGTGATTATATTGTGAATGAACTAATTAATTTATGTACAAATAATTGTGTAATTAAGCTGTAAACAAATATTTGTGTAAACATTTTGTGAATTGTGTAATTAAAATTGGTACAAATAAGTGTGTGATCTGAAATAAATTATCAGCATGTAAGGTAATAGTGGTTTTAACGACAATCAATTATACCCTCCTTCAACATATATACAAAATACTTATTAAAAGCTAACATTACAGAAGTTGTATTAAAAGAGGCATCATGCTTACAAGTAAATATTTTTAACCATGTTGTACTTGGTATATATCGCTCTCCATCCAATAGTAACGCGTCAAATTTTATAGATTCTCTAAATAACCATTTGTCAACTATAAATTCTGCTAATGTTATAGTCCCACCAACTTATCTGTGAACTAACAGCTGCGGCAAAATTGTGAACTACAGCCGCCATTTAATCAAATGTCACTCGATACGTCATTGTTTTGAGAGTTTATAGAAAAATAAAAATTGCCGAAAACCATTAAAAGTGATGCCCGAAACATTATTTTAAAAGTATTAAACTTTTGTGAGCAAGAAGCTCGAGGGCAAGCACTGATAATGCCTTTCAATCAGGTCTATAATAGAGTATCAGCTGCTACAGGTCAGTATTGCTATGTTTTGTTCCTTTCTTTCGTATTTCCGATAAATAGATTGGTTCATGCAATTCATTTCTTTCTCAGATGTTAGTCAAGGATTCATTTCCAAAATAGTTAAAGAACCGGAAACCACATAAACCACAGGAACGCAAATTACAACGCCCGGTAAAAAAGGCATAAAGGCATATTATTTAATTAAAGTTTAATTTGTTCAATTATGATATTTTTGTTTCTTCTTGTTTTTGGACATATATTTCGTGACTAATTTATTACCTTTGTATGTGGACTCTATCTAGGAATATAAGACCCTTAGATGGGAATATTCCTGAACTGGCAACACTCCAGCGTAGAAGCGCCAAGCTGTCAGTTCACAGATAAGTTGGTGGCATAAAAGATTATGAGAAAGCCTACTATGTTTTGCTTGAAAGAAACTTAGAGAGTCTACTCTTGTGTGAAGACCCTTACTTACTTATTGAACAGCTTACTCAAAAGTTAAAGGAATTAGTGGATGAGGCTAAAATTACTAAGTATCTTCCAAAAACTCAGCGAACTATAAAGCCTTGGATCAGTACAGGTATTTTGCGATGTATAAGGAACAGAAACCAAATGCAGCTTAAACTAAGATCTGACCCAGATAATAATATTCTAAAAATAACATTTAAAAAATATCGTAATCATTGCAACAATTTGATAAAAAAAAAACTAAAGAGAAAATACGAACGGGAACAACTTACTAATGCTTCTAAAAAATCAAAAAACCTTTGGAAAACTTTAAATACTATTACTCAATACAAACCCTCTATGGCACATAGTAATGAACTCCTTACAATAAAATCATCTCCTAATGAATCAATTAATTTTGTTGGTGAATTTTTTGCTAGCATTGGAAAAAAACTATCTAATGACATCAATATACCTGAAAATCCTATACAAAATACAAGTCCTCATTTGACATCATTCGTTCTTTTTGACACTGATCCACAGGAAGTTGTCCTTACTATTGATAGTCTCAAAACTGATAGTGCTGCTGGTTGGGACAATATTCCTACTAAGTTTCTGAAATGGTGTAAGTTTCTCATCGCCCCTGTAATTAGTCACTTGGCTAATCTTTGTTTTCGTATAGGGTATATATATTATTCCCGGTCTCACTTAAAAAATCTTTAATTACTCCGGTTTATAAAAGTTGTAAGAGAGATGATGTCAACAACTATAGACCTATCTCAGTCCTTACATCTATTTCAAAAATTTTAGAAAAAATAATAAACATTCGAATAATTAAGTATTTAACTAAATATAACAAATTATCAAAAAATCAATTTGGATTTAGACAAAAAATTTCTACTGAAGACGCGGTTTTAGCACTTACTTCTTTAATAATGGAAAATGTTGATCACGGAAAAAATGTATTACAGTTTTTCTTGATTTAAAAAAGGCATTTGACACCGTCTCTCTTCCCACTCTAGTTGCTAAACTAGAACATATCGGCATTCGAGAAAAACCACTTGAATTGATGAGGGATTATTTACAGAGACGTACCCAGAGGGTGAAAATTGGAGACTACCAAAGTCAAAAATTCGACATTACTTACGGCGTACCACAGGGGAATGTCTTGGGCCCCACTCTATTCTTGATATATATTAATCAGCTCACAGAATTAAATATTGAGGGTGGCCAAGTCTTTTCGTATGCTGATGACACTGCTATTGTGTTTACTGATAGTAATTGGAAAGGTGTATTTGGGATGGCTGCAAAAGGTCTTTCTAAGGTCTCTAGATGGCTTAGACATAATCTACTAACACTAAATGTTAATAAAACCAACTATATATGTTTCAGTATAGATAAACGAACACAGCCCTCTAGTGAAACTTCACTAAATGTTCATCAATGTGATGATACAGATTTTATTAATTGTAATTGGGAAAAACTTGAGCGAGTACATAACACAAAATAACTTGGAATAATTTTTGACCCACATCTTTCGTGGATTAATCAAATAGAATACGTAAACGCCAGAATTCGTAAGCTTGTATGGATATTTAAAAAACTGCGTTACATTACCACGACTAAATTGATAAATCAAATTTACACATCTTTACCTCAGTCAGTTCTAGGATATTGCATTACGGTATGGAGAGGAGCGGCAAAAACAAACTTACTAAACATATAAAGAGGACAACGATACCTTCTTAAAGTTATGTATTTTAAGCCTATTAGATTTAATACCGAACAACTGTATAATATTAGTGATGTTCTTACGGTTAGGCAACTATAAATCTTACAGTCAATTTTAAAAACACATACTAACTTGCCATATGATCCAAGAAAAACATCTACACGGGGGAATCATAACGTCATCTCGGGAGTCAATACTAAAAAAACTACAGTCACTCGATACAAGTAAAGGCGCAGGCCCAGATGAAATCCCACCTATTTTCAACAAAAACTGTGCTGCAACACTGGCTGTACCTTTAAAATACATTTATAATCACTCCTTATTGACAGGTGCCTTTCCAAACGTGTGGAAGATAGCCAAAGTAGTTCCAATACATAAATCTGGCGACAAGAACTTAGTATTGAATTATCGACCAATCTCAATTTGGTCCACAATGACAAAAGTTTTTGAATCTGTTGTTTGCAATACAAAGCCACTTTCAGCAATACGTCAGCGTACATCAGCATGGTTTTTTAAAATCGAAATCCACTGGCACAAACTTAGTCACATTTGTCGAAGGAATTGCTGAAGCTCTAGA
This sequence comes from Parnassius glacialis, assembly GCA_033319125.1. Classification (NCBI taxonomy): domain Eukaryota; kingdom Metazoa; phylum Arthropoda; class Insecta; order Lepidoptera; family Papilionidae; genus Parnassius; species Parnassius glacialis. The sequence goes on from JAVANC010000017.1 coordinate 34,973,708, forward strand.
GAAACAGGAGGAAGTAGACGTTGTGTACACAGACGAACTTGCTGTCTATGACTTTACAGGAAATTTTGCCAACTGGATTAATTCTTATCTAACGAATAGATTTTTCTTCGTTGTTGCTAAAAGCTATAAGTCTGAAGCTCATAAGATAACTTCAGGAATTCCTCAAGTATCCCATTTGGGGCCAAACCTTTTTAACGTATTTATCAACGATATGCCCAATAGTTTCCTTTCATCAACGGCCTATCTATTCGCAGATGATTTGAAAATTGCCAGAACTATTAAGTCTTAAGCTGATGCCCTTATGTTACAACATGATTTAAAAAGGTTATACAACTGTACAAATGGAATGGAATTAAATATAGATAAATGCTTTTTTATTAAATTCACACGTAAACATAAAAAAACTGAATCCAAATATTATATTGATGGTAAACCATTAAAAGAAGTTGATAGAATTAAGGACCTGGGAATAATTCTAGATAACAAATTAACTTTCGTACCACATATTGAAAGCATTGTTAGGCGCTCATCTAATATGCTGGGCTTTATTATTAGAAACAGTAAAGAGTTCAAAAAGTTACAGACACGTATCACTTTGTACAAAGCACTAGTACGCAGTCTTTTTGAATACTGCCCTGTTGTATGGAGGCCACACTATACCACTCACATATTAAGAATAGAACGGGTCCAAATACGCTTTTTATGGCATTTATCTCACATCTCCAAAGTTTCAAAGAAAAAGTTATCCTATCATGAAAACCTCAAACACTTTAAAATGTCCTCGTTGAGCAAAAGAATGGCCAAATTGACTGCCCTCAGCTTCTAAATCTTTTTAATTTCAGGATCCCCTTCAGGGTTCCAAGGAAACCCGTTTCTCTATTTTATCCGCCATTCCGCAGGACTGTTTTAGGAAAACATTCAACAGTTCCTCGTCTGTATAACGCATTAAATACATGGTTTATTAATGATCCCAAGGATGTTTTCTCTCTTAAACTTAACCAGTTTCGTGCACATTTGGCAAAAAAATCCCAGATTAATTATACCTATCTGTTATAACTACTTTAAAATTAACCTTATATCAATGTAAAAGGTACTTATGTCACATGTTAAAATAGCACGCTGTGTTTACCTGTAACTGATTGTGCATTTAGCTCATAATAGTTTATTACAATGTAACTACTTTACGTTTCTGTAATGTAACAGTCGTTGGTAGACCAAATAAATAAATAAATAAACCCGTCCAATTAACCTTAATAATTTTTTCTAATTATAGAATCCGGAGGTAATCTTTTTCCGAACGGTAAAATAAAATTTATAACGTTCACTGGTCACGCATGATAAATGAAACGTTACAAATGATACGAATGCACAGTTTATTCACTTATATAGGAACATATAGGCAACTATTGACACGTAAGTACATAAACAACGTCTCGCGAAACGCAGCGCGAGCGCGGGAACAATCAATAATTAACACAGGTATAGCGCGGAGCTAGTCGGCCAGCCTACTGCTTATAGCGGCGGTCAAGGTTCGGACGAGTGGCGTGATCCCGTGGCGGGGTAATCGTACGAGAGGGGATAGTAAGACCTCGGGTGACATAGGTAAGTATCGGCGCGCTACATACTCCCCCTTTTGACCAAGAGGGAACATCACGAATGGTCAAACTAATAGTTAGCGCCTAGCTGCGATCCTTACGCGGACGACCCCTACGACGCTTAGGAGCAACCGGCTCCGGACATTCTTCACCACCCCTGTCATGGTATTTCCGTAGATCCGACACATGATACTTACCAACGACTTCACCAGTCTTCCGCGAAGTTAGAATGTAAGTAGTTGGACTCACCTGTTTGGAGATCACATACGGACCATCCTGCTTCGGGATGAATTTAGAAGTAACACCCTTAGCAGCATTACTCAGGACATGTGACTTCATGAGTACGAGATCACCTTCTTGTAACGGATCCGAACCACGGCGATCGGAATCGGCTTGGAGCTTACGAAGATCCTGTTGATGTTCAATGTTCTCCTTAGCTTCCGAGAGAGAGACAGCAAGCTTCAAAAGGTAAGGCGTAATCTGAGGGACTAAGTTTTCAGACTCGATGACCGCCCGTAGATCAGCCTGAACCGACAAAGGAGAACGGAGCTCACGTCCAAATGTCAAGAAAGCCGGAGTGGTACCTGTAGAAACGGTGACTGAGCTATTAAGAGCAAATCGGACGAAAGGTAATACTTCAGACCATTGCTTATGGTTACCCTCAACAAGAATGGCGAGGTGAGCTTTAAGGTCCCGATTCTTCCGTTCTACGGGATTCGCTTCTGGGTGATACAAAGGCACCAGGTTCTGCTTTACACCTAGGACAAACAGAGCCTTCTGCATAACATCAGCCACAAACTGGACACCGTTATCGGAGATCATCCGCCTAGGAAGTCCATACCTCATAAAGATTTCACCAACAAGAGTTTTCGCACAGGCTTCGGCTGTGGCCTCGGTTAGAGCAAACAGTTCGACCCACTTACTAGCAGTGTCCTCCACTATCAAAATCCACCTTTCACCCTGAGGTCCCTTGGGTAACGGTCCAAAGAGATCGACGGCAATGACCTCGAATCGTTGAGCCGGTACCGGAGTCTGGAGTAAGCCAGGCGGTTTCAAGTTGGAAGACTTATACCGCTGACACTCAGTGCAGGTCTTCAGGTAATCGGTGATATAGCGTCTCATACCAGGGAAATAGAACTGCTGAGATATACGATGCAAAGTCCGTTGAATACCTCCATGAGCAGCTGTTGGCGAGTCATGACACTCAAACATAACTTTGCCCCGCAAACTCTCAGGTACTACCAGCTGAGGCTCCTCAGTATCGGTGTCGTTCACGTACCGGTACAAAACACCTTGGTTTACCAGGTACCCCCTCTCCGACCACCGATGAACTGACAGCTCATCAGAACTTTCCAGGTCCTTAAGTATTTTGGCTACTTCTGGATCAGCCAGCTGGGCTTCACGGGTTGAAGTAGCGTCCCAACGTGGAACATCCACAGACACGGGGCAGACACGACATTCCGTCAAAGTGCTATCGATGACTGGACGGCTGAGTGTGTCGGCTAGCACATTAGCCTTCCCAGGAGTGTATTCCATTTGTAGACCAAAGGATTGTAGCTTTAAAGCCCAACGAACAAGTCTACCACTAGGCGATTTGACAGAAAACAGCCACTTCAGGGGTTGATGATCACTTCTGACCACTACCTGGTGACCATCAACATACCCACGGAATCTTTCCACGGCCCAAACAACTGCTAGCGCCTCCCGCTCCGTAGTGGTATAATTTTTCTCGGCTGATGTGAGGAGACGGCTCGCGTACTCGATTGGGTGTTCATCCTGTGGTGACTCCCCCTGGAGTAAAGCTGCATGGATGAATGGTTTCGAGTAATCCGGCTGAACAAGAATGGGTGGTGAAGTCAGAAGGGACTTAAGATGTACAAAGGCTTTGGCCTGATCATCTCCCCATTGCCAGATCTGTGACTTTTTGGTGGGGCGCGTAAGCGGTTCAGCTACCTTTGCAAACTCTGGAATGAACTTTCTAAACCAAGAGCAAGTTTGCAGGAAGGTACGAATTTGCTGGAGATTAGTCGGTTCTTTCATCTCTAGGACAGCACGCACCTTATCTTCGTCTGGAGATATACCGTAGTTAGATATTACGTGACCTAGGTATTTGAGCCGGTCCCTGGCGAACACGCACTTTTCGCCGTTGGCTCTTAACTTGAACATCCGAAGACGCTCAAATACCGCCCGTAAATCAGACAAATGGGACTCAAAGTCCTTTGAAATTACTAATAGGTCATCAAGATAACCTAGAATATGCCTACCACCAAGTGAAGGTCCTGACCGGAAGCGATCTATGAGTCGCTGGAACGTTGCCGGAGACCCCTTCAGGCCGAACGGCATACGCGTGAATCGGTAGGTTCCAAAAGGTGTTACGAAGGCTGTTTTATCCCTATCCGCAGTACTGACCTGCCAGTACCCACTACGAAGGTCGAGGGAGCTCATTACACATCCCTTCTTGGTCGACTGTAACAGCTCGTCGATACGCGGCATGGGGTATGCATCTGTCTTGGTAACCGCATTTAGCTTGCGATAGTCTACACAAAACCTATAGGTGCCATTAGACTTCGGTACCAGGACGCATGGCGCGGCCCAGGCGGATTCACACTCCTCAATCACACCATCAGCCAGCATCTTGTCTAACTCGGCGCACATGATTTCCTTCTTCGCAGGCGTGACCCGATACGGGGGCACAGCAATCGGCGGGTGGTCACCGGTATCTATATGGTGTTCGGCGAATGGTGTCGGTTCTCCGACAATATCAAAAACGTCAGAATACTCACCTAATAGATTCGCCAGTCTAGACCTCTCCGACTCCGATAGCGCGGTGGCCTCGTCCTCCCGCAACACGTTCAATGCGGCGGCGCACTCAACAGGTTCGCGACGAGTTTCCCATGACAAGGCGTGAAATGTTCGGGGCTGATCAACTGTACGCCAATTCCATTTATCAAAATCAATAATCATTCTAGCCTTTGTTATAAAGTCGATACCTAACAAAGTGTCGTTATTAAAGGCATTCGATAAAATAATGAACTCAATAGGTATACTTAATGAAGCAAGTTGAACATTGACCTCCGTGAGTAATACCTCACTATTCCTAATAGTACCATCCGCAAGCTTTACCGACATCAGTTCGGTACGAAAGTTTAAACCGATACGTTTCATTAACGCATAAAGTGAACAACTCGCAACACTACGACGCGCGGCGGTATCCAACAACGCGGTACCCGAGTATCCCCCTATACTCACTCGTACGATAGGCCGACCTTGCTCCTTACAATCGGATTTCGAACTCGAGATGCAATTATTAACAAAGATGGACGAAAATACATTTTCAACTTTAATGTTATCATTAGCAGGTCTACTTTGTAAACATTTAGGGCAATTTACTCTAATATGACCTTTCTCGCCACAATTATAACAAACAATACCTGAGTTAGAAGAATGAGATCTTTTACTTAACTTATCACAGGAGTCACGGACGTGTCCTCGCGTTTTGCAGTAAACACAGAATAGCTTTCTCTCACCATCACTATTTTTGTTCACACACTGATCACTACGCGGCACAGGCACGCGGTCACGTGAAGACTGCGAAGCGGAGTCGGGGGCGCGCAGTTGCGGCGCCGTCGAACTCGAACCCGAAGTACTATGTTGAAGTCCCTCGCCATGCCTGCGGCTAGGTCTCGCGGGCACGCTCAGCGGCGACGCCAGCGGTTGTGGCGGCGCGAGCGGCGGCAGCGCAGCGTTCTCCGTCAGCGACTCCTCTATAGCTCGAGATCTTTCAATGAGAGATTCGATGTCATTCACAGTATCTCTCGACAGTCGTTTTCTGATTCTCTTATGTAGAAGCCCGTAAATCATATCTAATCTCGCTTCCTCTGGTAACTCATAGGGTAGTTTCGCCAACAAAGCCCCTATCTTTACGACGAAAATATCGGCACGTTCCGATCCTTGCTCGGCGGCAAAAACGTCTCGGTACAACTTATATGCAGGTCGTGGAACTCCATACATCGAGCGCAGGCGTTTCACAGCATCCGACCACGAGTGTACTTCATTTCGAATTCCACGCCACCACCCTGCTGCATCTCCTTGAAGTAACATAGGAAGGCCGCGAAGTGCCATCTCATCACTAACTGATGCACAATCCTTATACATTTCCACCGCGTCAATGAATGCTTCCACTGCTTCCGGGTGTTGAGACGAACCGTCGAACCGTGCAGTGCATTTTACGAATGTCCCTGGGATAGATGAAGACCGTGGTGACGTGACAGTGGCCGCACCGGCAGCGCTAGGCTCGACATTCGGCGGCGCCCCTAAGTGCGATGACAGAAGAGACTGGACGAGCTTCTGGTTTGCCTCGGCTTGTGCCGCAGAGAAGGCAGCCAGAAGCGACGACAGCTGGTTCTCGGACATAAGAACAGGTGCTGCAGGTGTCGGGTTTACAGGTGCCACAGGTGTCGGATTCACCGGTTCCTCATCCGAACTGGTGTCATTATTACGTGGTTTTCGCGGCGGCATTATAACTGAGTCCTTGTAGTTCGCGTCTCAATATCAAACGATAAACTCGTAGGTACACTAGGCACACTCTTGCGTACGTACTTGTGCACTAGAAACTTCGAGAGCCACGGTAGGTTCCTTCGTGGCCCGCAGTTGGGAGCCAATATAACGTTCACTGGTCACGCATGATAAATGAAACGTTACAAATGATACGAATGCACAGTTTATTCACTTATATAGGAACATATAGGCAACTATTGACACGTAAGTACATAAACAACGTCTCGCGAAACGCAGCGCGAGCGCGGGAACAATCAATAATTAACACAGGTATAGCGCGGAGCTAGTCGGCCAGCCTACTGCTTATAGCGGCGGTCAAGGTTCGGACGAGTGGCGTGATCCCGTGGCGGGGTAATCGTACGAGAGGGGATAGTAAGACCTCGGGTGACATAGGTAAGTATCGGCGCGCTACAAATTATATTTATAGAACTCAAATCGAGGATTTATTTTCTTGTTGTGTGGGCAAGTCTATCGATTCAATATAAACATTCAAGATAAATATCGACATCATTTTTGATATAGTTGAGTCAATCCCTAGCGTACATGTAAAATATTTTGTATAACAATGTATTTACGAAATTCATGCAAATTATGAATAACGTGACTTTCTTCATTGCAAAATAACAATATTAACAAAATAATTCAAACCATTTTATATTTTAAACATTATAACATAAATTTTAACCAAAAATAAACGTGTCATAAGATTTTAGAGACTTTACCTGTGAAATGTGCAATTATCAGGATTATTTCTATTATTAACGTGGTGCTCTCTCACAGAATAAGTAACCATTTTGGGAAAAAGTTACTTACTAAAAATAACCGTAATTACACTCTAAAAAATTACAAAATATCTAGGAACTTATTTCTTGCATCCCGACCACAGATAACTGTATACTAGGTGCCGACTTGTTCCCACATGTCATTCAAATTCGAAATCGGTTACAGAGTCATGAGATTTAGTATCCTTTTCTATCTTGCATTTTTGCCTTAAGGAATTTTCTTCTCCCTTGCACACTATGGTGGTCTATACGCCAGTATATTCTAAGTCTATGGTGCATACGAATGCATAGGTACTTTCCAAAATCTCTAAAAAACTTTGCAAGCGTCAGTATATTGTAAAGAGTTACACAAGGAGATTGTAAAATATAGGGAGTGCGCACTTCTTATTAGAGAAACGTTCCTAAATCAGTGACCTTGAAATGAATGAAAGGCACCGAGTTAAGCGTTCCATTTCTTTCTAATAGCCTTAGAGTATTAAACTAACAGGAGACGACATTGGAGAGCGTTCCCCTCTGTCAAAAGTACGAGAGCGCGGATCATTCCCGTTATATAAAACTAGTTGCGCCGCGTACGGCATCAGTTAACATGTAGTCGTAAGCGTGAGTTGACCTCCAGAAAAATGCCGAGTTGCAGTGTGTTTTCTTGTAAAAAAAGATCACAGACCTCAAATTTACAAAAAGACGACGTTACCTTTCATCTTTAAGTATTTATTTTTATTTAAATAATTAATATAAGCATTAAATCACGAAAATTCTGATTAATATAGCTGAGCAGGGTGTGTTGCCAACTTAAAAGTATTAACACTATAGTAGGGACTTTTGCACCACTAGGACATAATTAAATTTTGCTTAATTGTAGACAAATGTCGTTTCTCTTTGTTCTTATTACACAAGACAAAATCGTGTTATTGAATAGTCTTAAATTCATTAATATTATAGTGATCTATTTGCAAAACTATATTATTTCAAACAACATTAATAGTCTTTAATTGTTTTTAACGAAATGAAAACATCAATTTAAATAGTTTTATTGTATATAATACATTTTATATACATATTTTCATTTCATTATGTTACGCTATGAAACGAAAAGAAGGGTAATTTCAAGTATATAAAACGGTATCATCAAGGCAATAATAGTGATGTTCACTGTAATGTTTAGTGTCGATGTTTTTATTTGACTATAATTAATAACTAGATATATAATACCAAGGTGTTATTTAAAATTCTTTTTTGTACAAAGATCTTTGGTTTTACAGTTTTCCAAAAGATCTTTACAGGCGCCAAGTTTGGATAAAAGCATGTGGCAATCATATAACCTGGGTACCTAAACGAACAAGCACTATTTGTTCCTTGCATTTTGACCAATCGGTTTTCGTAATCCAATCAAATAATAAAAGAAAACTAAATGAAACTGCTGTACCGACTTTGAAATTATTTGAAGTAAGTTTATTATTTTGCTACAGGTATATTTTACATTATGAAGGATAAAATTTAAAACATGTAACAAATCGAAATGAAAAGTTTCATCATCATCATTACAGCCCTTCACAAGTCTACTGCTGAACATAGGCCTCCCCCAAAGAATGCCACAAAGCACGGTCCTGAGCCACCTGCATCCATCGACTTCCTGCATGTCTTACCAAGTCGTCACTCCATCTCGTGGGGGGACGCCCTACACTTCGCCTACCGGTACGAGGCTGCCACTCGAGAACCTTTCTTCCCCATCGGTTGTCGGTTCTTCGAGCTATATGGCCGGCCCACTGCCACTTCAGCTTACTAATCCGTTGGGCTATGTCGGTTACTCTGGTTCTACTGCGGATAACCTCATTACTAAGTTTATCACGCAGAGAAACTCCGAGCATAGCCCTCTCCATAGCTCGCTGAGCGACCTTGAGCTTCCTCATACGGCCAGCAGTGAAGGACCACGTCTCAGTTCCGTAAGTCATCACTGGCAACACGCACTGGTTGTACAATTTCGTTTTAAGGTTTTGAGGTATGTCTGACGAGAAGATGTGTCGTAGCTTCCCGAACGCTGCCCAGCCGAGTTGAATCCGTCGATTGACCTCTCGGTCGAAGTTGGACTTACCTAGTCGGACTATTTGTCCCAGGTAAACATACTCGTCAACAACTTCGAGCTTAGTGCTCCCAACAACTACCGGCATAGGTGTGACATGGACATTAAACATAATCTTTGTTTTGTCCATGTTCATCTTAAGACCTATCCGTTGGGAGACACTATTGAGGTCGTTGAGCATAGTGCTTAGGTTCTCCAGCGATTCTGCCATAAGGACTATATCGTCGGCAAATCGAAGGTGAATCAAAGTTTAGTGAATGATATTTATTCATCTTAAAATGTTATTTACAAGTATATCGTCTTAGATGGTGTCAACCAAATTGTTGTTTTCAGATGATATTTATAATCTATTATTATTAAATATATACAGAGTACTACACTTTTGTACTGTAGAACACAAAATATTACCGCTTTTTACGACGACATTAATTATTTTTCAATCCTAAGTAAAATGACGCAAAAAGTATGTTTGTTTAAGCGTAAACTTCGGCCAAGAGATAGCAAATGTTTAATGTTTTTTTAAATGCTCCATTCCGTTGTTGCGTAAAGGAAGGACAAAAACAAAAAACAAACACACTTTCACATTTATAATATTATATTAGTATGGATTGTCAAGAATGATAGATAAACTTTTGAAACCGGTTTACAATCGGCTTTTTGAGTGTGAAACTATACACTCCCGCTCTCTTTCTTGCTCTAGTAAATAACGTTTCTGAGTGACCAAAAAGGATAGAAGCACAGGAAAGTGCGATTCCGTGCTGCCTGATATAGTTCAACCCTAAGTCTTAAAACGGTTTAACTCTATAGGTTGGATAAAATCTGTAAAATTAGACCGTTTAAAACCCCTATACAGATAACCTTTTCTGTTGATCATGACATTAAAAAATGGTAAAAATTTTTCATAGATTAGGCATATTATATATTTTTAAGCATACAGGAACATTATTTCGATAATGATTACGTTCCACATAACATTGAACTGGCAAACTTGGTGATGGAAAAATATGCAAGCACTAGAATTAGCTACCTCGCAAAATAAGAGTGATCCCAAAAAGTGTATTTTTTTTATAGGATAAGGGTGACAAACGAGCACACAGTCCCCCTGATGGTAAGTGGTTGCTGCGGCCCATAGACATCTACATCTATCCTCGTTTGCGAATCAAAATGCAGATGCGTTGTCACCCGTGAGGACTAAGATGGAATGCCTCATTTCCATTAAAAAGGGCCTCCGGCCACCTGCACTCACCAAGCGAAACGCAGCAAACTTCACGCTGGTATTCCGTGAGGTCGTGGTACCACCCCGGTTCGAGCCGGCCCATCCGTGCGACAGCAAAAGCTGCCGCGTGCCTCTACCACTGTTATAATATACCAATATATATATAATAAAATAATATATTCGTCACATATATACCAAACTCATTCACTTTTAAAACCAGTTAAAATATAATATAATACTTTTTCAATTTGTTTTAATTTTGGTAATTTTGTATTATTATTTTGTACCTTATGTATTTTTTTAAATTTACTTTGAATGTAATATTACACATTAAACATTTGTTCATTTTTATTTTATTTAATTAGCTAATGTAACTTGCATAAAATTTCATCGACATATCCATATCGACAAGGCCCTCGCACTAGTTGTTTATGGTTTATGCACTGTAACGATGAGACATTTATGAGAGATTTTCAAGGTTGTGTGCGTTTTGCTTAATCGTGTGCTCATATTATGCTGTGTGCGTGCGTAACGACGTGGTCCAATGTTTACGATTTGCTTAGTGTGCGTAACCTCGCCTCCCGCTAGAAGTGACAGACTTTTTTGTTTGGAAATTTATGCGCATGGCGTCTCCTGTTAGTTTAATACTCTAAGCTAATAGCGTGTCAATGATACAATATTTTGAGGATATTAATAGTATATACATCATTACGGCAAACGAAATGCGTATTATTTTTCAATATGGAAAATGCTGCAAAATGTTATAATTAAACTCCATTTAATATTTTGATTACATGATTGCTTCGCTACAGTATCAAACATTACGGCAACTAGTGGCAGCGTAGCGTGGCTTGACACCCAGGACGGTTTTCTATCAAGCACGACAATTTAATTTAACATTGTAAGTAATATGTGGATAGCATTGTGGGCTACATCATTGTGAATACATCATGTTATTGTATTTTAGATATTACTGTATTTTGTAGCTGTTTGCTGTTCCTTAATAAATAAAATAAAGCACCCCCCAAAATAAAACAAAAAGTAATATACATGCTAACGGCACTTTATTTTGATAAAATATTCTAATATATTATCAAAATTTACTTTCTTGTCACTTTCAATAGATAAAATGGAAAGATTGGTTAGTCCCGCTTGGCTCATTGTGGACCTTAAGTTAGATTTTGTTATCTTGAGTTTTGAAAAGCTTTCTTCACATGAAACTTAATAGTAAAAAAATCTTAGACACAGCGGTAGATTCGGAACAGATTCAGAATAGCCCAATTTTACGAGAAAAGCTCCAATGAATTACATTGAAGCGCTTCTTTGTAGAGCAAAAACCGGGTCTGTGATTGTAATCAATAATCACGGCAGTTATTTTAAACATCAAAAATTAATAATTTCAGTTCAAATTTTGTTTTAATTAGATATCAAAAGAAAAAATTTTTCTTCCACAAATTGGTTAACGGGTCCTAATTTCAACATTTTTTATGATGTCGGCATGAATTATACCTCAAAACAAAGAGCGATAATCATGCATGTTTTCAAAGAGGTTTGAACGAAAAAAACCTAGCCTAGTTTTTTTTCAAATGCGAGCTAAACACAGTATTTATAAAATTTAGATTTTTTTCATAAACTTCAAACGTCTGTAAAAAAATTATCTTAAAATACATGTGCTTAAAACATATCTTATTAGATTGCTTACACATGACTTTAATAGAATAAAATAATAAACATGTTTTTTATTATTTAAATGGCTATAAATAATAGTTATTAAGAAAAATTTGGGCATTTTCGCTAAAATCATAAAAACTTATTTAAAAAAAAATGCTTAGACTTAATCTAAGACTAGCATGGCTTAAATGGTTCAAAATTGTCTATACTAGCGCCCCTTGAAAGCTTTGCACCCATCTTCCAATCACGCTGTATATATATATATTTATTGATTTGAAGTCAAATTTTAAAATAGTGTTATCATCTATAGCGTAAAATGCACCCCCTAGTTTTTAGGGAAAGAAAATTCGTGTTTTGGTGGTTTTTTTCGTGTTCCTTAATAATATGCTTAATAGAAATACAATATTGAATATACCAACTATGGTTAGCGATTAAAAATGTAAGATTATCGTTCTATCATACGTCTAAAATATTACTTTAAGTCAATAACTGTCTAAACATTGGTAATGTTTTTATTTTGTGTAAACATTTATCAATGTTAGAAGGAGATAAAATACAAAACTCGGTGCCTCTCTTTCTAAGAAAAATGAGGAACGGTTACAATTTTCCAAGCGCCCACTCCCTATATTATATTATAACCTCCTTAGAGTTACATTTGAGATAATAAAAAAATCAGAGGAGGCTGTATGGATTAAGCCCTTTGTCTGTCCTAAATGACGAATCGGATCAACTATCAGCAACTTTTGCTTTTTGGTTTCTGTCTCTGGTAGTGGTATCTTGTCAAATTTAATGTTTTATTCTTTCTCTCTTGTAATCAGACCGCGCAGCCGACTGTAAATTTTAATCTTGAGTTAGAATAACAATCTTATTATAGAAAGTTGTAACGAGTTCAACAATTTTTATATTTTAATTATTGCAACATGAGAGCCAAGGTATTTTATTTCAGTTATCTCTTTTATTAAGTAATAATGTCAATTTTTGTTTTTCAAGTTTGGATTAATATCTTCTAATATTTTGTTCCAGTGGCGTAAGAAGCGTATGCGAAGGCTAAAGCGTAAAAGGAGGAAGATGCGCGCGAGGTCTAAGTAAATGGTAAGTGTAAATACTATTTTATTGGAAGTTTAAGACATCAATTTATCTTAAACACGCATGTCGTAAGTTTTTTTGCTAACCATGTACATTGAGATCTTACAGTATTTTATATACGATGTTATTGTAATCTATTGTAACATCTGAATGTTGTGCTGGCCTGTAGGCTCGGTTGCCGCACCTGGTAAACACGTGTTTTTAGTTCTTTCCTGATTGTGTCTGGTATCTTGTATTTATTTCAATATCCTTATTCATTACTATTAGTCTGAAACTAGCAGATTTCATCAAAAATTAAGTAGATAATGTGGAAAGCATTAGTTACAATTTCCTTCTAAAACCGCCAATTCTATTTTTCACCAAGAAGCCTCAAGGCAAGACCTGATGACCTAGAACAGCCATTGCTTTAGTTATGTAGTATTATCATGATCAAAATTGTGGAGTGATGATTTTCCTTTTATAATAAAGGGGAAATTTAAATAATTTACATTAAATTATGAAAATGAGAAATGATGTATTGATTTACAATGATACATTCTATTTTAGTTGCATCAATAAATAACAGTATAAACATGATTCCAATTTCATCCGTTTATCATTTTATTGTATTGTCAGACCGCGTGTACTGAAAAAGAATATACAAAATATTTTTAAATACTCCATTCTGAATTTTAATGTTGGGCGTGTTTAAAATAAATGGGGAATTGTTTATTTAATAAAAAGAAATATTAAACCACTTACGAGTGGAAAATGATATTGCGTTAAACAAACATACAAAAAAAAAGTCAAACTAGAATTTTAAGAAACTGCTGCCTCCTTTTTTGAAAGTCATAAAAATTTCTTTAGATTTATTTTGTGTAATAGATATTACCTAAGCTTATGGTTATGAATTTATTAAGCAACAAGTAGTAATACTGACTAACCTGGTATAGAATTTCAAAATGAAAAAGTGACTGTCAAAATACAGATAGTATGGACACAGTAGCGGTTATATGGAATTTTACCACAAAATGCACAAGTGGTATTACTTGCAGGAGTACCCTTAACGGTCGTGCTTTAGTTTACGGTCGCACGCGGAGGGGGGTGGGAGGTGGTTGGGGGGGTAGGGGGTTGTAGTGGTGAGCCCCCCCTAAAAGGGGGGGATGCGGAAACGTATAGTTTCTGAAATATATTAAAAAATCTATCCTAACCTATAAAATATTGATATTAATTAATTTAATATGGTATTTGTTTAAATCAAGTGGGGAGGAGGCTCTATTGTTTACCTACCAAGCTAAGTCAATTGAGTCCTGCTATGTAGGGCCAGTATTTCTGGGTGGTTATAAAAAAATAACCACGAAGGCTAAGGCGGGAGCGAAGCTTCTAACCTAATCTGTCCGAGTCGGATTGCTCTGAATCGGGCTGTCAAACATGATATCAAAAAACTTAACCAACTTAAAAGACCATTAAAAAATATAAATACCTTTTGTTATATTTTCTCTTTGTTTTTTTTTAAAGCAAAGATTTACCATATACAGCCAAAAAAAAATTTAGGTCTGAAATAACACGCGGTAAAAGTAGATGCAACCATTATGTTGTCTCTTTCTAATGCTTTAGAATGTCATTATGTAAATGTCAAAGGCCAAAAGCCAAACTGCCAAAACAATACTGTTCTATACGATTCCTAGTAGTTAACCTATAAAACTTAAAAAATTAATTTCTCGAAAACTATAAGTTTCCGCAGAAAATCCTTCTAGCATTTACTTCAATGACCTGTTACCTACCTATTAAAATTAAAATTATCACGAAAATCGTGCGACCGTAAACTAAAGCACAGCCCCCTTAACCGACGAGTGTGTATGTTGTTAATATATGGATGTAAAGGAGGCGAGAGAGGTGTGTCAGGATCGTGCCAAATGGAAGTCCGTAGTCTCTGCCTACCCCTCTGGGTGACAGGTGTGTGTGTGTGTGTGTGTGTTGGTATTACTATTTGTTGCTTAAAAATCCTCAATAAATGATATTGGCCTGACCTGAGCTTTGAACCTATCACATGATCAGCAGTTGTGCTTATGGACCAATAGAGTAATGAGTTGTTTGGCATATCACCTGCATGCATGCTATATTTCCATAGATGTAGCTATTGTGTTACTTTGTATTTAGTACTGATATGTATTCTAAATAGGCCTAAAAATCTACGTAAATTCAGTATAATTTTTTGAGCCGATCCTTCATACTTTTGTATCAATCCACTATAAAAAACGTTTTCAACGTTAAATTTCTGCAGCAGTCGAAATTGTGTCGAATTAACCAAATAGTGTGCCTGAGTTTACCACTAGGTTTCATCAAGTTACCAAAATCTGGCAATTATAACTAAAAAAAAATTTTTTGGGTCATCATAAAAGATAAGGAAGGGTAAATAATAAATGTCTCTTGGACTAAGGTGGATATAATTATACCTACAGTTTATAAAAAAATAACAATTTATGTTATGTGCTTAATGTTTTTACTGATTAATTTGTAATAAACTACTAAATCTTATTGTTAAGGCTGATTTACACATAATTAACTCAATTTTAAATGTTAGCATTTACATATTTTTAACACTTAATATTTATTTGTAAGTTAAAAATTTAGCTAATCAGATAATTGAATGGGTTATTTCATTTATCCACCCTAAGGTAAAATAAGTTAATTAATCTTTATTGTTAGTGCAATAAGGTAGTATAGATCTCAATGTGGATTTTTTAGGGCTAATAAATGGAATAACCCAATTGAAAACTTAACATGTTAATGTAAAAGAGCCATGCGGGTAGGATGTTATTACTTTAAGCTGAACTTTAATAACTTTATATTTGTTTATATTTTTATACCTGAGCTGTTTTTACTTATCAGTTAAAATTTAATTCTTTGGTCAAACAGTTATATCCATTACAGGCCTCTTAGGATGTCTAAAATGTTTTTTTTTTTTTACTTGTATACAATAATATTTTTGTTAATGTTAGATGATTCCAAGAACTTAAAATATACATGTAGACTAAATTTAGAGGAACGTATAATGTTTATACACTATTATTAAGTATAATGGATAAACGTTTTACAGGAAAGAAAATTTTTTGTATCGTTTTGTTTGGTTTTTTTTTCTTCATAAATGCTTAGGAAAGAATATAACGCAGGCTATAATCGGTTCCTAGTATTGCCCCCTCTAGCTCATCTAACTGCTTCCAATCTCCTTGGTATACTCCTAGTGAAGTTCTAAATAAAATCTTGGGAGATTGTGTTTCAATAGTCTCGTAATGCATTTTTAAGGACTCACAAATTAGAAGAAATCCAGTCCCTGTGGATTTATTTTCTTAATTTGTCTTCTTTCCAAACATATTCCATATATGCTCTATTGGGGCTTGTGTCGAGTGGGCGCGCTGGCCTCCCCATGGCATTGATTTCAACATTTCAAAGGTATTATTACAGCTACAGTCGCTGTATGGGGATGTGCATATTTATTATACATTAAGACAAATCTATCTATATAGAAGAGGTAAATGACACTACAATATTTCCAAAAACTCAGTTAAATGTCGTACCGATATTGGTAACCAATTCTCAATGACGTGGCTTCGGTACATCCCCCATATATTACTAAACATCATTATACCATAACTGACCCTCCACCATATACTTCTTTTCCAATGATGTTGCACTGAGCGTATCCTCTCTTCCGGGCGTCTCCTCTTTAATCCTTCCATCATCTGGCTTCAGGCAAAATCTGGACTTATCTGTGAATGGAACTTGACTCCAAGCTTTGTCTTTGAAATTTTCGTGATTGTGAGCAAAATTAACTCCTTAACTACTTGGTTGCAAAAACAGGGCCTCTGGCAAGCTAGTGTGATTTATTTCAGTCTTTTTATCAGTTTTAGTACTTACTGTCTTCGAGCTTCGTTCTTACTCCAGAACTAATTAGGTTAGGTTTCTAAGCACGCTGCTGACGATGAACTGGTCATCTCTGGCCACTTTTCCGTTTACACATCTCTGTTATGTCGTCTTATACTGTTGTGGCCGGTGGAAGGAAAAGGGGAGATCTCCCGCCGGGCAAGGTGTTCAGCCCGGGGAGCGGCCAACGCTCCGAGTAGTAGTTCGGAGCTATTCTATATATACTGCTTTAACTTCGGAACTTTGTTAGCGCGATTTAGGCTTCGATATGTTTTCGCTTATGGCGCGACGACAGCGCCGCCACATCACCCCCCTGCTCAGACCGGAGGTCGATAGTGCAGTCCGATTGCCGGTGGGGAATGCATGCTGTGTGCGTAAGGGCAAGTGACGCCGGTGCGAACGATATGCCGGTGTGTAATGCATACCGTACTACGCACTTGCAAGTGATGCCGGTGAGAACGATGAGCCGGAGCAAGTGCCAGAGATTGCCTTGTAAACTGGGGTGAGTCGAGAAGAAGGCAAGTAATCTGCGAGAGTGCCGTAAAGCTGAGGCGGAACAGTAAGGCTCAGAGCCGTGCCGAACAACTCGACAGGAGAATAAAACTTTTTTTTGTGTTCCTCTAAATTTTGTCCATGAATGCAAAAAGGAATTTCATACAGGCATTTAAGTCATATCATTTATATCTGTCAAAATAGTAATATTTTTGTCATGGGTTTGTGAGACTGATAAGTGTATAATATTATAGGTTTTAAAGCTCAGACTTCTAAAGCTATACGGAATATTGTTTTATTCTTTATAGTTCTTTGAAGTCTGGTTTTACTTTTTATTATGTATTTATACCCTCTGAGGCAGTCGTTATCTCATTTTGAGAATAATGTTAAGAATTGGAGGGTATATTAAAAGCTATCTCCACCCTCATGAATTTCTGTAATTCTTGAGGACTAATATATAGCAAACATTTGTTTTAAGAATTACGTGCTGTAGAAGTCTCGTTTTTGTGTATGATTATAGAACGCTCATTTTGTTTTTTTCAGGTACATTTGGATGGAGGAGAATGGCTGAAAAATTCTAAATTCCCTGCAAACT
Source organism: Parnassius glacialis (assembly GCA_033319125.1). Lineage (NCBI taxonomy): Eukaryota > Metazoa > Arthropoda > Insecta > Lepidoptera > Papilionidae > Parnassius > Parnassius glacialis. Next base: position 34,991,682 of record JAVANC010000017.1, read on the forward strand.
AGTGTACCAAATAAAATTAAAAAAACCAATGCTGCGTTTTATTTAAGAATTTCAATAATATTTAGGTATTTGCAACGTTAATCCAGTTAAAAGAGTTAGAGTTCAGTAAAGAGCTTTAACAGTATTGTTATTTTACTTTACATTTGCGATTTCGTAGAAACCTATAAGAGTAAAGGGTTCTGGAAATACCTATCTTTTTAATGCTTTTTTAAGCAAAACAATACACTGTCCCAAGTTGGATTTACATCCATTGCACACCTTAAAATATTCGAACATTAATTTTATTGTTATTAATCATATTGTTCGTATTTTATGCGCTAGCAAATCGTCGTTCATCAGTTTGCGGTAAAACTTTGTCAACTTATAGCTTGCACTTGCGCGATGGTTATAGTTATAGTACAACTAAGTTACAATAGGAGGCGCGTATATCGTGCCGACAAAAGAATCATGCCCACTTTCCATACATTTAAAAACCTGATAGTGAAAGTTGATGTATAATTATAAAGTATAGTAGAAAAACCACATGTAAGCTTCGAAAATAATGTCCTATAGTCATTTTTACGATTTAAACGCTACGAATCCCAAAAAATACTAATGTCACTTTTTAGGTTAGGATTTGCAGTAACCAAATAGGTAATAAAGAAATAAATGTGCTATAACAACTCTCGAAGTTAAGATAGCAATACTTATCTAGTTATGGTCTAAAATGTCTTTTTACTTTGTGAATTTCTTTGAAACCAACTGCCCCTAAGTCACTACTTACTCTCGATGATTGTCACCATAAATTGAGTGTCTAGCTCTATCTCCTATTTCTTCAGCACACAAATACTTACTAACTACATTTAGCTCATCTTGTATTGTCAAAATAATCACTTATCGACCAAACACATTTCATTGGCCTATGGTACATACTTAAATACATACCTGATGAACAAAATGGGATAAACAAATAAAACACTATGTTAAAGTGGCATGGTTTATTAATTATCATAATTTTCACTTAAATCTCACTACTACGTCATCCAGCAATTCTGCTGGAGCAGAAATATTTTTTGATACCATAAGGTGCGTTGGGGTAAGATCGGTGATGGGGCAAGACCGTAGGATTCAAATTCCCGGCGAATTATGCTATATTTTAACATGTTAACAATATGCTACACGACGCCATTTCATCCTGCCCCGACCTTCAGTTAGCGCCAGTCACTCCGGCAAGTGGGACCTGTGCTGCGCGGCATTTTATAAAACATTGTAATTTTTGTATTATTTTTGTCCATCCGATCTTTCCCTATCACTTTTATTTACGATTTTTAGCGAGAATATGGCTTCTTCTGGTATTGTTTTGTGTGAATACTAAGTTTTATGAAGTTATAGTTAGATAAAGCTGGTCCATGCAGGGCTAAGATCGCTGTAGGCCGAGATCCGATGTTTCCCCACGTGAGTGAAGATCGGATGAATATTATCCGATCTCTGCCCGTTACAAATATGGCAGTGGTTGTTAAACTTTCATAGGTCGTGTATATTTTTTCGGAGATTACTCAAGAGTCTGTATATTTAAAAGTAATAAAACAATACGAAGTACACATTAAAATACATTTTTTTATAGGATAAGGGTGACAAATGGCACACAGTCCACCTGATGTTAAGTGGTTGCTGCGGCATCTATACGTACATCTATCCTCTTACAAATCTAAATGTAATTTATAATAATTATTTAAAAAATAATTTATAATAATGAATTACATACTCGTACTTGTCTCATGAGATAAAGTATAGAACTAATTCAGTTTCACGGGAAACTTTCAACCCACGTTCCTTTTCCTGGTCTAGTCAACTTTACTTTACTTTTTCCGACTTCATGCCCTTATTCTGATTCTAATTAACTCTATAAATAAGCTTACGCCTGCTTATTGATACACATACAAATATGCACACAAAATAATCTGTCAATTAACTACTTATTTAACAACCTGCTTGGTCATATGCTGCTTTGCTAAAATATTTACATCTTCCTCAACTCTTGTATTATCCCAGGGCATTTCGCCAGTCCTTACTGTTAATTTTTTTCCCATAAAAAATAAAATGCATCCGATCTTTCCCTTATATTGAGTAATTCCATCTTATGTCATACATCGGTGTCATCCTTTCAGAAAGAATGGGTCAATATGTGAAAGAGTATGAATGTGTAAGCCCAAGGCTGCTGTGGATACGAATGAAAGTGGGCTTAAAGAAGTTGTTTGTGCTTGGGGTTTACGCCCCAGATATGTCTAAGCCCACTTATATCCGAGAGCAGTTTTGGGACATGGTAAGGCTGGTGTTGACGAAGTGCAAGGAAAATGAAAATATTATTATGTTAGGAGATTTTAATGGAAGGGTGGGAGTGAAGAGGTCTGGTTATGAAAGGATATTAGGAGCGTTTGGCGATGAAAGAATAAATGAGAATGGTGAAGACCTCCTCACCATATGTGTGGAAAAGAATCTTTTTGTGGCGAACACTTTCTTTCGCCATAAGAGGATTCACATGTATACATGGGAAAGAGGGGATGATAAAAGCATGATAGATTTCATAATTGTGGATGGAAGAATGAGGAGCGCAGTGGTAGATACAAGGGTTTACCGGGGGTCCAACGTAGGACGGATCATTACTTGGTCTTATGCCGAATTAATGGTCTATTCAAGCGTTGGCGGCATCGGACATCTGTGTCTACCACTGCGTTACAGCGTATAAGAATAGAGAGGTTACAAGATGAAGGTGTGAAAGAGAAGTATAAATGCAGACTGAGGGAAAATATAAGTGTGTTGAATGAATTTTGTATGAATGAGTTAGACTTGAAGAATGTATGGAATAATGTTAAGAAAGTTTTGGTGCATACAGCCACCGAAGTATGTGGTGTAAGTAAGAGAACGAATGAAAGGAAAAGTAATACTTTGTGGTGGGATGATGAGGTACGGATGGAAGTTGAAGCAAAGAAGAGGGCATGGCTAGATTTACTAGCAACCAAAGCTGGTAATTCTGGCGGTATGAATGATGAGATTGAAAGAAAAAAGGCAGACTTTAGACGTATAAATAAGAGAGTAAAAGAAGTTGTTGAAAGGAAAAAGCAAGAAAGAATAGATAAGAATGATAGAAGAATATCTGATAACTTCCAGGCAAATATTAAAATGTTCTGGAAGCTCGTAAGAAATGCCAGGGGAAATTCAAAACAGCCTAGAATGAATGCTATACGAGACGAGAATGGCTGCATGCTGAATGATGAAGTTTCGAATTTAATGAGATGGGAGGAATACTTTGAAAGCGTGTTTAAGAGTGAAGAGTCGTCTGAAGTAAGTGAAATGGAAATTCCGGAAGAAGTAGAGAGACGTAGAGAAATAAGTGTAGATGAAATAGTGAAAGCAATGAAAAGCATGAAAGCAGGTAAGGCAGCCGGATATGATAGAGTATCACTCGAAATGCTAAGGGCTGGAGAGGGTGTGGTTGCAGGCCTGCTGTACACCTTGTTTAATTTATGTTGGGAACTGAAGCGGGTACCGGAAGACTGGTGCAAAGCTGTTATAGTCCCAATATATAAGGGAAAGGGGTCGCAGCAGGACTGTAAAAACTACCGTGGTATCAGCTTGCTTAGCATTGTGGGTAAACTGTATGCTAAGGTGTTAATTGAAAGAGTTATGGAAGAAACTAATGAAAAAATTTGGGATGTGCAAGCTGGATTTAGAAAGGGGATGGGGTGTACGGATCAAATCTTTTCCATGCGCATGATTGCTGAGAAATTTTTGGCCAAAAACCAGAAAGTTTTTTGTGCGTTCATGGACTTGGAAAAGGCTTATGACAGAGTGGACAGGAACGTGTTATGGCAAACACTGACCTCATTTGGGTTGAGCGCTGGTCTGATACAGGCATTGAAGTCTCTATATAGGGACTCTAGTGCTTGTGTCAGGATCAACGGGGCCTACTCGGACTGGTTTGGCATCCATAAAGGTGTCAGACAGGGCTGTGTGGCTTCCCCGTGGCTGTTCAACCTATTTATGGACAGTTGTTTGGAAAATTTGAAAGTAGAAGAATGCGGGTTAAGAATGGGTGAGTTAACCGTCAAATGCCTTTTGTACGCCGATGATCAAGTCATACTTGCGTCTTCGGCAGCCGAATTGCAAATGATGGTTACATTAATGAACAGGACATTAAAAGAAAAGGGAATGAAAGTGAACGCAAGTAAGACGAAAGTTATGGTTTTTGAAAGAGAAGAAAGTAAAACGATATGTGAAATAAGAATAGAAGGGGAGTTGGTAGAGCAAGTAGATGAGTTTGTGTATTTGGGATGTGTGTTTAGCAGGGATGGTAGATATGATAAGGATATAGAACGACGAGTGAATGCAGGAAATAGAGTGAATGGGGCTTTACACTCTATTGTGAAAAGTCAGAATGTGTCCAAAAAGGCACGTATGGCAATTCACAATGCTGTGTTAGTGCCTACTTTAATGTATGGTAGTGAAAGTTGGGTGTGGCAGAAGAAGCACGAGAGTAGAATAAATGCTGTAGAAATGCGATCCTTAAGGAGTATGTTAGGGATGAATTTGAATGACAGAGTGAGTAATTGTTTAATAAGAGAAGAGTGTGGTTTGCAAGATGATGTTGTGACCAGGATTAAGAAAGGAATGCTTCGGTGGTTTGGTCATGTGGAAAGAATGAATGAGGAAAGAGTGACAAAGCAAATTTATGTTGCAGAGGTGAACGGCAGAGTCGGAAAGGGTCGCCATAGGCGAAAGTTTATCGACCAAATTGGCGATATGTTGAAAATGGGCCAAATCAAGTGTACCTTTAACCGACGAGCGTGTATGCGTAGGTATATGGATGTGGAGGAAGCGAGAGAGGTCTGTCAGGATCGTGCCAAATGGAAGTCCATAGTCTCTGCCTACCCCTCTGGGTGACAGGCGTGAGTGTTTATAGTTATAGTATAGTATAGTATGTCATAACAAAGTTTGAGAAACATAAAATTACAATTTCTTTATATCAGGGATAAGATCGGATGCCTAGAAACGAAAAAAGAGAAAATCGTTTGGAACATTTATGTTTCTAGTAATTTATAGATCATATTGAAATATGTTTTTGAGCGTTAAAGATCGGACAAATCTCTTTTATAAACTTTGTTCTCTAAGCAGTAGAAGTGGTGTTAAATTTAAGTCCGGTTACCCCTTAATGGCTATTTTTCCATTATGCATATAAAAAATATGTCTAGTTTTCGCACACTTTTAGAGCAGAAACCGTTGAGTTTACACAAGCAAAAGATTCTCAGAGCTAAACTTCGTTTAACGATTAACGGTTTGCTCCATGTTCCAGAATTCTGACGTATACGGATGTCGAGAAATTGAAGTTTTTGGCAGACTCTTCCAACTTTTAGAAAATCCGTCCGGTATTACCCCAACGCACCTTATAGGGTTGTAAAAAGAAGTAACACAAAATGGCACAGTACACAACGAGACGCAAACGCAACAACGAAGAACTGCGCCTCTTGGTAGCTTAGAGTATTAAACTAACCTTGGTAGAGAGTAATTGTGTTCTGTGAACTGCGCCGATGCAAATTGCAGAACCGTCAAATGTCAAAAAAGTTTCATTCGTCCGCACTCGATGACATACTGAATGATTAATTTATTTTATTATTATATTAATATACACGATACAAATACAAGTAAATAAATACTTACTGATTAAATGAAACATAAAATAATGTATAAAACTCAGAAACAGAGTTAAATAAAGTAAAGTAGCAGTGTATAAAATGGAACGTCCTAGAAAAAGGGTAGTTGAGATGCGTTCAAAATATATAATACGTTTACCCTTGACGTAGAATAAGCTTATAGAAATATGTAAAAATATTTTTTTCCTGCGTTTCTTTTAACATTGTGATAAGCGTAATTAATTTACAATTCAATTAGCTGAATTTTAAGATTTATTTCATTTCTATACATTGTCAGGTGAAAAATGGGCATTGTTCTTTGAGAAATTCCTATTAAACAATATACTATTTAAAACGATATTTTAACAATTTTCTTTTAAAGAATGAGTGATAAACGAGTACACAGTCCCAACTGATGATAAGTGGATGTGGTAGTCCATAGAGTTCTACATTTATTCTCGATGAAGGATCAAAATGCAGATGCGTTGTAAGGACCATGAGGACGAAAATTGAATGCTTTGTTTCCAGTTAAATGGGTCTCCGGTTCTCCACACTCACCATACGAAACAGCAGCATTTTACGTTACAGACCAATTCGTGCTTTAACCATAATATAGCCACAGCGTGGCTACCATGATAAAAGATTTTTTTCTGTGGCAGCAATGTGCCGGGTACCAGCCAGTCTTTGTTAAAAATGAATCATAATCTCATTCAAAAAATTTTATCGATAAATCTTCTTTGTCTTACCGTCGTCAGGCACTTCGCAGAATTTGGACACACGTTTTCTAAAAATAGAACAGATCTGCGGTACGCAATACGTAAGTACAGTTAATAAATAAAGAAAGCCTACAAGGGTGGGAATTGAAATACGAGGGTGGATTGAAAAGTACTCGGCCTAACCAAGAAAATAAACACATACTAAATCAGTTATATTTTTATTTTTCTACATAATCACCATCAAGTTCAATACACTTTTGCCACCTCCCCTTCCAAGCATTTAGACCGTTGAAAAAAAATGATTCTTCCTTAGAGTCAAAATATGCGTCTACAGCTGCTTTGACCTCGTCGTTTGTCGAAAATCTTTGACCTCCCAAGTGCTTTTTTAGGTTAGGGAACAGAAAGAAGTCTGATGGTGCCAGATCAGGTGAATACGGCGGATGCGGTAACAGTTCAAAGCCACAGTTGTGAATTTCAGCCATTGACTGTACTGACGTGTGAACACGGGCGTTTTCTTGATGAAACAGGACTTTTCTTCTGAGCATTCCTCGACGTTTTTCTTTTATTTCCTCTCGTAAACGACGTAGTAAGGTGCAGTAGTAATCAGAGTTTATAGTCTGACCCCTTTCAAGATAATCAATCATAATCACACCTTTCGAGTCCCAGAATACTGAAGCCATCACCTTATTTGCCGACAAAATCGACTTAGCCTTTTTAGGGGGTGGTGAACCAGGTCTTCTCCACTGTTTTGATTATTGTTTTGTTTCCGGTGTACAGTAATGAACCCATGTTTCGTCTATAGTAACAAAACGATTCAAAAAATCATCTGCATCGGCTTCAAATAACTCCAAACAGTCGCGTGAAATAGTCAATCGCGTCCTTTTTTGTTCAACTGAAAGCAGTCGCGGAACCCACCTCGCAAACACCTTGTGGAAACCCAACTCGTTGACAATGATGTTTTGAGTTCGTTCATAAGAAATGCCTATAATCTCGGCTATCTCTCTAATTTTTAATCTGCGGTCTCCCATTATTAAATCAAGTACTTTTTTAATATTTTCGTCAGTAGTTGACGTCGAAGGCCTTCCAGAGCGGGGTTCATCTTTCACACTCTCTACCACGCTTAAATTCTGCTATCCATTTTTTGACGGATGAATATGACAGAGCACAATCGCCTAATGTACTGACCATGTCATCATGGATGGCTTTTGATGATAGCCCCTTCTTATGGAGGTACTTAATGACGGCACGCTGCTCTTCAATCCACCCTCGTAACACGCTTTGAAGTAAAATGTATTTATACATCAATGATGATAGTGGGATTGTTATAAACTTTCCACGTTAAGAAGGAAAATGATGTATCCTGCCCAGTTTTAAGGGGACCTCCCACCCTCCCTCAATTGCGCGCACTATACCCGTCGCCGTACTACCACCTCCAGCATCACCACACTAGGCATGACACACCGCTCTCGAAAATAAGACACGTTTTTCGCCTCTACACGAGGCATCCTCAGGTGAAGTAGACTGCGGAGTATTTCTTTCTGTCTAGTTTTTAGTACTGACCTGATGGCTTTCTTATTATCAAAGTTGTTATAAATTATATATAGTATTATTTATTAAATTACTCGCTTTGCCGTTTGGGTTAGCCGGCGTGGAGGCCGGAAAACGACTTCATTTCGAAAAACTACGTTCATGTTCACATGTTAAGTGCGCATTTTGTAGTTCCATAAAGGTGGCTACTGATCTGCCTGCCGCAGGGGCAATCAAGGAAGCACAGCGATCGGAGCTGTCTCTACTCTCTACACACACGCCTGCCGTTCAGTATGAGAGTGTACGTTTCCCTATATATAATGTACTCTGTGGTGTACGTCTCGCTGGACGCACGCGTTCACACGCGTTGAGAATGGCGCTAGTATTCACAGAGTACATTTTATAAACTGGAACTAGTATTATCGAAATATCAATGAATCGGTATATATATCCTTGGCACTTTTTTATATAGAATAAGGGTGACAAATAAGCACAGTCCACCTGATGGTAAGTGGACACTGTGGCCAATAGACATCGACATGTATCAATAAAACAGCTAATTAATAATTACAACCATAATAATAGTGCTTATAAGCTGCAGCCAAAGATGTTTTATAGGTCCAGATACCGTGTTGCTAACACACCGCAACGTTCATAGTGAAGACAGTCTTTGATTCATGTGTGCGTGAGTACCACGTGACGCGCATATCTTACGCACCATGGCTGCATTAATGTGCGTGACTTTGGTAATAACAGTGCGAATCCATTACCCAAAAAATATGGGAGATTTTATATTTCATTCATATTGGCGTACCTATTGATTCTAAGAGTATAAAATGTGTGTGTGTGGCGTGTGCATTTGTGTGTGTGTGTATATGGGGATATGGTTGCTTATGTGTGTTTTATGTAGGTACGAACATCGCACTAAAATATTGAAGATATGTAATAAAACCTATAATTAATGTAGCAGTTAAAATAAATAAAAAAGCACAGTAAATATTTATGTATGTAACATATATTTTTTTATAGGATAAGGGCGAAAAACGAGCACACAGTCCACCTGATGGTAAGTGGTTGCTGTGGCCCATAGACATCTACATCTATCCTCTGTTACGGATCAAAATGCAGATGCGTTTTCACCCGTGAGGACTAAGGTGGAATGCCTCATCAATCAATGCTTCCAGTAAAAAGGGCCTCCGGCCATCTGCACTCACCACTTTACGCTGGTATTCTGTGAGGTCGTGGTACCACCCCGGTTCGAGCCGGCCCATCCATGCGACAGCAAAAGCTGCCGCCTGGCTCTACCACTGTTAAAATTTATAATCTATTATTACTAAATATATACAGAGTACTACACTTTTGTACTGTAGAACACAAAATATTGCCGCTTTTTACGAAGACATTAAATTATTTTCAATCTTAAGTGAAATGACGAAGAAAAGTAAGTTTGGTTAAGCGTAAAATTCGGCCAAGAGATAGCAAAATGTTTGATTTTTTTAAATTGCTCCGTTCCGTTGCTGCGTGAAGGAAGGACAAAAACAAATAAACAAAAATCACACTTTCACGTTTATAATATTATATTAGTATGGATTGTCACGAATGATAGATAAACATTTAAAACCGGTTTACAATCGGCTTTTTGAGGGTGGAACTATACACTCGCGCTCTCTTTCTCGCTCTAGTAAATAACGGTTCTGAATGACCAAAAAGGATAGAAGCACAGGAAAGTGCAATTTCGTGCTGCTAGATGTAGTTCAACCCTAACCCTTAAAACGGTTTAACTCTATAGGTTGGGTAAAATCTGTAAAATTAGACTGTTTAAAACCCCTATACAGATAACCTTTGCGGGTTGATCATGACATTAAAAAATGGTAAAAACATTTCATAGACTAGGCAACACTCGAATATTATTGCGCAGTATTATTACTGGTATTGACATTTAGCTTTCGTATTCTTTTACAAAGAAATACACCATAAAATTGTATAGTTACTTATGAAAAGTGATGTTCTTATCCTTATCTTTTTCCAAGAGTAATTTTTAAATGATTTCACAGCACAAACAGTCATTTTGCGAAATTAAAAACACCGGACTGGAATGGTAAGTGCAGCGGAAGAAGTGTTTGGAACAATAAAAAGAGGCAGTAGTAAAAGAAGAGATGCATGGTGGAATGATGAAGTGAAAGAAGCTGTAGAGAAGCCAAAGAAAGCATGGTTAGACTACTTGGCCTCTAGTAATGATAAGGATATGAGAGAGAAGATGAAAGAAAGATATAAGCTGCAGAAAGTTCACACGAAAGCATTGATTGAGGAAATGCGTGAAAGGTGTAGAATGGAAGCTACTCTCTACGCATGATCACGGAAAAGCTTCTGGCTGCTAACCAGAAGATTTTCTGTGCTTTTGTGGATCTTGAGAAAGCATTTGATAAGGTTGTAAGGAAGAAAATGTGGGAACTGTTGCCGGGGTACGGTGTGGATGGTCGATTGCTAAGGGCTGTGCAGTCACTTTACTGTGACTGTAAAGCCTGTGTGCGGGTAGGGCATGACCTGTCACCCATGTTTAGCGTCCAAACGGGCGTAAAACAGGGTTGTGTCATGTCTTCCTGGCTGTTCATACTGTATCTCGACAGCTGTTTACAGAAGCTGAAAGATAGCTGTTTGGGTGTGAAATTGGGTGACATAAAAGTAAATTGTCTGCTGTATGCTGATGATGCAGTGCTTATTGCACCATCAGAGGCAGAACTGCAGGCATTAGTCACGTGTATGAAAGAGGAATGTGAAATTAAAGGTCTCCGTTTGAATGCTAATAAAACTAAGGTTCTGGTATTTGAAAGGGACGAAGAGAGAACGAAGTGTGAAATATGGGTAAATCAGGAATGTCTAGAACAGGTAAATGAAATTGTATACTTGGGGAGTGCTTTTAGCCGGGATGGAAGATGTGATTTAGATGTGGACAGGCGTGTCGCTGCCGGGAACAAAGTCAATGGTGCCCTGACTGCGTTAGTCAAAAAGGCAAGGCGTAGTGAAGAGTGCACGCCTTGCAATACATAACGCAGTGTTGGTACCGACTTTGTTATATGGCAGCGAAACCTGGGTATGCCAGAAGAAGCATAAAAGCAAGTTGAATGCAGTGGAGATGCGATCTCTTCGTAAAATGTGCGGCGTTACCATGGCCGACCGAAAGCGAAACGAAGAGATTCGCAATATGGCAGGTTTGAAAGATGACCTTATCACAAAAATTGATAAGGGCGAGCTTCGATGGTTTGGACACGTTGAGCGAATGAGTGAAGACCGAATGGTGAAGAAAATATATAGCGCGAAAGTTAATATTAAAAGGTGTCGAGGTAGACCGAGACTAACTTTCGAAGACCATGTGAGCAAACTGCTCGAAGAGGGGAGGGTCAAGAGTACTCGGATACCTAGACGTGCATGTATGAAGAAGATAATGAATCTGAAAGAAGCGAAAGAGGTATGTAAGGATCGTGACACTTGGCAATCTGTTCTCTCTGGCTACTCCGTCAGGGATTGTGCGTGAAGATAAGTTAAGTTAAAAACACCGGTGCGTGACGTAAGTTCACAGTGAACGTCGCTGGCGTAATGGCGGAACGATCGAACGAATACGCCAATATTGGCGCCTTTGAAATGGAAGCGTTTTAGGCGCGCGTACACGGTATCTGGACCTATAAAACATGTTTGGCTGCAGCATAGCTCTGCCACGCTATTTTTAGGCTATCAAAGAGAATTAAATATGCCTAAAGGTGGCTACTGACCTGCCTGCGGCAGAGGCAATTTAGGGTGTAGGAGTGGGGATGACCCTTAATTGCCTCCTTAATTGTGATGTGTGTAGGCAAGCAGGGGCAATTTTTTAAGTCGGCCCTGCGGCAGGGCGGCAGGAGCGCAGTGTTGCAAAAGTTCCCGATTTATAGAGAGATTTACTGATTTTAATTAGAATCTCCCGATATCCCGATTTAGCGAACGTATCTCCCGATTTTTTTAAATTTTCAACTAATGTAAAATAATAATCATAAATAAAATTGAAAAGTAATAATCAAAATACTAAAATGAACTTTTAACACAAAATCTATGTACGGGGTCTTGCCGAAATTGCTCGCACCACGTTCTATGGGACCTATACCTATAACCTTATTAGGTTTTTAACTTGGCGGTATGGTTAAAGCATATTGCACTGATACATCTTAAAATAGAGTTCATTGTTGTCTGGTAAGTGTACGGGGGAGATCCCTAAAGGTTACTTTGTTCGGGTTATTTTACGTGTGAAGCTAATACAAAGTATTGCTTTGTATTTGCTTCATGGTTTTACGAATTAGGTAGCTCAGGCCATGTATATATAGTGTTGTTCGTTCATAGAATTACATTCACTAATTACTAGCCTTCGTCTGTTTTGTTGAGAACTGTTGTGCTTTAAGTCCAAATTTGTTAGGTAGCATTAGTTATCAAAAAAATAATTTAGAATGGCGTTTGCTTCTAAATACGAAAGAAATGAAATCACTCAGTGAAGAAACAGAAGAATTGTGGAGAAGCGTGAGTAGCAAAAATATATAATCATAAGATTTTAGTTTCAATTATAAAGACATTATTTTGATGGCAAAAAAAATGAAACGAAAAAGAACTACATCTAATTATTATTTAATGGACACAACTTGTAGTTCCAGTATACGCGAGCATAAAAATGTGCTCACTATTGATCTTCATCTGGCTCGACAGCAAAGATGCGATCTACGATGGAGTGAGTTTGCCCAGAAGAAGAGGTTCAGGTTATGAAAAACAGACTCCGGCAGGGCATTCCACTCCATGGCTGTGCTCATTATAAAAGACGACTTATAGCGCTTTTTTATAGGATAACAATGACAAAGGAGCACATAGTCCACCTGATGATGAGTAGTTGCTGCGGCCTATAGACATACATCTATCGTCTATATTACTAATCAAAATGCAGATATGTCATTTCCAGTAAATAGGATCTCCGGTTCTCTACACTCACCATACGAAACAGTAGCGTTAAACTGCTATTTTACGGTGGTATTCTGTGAGAGCGTGGTCTTTCCCCGGTCGAGTCGACCCATTAGTGCTACAACTACTACTAATATGGCTCTACCAAAACGCTTAGTACGATTGTTCGGAATCCAATCCGGTTTAGACTTAGTCTCACTCTGGCTCCGTACAAATCTACTCACTCTCAATTCCAAAAAAAACTCAGTACATCATTTTCTCCCTTCGCAGCATTGCGCTCAATGCATTAGACAATTTTCGCTTAATGATTCGTTGCGGCACCAATTTTCGACAACTTTTAGCTGTGGTGGCGAACAAATATTTCATGACACGCCGGGCCACAGACAAAAATGACATGCCTATTGTGCCATCCGCTATGTGTAAAAGTAATGTTCTTTTTTATGCTTGTTTTACTTGTTTAGACCTAATTAAGTTTATTTGACATCAAACATAAATGGAAGGATACTTGTTTTAGTAGGTAACTACGTGTTTTTTTACGCGTTTCTTTTGAAATTGAGAGAAAGTGACTTTTTTATGAAGAGATTCCTTTTGTACTATTTTTTGTTGTTATAAAAAATCTTTTATATAAGTAGGTACAGCTAAATCACCCTGGAAACCTTGGTTTTTATTAAATTAAATTTTCACCTAATAATAACATTTGTAAATATCAAACAACGAAGAACCTTAATTTGAAAAAAAAAGTATATTATTCATTGATATTTACAAATGTTAAATATTATTTAATGTTATACAAATGTAAAAGTAAAGTTGATCTGAAAACGTCTAATTAGTAAGAATAGCAAAAAAAGTTTGGGTTTCATACTACGCACAGTTAATAATTTCACAAATATTTACGCAATTACTGCATTATATAATACACTGGTTAGGAGCCAACTGGAATACAATGCGATGATTTGGTCGCCGCACGAAAACAAGTACACTCTTATGCTGGAGCGAGTACAAAATAAATTTTTAAGATACCTGTACATGCGACTGTATGGAGTGTATCCACTCTATCCATTAATGTATCCAACATTGTTCATTTTAGGTATGGTAGGTTACAATGAAATCAGGGTTAGAAGGGAATTTACTCTTGCACGCTATTTGTACACAGTTCTGATAGGCAGAGTACATAACACAGACGTGCTGGATCAGTTGGCACTCCGAGTCCCTGACCGGTACGTATATCGCAGACGCCGGCCGCAGCTGCTGGCGGTACCGCGCGCGAGGACTAACTTGCTGCAGCACGCGCCGCTCACGCGCGCACTCAGAACACTAAACAGAGTCCAAGATAAAATTGACATATTTTGTTGTACTCTGAGTGAATTCACGAAGGTCACATTATATGTAATATAGTTAAATTTTTATAATCTGTTGTTAGTAGGTAATAATTTTTGTTAGTATTTTATTTAGGTAGGAAATGCTTTTACTTTTATTATATATTTACTTCTATTATATTCTTATTGTTGATTTTAGGTAATAATTTTTGTTAAATCTTAGGATAAGTTACTCTATCGCATTAGGAAACTGTAAAGATAGATGTAAGAGAGAATAAATAAATAAAATAAATAAAAAAAAAAATAAAGTGTTTTCAAAAGGAAAAAACGCCGGCGCTATAAGGCGGCGGATTGACAAGACTATTTATTAGCCAACTTTTTTTATGCATGAACGGTTTCGAACTGTTTCAAGCAAAAATAAACCTTATACCATATCACAAGAGCACATGGTACTTCGTAGGTCTATTCGGCCATATGATAGCAATAAGATGGCAGTTCAACCATTTTAAGCAAAATTAAACAATAAGACAAATGCATTGTTTTTTTTAACAGGAGACTTGTTTTCCAGAAATTTATTTACAACTTGAGTTTGTGAGCGATCGCAATGAGTGCTATTATTTGTTACTTATTAGACAATTTTTCCATAACATGATTTAAAACCCACAAAGTAAAAATAGTACCATGTACACGTTAAAAAAAGGTGGTCAACCCCTAAAAATTTCAAATTTTCAAAATATCCAGAAACGAAGCTGCATGCATGAACTCGCAAAATATTTTGTTCTGGATAAATTTTCCAAAAAAGCAATTTGAGCGAGTTATAACGATTTTTAAAAAGACACGACTCGCGTGTCATACGCCACACACAAAAGTAATCGATGGCACGCCTGGCGTGTCACCCTCACTGATACCGGTTCCTATTCTAATCTCCCCTCTTTCTCATGTAACTGTCAACCTCTTACCTCTACCGATTGCACAAAATATTTCGTTATTATTATAGACAATAAAATGCTCTTCCAGCCCCACATCAACGTCACTAGTCTTGTGCTGGTCGGTAATTTTAAAGATCGTTCCGTACTAGTACATTGCGGTTAGTGAACTATATAGTTCAATGTGGGCATCCACGACTTTTTCTGCCACCAGGGCGGCGCCACTTTCGAGTGAGGTAAAATATTTGACAGATTTCATAGCGGGGACGATAATTTCTTAGGAAAATGTAATCTTTAAGGTTTCTTTCTGTGTTATTAGTTATATTTTATATTAATTACATTAGAAATGAATAAACCAAACTATAAATATAACTAAAAGACGACTTTAAAAAAAAAGAGTTATAATGTGCAAAAAATTAAAAATCAAACCACTGACGCATTGTGTTATATATTAATATAATACTCTAGACAATGATAAACGATTATTTAAAACTAATTTCTCAATTAAATGACACTGTGTAACAAAAAACTTTACCTCAGTCGCTAGTAGCGACATCTGGTGAGTGGAAGATTATTAGCCCTCATTCGGTCATCAGTACTACTAACCTGTTTAACATTGTATCTATCTTTATGGAATGGTTATCTGAGTCAGTCACTGACTGAATCAGTCAACAGTCAGACTGATAGATGCACAGAACACAATTACTCTCTACCAAGAGGATAGATGCAATTTAAACAGGTAAATGCAGTCAGTCTCAGTCAGGCCATATTTGCTCGAGTCGTAACGTTGCGTAATAAAAATTATTATTAACTTAAAATTTGACATAATATTTGATTTTCCTTCATACTTGAACAGGCTTAGGACCTTAGGACTGTCATTCTAGTCAATAGCATAAAGATAATATTATACCATTTTTATGTATTGCAATAAAATATTTATCTATACCTACATAAATTTATTGGCCACTGCGTATTATGATAACAGGCTAAGCAGAGAGCAGGAATTTGTTGTAAACTTACTAGGTGATTTGGGTAACTAGCTACACAAAGAGAATATAATCACTACGTTTATAGCTACAGAGAGACATTCATCGGCTCTTGTCCTTGAATTAAATATGGTTAATATATTTTTAACTGTTAAAATAATCAGTTATAAAAATAACAAACTTATTAAATAAATAAAATTAACCGTAATTGATAAAATTATCATATTTCAGTCCATTCAAAACAATCTGCGATTGATTTTTTACCTTAGTGATTTATAATTTTATATAAAATTTTATATTTATGCCATCTAGTGTCTTCTTTACGTGCCACCTTGAGAGTCAATTAACTTTCGTTTGACAAAATAACTAATACCTGTTGAATGGAGTAGATGGCGGTTTACAAATCAGTGTTATTCGAATGAAAAATATCCTTAAAAACATCAATACAGGTATTCTTTTGATATATTACATTAAAACTGTGGCTACACATGTCTAAAATAAGCATTGTAATAATTATTTGCCATAAAATTAACCTTATATCCAATATTTTATTTAACGCCATATCTACCTTAAATGACTACTGACCTACTGACTGATTCTGGTTCTGGGTTGATCTGGATTGCGTGCGTCGTTCTTTGCTTCATGGCTCGCACGCACGGTTTGGCGTTGGCAAAGAGATTTAAATATATATTTACTACTATTACTTAAATGTCTTTGGGCGTTGCCATCTTGCGAGTGCACAACTGACGTACATCCAAAAACTGACCGTCAGTGTGAAATATTAAGTTGTAATTTTTAACTGATGGCAACCCACGGATTTTTCCGGGCGCACGGGCAGTTAAACTAATCAGTTGAACTAACGTACATATCCAAAAACTGATCGTGACTGTGAAAGCTTAAGTTTAAATTTTAAGCCAGTGAGTGGGGAAATCGTATTGGCTTACATCCGTTTCAACTGATCAGTTAAACTGATTAGTTTAACTGACCGTGTGTGTCGAGCATTACGAGTATTTTGGTTCCGTATCTGGCCGGCGTACTTGCAAGCAAATACCTGGTACCAAAACCAGGTCGCGTACTAAATACGCACCTTCCCTACACCAGCGTTACACATATCAGGAGTCTATATGATTCCTGATCGAACGCGATATTAAGGTTATTTTTCTTCCTGTGCTTTTTAGTTGCAACCTATTTAAATAAATTTTCATTGGAGAACATCCGAACATCGTTTAAAAATATGAAGTGTCAGTAATGTCATTTTACATTTCTATTTAAATTTCGTGTAGGTTATGTATACATGTATGTATTTATTTAAAATAATATAGCCTTAAAATGGGTCGCATGACTGGTATTAAATGGGAAAAGTCCTCACTATGCCGACCAATTCACAATATTATTTCATCCGATTTTCCAAAATATGTTCCTCAGCCTTGGAAATTTACCGTATGTATTTACGTAAAGTAAAATAATTCACTCTTATTCTTAGTTAGCAACCTATGTAGTAATTTGTGGTCTTAGTATATCGTTTGTAGGAGAAAAATTAAATATGTTTTTTTTTACAAAAACCCTTAAATCAATCAAAATATTTGCATAAACCTATTAACACATTCTTGCCATTTTATGGGCAGTTTCTTGATGCCTTCACTTTAAGAAGTATCTATGTACTTTTCAAAGGCTTTCTTTACTGCTTCTTCGGAATTAAAGTTTTTGCATAATATCAAAAAGTTATCTAAACTTCGAAAAGTAAGAAGTCTATTGAAGAGAGGTCTAAAGAATATAGTGAACGAGAAGGGGTCTCTAGCTTTAGCTTTAACCCTAGTAGAACCCTATTTTACATCAGACTTTTCCTGGCCAGGGTGACCGAGCACCCTGTTGTGTAACGCGACATCATCATCATCATCATCATCATCATTACAGCCTTTCATAAGTCCACTGCTGAACATAGGCCTCGCCTAACGCGACATATTTTCAAGAATTATAATAAAAATGTATTATTGGCTTTAGAAACGTACTTAAAAGAAATATAGTAATAGTAAATGCTTTTTGCTCCCCACAGATAGGCATTTTACACTTGATGCGAAAGGCCTTACTTTTTTTTGAATAAGTTCAGAATCTTCAACATCCTTTGTTAATGACACTAGGAGCTGATCCACCACGATCAATGGGCGTTTTGAGTATGCCGTTTAACATTTGGCGGATATTATGGGTCAAAGTAGGCCAATATTTTCTTGTGGCGCTGTTGTATTTTTGACGTTGTAATATGATTTCAGCATAAGTGAAAGACACGATATATCATAGTATAGGTCTTCATAAAAAAAAAGACCAAGCCTCTAAACATATAGAAATTTGTTTGGCAGATAGCATTATTATATTTCGCCTTGGAGTACGTCCCATTTTTGCGAAACTTCAGCGCTCCACCTGTATCTGTCAGCATCATACATTCTTGTGGGTACTTTCAACACTTGAAGGATATTCGTCCTCGCTTGTAAGCTAGCTCAAGTCTCATGTTCTTCTGAATCTGACGAAGATTATTTGTGGTGAAAGTTTTCAAAGATGTCATAATCGTCATCTGAATCACAATCGAGAAACAACCCAATGCCAATGCTCTCATTCGTCTCTCTTCTAGAAGTCTACTTACAACCTTCAAAAGAAATGTACTTCTAAACACAAAAATACAGATTTTAATAATATTACCTACAATATTTATAGTTAAAAATAAAAAAAAAATTATTCAATTATTTACGTATTTTACTACCCATGGGTGCTACAACAGCCTGTATTAATTATTTACATTACTTACCAGTATGAAAGTCAATCTTTAACTAGCACAAAACGGTGGACACGAATTGACAGGAAATTAGAAAAAATAACGAAGCTGTATTGCTACTCGTTAAAAAAATACTATCTACCAAAGTTACCACAGGCTTATACAGCAACTTGGATAGGGTTGTAGGGTTAAAATTAGCAGACAATTTTGCAAACGCCTGTTGTAAAGATATGGTCAGACTTTGGCATGGAGAAGCAATGGCGTAGAGCCAGCCCCGGATCAACGATTTTTTTGAACAGGGGCAAACTTGCACTCTTTATTATCTATTAGCTAATAACTTTTTTATTTGTGTGACGTAAAATTATATATACTGAAAACATATAACCAGAAAAGACAATCAAGACATTTAGAAACTTTAGGTCTCAATATTTTTCGCTCTCTAATCTTGCTACGACTTTACAAGGCGTGCTTTCTTTCCTGCAAAAGAATCTATTTCCTCATCAAAGTCTGTCTCAAAGGCAGTTTTATTTTCAATGGCTTGAATCACAGCCCAGATACACGTTTTTGACTCATTGTTGAACGCAGATAGGTTTTAATTATTTTCAGTTTGCTGAAGCTTCGCTCACATCTTGCAGAATGTCGTGGGTAATGTGCAGTACATTCCTACATAATTCATTACTTTTATGATGAACTGAGGATAGTAAATTATTTAAAAAAATTTTTTTAACGTTAATTATATATAGAATTAATAAATCTCTTAAATTAAAATTCCCGCCATTAGATGTTGCCAACAATCTACTGCGCTGCAGCTGCTGGCAGAATGAATGCTGAATTAACCCTTAGGATGTGTTTAAAAACCAACTGGGCGTTTTAAAATCAAGTTATTAATTGATAGAACGTGCGCTGGCTAGGCGATTTGTGGTGCAAGTGTTTTTTTAACCATATTATATATAATTTTGGCGCCCCCTGAAACTGCCGCCTAGGGCGGGTGCCCCAGTTCCCCCCCCCCCCCCCCCCCCTAGATCCGGGGCTGCGTAGAGCAGTTCACCAAGCTGCGATGTTTGAGTAATAGCTTCTCTACCATCATTTGTCATTCTTGACTATAACATAAACAAGAGTGCAGAACAGTGGACCACCAAACTGTCCCCATAAGCTTCTTATAGCTATACTTCGTTTTGGTCACTGTTTGTCTTGGGCACTTGGATCTAACTACTGCTGAACGCTTACAATTGTCGTGTAGGATCAACTTCTCATCGATGGTAACAATGTGACTCAAAATTACCTCTTTTCTATGCCAATTCAATATGATACATACTTGAACCCGGGGCTCTCACTGTGCGTCACGTTTGTAAAGTACTCATTTGTCAAGCTTCTTTATTTTACTGATTTGCCGCAAATGATCTAATACTGTTTTGACAGTCCATGCTACCTCGCCGTTAGTTTAAGACGGATCCCTTTTGCACTATCGCCTTCATTTAATGTTTATCAACTTTGTATTCTGGGCGGCCACGAGGTTCATTTATGAGGTTAAAATTTCTCGAATATGAACGAACGTATATGAACGAACGATTACAGAATAAATAATAGTAGGAACGGTGCATTCATTCACAGTTTAGCCGATATCGAGTACAATTTGAGACCAGTATCTTCCTCTGAGCCAGCTTTCGCTTGGGATTTAGTCGGTTCTAGGTTTCAATAATTGTGATGAATGTTTCCAATTAACATACAGGATCAATTTTCCATCACAATTAACGATACGATTTAAAATCCCCTCGTTATTGTGTCAGTAACGCAGCACTCGACGTGTGTTTGTTGGTGTGCTTTTTTCACTTTTCCAATTTGTTTTAAGTGAATTAAAAATGTTTTATCACTCACACTAAAGCCTACCGCTAACTCTGACGTGGTTTGTGATAATCCGCTTCTACGAGCAATTTTCATTTTTCATTGTCGTCTAGGGTCTCCGGCCGTCCACGGGGTTTGCTCTGTAGGCTAAAATTTCTAGAACGAAATGGTTGAAACCAAAAATGTACCGTGTGTTTTCTTTTACAGTAGCTTCCCCACACACGTAATTAATGCTTTGAGCTGTTTGTGCAGTGTGTGCATATGCGTGTAATATATTACCTATATTATGTCGCCAACCAGAACAAGAATACTTACCTACATAAGTAGTACCACAGAATAGATAATAATAGTAGTAGTAGTACCTAGAAAGTTTTTTTTAATTTCTACATACGTCATAATAATATCGTACATTTAGCAGATAGAGCATAGCATGTTAAATTTATCTTTTGTTTATAAAATAATATTACATACATTTAGACGTACTTTAAAATTGAATAAGCATTCGTTTTATACTTAAGTTTTAAATACCATATTATTAAGGTAAGTAATCTTTAAACCTGCAGGAAGGCCCATCAAGAATAGAATGGCTACTGTCTTACGAATATCAAAGAATGTGGCTCGATGAACGAGAAGCTTGGAAAAAACGTATGTATCCAGAAAATACAACAGTAAATATAGATGTTGTAAAACGTTATGTTCTTTCTTTTAAAAACAATCATCAGCCACCGAAGGAAACGAAAAAGAAACCGTTTAAGATAAAGAGGTATCTACAAACAATTTAAATCATTAAATAATTCGCTCTAAGTTTGTCATATAATATTGTAGGTATACTTACTTGATGTATATTGTTTTAGATTCGAAGGGATAGGAAGCAAAACTATTACCAAGCGTATATTGACAGACAACACAGTGACAAAAACTTGAAAATAAATTAAAGGTTGCACAATAATAACATATGTACCAACTATTAACATTATTTATTTTATATTTTCATATATGTATATCAATAGTCATGGAAGAAGAATTGTAACGTTAGAACTAACTTTAATCGCATGTTTGTGTTGTCTCCGGTTCCATCTATTTCTGTTCTAGACATCGATCACTAATATTATTAGTGATCGATGTTTCTAGACCATACGAAATCAACAAAGATGTTTTATAGGTCGAAATCAAATTAAAATGTACAAGGAAAGAAAATAAAGCAGATTAATAAAATTCATACAGCAATTTTTCGCTTATCAATATTTTGCTCTTGACTCACACTTCTTGAATATTTGTCGTCAAAAGGGGAACATATTGTTTGTTTTTGTTTTTGAAAACATAATAATCAGAATCCAGATAAGTACCTAAGTAAGGTACTTA
This sequence comes from Parnassius glacialis, assembly GCA_033319125.1. NCBI lineage: Eukaryota > Metazoa > Arthropoda > Insecta > Lepidoptera > Papilionidae > Parnassius > Parnassius glacialis. The sequence continues at coordinate 35,013,755 of JAVANC010000017.1, forward strand.
TCTGGAGCTCCGCTGCGCTGCTTCTCACACATACACTATGTGTATGTTGACAGACTTCACCCAGTAATCTCACTTGTAAAAATATTTGGTAAGACTATTGGGAATGCACTACGCCATGAAGGTAGGTTAGTTAAAGAGGAATGAAGGTAGGTTATTGGAAAGAAAATTTCTTAGTAGTCTTACCAGTAAGACTACTTGGTAAGACTACTGGGAATACACTTGAAATTCAAAAATAAACAATTTTTGATGCAGAAGTGTGAGAAATAAAGTTGATATATTTTTTTTAATTAATCAGTATAAGTCGGTTTGATAATTCAGTGCTAAGAGACAGTGTAAGTGTATCGAAGAAATAAAGCCCCGACTAATTTCTTCAATGAGGGCTAATAATCTTCCACTCACCAGACGTCGCTAGTTGTGACTGAGGTAAAGTTTTTTGCTACATAGTGTCAGTTAATTGAGAAATTCGTTTTAAATAATAATTTATCATTATCTAGAGTATTATGTTAATACACAACACAATGCGTCAGTTGTATGATTTTTAATTATTTGCACTTTATAACTCTTTTTTTTTAAATTGGCTGTTAGTTATATTTATAATTTGGTTTATTCATTTCTAATGTAATTAATATAAAATATAACTAATAATACAGAAAGAAACCTGAAATGTAACTTAAAGATTACATTTTCCTAAGAAATTATCATCCCCACTATGAAATCTGCCAAATATTTTATCTCACTGTAAAGTGGCGCCACCCTGGTGGCAGATAAAGTCGTGGATGCCCTCATTACGTGCAAATTATTTCATTCGTTTTTACTGTCGGGTTTAAATTTTTTTAAATATATTTTTAATCTTTTTGAGTGAACTAAGAAATATCATAAGTTCAAGGTAACAACTAGAATGCCGTCTTATGAAACTACGAGCATTTCTCTCTCCATAGCTGGCTGAGCGACGTTAAGCTTCCGCGTACGGCCAGCAGTGAAGAACCCTGTATCTATCCTCAAATCATCACTGGCAACTGCTTTCAAGTTTTGAGGCATATGTGACGATATGTTGCGTAGTCCCCCGAACGCTGGTCAGCCGAGTTAGATCCGTCGGCGGACGTCTCGGTTGTAGACGGAATAACCTAGTCCTAGAAGACCAATTACCTGATCCTAGGTAAATATACTCGTCAACAACTCGTGCTTCAAACCTCCAAACAACTACCGGCATACAGCTCGAAAACTGACAACCGATAGGTCATCTCTGCCATAGTATAAAGATCTCTCTCTCTAGATCTCCCCTCTCTTTATACTATGTCTCTGCCATCCCTGCTAAAACTTACTACATTCGTGTATTAAACGTAGGTATAAACGTTACACATCTTAAAGATCATTCTTTCTAATTTATTTTCAATGTGAATCAGCTCAACGCAGTCACTTTTAATTTAAAGTTCACTTGATGGCAAGAGGCTACCGCAATCTATGTCCACACGTCGACACACACTTTTCACACTATTTTCGGACGGAAACACAGCAATGCAAGCATTGCTATTAGACGACAGAAATACGACCCTTGAGCAGAAAAGGTGTCCTACACCTATCTAGTATCTATTTTACTTACGTATTGCTACAAGTGCGGATAAAATACAGATAAGCGTTAAATCTCCACCACACGTTCAAGTATCTAATACAAAGTACTGCGCAGGCAACTAGCTTGGGTCGTTCCACGAGTCATAATCGTTCTCGTTATTATCTGTCCCTCGTGGTGATTATTTTAGTGCAAGCAAGAAACTGATGTTGCGGCAAGGCTGTGTTAAAAGTATCTCACAGTAAAAGTCTGGATATTTCTGTTTTCAATCATCATCATCATCATCATTACAGCCCTTCACAAGTCCACTGCTGAACATAGGCCTCCCCCAAGGAATGCCACAAAGCACGGTCCTGAGCCACCTGCATCCATCGACTTCCTGCACATCTCACCAGGTCGTCACTCCATCTAGTGGGGGGACGGCCAACACTTCGCCTGCCGGTACGAGGCTGCCACTCGAGAACCTTTTTTCCCCATCGGTTGTCGGTTCTTCGAGCTATATGGCCGGCCCATTGCCACTTCAGCTTACTAATCCGTTGGGCTATGTCGGTCACTCTGGTTCTACTGCGGATATCCTCATTTCTGAGTTTATCACGCAGAGAAACTCCGAGAATAGCCCTCTCCATAGCTCGCTGAGCGACCTTGAGCTTCCTCATCCGGCCAGCAGTGAAGGACCACGTCTCAGTTCCGTATGTCATCACTGGCAACACGCACTGGTTGTACAATTTCGTTTTAAGGTTTTGAGGTATGTCTGACGAGAAGATGTGTCGTAGTTTCCCGAACGCTGCCCAGCCGAGTTGAATCCGTCGATTGAGCTCTCGGTCGAACTTGAACTTACCTAGTCGGACTATTTGTCCCAGGTAAACTATACTCGTCAACAACTTCGAGCTTAGTGCTCCCAACAACTACCGGCATAGGTGTGACATGGACATTAAACATGATCTTTGTTTTGTCCATGTTCATCTTAAGACCTATCCGTTGGGAAGCACTATTGAGGTCATTGAGCATAGTGCTTAGGTCCTCCAGCGATTCTGCCATAAGGACTATATCGTCGGTAAATCGAAGGTGAGTGATGTACTCACCATTGATGTTGATACCGTATCCTTTCCAGTCCAGAAGCTTGAAAACGTCTTCCAATGCAGCGGTGAAGAGTTTCGGGAATATGACGTCACCCTGTCTTACACCTCTCTGCAATTGGATAGGTTTCGTACTCTGGTTCTGTACTCGGATAGCCATCGTAGCCCTACTGTACAAGCACTTCAGCACTTCGATATACCGACAGTCAACTTGGCACCGCTGAAGGGACTTCAGCACCGCCCAATAACAATTTTCAATAACAATAAAAAATTTAAGAACATTAGAATATGAAGACAAACTGGAGTTTGTTGTGGATGCATTATAGATTGGGTTTAAAAAATAACAGCGTATGCGTTTGCAAAATATTTAAGTGCAGCAGTTTTCTTTGGATGTCAATGTGTCCCGAAATTTGAAATAATGGTCATCCCAATCCCATCAGTTGGTGTAGGATATAAGTATTTGATTTGATTTATATTTTAAATAAAATTCAGCAGACAAGGAACTTTTGTTGAACGAATGTATCTACTCTTAAAAAAACTCGAATTTGTGAACACACAAATGAATGAATGAACACTGAGACCAGATGAGAATTCTCGAAATATACTTACTTTTAATGGTGGCACTTCACATGGCTATTTGTATTTGCGTATTTGCTGTATTTGACAAATAACTTCCATGCGTGGAGAGTATATTTGCCAAAATTATTGCCGTATTTGCCTATTTGGCAAATATAGCCAATAACAAATACGGCTTACCGATCGTTTGTCGGTTTTTCATGTCTCATCAAAGGAGACAAATAGGCAAACACGCAAATATACTGGCCACACATGGTTAGGCTCATAAGCGCGCGGACTATGAACCAGTACGGACGAATCTGTTTATAACCTCTTAATAAGTGATTATTTCGGTACCTACGGAAAATGAATTGGGACAAAGAAACCATTGTAAGGTTTCTAGAACTCTACCAAACAAACCCATGCATTTAGGATCCCTGAAACGAGCTTGGTTCGATTTTTATGCATAGTCAGCATTCACCATTGCCTTACTCTTGGTCGTTTTTTCATCACTTTTTTTACGAATAACATATAATAGTAACATGCGTTCAAATAATAAAATCCAGCTGCAAGTGCAACGTCCATTTTGTAGGTATAACTACTTTCTGCTAGCAAACATGTTTAATTTTATGGTATTTGGCTCCATGTGTAGACGGTTGTATCGCTTATTTGCCCGTACGTCGAATTTTTTACCAAATACGGCAAACATGCAATCAAAATACAAATAGCCATGTGAAATGCCACCATAAGGATTTAGTACTCGTACATACTAAGCTTAAAACAATTGTAGAACAAATCTTAACATTTTTAGACCTTATAATGTAGCCCCTCTGTTTCCACAGTTCACAAGCCTTCTTGCAAAGGTATCTTAAAAATTAAACTATTGTGATTGTAGACATTTAGTAAAGTATATAACAAATCACAAATTGTTTAAGAATAAACATAAGTACTTCACAATGAAATCGTAATTTTTAATAGTCAAAGTTTTATTCGAAGTTCTAGAATTAAAATCATGAGTTATTCTATTTCACGATGAAGGTTTCGCCTTGATTGTAGTAGTGACGTGCCGACAGGCGCTCATTTGTGTGTGTAACTGCGATTCGTTCGATACGCGATCGTGATCCTGAGCGCTCCCGAGGCCTACGCACACTAACACAATGTGTATGTGCACGGCTATCAACAACCAAAATTTATAAACGTCGTCATTCCTATAAAAAAATTATGGTATAAAGAGGACAATCAGTAATATTTACTTATCATTCTCGTCCATTTCTTGAAAAGAAGTAATATTTAATAGAACAATAAAAAAGATGGCTAATATTGTTAATGAAATAAAGATTTTATTATGCGAGTAACATTCTAGCGCTTGTGACCGATATATTATGTAAAAAGGCTTTTAGAACTCTAGGTTTTACGTTACGAACGGTTAACGATTTCCCAAATGTACAAGCTATTAGCTCTGTACAATTCATTACTTCGGAGTAATTTGGAGTGTGATTCAACATTTTATGATCCTTATGAGAAATGTACAATCTGATGCTAGAGAAAGTTATTTCAAGCTATATGGAATGTACCCTTTCTCCCACTGCAATATCCTACATTATTTTGTTCTACGTGTGGTAGAATTCAATCAGCTCAAGGTAAGAAGAGAACTTAGACTAGTTTCATATTATATATTTATGGTTCTTAGGGATAAGTTCATTCATGGGAATATGTTGGAAGAGATCAGTGTTTGTGTTCCGGATATGTATATATAGCGGCGGCGTCATACAGACCTTCCTGCCATGCCAATTCCCAATAACCTTTGGCAATAACTTACTGCGAGAGGCAACCCTGATACGTGAGCGTTTCGAACGTTAAACCTGATTGACAGGGTAATCGACATAGCCTAACGGAGCAGTAAGCTGAAGTGGCAATGGGCTGGAAATATAGCTTCAAGAACCGGCAACCGATAGAAAGGCAGACTTGTATCTTTAACTGACGTGTAATCTCCCCCCACCCACACCCTAGATGGAGTGATGACCTGGTAAGAGATGCAGGAATTCGGTAGATGCAGGTTGTTCAGGACCGTGCTTGCTTGCATTCCTTGTGAGAGGCCTATGTTAAGCAGTAGACCTCTAATGCTCGCAAATATGAACTTTTTTCGATTATATGAATATATATATGAATTTTTATTTTTAAAAGGAGGTGTTGGAATTTTAGAAACTAATAACTAAAAAACTTTTGGTAGATTTCATTGTTTTTATTATTTGTAGTTAGAAATATTAGTACATAACTGTCAATAATACAAGAATAATCTGCAAAAAATTTTGAATTATAGGTCCAAAACTTAGTAACTTAAATCTTTCTCCTAAAAAATTTTTATACAAATGTAGATTAGAAAAAAACTGAGCTTGTTTTATTTTATTAAAAATGTATTTTAGTTATAATACAGCAGTCTAAAATGTGTCCTGCAATTTTCACGGGGAATAATGGTCACCTTATTGTAATGTAGGTTATTTTTGATTATACTTTATCTTTAGAAATACAAATTCAGCGAACAAGCAACATTTGTTCAACGAATATACTCTTAAACATATCTAAGAAACTCAAATATTGGTACTCGTACATTTTATGATAAAAAAGATTTAAGTATTTAAAAGTGGAAGTGCTAAATAAATGTAAAGTGCTCAATTCTTTAAATTGAGCGAATTGTATGAGAAATCAAAGCGTTTTATATACTATTTTTCCAGAGAATATTATTTTTTTCGATATGCCATAGGTAAATTAATTAGCACGTACTAATATGCGCATCAATTTATCATTTTTGCTATTACGAACTAACAATATCTGATGTGGTACATTTATAGTATTATATTCCAATTTTGATACATAGTTACACCGGGCCGTCCTGAAAGCGTTTGGCTCGCACGGGAACTTTTGGTTGCATATTCTCTCAAAATGTAGTCACATTAAAAAAGAAAGCGGTACCAATATTCCCAAGTGAGTAAATTGAATTACTGCACATGTCAAATGCTACTTCAGGGTGGCCGAGCCCGGCAAACGAGAATAAAAAAAAACAACACGATAATAATGTGTAATGTTTAACTCAACTGTCCTTATATTATTAGATAGTTCTAAAAATGGGTTATTATGCATAATTAATGTTTTGATAAAACCGTTAAATTAAACAAACACATTAGCTCAAGCATTGTGCACGTAGATGCATACTCATAAGACCTCAAAATAAACTAAAAGGTTCTTTCGATAAGCCTTAGTTTTCACGTAGTACTGATTGATAATTATGCCCTTTTTAACTAATAGTCACTAAATATTGACACATATTATGCATAGCGAAAACTGAATTAGTTTAGGTGTAATTTTATTTTATGTAGTCTTCATGCCAGAATCTTCCATAAGACGAATTAATAACTCGGGTTCTGTTGGAAAGTTATGTTTCAAGCTTCAGCATAATATAACAGTCACCAATGAGTAACTTAATCTTGAAATTAGTATCACTACTCTAGCCCAAACAGTACTAACGTTTTCGAAGTGAGGTTGCTAGCTTAATGTTTTTCTTTTGTCATTCATTTGCAGTATCATCATCATTATCATTACAACCCATCGCAAGTCCACTGCTAAACAAGGGCCTACCCAAAAAATGCCACAAAGCACTGTTTTGAGCTACCTGCAACTTCCAAATCAGTTAACTGGAGTGGCAATGGGCCAGCTATATAGTTCGAATAAGCAATGGGGAAGATAGGTTCTTGAGTGGCAGCCTCGTACCAGTAAGCAGTGTAGGGGCGTTACGGGCCACCCTAGATGGAGTCGCGCCCTGGTAAGTCAATTTTCACCAATTCCTCACTAAATGTTGGCATATTATAATAAATTCAGGATATCGTTATGGAGGATTCTGGCTTGAAGGGTGGGAGCAATACTAATTTGTGCGATCATACTTAATATTACGCTGATTACAATCGAAAAATCAACGGGTTAGATCACCTACATCTAGTATTACAATTTTTATTCGGTTTTTTTCAAAGATCGCGATCATGACTACTGTGAACCGTTTTCTTTATTTTTCATGTTTGCGTATTTGGCCACTAATCGCTATCTCAAAATATTTTTTTATTTTATTTTCTAGGTACTGTTGTTGAATTTCTTGTTAAATGGGTATATCTTATTAATTAATTAAAACATGAAATGAACCTGCATATAAAATCGTGAGATTTTAGTTAAAAAAAAGTATTTTAAGAGTTAAAAAAAAAGCATATAAAGAAAATAATTCAACCAAAAATAAAATTATTATTTTGGAACACAAGTAATATGTATATATCAGTCGTTTACTTGTGTACGTGAATTGTTAAAAAGTACACAAAAAAGTGAAATTTGTGTGTATCGTTTTAACTGAGTTGTTATTTAATACGCTAAAAGAACTTGACAATTATAGGGTTTTATAAGAATTTAATCAAAGAACAGAAAAAAGTTTAACATGTACTGTCATTATGGTTAAAAAATGTCAGTGCACATAAATGGATTACAGAATTAGATATACGTTGACACAGTTTGTTCCACAACATACGAAACAAGAGAAGTAAAAAAAAGCCAATTCACTTAACTAAATCAGTCAATGTTATATCTACCACTAATGTTTTGTGTTTATACAAACACAAAATTACCTCAAATATACTTATAAATTACCGTGAAGGATTCACGGTAGCAATTTGTAAGGACTTATTTTAATTAAGGTGATGATGTTGTATCATTTTTTTAATGAGAAAATTACACAAAATTATATATTTAACGTTTTAAGATACCAAAAGTTGGATCAAGTGTGTATGTACGTATGTTTGAGTTCCAAACAAAAAATTATAGCTGATAGATAAATAATTTTTGGTATAAAATGTTTTTGGAGAAATTCTCACACAAATGACAAATGCTTAAAAGTATACAAAAACTAGTTTTTTTTTCTTTTCAATATAATTTCGCATTAAACAAACACGTTTCAATTAATGTGGAATGACTAATTTAGTTGTTGTACTTTATGTTATTTAAATGTGATGGTAAAAATTCATACACAATAATTTTAACCAAATTGGAAGTTAAATGTAGACCCAGAGAATCCCCCTGTGAAATCACAGTGTTGACCGCGGTTAAAGAACGTCTGGAAGACGACGTTAGGATCGATATCTGGAAAAAATAATAAAATTAATGTCAGACATCTCATTTCGTCTTTTTTTTTTAATAAATACTTATATCAATAGAAAAAAAATATGTTATTAAATAATTTAAAAATGTGCCTTAGCTACCGCAAAAGCGAATAAGGCAAATGCTAGAAAGATCTCTTAATCCCGGACAAATGGCGGTATATCTCTAATACACTATATCTGAACATCCAGATCGGCGACTTGGTTAGAGAGAATAGCGTAAAAGGTGCGAGACATCCAGTACTGCGATTGGCAATCGTGCACCCCGTAACGATTAAGGCAATTTTTTTTTGTATAGGATAGGTTGACAAACGAGCACACAGTCCACCTGATGGTAAGTGGTTGCTGTGGCCCATAGACATATACATTTATTCTCGTTTGAGAATCAAAATGCAGACGCGTTGTCACCCGTGAGGACTAAGATTGAATGCCTCTTTTCCAGTAAAAAGGGTCTCCGGTTCTCTACACTCACCACACAAAACACAGCAGTGTTAAGCTGCTATTTGACGCTGGTATTCTGTGAGATCGTGGTCCTTCCCCGGTCGAGCCGACCCATTCGTGCTACAACTATACTACTAATATAGCTGCAGCATGGCTCTACCACCTATAAAAACTCCTGCCTGTTACGAATTTCACCGGTGGATATGGAGAAGTAAATTCTATTACGCCGCGACTACACGAATGATATATAAACTATATATTAAAGGTGATGTTTATTTATTTAATTTTATTAACAATGTATATTAGTTATGCTGCAGTTTTTTTTTGGCCAATTTACAATGTGTCCTGCAATTTACACGTGAAATAATGGTTACCCTATTAGTTGTTATGTATGATATTTGGTTAAATTTTTCTTTTAAAATATAAATTGAGTAAACAATTTTTTTTTGAATGCAAATGTATACATAAACTAAACTAAGAAACTCGATTTTTTGTAGTCAAAAATGTTATGTTAAAGAGATACAGTTGAACGAATTAGTCACCGATTGTTCAATAGATTTTTGTGAGAAATCATTATATATCATTTGCCGAACACCATTTATTGTCGGGTATTGGATGAGATCTCTTGTGTTTTTTCGATATTATGTAATAGATAACTTTCAGCACGGCCCCGTTGCGGTAATATAACGTGTAAATAATGTACTCTATTTACACGTTATATTAGCGCATTTTATTTTATAGTACATTCCATGGGTACAAAAAGGATTTTTGATACATACATAATGTATTTTAAATATATACAGTGGCAGTGATGAAAGCGTTTAGGTGGCACGTCCACCTTAAAAGCAGGAATAATACTCCTGGAAGGGAGTATACTGTTGAGTGCTACTATTAATGCCTGATGCATAGTAACACTAGTTACCACTAGCGTCCTCTAGTACCGTAGGAGTAGCAGAACTAGGAGAGTCAAGATCCTTCTAGAAATTTCCATGGAAGAACTTTCTAGAACTATCGACACCTGGTCAGTCGGGACCGGTATGTACTCGAACATTCTAGATGTTTCTACAGTAGAAAGTTCTGGAAATTATCTGAGGCCCTATATAAGCCCGGTATAGACCGCGACCCGGTCAGTATTGAATTGGCGATAGAAGCGAATACTTCGAAGTGATACAACTGCGAACTAACGTGATCAGTAGTATAATTGTGTTTTGTTATTAGTGTAGTGTAATAAGTGTTCTGTAATTAAAGTGTCAATTTTGGTAATTCACTCGGCAGATTTTCTTTGTCTCGAACCCCAAGCTCGTAACAATACACTGTATTTGAAGATATAGGGCTTTGTATTGAACTATAGCCATAGCAATAGCAGCGATCACAATAGATCTTACAAATAGCAATAATAGTTGTCTTTCTAGACCTGCATAGTTACTTTCACAATTAAAAAAAGCCTACGCGGTTCGTGTATGTGTGTGTGCGTGCGTGCGTGTGTGCGTGCGTGCGTGTGTGCGTGCGTGTGTGCGTGCGTGCGTGTGTGCGTGCGTGTGTGTGTGCGTGCGTGCGTGTGTGCGTGCGTGTGTGTGCGTGCGTGTGTGCGTGCGTGCGTGTGTGCGTGCGTGTGTGTGTGTGTGCGTGCGTGTGTGCATACTGACCGGCGCCGCCGCAGCCGTCGTCGAGGTCGTGCCCGTGGTCGTAGCGCGCGCGCTTCTTGGGGTCGCTGAGCACGCCGTAGGCCTCGCCCACCTCCTTGAAGCGGCGCTCCTGCTCGCGCCGCTCGCCTTCCGGCGCGCCCGCGTGCCGGTCCGGGTGGTGCACCAGAGCGCGCTTCCTAACAAACACAGCACAAACATTTATTTAACATATTTATTTTCTACTTATTATAAGCCAGTGATTGACCACAATCCCACTTGGTGGTAAGTGGTGATGAAGTCATACGAGGGTGACACTGAAAGTTCTTAGAAAATCAAAATTGAACAAACTAGTAAGGTATTAGTTTTATTATATCGTTTCAAAATAGTGTCCATTTACACGGACATTTTCCAAAAATAATGTTTATGAAATTAAGAAAAATAACTTTAAAAATACGCTAAGAACGATTTCGAACCTCCGACCGACTATAAACAAAGAAAGCTACAGATGTGTCACCTCCGAGGACTAAAATGTAATGCCTACAATAATAATTATAACACCATCAATTATAACAGCCTGTAATTATATTGGCTTTATACACCCTTCATACTGGAACACAACAGCACACACACTAACAGATTAATAGGCTGAAGTGTTTCAGGAATGTACTTTGCGGCGATCTATGAAAGATGAAGAGAATTCATTTACTTACAAAATAAATTTACTTTTTGAAGACAAATGATAGTCAAAAACAAAGTCTAAGCATATTATAGAATATTAATCAAAAGAGGAATTTACCTGTACGCTTTTTTGATATCATCCTCTGAAGCAGTTTTCTCAACACCGAGAATTCTATAATAATCTTTGCGTTTGGATTTCTTAAGAGCTAACTTGGCCTCATGCAACAGTATCTTGTTCTCTTTGCTTTTATCTATTTTATACAGTCTCTCGTAATCCTTAACCGCCTCTTCATATTCCCCAAGTTCTGTGTGGCACTTGGCACGTCGAAGGAGAGCTTTCACATAGTTTTCATCTAATTCCAAAGCAGCTGTACAGGCTTCCGCTGCCTCCTTGATTTGATTCAGCTTAGCACACACAGTTGCTTTGTTGAAATATAATTTTGCATTTACAGTTTTGTTGTTTTTGTCAATTGTTAGTGCTTCATTGTAAAGATTAAGAGCTTGTTGCCATCGACCCATTTTAAAAGCCTCATTACCTATAAAGAAGGATAAAAAGATTTTGTTATATTTTATGAATGATGCTACTTTTTGAGAAAGAGACTGAGTTTTATTGATAAAAGTTATTCCAAAAGGTATTTCAAGTATTTTTTTTATTTCGAATCACAAGTATTTTTATCTAGGTAATACAATATTGCACGCCTCATAACGCAAAGCGTTATACTCTCGAGGTTAAGCAACTTTGTGTTCTTAAAATGTCTCTATCATAACCATATTGCATTTATAAGATAATATGAGTAGTCGTATATCAAGAAAACACTCTAATTATTCTATCTTATATATTTTTTAAACTATTTTCTATTGTTACTTTGAAAAAAAAAACGGTTTAAAAAAATTTTACGTGGACGTTCGGATGTTGATTTTGTGTGGTCACAATAACTCCCGAAAATATTGACGTTTCGAGACCGGGTTTGTTTTTATTAGCTTCAGCAATACATCAAATGGTTACCTATTACATATCAATAGCCTAGTACGCGTAGTTTGTTAATAAAATTATTTTCAACTCTTATAAGATTTATTGTTATAAAAATTTAAAGGCGCTTTCATATTTTTTAGCCCTTGATAGACAAAGGGCAAGTGGAACATACGGCCTATATCGGTATTATACTTTGTGTAATCGATTAATTTTGGTAATTTATTTTTTCATCAAAATTAAATAAAACGATCATAAGGCGTGCACTTTTGGATTTTCCAAACTATATTTTTCTCTGTTCGTACAATCGGATTTAACTTAAAACTCTAGACGCACGGCAGTGTGTCAGCCCAGTTCTTAAAAGTAAAGAGTGTCGAACCTTACACAAACCATTTAAAGGTTACTTTCGAACCCCTCCATAACTCAAAACCTATTAGATCTTTAAAGAAAATCTTTTAAGTTAACCCTTTCGCTGTCCCGTGCACTACATATAGGTCACTGCTATTGTCTTACTATTGTGTCTCAAAATCGGACAGCGAAAGTGTTAAACTTTAAAGTTAGCATCAAGGTAAATCATAAGGCGTATACAAATAATAAATCTAAAAACCAAAAATTATCAATATTCGGTGTCGAAGCAGTATTGACAAAGTTATTAGTGTGGTTAGTTCTTAGTACTGTACTTGAAACTAATCGCATCAAGAACTATGTCGACATTTAATTCTTAAAGCTTGAATTAAAAATGAAAACAATAAAGCGTAAGAAAATCGCTGAAAGTCATGTATTTTTTTAGATAAATAAAAAGATAAGACTTTTTTTTTTATTAATGATATCCATTTAGAACACAATATGATTTAAGCAACTGCTAATGCTATAGAGCTTATAAAGTTTTAAAATTTGTATTTAACTTTTATTCCTATTTGTTGATTTCATTATTAGGCTTCATAAACTCTTAATGAAAACTTTCCAAATTCTCAGCTTTTTAAATAAATAAGGAATATTAAGGCGTATTACATAACTTTAGAATTGAATTATAAATTGATTGAATGCGTTTAAAGTATGAATTCCGTTTATCAGGCAAGGTTTCATCCTTTTTTTAATGTGGAAAAAAAGTAAGTACGTATTACCGATTGTTTTATAGAAATTATATGATCATGAGTAATAATTGTGCATGTACTTTAAAGGCTATGTTTTCATATTTATGTATGTAATCACATGTTTACTTTTACCCTAGTGATATTATCTGTTGGGGTAATGTCAACATCATTTAGGGTAAATGAAAAAATCGAGTTAACTGAAAACAATATAACCAATTGTCTATTCTTGGTGATGGATAATTGGAAACTTTTTTTTAGGTACACATCATGCCTTGAAATTATAAGAAAAATAAAGAAGGTCCCATAATACACTATAACAGGTATTCAAAGAGCTATGGAAGACGTATAAGGAAAAGCCGAACGTACCGAGATGTTAGCCAATATTGCGGGATTCCCTCTGATGTCATATTCCACAGAATAAAGTAAGCCTAGATGTATATCAAAAGCGCTACTACGAAAATTCTCATATAAAGACCAACATATTAAACGCGGTATGACTCATAAAATAAAATGAAATCCCCAAGTAAAGAAGCAACAGAAAAAATATTGGGTATACATAAAAATCCACAGAAATGTAAAAAGCTGTAGTGTCGAAGCTAGTCTCGCGTTTTTGGAGAAGTTTTGACTAGCAACAAAGAATGTCGGCAGTTAAAAGAAGCAGAAGCAAATAAAGCTAAACCTAAATTAAATACTCGAAGGTGCAAGAAAATTAATGGGACAGACGTAAAAGAACAAAAAGTATCTGAAATAAAAATTATTTCAAAATTAGGGATTAGTTGAAAAAATATTAAATATAATTATACTTTTGTATGATGTTTTTGTTTTCCATTTCCCCTTGACATTTTAATACCATTTATTAATTTGTTTACAATTGAGACCTATTGTGTGACCATAATTGTTATCAATTACCCCAGTATTTTTTCTTATTGTATCCCCCCCCCCCCCCCTCTCTAATGCAAATAACACTTTCCATCTGAAAGCAACATAAAATAATAGTGAACAGTCAATTTTTAGCATACGATAAATAAAAATGGGTGTATTGATGCAAAGAAGACAATTTTCATGGTTTACGTTTACTCCAGTATTAAAAGTATATTGAAAATCAATTTTTTTTATACGCTAAGGGTGACAAACGAGCACACAGTCCACCTGATGGTAAGTGGTTGCTGTGGCCCATAGACATCTACATCTATCTTCGATTACGAATCAAAATGCAGATGCGTTGTCACCCGTGATGACTAAGATGGAATGCCTCTTTTTTTCAGTAAAAAGGATCCCCGGTTCTCTACACTCACCATACGAAACACAGCAGTGTTAAGCTGCTATTTTACGCTGGTATTCTGTGAGAGCGTGGTCCTTCCCCGGTCGAGCCGACCCATTCGTGCTACAACCATAATATAGCTGCAGCATGGCACTACCACGTATGAAAAGTCAATGGTGAAATATAGTTATATTGAAAACCATTTGCAATATATTCTACTATTTGGTACATTTTCAAGGTCACACATATATTTGCTATGTTTTTATGAGAATTAGAAACAGGTCGTTAAGTTTTATTTCTGTACTGTTTACAATTATCCTACCTGACCCTACTTGCAGAAATAAATAGTCTGTCTTGAATTATTTGTTTGTAGAATAAATTCATTCATATTCATTGGAAGAAATACGTAAATTAATTTCAGCCACAGTATACTACTTCAAATATAATTATGTATGTACTTATTTAAGATGTTATGAATTTAATATTCTTACATTTAAATTATCAAACTAAAATAATTAGTGCAATTTAAGTACAAATGAAATTTTATACTTGGGGAGTGCTTTTAGCCGGGATGGAAGATGTGATTTAGATGTGGACAGGCGTGTCGCTGCCGGGAACAAAGTCAATGGTGCCCTGACTGCGTTAGTCAAAAGGCAAGGCGTAGTGAAGAGTGCACGCCTTGCAATACATAACGCAGTGTTGGTACCGACTTTGTTATATGGCAGCGAAACCTGGGTGTGCCAGAAGAAGCATAAATGCAAGTTGAATGCAGTGCAGTGGAGATGCGATCTCTTCGTAAAATGTGCGGCGTTACCATGGCCGACCGGAAGCGAAACGAAGAGATTCGCAATATGGCAGGTTTGAAAGATGACCTTATCACAAAAATTGATAAGGGCGTGCTTCGATGGTTTGGGCACGTTGAGAGAATGAGTGAAGACCGAATGGTGAAGAAAATATATAGCGCGAAAGTTAATATTAAAAGGTGTCGAGGTAGACCGAGACTAACTTTCGAAGACCATGTGAGCAAACTGCTCGAAGAGGGGAGGGTCAAGAGTACTCGGATACCTAGACGTGCATGTATGAAGAAGATAATGAATCTGAAAGAAGCGAAAGAGGTATGTAAGGATCGTGACACTTGGCGATCTGTTCTCTTTGGCTACCCCGTCAGGGATTGTGCGTGACGATAAGTAAGTAAGTAATTTAAGTACAAAGAGAAATTATTGTTGTACTAAAAAGCAGTACATTAAAAAAATGCAATAGCAAGGCACCCTTTTTATTTATGTTATAATTACAAGATACATTGTAATTTTATGATAGTAAAAGATAGCAAATAGACTAAGTTTAATTTAATTTATGCTGGGGAATAAGAAGGAATACTGTAATTATAATATAATTTAAATACAATGCGGAATGCCTGTGGAAAAATAAATATTTGTAATGTCGCAAAAAAAAAGAACCACTCATCACAGTGTCTTCATAGATGTGTCCATAGACTAACTTATTTTTTTTACGTACCGCGCTCATAAACCGAGTCATATGTCAATCCGGAAAGGGAATGCTATGCTGTATGTATGAATCGCCATACATTCATGCAAACATTCAAACAAACATTTACATTCAAAGCAATTTCATAGTCATTATTTCTTATAGGCCCTAACAGTTATAATTAAATTAAATTACCTTCTTCCTTCTTCTGTTTCAAAAGTTTTGCTTTCTTGTAAACTTCAATCGCTTTTTTGTGATCTGGAGCCAGTCGAAGTACTTGTTGAAAGTGTTTGAATGCTTGCTCGTCCTTATCCTAGAAATAAAAAGGACACTATCAAAAGCTATCCACCAATGCGGTATGTTGTTGTTAAAAAAAAAATTTGTTATTTATTACCTCAAAATACAAACATAGTCCACGCACAAAGATGGCTTCTGTGTCAAAACTGTCTGCTCTAAGGCAGTCATTGGCAATTTCCTGAGCCTCTTGACAGCGTCCAATCATTGCCAAGCATTCTGCTTTTATAAGTTTTGCTCTAAAACAGACAATATAAAAAATATTAGGCACATAAAACATCTACAATTAAAGGAGTTAATGTATTTAATAGAGTTAAGGCAAATTAATGCCTTTGTGCGATATACCATTTTCATCTAAATCACAACTTATAATCAGGTGGGATAGTGGTTAAGCACAAGCTTATTAAAGCCTAAAAAATCCTAAGGTCATATTAGAAATTTGAGATTACTTACTTCATCTTTAATACTATTTTTTTTGTCTAAGGTAAAACAACTGAAAATAAAAATAAAACTGTGGTTGCCAACACATCTGTCTACCGATTGCGATCAAGCAGGGGGTAATCTCCTCTACGAGGTATGAGACAATCAATGGGGGAGGCCTATGTTCAGCAGTGGTAGGTAACGGTATATCTTATAATTATGAACAAGCAATATTGCCGTGCAGTGGCGGTCAAGAATATCCACTACCCCATATCTTCCCGTGCGTGTCGTAAAAGGCGACAAGGGGAAACAGGCAGGAGATGGGCAGCAGCATCTTCCTGATAACAGAAAAATTACAATAAAAAAACTGCGGTTGCCAACCCGCTCGCCAAGCGTGACAACTATGGCAAATACCCCCCAATGATGAGAGTAACAAAGAGACAGCCCCCAGTCCCCAGCGGCCCCGCTATTCCTGGCTACGGTGGCGACCATGGTAACGGCGGGGCAGGGGGTGCTAAGAATCTCCGGTAGAGGTTCGGTTACCACCTAAGACGACTCGACCTGGCAACATACAACGCACGCACCCTGAGGATTGACGAGAAGATGGTGGAGCTGGAAGAAGAGAAGAAGAGTTACACTGGCATATTATAGGATTATCCGAGGTCCGAAGAGAGGGGGAGGACATGGTAATCCTCGAATGCGGCAACTTGCTCTATCACCGGGAGGGCGACCATCTGTCCCAAGGAGGTGTGGGATTTATCGTCCACAAGTCTCTTGTTAACAACGTTGTAAAGATTGAGAGTGTGTCGACGAGGGTTGCGTACCTTATACTCAGAATCACCAAACGGTATTCGCTGAAGGTCATACAGGTTTACGCACCAACCTCGGCACGTCCCGATGAGGAGGTGGAGGAAATGTATGAGGATATCTCTAGAGCCATGCATTCCTCCAAAACCCACTATACGGTGTTAATGGGAGACTTCAATGCAAAACTAGGCACAAGAGAGAACGGTGAGCTGAAAAGTAGGGAAATTTAGAATAGGGCAACGGAACCCAAGGGGCCAGCAGCTGGCCGACTTCATGGAGAAAGAGGGACTCTTTATGATGAACTCTTTCTTCCAGAAGCGGCCCTACAGGAAGAATAAACAGTGGTAGAGCCACACGGCAGCTTTTGCTGTCGCACGGATGGGCCGGCTCGAACCCGGGTGGTACCACGACCTCACATAATACCAGCATGAAGTAGAGGTTTACCTCTGCGTTTCGCTTGGTGAGTGTAGGTGGCCGGAGGCCCTTTTTACTGGAAATGTAAAATTTCCATCTTAGTCCTCACGGGTGACAACGCATCTGCATTTTGATTCGCAAACGAGGATAGTTGTAGATGTCTATGGGCCGCAGCAACCATTTACCATCAAGTGAACTGTGTACTCGTTTGTCACCCTTATCCTATAAAAAAAGTGAACCTGGTCGAGCCCCGAAGGTTCGACAAAAAATGAGATTGACTTCATTATGACGTATATAACGGGGAGTATATAAAATAATTATGTTCTACCCAGTATATATATGTATGTCGCAGGTTTAAGGTAAACTCAGATTTTTGATTAAAAATCTAGGCGTTTGATCAAGAACCGCAACCGGAAGAAGACTAAGTTATTACTGAACTTTATCATTATCCTGATAAAATCCTGTTTTTTGATCAAAAATCTAAACTTGTATACGTAGACTAACGTTGCCAGGCGTCTGGATAAAGCCGGACACAGTCAGGCTTTTTGGTTGTGTGTGTGGCCAAATTAGTCGGTGTCCGGCCTGTCCGGCTTTTGTTAAGACTTTTTAAATTTGACCTTTTTTTACATTTGTTATGTGTTGGTTTCCGCTTCGGCCGCCTCACCTTGTATCGCTAGCGTAAGCGAATAATTACGTAATATTAATTACTTTTTGTTACAATTAATTTAAAGTTTATTTAGTTCATTAGGGCTTTGTTAAATTATGTTTTTCATTGAAAATTGCAATAATAATAAGCAGGTAAGTAAAGTAAAGAATGATAATTAAAAAATTACTGGTTCATTAAATTTTATTGTTATTTCATAAGAATCGATCCAGACGATTTCAATTAGATTTTTGTTTAATTTTGTTTTCCATTGCAAATTGCAATAGTAGTATGGTAAGAAATCAATGACAATTATTAAGAAAGAAGACCGTTTCGTTAAATTTGTTATTTCATTTAAAATTTAGAAGATTTTATGGTAAATAAACGTTTTGTTTTAATTTGTTTTCCATTGCAAATTGCAATAGGTACTACTAACTCTTATTGCAATTATTGAAATCAATAGTGTAGTGAATATTGAATGATTAATAATTAAGAAGACTGATTAGATCAATTTTATTGTTGTATCATAAGAATTTAAGAAGATTTTATGGTAAATGATAAAAAAGCAGTTTTTTTTAAATTGTCGAATTATACTAAGAACAAATAATTATAACTTTCAACAAAACGTAAAAACAGCTAAGAAAGCAGTTATTTATTTCTTACCCTTAGGGGTGGAATATTTTCTCCAAATTTATATGGGACCACTCTTAAAGTATAACTTATTTAATATATAAAATCATCGAAATTGGTTCACAATGTGCGAACATGTCGCGTAACATCCATACAAAACAAACATACACTCCAATTAAAAAGCTCCTCCTTATTGAAATCGGTTCAAAATTAAGGGTGTCCGGCCTTTTTACCCAAATGTCCGGCTAAACTAGCTGGTATGTCCAGCTTTTCAGTTTTGCGACCTGCCAACCCTATATAAGTTCATGATAAAATTTAAGCTTAGGTTAGGTTAGGTTGATTTTATTATAAAACTAAACCACTCTAGGTTTTTGATCAAAAAACTTGATTTTCTTGCGTTTATGTTTTTTTTTTTATAGGAGGGGGCAAACGAGCATGTGACTCACCTGATGGTAAGTGATTACCGCCGCCCATGAACAACCGCAACACCAGGGAGGGAATTGCAGATGCGTTGCCAGGCTTTTAAAAAGGAGTACGCTCTTTTCTTGAAGGTCCCTAAGTCGTATCGGTCCGGAAAAATCGCTGATGGTAATCGATTCCACAAGGAAGTCGTGCGAGGAAGAAAACATCTTCTAAATCGCATAGTGGTGGACCGCCAATCATCCAGATGGTGTGGATGGTATCGGGAGTTCTGCCGCGATGTGCGTTCGTGAAATTTGGCGGCTGGGATTAATCCGAACAATTCTTCAGAGCACTCCCCATGGTAGATGCGAAAGAAAATGCAAAGGGATGCAACATCTCTTCGCTGTGCCAATGAATCGAGCCGATCGGAAAGGGCTCCGTCGTCGACGATTCGAGCCGCTCTGCGCTCGATGCGGTCAAGTGGAAGGAGCTGGCACTAGGGAGCCCCTGCCCAGAGATGGGAACAGTATTCCATGTGAGGATATATATATATATATATGTTTATGATAACATAAAGTAGTAATTTTGTCTTCTTTCGGTTCTTGATCAAACCTAGGTTTTTGATTAAGAAACAGGTTTTATCATAAACCTGCGATATATAGCTTCCGAAAACATAACATCATTAATTAGCAAATGATTGTCTGCTGATGTAATGCACAAGTTTCGAGATTTATGGTATGCAGTATAGTAAAATATTGAAAATCAACGCTGTAAAAACATTTTCAGGGAAAATTTTCAAAAGTACTAAGCTGATCAGAAAAAAATATTGTCTTGATATGTGATAAATGATAATAGTCGAAACATGGATCCATCATTTTGATATAGAGACCAGTAGACAGCTTGGAAGAGGCCATCCTGTCGACAGGGAAGAAATTAAAAAAAAAACAAGCTCGGCGGGTAAGATTATACTTTAAATTTTTTTGGACAATGTGGAATTATAACGGTGGTATATTTGAAAAAGGAAACCACTATATCGGGCTCCTACTACGAAAACGCTTTTTTGCATTATAAAAGTGAACCTTTTAAAATTAAATTATACTAGCTGACCAGGCAGACGTTGTTCTGCCCTTTCCGAACGACCATTTGCTTTCCCAAAAAAACTCCTGAAATTAGCAATAAAAAAATTGAGGGTCACTTATCGGGATAAAAACTATCCTATCTCTCAAGTTGGACCAAACTGCACAGTCTGCATTTTTTTTTTTTTGAAATCGGTTCTATTTGTTGAATACTTACAGCAACACGTGGTGGTTATACTACTAAATTGTAGCTTATATTAAACATTTGCATTTTTAACATAGCGCCATCTATTAAATATTTACTCAATCCAGTCAATAGATATCGTCATCTGACAGAATCGTTTGGAGCTAACAGATAATTGTGACTGTCAAATAATAGGCAAATAATTTTCAATAAAATAATATTGCATTGCGACTATAAATTGAGATGTAAGCTATCCTATCTTTTAAGTTGGACCAAACTGCACATTGACCAAAAATTTCATTGAAATCAGTTCAGTAGTTTAGGAGTCCATCGCGGACAAACAACGTGACACGTACTTTTTATATATAAAGATTAAGATTACACTCACAGCAAAATATTTAATAACAACGATTTTTAATTTAATTAGAATTATTCAAAAATCCAATTAGTATGTAAAAATAAAAACATTTTATATTTGCTAAAACAAATAATCTTTGCATAATTTTAAAATACAAGCATATCAATGTTGATACTACTAACTTGTTGCATGAAGGACTGTAATCTAGGCAACGATCCATGCAGAATACAACACGGCGATAGTCTCCAGCATCCATAGCACGTTGTGCATCCTCATGTAATCTACGTAGAGATTCCAACGCTCTACGCTCACTGGTCACACAGTCAGGTCCACCGAGTTCACTGGCACGCTGAGCTGCTTGCTCTCCTCCAGATAGGTCACCTGTTACCATGAACAACTTTATAAACAAAAAAGTACAATGCTACACAGATTTTAGGCCTTATTATTTAGGCTCAATTTACACTCCTCTTGCTTAGTATTTATATTTTTCTGAATTCTTTTCTAAATCATTTTGGTAATAAAGAATTATGATAAAAGACAAATTTTAAAGACTTCTATAGCAAAATTATTACGAAATATTTCTAACATTAAAGCAGTAGAGCCTACCTACAACTGCTGTTTCGGTTTGATGGAAAAGGCAGCCAGTAAAATTACAGGCTATGAAGAATCCTAGTCCTCACAATCGTGGCTGTCTTTGTTAGAAGTTGTCCTATTGTGTAGCTACTTACCATTCATATGATGATAAGTGACATAATATATAAGCTTGTTTGAAACACTACTTGTTTTAAGAGAAAAAAAAACTTTTCTGTATTTGATGAATATGATAACATATCATATTGCTAACCACTAACCCAACGGTCGGCTCTTACGATATAAAGTTGCGGCTCTCCAGTTTGACACGCATAAATTTATTATTTTATTATTTTACCTAAAATACTTTAATTTGTTTGTGCTAAAATAAATTGTTTTTATATGAATAAATATTACTTCGTATTTAAAGTAGTTTATTTTAAATCAAAAATCAAATATATGTAAGCAGATACTATAAAGCAAATTTTAGTGATTTTTTAAAAAT
Source organism: Parnassius glacialis (assembly GCA_033319125.1). Classification (NCBI taxonomy): domain Eukaryota; kingdom Metazoa; phylum Arthropoda; class Insecta; order Lepidoptera; family Papilionidae; genus Parnassius; species Parnassius glacialis. The sequence goes on from JAVANC010000017.1 coordinate 35,035,996, forward strand.
TGATCGATTATTTAAATAGTAACTTTTGGCTCTTCCGGCTCAAAAGGTTGCCGACCCCTGCACTAACCTCCTGCCAAGCATGGGAACTATGGCAAAATCTATACTATGAGGCAATACATGTAAGTGGCTCCACCAAGTGGTAGTACAAGTCCAACAAGTGAAGCCTCAAGGAAACGATAATTATTAAATATTTAAGTTAGTTACTAAGTTACAATTAATGTGATTTTAATTGCTTTTTTTTTGCTTTCTTGATCATTTTATATCAGAAATTTAAAATTTTATTTAGCAGGGTCTATTATAGTAGAAGAAATACAATTGTAATTGTTATAAAATTGACTAAATCATAGTGGACTCACTCAAATGAAAATAAGAGACGCGTGCTAATTATGATTTTTAATTTTTATTGGATTATTAATGTTTTGTAATTTATGGTGCATGAAAAACAGGTGCATTTTTATGTATTCCATGCTCTGATTTTGGAAGTTATAGAGAACACTAGACTTGGAAGTAGTTGACAAGGCAAATTATCCGTTGTTACATAATACATACTGCTTCATCCAAGAGATCAATCAACAGATCCAACTCGGCTGAGCAGTGTTTGGGTGATTACAACATAAGACATATTGTAATCACCCAAACACTCACAAAATTAACTATTAAAAAATAGTATTGGCTTTTACTATTTTTTATGGTACAGTATTAAGACAGTGTATAGAAGAATTATAGCCTCAACTTCAAAATGTGAAATATTTTTTTGTTTTTAAAGTCAGTTTCATTTTTTTAGTTTTCTAATATTAAATTTTGTTTAGTTTTATAAAATTTTTCTTTTTTACTTTTTTCAGTGAACTAAGGAATATCGCAATCTCAATGTTGTCTAAATAGTTACAATAAATGTGGTAGAGCCACGCTTCATATTAGTTGTAGCACCAGATTGGTCGGCTCAACCATGGTAGGACCACACTCTCACAGAATACCAGCGTAAAATAGCAGCTTAAGGCTGCTGTGTTTCGTATTGTGAGTGTAGACAACCTGAGAAATTTTTTACTGGAAACAAGGAATTCCATCTTAGTCCTCAGGCGTGACAACGCATCTGCATTTTGAATCTCTTAATCAATGATGAATATAGATGTTTATGGACTACAGCATCCACTTATTGTAAGGTAAAAAAAACTTTATCCCTGATCTTGCCACACATAGGGGTGGCATTTTTACCTTTGGTATAATCTTATCAAAAAAATTAAGTATAACCTATTTAATGAAAAAAGAATCATCACCATTGGTTCACAATTGACAAAGATATTGCATTATTTATTTATTTAAAGCTTTATATACACATGTGGTATATAAGCGGACTTAATACCTGGGGCATTCTCTACCAGTCTACCTTGGGATGATGCAGAGATAGAATGAAGTAGATGTAGTAAAAAAGTTAACATAAGTATGTATTACATACATACAAAAAAAGCATACACTCAAATTGAAATAAATTCTGCTAAAAACAAGTGTTCAAACTGTGAGTGTTGCCATAGATGACATAAACGTACCAGCTAAATGAATTTATAAATTTGAATTTGGAATTCTTAACCAAAGAGGAGATATTTCAGATCAAAGTGGTCAGTATGACAAAACGCTAATTTCATATGTAAGGACCTAATATATAGAGATTCATCTCAAAATAAAATCAATCAATTAAAAAATACACAAAAAGGGGAAAGAACTAAAAACTTGAGACAAACAGCTTGTTGATATTTGAAAGTTTAGTCCGAAATAATTCCAAGTTGTTGTTAACTAATGAGAGATCGTTGAAAAAGTTACTTGCGCAAATAAAGAAAGACTTGTGAAGATAATTAGTGTTAGCTCTAGGTATGAGTAAGCATGTCTGAGAAATAAGAAAAAAAATATATTTCGAAGACATGTGAAGTTCGCCAACATGCATTGGGGCAGCGCGGCGGACATTTCCTTGCCCTAAAACCCTCTCTGAAATGAGAGGAGGCCTGTACCCAGCAGTGGGACGTGTAAATAGGCTGCAACTTTACTTTACTTTAGGTATTATTGCTGCTATGCTCCGAGTTTGGCTGCACAATAGAATCTGTAATGTCAATATCTACATTATTCCACACAAACAATATGTGGAATAATGCAGATATTTACATTTTCTAATAATTAGGAATAACTGAAAAGAGTCAAAAAACAGGTTATTTTGAGACTGAAGAGAATTAAAGATACCACTACTTTTTAAGACAAAGCCTTTATCTACTTCATCTCAATGGATAAAACATCAACAATAGTCCTGCTCAAACTAGTAACGGCCCAGCAGCTTTGACATATTGTTACCAACACTTTAACATACATTTTATTAATCATGAAATATCTAATTGTTTTGATAACATTATCCTAACTTAAATACACATACACTTGACATATCTTTATATACATATACTAGCTGACCAGACAGACGTTGTTCTGCTCTTTTCAACGAGCCTTCATATAAAAAATCCTTAAATTCGTAATAAAAAAATATTGAGTGTCACTTATCAGGATAAAAACTATCCTATCTCTCAAGTTGGACCAAACTGCACAGAGTGTGCAAATTTCATTGAAATCAGTTCAGTAGTTTAGGAGTTCATAGTGGACAAACAGCGTGACACATCATTTTTATATTTAAAGATTAGAAAATAAATCTTAATATGATGTAGGTACCTATATAGATGGAATTCATGCCCTGAATCAGTAGATTAAATTAAGTACTTACATCATGAAAATTATTCAAAACAACTATCTCATTGCACATCTGTGTAATGCATTATAGGATCTTATTTATTATCCGGTTGTCTGTATGCTTGTTGGTGAGATGAGTGCACATTCCATAATAAGATAACTTAAATTGAAAATTTATAAAACCCCCAAAACAAAGAGCTGATGATCGTCAAAGGGCTGAACTGATTTTGATAAAACATGTCTAAGAACCACCGCACCGCTAGAAAACCTGCTTTTAAATAAAAAAACCGCATTCAAAATCAGTTCACCCATTTAAGAGCTATGGTGCCACAGACAGACACACATAGCAATCATAATTATAACACCCCTCTGTTTGCATCGGGGGTTAAAAACTAGATATAAAAATATACTAACCCAGAGCTATACAACATTTAGTCACACGAATATAGCCTTTAGTAAATGTTGGATCTAATGCAACAGCTTTTTGAGCATCCTCTAAAGCTTTCTTGTACATGCCCAGCATCATATAGCAAGCTGATCTATTGCCATAATATGATGCATTGTCTGGACACAATTTTATAGCTTCTTCATACATTGCCAGTGCACCCTTATAGTTTTTAAATTTGTACAAATGGTTTCCACTGTCCTTTTTTTCTTCGGCTAGTCTGAAATTTGTTTTCTTTTTTTAAATATACAAAGAATTAACTTAACTTTGTAAAATGTTTTCAAACAAATAAAACTCTTATACATATTAACAAACAAGTCAACAAGTCATAGAACTATTTCAGCTGGTTAATGATAATTTAACACAATATTACTCATTGTGTTAAATAATCATTATTACTATTAACTTTGATAAAATAAATACAAAAGTGGTTCAATTTTTTTTTCAATTTCTGAACTTATAGTCAACCTAACCAATAAAATTAATAAATGTCAAAAATGGGGACATAAGGTGAAATATAGAAATTTTGTAAAATTTAATCAGAAGAATGATTAGCAAAACAATAGAGATCTTTTTAAAAACAAGAATCAGAAGGGGGAATCCCAAGACTCAGTAGATCATTCCTCAATTTCTGAGTTCTGAAAAACTCACAACAAAAGGTCTGGGTATTTTATAACTAGTGTAATCAAGATGATATTGAAAAATGGACTTTATGAATATTCTAAAGAAAAAACCCATTTCTATTTCACTTGCAATTTTGTTCTAGAAATGTTTTATGTAATGAGGTCTAGTAAAGCCTGACTATTAATTTAAATAACTATAACTTCCTTTAACTGTGTCAAACATATGAAAGCACCTATCAAGCAACCATCTAAAGCTGTGGCAAACATTTAATCCCATTATTGTGTGGTTGCCCTACAAATGTTTCATGCAGGATACTAACATATCCTTGCCAGTGTGAATTAAATATATCTTTTTTTAATATATGGGACTCCGCAACCCTACTTCAAATGGTAGTTCATTCAGAAAATATTACACTTTCTATTGAAAATCTGCATCTCCAGCAAAGCTGAATTGGTGGAGGTAACACCCCTTCTCACTCCTACACCTCATCTCAGCACTTCAACCTCCTAGCAAGGTGACAATTTTGTTTCTAAAACCTAAACCTAAAAAATAGATGTTTAATACAAAATTTAAAAATAAAACAACCAAGTTTCCACCAGAGGGCAAGTGCAGAGTAGGTTCACTCACTTACCCCTCACTCCCGCAAGATACTTAAGCAAAACGGAGACTCATTTTAAAATAATAGTAGAGTTATAAAAATATGTTTGACAAATTATGAAGTTTTAATTTCTTACATTGAAAAACCATGAAATCTCGTCTGAAGATTGATAAAATTTTAAAATATGTTTAATTTGAGGTATAATAATAGGTGGTAATTTCTTATGACGATGACAAGAACTTAGTGGCTTAGTGACTTAGGCATTTATTTATTTGCTTTTTAAGGGAAACATGCAGTACAATAAAAAATTTAATTATAAAACATATAAAAGTAATCCTAAAACCAATGAAGTTTTCACAGATATTGTCAAAACTTGCCACCACAATATGTTGTATAAAAATTTAAAATATAAAAGAAGAAAAATAACTGAATGGTATTTATAATTAAACATTAAGAACTTATGCAGTTAAAAGTAATTTTATATATACAACCTCGCTATAGGTTACCAATTATAAATTAAGTTTTACAATATTTTTTTTGTAACTATCAAGCTGCGTATTGACTTCGTTCATTGCACAATGACATTCGTTCGACCATTGTTCGCCTGTGGCAAGCCTGTGTTTTGGCTCGCGAGCCAATTTTAGAGCACAATTTAACTACGAGGCAGCTGCGCACGGTATCCGATCTCCCAACGAATGTTGAGCGCGGCAACCATGGAAGTTGTACGTCGGCGAAGTGCAGCGACTTCTTTTGTAATCATATTATTCACAAGAGCGAAATTTTCGTTGGTGGATGAAAAAAATATATATGAGCAGAATGCTACATGGTAGTGTGAGACTAATGGAAGACATGAGATACGAAGCTGTTGATGAAACACAAAAAAATTTCACAACAATGACATCAGATGATTTATACCAAGTTTAGTATCATACAACCTAATTAAAGTACGCCACTTGTCGTTATCCACGTTTTTCCCGCGCGCGCCAACTAAAATACGTAAATGATCGTCTCAACTGTGCGAGCACAACTCACCGAGATTCCTTTGCCGTGAAAAACCGCCACGGATTAGTTTCTCACGCGGCACATTCGAGCGCTGCAATGTTTGAATTGCCACGCGCGGCAACACAGTATCTACTGTGCGCGGCTGCCACGCGAGCCTATGTTCGATGGTTTACTGCGCGAAGTCGATACGCAGCCTTATATTTAAGGTGAAAGGTCTCTAATTCACAATATAATAATAATAATAGCCTTTTATTCCTAAACATAGGGTTACAAGAGGTCCCTAAGTTCGGTGTGCCTTTTGGCATAGGCCTCCCCCAATTCCTTCCAATGGTTCCTTTCCCTTGCTACTTTCAACCAGAATGGTCCCGCTGTCTGTTTCAAGTCGTCTTCCCATCTCCTGACTTGACGACCCCTGCCTCTATTGCCATCTCTTGGTTGCCAGAGAGTGACTTGCTTGCTCCATTAGTTAATGGGGTGGCGTAGCAAATGTCCAGCCCATCTCCATTTTTGGACATCTATCCGGCTAAGAATGTCTGAGTTTTATTCTTGTTCTAATGTCTATGTTCCTGATTCTGTCTTTGATTTTTAACCCTAGCATTCTTTCCATGGCACGTTGGCATTTTGTTAGCCTTTCCCTATGGTGAAGTGTTGTTGACCAAGTTTCACAGCCATAAGTAAGAACTGGTAGAATACAGGTCTTGAATGTTTTCTTTTTTATGTGATTGCCTAGATCCTTACTTTTCACTATTTCCTTCAGTGACCAGTATTTTCTCCATCCTTGGGCTATTCGCCTGTTTATTTCCTTTGTCATTTCATCTGAAGAGGATATTATCTGTCCTAAGTAAATATATTCTTTGACATATTCGATCTTGTTGGCATCTACCATAACGTCTATTTCCCTTGAGTTTGACATTAATTTTGTTTTACTGGCATTGATTTCCAGACCAACTTCTCTACTTATATTTGCTAGGCTCTGCATCATTTGTTCTATTGCTGCTGGATTCTCTTGAAAAAGCACCAGATCATCGGCAAATCTTAGATGGTTTAGGCGAGCTCCATTAATGTTCAGACCTAAGTGGTCCCAGTTTAGCTGTCTAAAGATGTGCTCGAGTACAGCGTTAAATAGCGCAAGGGAGAGAGGATCGCCTTGGCGTACACCCTTTTTGATAGGAAATGGTTCTCCTGTTAATTCTAGTTTAATACTGGCCTTGCTAAGATTTGTATATACTCTTAAGTATTTCTATATAGTTACTCTGGACCCCTTGTTGTTCAAGGCTCCGCCATATGTATTCGTGCCTGAGGCTGTCGAATACCTTTGAGTAATCTATAAACGCCAAGTAGATTTGTTTATTGTATTCGTTATACTTCTGTATAAACTGTTTTATTGTGTGAATGTGATCTATTGTGCTGAAGTCTTTTCTGAAACCTGCTTGCTCTACGGGTTGGCTTTCGTTGAGTATTAATGATATTCTTTCCACGATAACTTTAACAAATACTTTATATATGATTGATATAAGAGAAATCGGCCTATAGTTCCCAATCTCGTCTCTATGGCCTTTTATATGTAGTAGAATTATGTGACACTCGGTCCATTCTTCTGAAATTTGCCTTGTTTGTAAGATTTCATTGAAAAGTTTTGCCAGCACAGGACTGATTTCCTCTAAGGATCCCTTGAGCATTTCATTAGGTATCTTGTCCGGCCCTGTGGCTTTCTCGAGTTTTTGGGATTTTATTGCCTTGATTACCTCTGATGTAAGGATTTCTGGCACTTCATCTACTTTGTTTTCTTTTACTTCGTTTACTTTCGGAATTGTGGCCATTCCTGAATCTAATTTATCAGAATACAATAGGCGGTTATAGTCTGTAGCTAGTTTCTGTATTGAGAGTCGATTAGTTAAGTAAGATTTGCTATCCATTCTTTCCCATGTTCGCTTAGTTGTTTCATAGCCTTTTTTTTTCCTCCTGTTCTTTTTATATTTTCTTCCAAAACTCTATTTCTTTTCTCCTTACAGTCTTTTCTCATATTCTCCTTAATTTCCTTGCTAAGGGTTGCAATTTTTTGGTGTCTTTCTTTGCCCTCTTTATTTGATATTAGTGTTCTTCTTTCGTTAAATAGTTCTAGTGTCTTTTTACTTAAATAGCTTTCTTTGTTTCTGGGTTTGCTGACTAGCATCTCTTTCAATTTGTTTTGTAATCTCCTGTATTTAATCCCAGTTTCTGCATCGGAGGTAATAATTTCATTGAGTAATTCTGTTGTGCGGGAATTAGTGGAATGATTGTGTTCTGATAATTCACAATATTTTAAGTAAAATGTTTTTTATATGTACAAGCTACAAAATTATTTGAAGTATGCTTCATTTTAACGTTACCTAATGCAAAAAGATACTGCTCTGAGCTGTATCAAACTGGAATCGAAAGGAGACCTATTTCCCATTAACAGAGATATCAGACAAGGAGACTCACTGTCCCCCAAACTGTTTACTGCTGTGCTGGAAAATATCTTCAGAAGACTTGACTGAGATGAATACGGCCTTAACATCAATGGCAGCCTCTTACATCATTTGAGGTTTGCTGACAATATTATATTGCTGGAGGAAGAACCAAATAAACTGCAAGCAATGGTACAAACCCTAGCCAATGAAAGCAAAAAAGTAGGTCTTGAAATGAACACAATCAAAACAAAACTCATGACGAACTCTACAGAAGTTAGAATTAGATGGAAAAAGAGTTGAATATGTGCATGAGTATGTGTACTTGGGTCAAGTATTTACCCCTAGTGACCAAACATCTTAAGAAATAAACAAAAGAATTGGTAGTGACTGGGAAAAATACTGGTCTTTGAAAGAAATAATGAAAGTAAAGAGCTAAGCATCTCTATCAAAAAGAAAACATTCAACACCTGTATTCTCCCCTGCATCACATATGGTTGTGAGACATGATATCTCAACCAAAATCATCATGAGAAACTTGAGAAATGCCAACAAGCAATGGAGAGAAGTATGTTAGGAATAAAACTCAAGGATAGAGTTAACAACGTGGAAATAAGGAATAAAACAAAGGTTACTGACATTCTGACCCTAATTGACTATCTGAAATAGAACTGGACAAGTCACATGATTTGGTGCAAGACCAACAAATGGAGCAAGCAGGTAACTCTATGGTAGTCCAAGAGATGGTGTCAGAAAACAGGGTCGCCCAACCAAAAGATGGGAGGATGATGTCCACCTGACCTTGGGGCCATACTGGACAAGCTAGTACAAGCTCTATAAGTTAGCAGCAGACTGAGTCCAATGGAAGCAGTTGGAGAAGGCCTGTGCCAAAAGGCATACTGAACTGAGGGACTTAACTCTTAACTAGTCCTACAGTAGGAATTCAGAATAATGTACAACTCCAATGTTTAGAAATAAATGGCTATATTATATTATTATTATAATGCAAAAAGAAGTTTATTTTGTGCACCGAACCTGCGACACACAAGATTCACTTTGCTTAAAAGTAGGGGAGAGGAGAGTCTATGATATTATGTAGCAATTTGTACAAAATTTGATCTCTTATATCACAGTGTTTTTCGAGGTTATTGCTATCTAAGTTATCGATAATAGAGTCTACAGAACAATTATACTGCTTTATAAGTGATGCAGAAACTTATTGTTGATTGTTTATATAATTTTAATATTAACTTTCTATGGAGGATTCTCAAGATGAAGAACAATACGTAGTAGAACATACGTAATACAAGAATAGACTGCACCAGAGTGATAAATAGTATAATCTATGTTGTAGACTGTTATTTAATATTTAAAACAATTGGGTTTTATGTATTATTGTTATTGCTCTACAAGTAGGTCAAATGTCAAGGTAATTGTTGTTTCACCATAAAGTATTTTTGAGTTTATAAAGCTAAAACTTTATATTAACTTAAATACCATTTAATTTGCGACATATTATGGTCGAGACAACTTATCACACGTTACCTTTCAGGACTTTTTGGAACTAAATCATCAATTGTTAAATCCAACTCCACAACTTCCGACTCTGCCATTTTTGCGTTTTGTTCTATTTATTATAATATAAAGCAACAATCAACGTAAAAATTCTTATAATAGGACTATACCCTTTGTATCTCTCGATAGAGAGTACCTAGGTAATCTAATCTGCTTTGTATTAGGAATGGAAAAGGAATTAAGCTCACTGACAGTGTAACTCCATTGTCTTGTTTTTTTTTTAGTTAAGATTTTTCGCCTGGATGCTTGTTCTTTAAGCCATGTCATAATTTATCTCAAAATCAAGTGATAATGATCCTTTACAGTATACTGCTTCACTATATGTTTGTGCGTCACATTACGTAGTTTTTGGGAGATTTCGGCGGCAGCTTGAGCCAGCAGGCAGTTGGCGATAGTATCTTAAGGCGCCTAAGCAGACAGACACCTTATCTTGAGATTCACACCACCATTGGAGCACTATATATTATTTCTATATACTAGTTCACATGTGCAGACATTTATTACGCAAAATCACACCACTTTTACATATTAAAATCTACTTAAAACTATTATTTAAACAATAATACAGGAGCAGCAATCCGGCGCCGGGTCAAGTTCCCGCCAAAACCCCTTCCATTTTCTTGTCCCAGTGAGTCCCAGATTAATAAATCTTCAGCAAGACCAAACTACGAGGGGCGGCTGATAAGTCCGCGGACTAAGGTAATTAATGAAAGAAAATATATGGTTTCTATTTTTTATTTTTCAATATAATCTCCCTCAAAAAAATACATTTCTCACATCTCGCATGCAATGCCTTTAACCCACCCAAAAAATATTCTGTATCTTTCTCTTCAAAATGCTGATCTACCGCAGCTTTCATTTCGTTGTCACCTGCAAATCTCCGGCACCGTAAGTCCTTTTTCAAATTGGAAAACAGGAAAAAATCGTTAGGTGCTAGGGCTACACGGAAGGTGGTCAATTTCTGGGAACCCATGTCATTCAGGGCTTGCCTCGCAACTTGTGCGGTGTGAACGGGCGCGTTGTCTTACATAAAGAGCACTCCGCGCGTCAGTTTCCCACGTCGTTTCTATAGCCTTGTGGACCTGAGTCAATAAATTGGCGTAATATTGGCCTTTCATTGTAATTCCCCTGGGTAGGTAGTCGATAAGCAAAATTCCCTCGCTATTCTAGAAAACAGTTGCCATTAGCTTGGACGCCGACTTTTTCAGCTTGAATTTCTTCGGCGGCCTTTCTCCTTTTTATCCATTGCATGGACTCTTGTTTGAACACCGGATCATATTGGCGAATCCATGTTTCATCTACAGTGGCTACTGTTGCCAAATGTCTTCCTTGTTATCGCCGTTTAGCTCAGAAAAATCTTTGCAACTTGCGAGTTGACGTTAGTCGTAGAGCGGTTTGCTTGTGCTTGTGAGTATTTTTGGTACCTAGCGCACGCAACTTTTTTTCATATTCAAATGTTCATTTAAAATTTATCCAACTCGTTCTTTGCTAATCTGCAGTTCTTCAGCAATATGCCACAATTTAATTCTTCGATTGGCCAGAACGATTTTTTAGAATTTTCGAACGATTTCTTCGGTCAGTACCGTGACAGGGCGACCCAGGTGAGGATCGTCTTCACATCTCTCTCGTCCTGGTTGAAATATGCGGGCCCATTTTTTCACCATCAAGAAGAATCAGAATCGTCAGAGTCATCGTTATCCACATGAATTACGATATCTTCTGCCAGATGAGATATCTTCTGCCAGATGAGATATCTTCAAGTCTTCCTCTTGGAGTTTTTCTGCATGCTTCACACAATCTTCCTAGTTCTTTTGCGAAACGTATGAAATTGTGTCATGCAGTAACATTTCGACGTCTACAATTTTAAAAGTGCTGTTTTTCGTGGCACCTTCCTTTTTTGCTTGAGGCCATACCAACTCAATTGGGTTATATTGGCAATCGTAAGGTGGTAAGCGAATCACTTCGTGTCCTGACTCCAAAGCTAACTGATCCAATTTGTATATTTTTTCTGGTCGGTTCCGTTGCACCTGTAAATATAATGTTATTTGTATATTCAACTAAATACTTAAAAGAAAACAAATGTATTGCAAACTTTAAATAATAAAATCTGAAATACCTTTTGTAATAGTTCAGGCTTGAGCTCATTATCAATAAACTCAATCCCGTGTTGGCGTAGCCACTCCTGAATTTCACTCTTTTTGTTAGCTGATGTCGGTGCCCGATTTATTTGCTGAGAGTGGGTGCATTGCCCATTATGATGACTGATGGTTCTTCAAGACTCTGCAGCAACTTTGTTAACCAGTCTGTGAAGCCTTCTGTGAATACATTTATGAAAATGTAAGGTACGTACACAAAAATAAAAGTAGTTTTACAAAAATAAGTGATATTCATTCTGTAAATACTAGGAACAAACACAAGCTAGTAGTACCAGTTACTCGACTCTATCGAGTCAGTAATTCATCCTTGGGGCGATGTATACGCTTTTACAACAAAATCCAGAAAATATACAAAATTTGACCTGCTAAAGTTCAAAAACATTATTAAACTAAGTTTGTATAAAAGGGTTATTATAATATTAAAAAAATTATAGATGACAATAACCCCTGGAAATGAGGTGATCGCTACTAAGCTATTTCTAATTTGTTGTGTTGTTAATTTGTGTAACATACATGATTGTAAGCTATTATTTAAAAAAAGTCCCGCTGGGTTTCTTGCTGGTTCTTCCCAGGACAGAGGTTTTTTTTCGAACCAATGATAATTATACAAAGGAGTGACTTTCAATAAGTATTATTTATAATCTATATTGAATAAAAAAGTTACTGTTTCTGTTTCGGCATTCATTTTTAAATGGTACTCCTAGTTCTGAGACTTCACAGCACGGAATGTCCATTTGGCTACGGGTATGAAACCATTGAGTTATACAAAACTAGAGAAGCAAACCACATTGCCGCGCGTCGAAAAAAGTGTAACCACTATCCAAACGCGACGACGTAGCTTTGAAATCATTAAAATTTTAAAGTAAACATATATCTGTCTCACTTACACAAGTCGCGGAAAACAATATCGTCCCTAAGATTAGATAAAGATAGACACACAAACATGCAGTGGCGGGTTGGTGTTGCATACTTTATGAAATTTTACCCAAAATGAGCAATATAAAGGAGTTTTTTTTAAAGTTGCAGTAAATTGTTTTTATTTTAAATTTGTATATTTTCTTATTAGATGAACAGAAGTAAGCATAACTAATGAAATAAAAGATGTTTTTATGTATTATTTTTATTGAACTAATAAATCAAACAAAAAATAAAGCAAATAAAAAAAAACAATTTAAGGTTTCTTAAGCGAGATCTGTGTTGAATATGCATAAGTTGTGAAATCATCAGCAAGTTTTTGTCTCTTAAATTTAGTCTCATGACATTAGCTACAAAAACTTTGGTTAAAGTGAAATGATATTGAAGGTGAAAGAATTCTGTGAAGCTGAACAAAAGAATCAAGGTGTTTTAATACCACTTAACAATGTTCGGAAGAAAGTGGCCGCCATAACAGGTACTTGCCATATAATAATTTTTTGCTGTATTGATGGGACTTTTATGATATAAATTAGTTTTGGGACAAAATTGAATAAATACATAACGTGATGAAATTAGGTAACCGAAATTAAAACATATATTACATAGTACATAAGCATTATAAACTTAGTGACTATTATTTTTAATTGTTCATTCTTTAATTGCAGGTGTGTCAGAGAAAACTGTAACAAGAATTACAAAAGAAGGTATAACAGCAGCGAGTACTTCGAAAAAAATTGTCACCCCGGGGAAGAGTCGCCCGCATCCGAAAAAGTTCGACTTAGACGGGTTCGATTTGTGCGCTATCCGGCAAAAAATTCACAGTTTTTACGTTGTGCATAAATAATTACCAACTTTGGCTAAATTACGTGCAGCTCTGAGAGAAGACATCAATTTTCAGGGAAGCATCACAATATTGCACAGGATATTAAATAGGATTGGTTTCAAGTACAAGCGATGTCAATCCAGACGCAAACTACTTATGGAACGTCACGACATTACCGCATGGCGTGCAAGATATTTGGATAAAATACGAATAAATCGCACTGTGGAAAAACGACCCGTTGTATACTTAGATGAGACCTATATACACAATACTTATCATACAAAAAGTTGTTGGCAGAGTGAGGAGGAGCCAGGAATGGTCGTCTCAGAGTTATCAGGGAGTCGCTGGATAATCGCTCATGCGGGAACAAAAGATGGATTCATAAATGGTGCATTATTAATGTTTAAATCCCAATCAAAATCCTCAGATTACCACGATGACGATGTTTATGCCTCGGCAGCCTCCTTGCGTAGATTACGTAACTTTCTTCCCATTTCCACCAAAACTATGCTTGCCAAGTCCCTTCTCTTCCCTATTTTTGACTACGCAGACGTCAGCTATCTAGACCTCACCGAAGCTCACCTCGATAAACTTGAGCGAATTCAGAATTTTTGCATAAGGTTTATATTCGGATTGCGCAAATATGACAATGTATCTCATTTTCGTACTAAGCTCAAGTGGTTGCCAATACGACTTCATCGGAATGCTCACATACTTCATCTCTTATCATCACCTTTACATCATCTTTATAGTGTTCTCTTTAATCCTTCTTACCCTTCTTACCTCAAAAATCGTTTTGAGTTTCTTCATGATTCCCATTCGCGTAACTTGAGATCAGCAGAGAGTTTGAAGTTGAATTTGCCACTATACACTAGAAAATTTATGAACAAGTCTTTTACTGTACAGGCCGTTCATTTATGGAATGAACTCCCATTGTCAGTAAAACGTGCACCATCCCTATCGGTATTTAAAAAACTAGTTAAGAATCACTACCTCGCACTTTAAATTCTAACTTCACTTCCACACTAGCCATTAAATAATATATTATATGTATCATATCAATTTCATTTAATTAATTAAATAATTCAATATATATATATATATATATGTATATGTATATGTATGTGTATGTATGTATATATTGTATGTATATATGTTTATAGTATGTGTATGTATAGTATGTATATCTGTTTATTCTTTTTTATCTCTTTTTTTCTCTAACACACCAATTTGCCCTGCCCTTGTCATATTCGTGCAATCCTGTCCATTCATTGGTTGTCTGGAAGAAATTGCTATCAGCAATAAGACCGCCCATTGCATACTTCTTTTATATATATAATTTCTGTAATTTATGTATGGTGTGCAATAAAGAATATTAAATAAATAAAAAATAAAATATCGATGACATGAACTCTGCAAATTTCTTAAAATGGGTGACGGAAAAATTAATACCTAATCTACCTGAAAAGTCGCTTGTGGTAATGGACCATTGCACTCAATTAAACAAAGCCCCTTCAATGTCAAATATAAAAAGTAGTATTCAGGAATGGCTCCGGCAAAAGGGTATATATTTTGAAGACACCTGGAGAAAAGCTGTGCTGTTTGAGCTAATCAAACAAAATAAAGGTCCACCGTCATTTGCAGTGGATGAATTATTAACAGCTCACGGACACGAAGTATTAAGGTTGCCGCATTACCATTGTGACCTCAACCCGGTGGAGAAAATCTGGAGCCTTGTAAAAAGAAAGGTGGCGGATAAGAATGTGGCACAAAATCCAAAAGAAATTGTAAAATTAACTGTAGAGGCATTTGAGTCTATTACGGCGGAAGATTGGACAGCTCAGTGCACGCATGTCGAACATTTAGAGGAGGAATATTTAAAAAAATGACGGCCTTATGGATGAAGAGATGGACCGAATAATTATATCTACGGCTAGTGATACTGAAACAGAATCTGATTCAGTTTCCATCCACTCTTCAGACAGTGATGTTCCTATGGCCGCTGATCACAATTATTCAATAAAACTCTGAATAAAAATTGTAATGCTTTTCTTTACCCTATTTTCTCATCTTTTCCCTGTAAGTAGGTAGAACACCACTTATAAAAGTAAATAAAAATATACTTTTTACATAACAGAAATATAGTAAATTATGTACATGGACATTTTTATCAAAATTTATGTTTTTTATAAATTTTAACTAGGAAATGTGGCATCCCACGTTTCCCAGTACTGATCATGACCAAAAATCGTCTGCTTTTATTACTTTGTTTTTAGTTTCTCACCTAAACACTGAAACTATTTAATAATAACACGACACTTACAGAGTCATAATAACGTTAGTTAATTGGACTTATTGCATGAGTCATCCCATGAGTGGGTTGGTAGACATTTTGATAAAAATGCCCAAATATACATTTCACTAATCAGAAATATACATGTTTCATTAATCTGAACTATTGTTATAGTATTGGCTCGAGTAATGAAATTACAGCCTATCTAAAATGTATTTATTTCTTAATACAATTTAATAGTTTCATCGAAGTCTGCAGGAAATAATATTATTTGATAAATTACATAATATGCTAAATGTATAATAGGTAAATTTTTACTCATAAATGGCAACACTATGTCACGCGCGTACAGCGCTGCGTCTGGGGGACTTCTTTCATGAAAAGGACTTTATCAATAAATTTCGTTGATTTTCTTGTTTACAGAATTTCCATACTACTTAACAACTTTAAAAAGTCTTTATATTTTTTTTGCAACAATACTGAGGATAGTTAATGGATTCAGGCGTGACTCTGCGGAGGTCTATTTGTAAGATAATATAAATGGTTTTAATCTGTAATACTATTCCGCTTAAATATTCATAATAGTCCATGACTTCAAACTCCGCTATGAAGCATCAGTTTGTTATATAATTGCCTTTTGGATTCTTTTTTGTGTGTTTGAGTATATAATTTACTTTCGTGGTACAATCTTATAATTTTTAAGTACTTATAAATAATGGCATTAATCAATAAAAGGGAATGATCAACTTGTATTGAAGATAAATGATCTCCCGGGTGTATTGCAAATTCTTTTAATAATTTATTTCCTTAAAGCTCTTTTAATGTTTTTGTAGCTAATCTCATAAGACCAAATTTGGTAGACAAAGACTTAGTTTCGGAAAGTTTGCAATGCAATTTATTAATATAAAATAAAATAATAAAATATAATTAATAGACCATTCATGAATAAACTAAAATAAGAATAATTAATTATTATTATTTTGTATAAAGGTTGAAACATAGTTTTTATTTTAAAACAAACAATTTTACTTGTTTATTTTAAAACAAAATTAACTTATTCCATAAATTATGTAGTCTCCCATTAATGTTGAAAAATCACAAAGGCGGAAAAGTGGCAACATTGAAGCTAAATTGCAATATTCGATATTATATTTAATTTTTTAGTGTTTTAAACGTTAATATGAATATATAAATTAAAACTTACGTGTGGAAAGTGATTCCGCTTGATTTATTATGTTTTTGTGACCTTGAATCGCATGCTTTCACTACGCATTTACCCATTTTTTGTCGTTAATCGTTCGGCTTAACTCGGACGGCGTCACATTGAACACTGAACCGACGTTCGCTGGGCATATGGCTGCGACCATATGTGAAGTGGCAACGCTTTGGCGCGGCAATTACTTATCTAGTGTAACATATAAATCAAGGTATAAAACCATATTTTGCGCAGCCTGCATGACAAACTGAAACAACATAATGAAATGAATATCATATTTTGTATTAAATTGTTATTAAGTCGTATTTCTTACGTAAAAGATGAAAGAATATTTACCAATTAGTCTGCCCCCCTTTTCCGTTTTTGTGTTTAAGCCGTTTTGTTCATCCTTGTCTAGCCAAGTCTTTTTTAATTTTGTCGACCGCTCTAACGCACACACCACATATCGCCGGAGCAAGTTCACGAGAACGGCAGAAATTAACACTTTGTAACTTTTCGGGATCTATTTTCATTTCTGTAGCTTTTTTTGTTAACTTTGTTGCTGTAGCATGGATTGGCCGGCTCGAACCGGGGCAGTAGCACGTTCCCACGGAACACCAATGTAAAGTAGAAGCTATGCTTCTGCCTTTCGTTTGGTTAGTGCAGGTGGCCGGAGGTCCAGGCAAACAGAGCGATAAAACCAAGGCGAAACCTGCATAGCTATCCGTGGACTTTTGCAACAACAAGGGACTTCATTCGAATCTTAATGTCGTGCACTACTATCTAGAAGTCTTGAAGGTACGAACCTGTCCATCACCTTGGCTGCGTGTAGCGACGACCATCTCTGCGTCTACAGGTGCCTGTATAGGTCCCATAGAGGTAATGCCGATACAGACCGACTCATCGACCACGTCCAAATGGCTACAGATTTCTTGCTACAACAGATCCCATCCATAGAGATTGTAATACTTGGCGATTTTAACGCCCACCATGCTGAATGAATCGGTTCACGTTTAACCTGTCATGCGGGGAGATCTGTTTATGACTTTGCCTTGGCATATTGTCTGACACAACTGTTTACTTCGCCTACGCGGATTCCAGATGTGGAGGATCACACACACACCTTCCCTGCTGGAACTTATGCTGATTTCTCATCCGGACGGATATCAGGTTTCCGTCGATGCCCCTCTCGGCTTTTCGGACCATTGTCTGCCCGTGGGTTGCTGCCGTGTTTGGCATTACAGGTCGGCGGATTGGGACGGAATGCGGTCTTTCTTTGCATTATACCCATGGGGGTGGGTTAGCTTCTCGCTGGATGTTCCGAGCGCTGTTGCTGACTCTGTCACCGATGTGGTGCTACAGGGAATGGAACTATTTATTCCATCATCTATGGTACCATCGGTGGCAAATCTCAGCCTTGGTTTGGTCGCGCCTGTAAGACTGTATAACGCAGTAACCAGAAGTGTTATCAGGCCTGGGCTGAGGCTTTGGAGGTTCGGGATGTAAACACCAGCATGCTTAAAAAGAAGTATAACTTCACCTTAGGTCCTTCAAAAGAGTTATTGCCGAGGCAAAGTCAGAGTACATAGGCAGAATTGGCGAGAAACTAGTTCGCCTTCCTTCGGGAACCCGTGCATTATGGTCTCTCGCCAAGGCTGTCCAAGGGAATTTCCATGAGCCGTCACTACCACCTTTGCACAGGGAGAATGACTCACTGGCTCACGCCGCAAAAGAGAAAGCCGACCTTTTAGGCTCTCTGTTTGCGTCCAACTCGACTTTTTATGACGGGGGGAACGCTTCGCCGACCATCTCGCAGTGTTCGTGCTCTATACCTGATGTGCGAATCACACAGTGCTCAGTACGCAAAGCACTCCTCTCCCTGGACATCCACAAGTCGAGTGAGCCTGACGGAATCACGCCAATTGTGCTGAGAACGTGCGCTCCTGAGTTGGCACCGGTTTTAACGCGTCTTTTTCGGTACTTCTTCCAATTTTTCGATCCGTCCAATTACAGGCCTATCGCCATCACCGCTATGTTTTCGATAATAATGGAGTCCATTATTAACTGCCAGCTCATGCGGTACCTTGAAGAGCACCAGCTGATTAGTGACTGCCAGTACGGTTTTCGTCGGGGTCCCTCAGCTGGTGATCTTCTTGTTTATTTAACACATAGATGGGCGCAGGCAATTGAGTTCAAGGGGGAGACGTTGGCCGTTAGTTTGGACATAGCGAAGGCTTTTGATCGGGTCTGGAATGGCGTGTTTACCGCTAAAAGAAACCCCTTTGTCGTATCCCCTCAGTTTCAAAGCACTCCCCTTGTTGCCGCAGCCAGTATGGGAATCCTCGGCGTCGATATATCGAGTGACGTACAGTTTCTTGGTCACTAGGAAGAGAAGGTCAAATTGGCCTCTAGAAAGCTTGGCGTGTTCAGCAGAGCGGGACAATATTTCATGCCGGCACACCATCTGCAACTTCCCCCCCCCCCCCCCCCGGACCGCTTAGTAGTGCGCACGTAGTATATTACCGTGTTAATTCACTAAATTAAATATATAATTCTACTATTAAATACCTTACGCAAAAATAGGAGTGCATAGAAACACAAGAGTAAAAATATTGTTAACATCAAGTCAACGCATACTACGTTTCAACGCGGCGGATTGCATCTGTTTTGGCAAACAAGTACGTACAATAAAGTCAGTCTACTCAACTAACACGCATAGTATAAGGAAGAAACGAGAAACACTCTAAATATCATACCCGCTGTAGGATAACGCCAACGGTAACGCCAAGAGACATGCGCTGCGCGGTGACTGAGCGCAATTATTTTTGCCTTCTCTAATTGCTGCTCGCCTAGTATTTTACTGTACCATCTTACCTACGTCACTAAAGAAGCTGCTGTACATCGAAGAATTAAATCCTTATTATTAATACTGTAGCCAGGAATAGTCAGAGTCATTACGAATCGTCTCGCGCGCAGACTTGACGACTTCCAGCCTCCTCAACAAGCCGGTTTCCGAAAGGGCTTTAGTACCATAGACCACATACATACCCTTCGGCAAATTGTACAGAAGTCCGAAGAGTACAATTTGCCACTATGTCTGGCGTATGTGGACTATGAGAAAGCCTTTGATTCCGTCGAAATTTGGGCGGTGCTGCAGTCCCTTCAGCGGTGCCAAGTTGACTGTCGGTATATCGAAGTGCTGAAGTGTTTGTACAGTAGGGCTACGATGGCTATCCGAGTACAGAACCAGAGTACGAAACCCATCCAATTGCAGAGAGGTGTAAGACAGGGTGATGTTATATCCCCGAAACTCTTCACCGCTGCATTGGAAGACGTTTTCAAGCTTCTGGACTGGAAAGGATGCGGTATTAACATCAATGGCGAGTACATCACTCACCTTCGATTTGCCGACGATATAGTCCTTATGGCAGAATCGCTGGAGGACCTAAGCACTATGCTCAATGACCTCAATAGTGTCTCCCAACGGATAGGTCTTAAGATGAACATGGACAAAACAAAGATCATGTTTAATGTCCATGTCACACCTATGCCGGTAGTTGTTGACGAGTATGTCTACCTGGGACAAATAGTCCGACTAGGTAAGTCCAACTTCGACCGCGAGGTCAATCGACGGATTCAACTCGGCTGGGCAGCGTTCGGGAAGCTACGACACATCTTCTCGTCAGACGTACCTCAAAACCTTAAAACGAAATTGTACAACCAGTGCGTGTTGCCAGTGATGACTTACGGAACTGAGACGTGGTCCTTCACTGCTGGCCGTATGAGGAGGCTCAAGGTCGCTCAGCGAGCTATGGAGAGGGCTATGCTCGGAGTTTCTCTGCGTGATAAACTTAGGAATGAGGATATCCGCAGTAGAACCAGAGTAACCGACATAGCCCAACGGATTAGTAAGCTGAAGTGGCAGTGGGCCGGCCATATAGCTCGAAGAACCGACAGCCGATGGGGAAGAAAGGTTCTCGAGTGGCAGCCTCGTACAGGTAGGCGAAGTGTAGGGCGTCCCCCCACGAGATGGAGTGACGACCTGGTAAGACATGCAGGAAGTCGATGGATGCAAGTGGCTCAGGACCGTGCTTTGTGGCATTCTTTGGGGGAGGCCTATGTTCAGCAGTGGACTTGTGAAGGGCTGTAATGATGATGATGATGATATTAATACTGCCCTAGTAACTACATAATATATTTCTGTTGACATTGGACGGACATTTGAAAAATTGAGTGACAAAAAGTTCCTTGATATATTTCTGTTTTCCTGGTACAATTCTGTTTTATATGGAATGACATTAAAAACAATAAAAGTTACAGTGAACTAAAGTATCTTACAGTATTTGTTCTCCTTATGCTTCTTTTGAAATTTTATTGAAAAATACGTCAGAGAATCACAGACTAAAGGAAAAATTCAAAATATTTCCGGGTTTTTTTTTCTTCAAATATACCAACTTAAATATCTGTAAAATTTCTCTAAGTTTACCCCTATAAGTGAGGTTTTCTACGCGAGGTACTGTTTCTACGGGTACTCTTTTGGCAGTTTTCCTAATTTGCCCCAACCAACCTAAAATGCTTAGATCACCGCCTCGTGATACTTCGCGAACAGCCTCCAATCCTGAATTAGCGTTTTACAATATCGCACAACGAGAAAATAAACGACAGCAAACCAGCGACGCTGATAACGAAACTGAAATATTCTCTACGGATGCTATTAACGAGCTCAAAACAATGTTGGAAACCTTCGTTAAAAATGAAAATTCAAGATTAGACAATATAGAAAAAAAAATTAGCACTTGTTACAAATCAAAATGTAATCATCCAACAAACCAATTTTGAAATAGAAAAGTCTATAAACGTCGTCTCAGACAGAATAGATAATTTGCAAAAAGATTTCTCCAATATGGAAAATGATCGCAAAGCTCTCAAATATCACAAATAAACATAATAAATACCAAATACGATGTATTGGAGAGGTACATTCGCAAGACAAGTATTGAGATACGTAATGTTCCGAAAATAAGAGGTGAAAATAAGGAGACTTTATTTAAATATATACTCACCCTAATCACGAACTTAAGTGTAACTATAGATCAAAATAATCTTCGTGATGTCTATCGTTTGCCAAGCAAGACTGATGCAACATCCTCTACAATTGTAGCAGAGTTTGGAAATAGTCTACTAAAGAGTCAGGTCATTGATGCAGTAAAGCGTTATGTAAAAAAAAAATCCTAAAGATTCACTTAATTGTTATCATACGTCGTTCGGCATTCAGTACCGCGAATGTGAAAATATTTAAAATTTTTATTTTTTGTTGTTTCGATAGTATTCAATCAAATACGCGATTTTGTATTTAAAATTTGACCAAAAACCTTTCAAAAATAGATTTAGAAATACTTAAAAAACTCTTTCCAACAAATAGTAAAGCGTACATTATAAATAAATCAGTTTTTTGTCTCTCCTGTAAAGTGACTCAATTACACATTCGCGGTACTGAATGCCGAACGACGATGGAAATTGTTATGTATGGAATTATGTTAACATTCATAATTCCCATATGATAACAATTAAGTGAATCTTTAGGATTTTTTTTACATCACGAATTTACGTAAGTGAACATCTGACAACAAAGTCTAAAAGAATTTACTTCCTTGCAAGAGATATAGCCAAAACCATGGGTTACTCATATTGTTGGACGTCAAACGACAATGTGTACTTGCGCCGCAAAGATGGAGATCCACACATTCTCATAAAAAACAAAGCCCAGCTCTCCAAACTTAAAAATTCTAAATGACTAGATGTAAGTTTGTTATAACGTTAGTTATACTAGAATGTTGTTATGCTAAATTAGTTAAGTTTAAGAAATTATACTGTAAGCTATCTTTTTTAATAAACACATACACTTCTACATACACACTCCCACACATAACTCATAATTATTTAATATACACCTCAACTTGTTCATTTAAGATCAAACTTAATCAACTATCACAATTTACTCACTTACCCACAAAACAAAGACCATGCAACACAAATTACGAGTACGATTACTCGTATATTATGTCTCATAGTTTTTACATTGTCATGAACTATAAAAAAGGAATATGGTATAAAATAACTTATTACAGTTTGATTATTTACATTTTAAGATCGAAAATAACTTATTATGATTTTAGTAAATATACGATCAAAATATTTAGCCATCCTAAGACTAATAGTATGACGCTGTTACATACATTTTATTACTTTATAATAAATATTAATAAAATTCGCTAATATAAATGAAATATCGAATAACCTAGATGATATAACAAATTCGGAATTTTATATTTGCAATCGTGAAGATGTATACCCTATAACAAGCCAACCTAATAAGTACACAAACATTCTATGTCAGAATATTCGAAGTATTAAACGAAACTTTGATGGTCTAGCTGTGCTAATGAAAAGGATAAATATAGATTTTGATCTCGTTATACTGACTGAATGTTGGCTGTCGTGTTCTGGTCATATAACTTTGTTAGAATCGTATTCTTTTCATGCCACCAAGCAAACTTATAATCAGAACGACGGTGTGCTGGCTTATATTAAAGATAACTTGAAATGTACCGTTGAAGAGCCCCCTTTTCAAGAAGCTAACTGCTTAGTAATTAAATTTGGAACACATACAGTAGTAATAGGGATTTATCGTCCACATTGCTTTAAAAATGAATTTTTTTTCATCCTTGAACCAACTTCTCATTGAACGAAAAGGCTTCAAAAATATTATTCTAATTGGTGACATCAATATAGACCAGACAATATGGACCAGCAAGCCGAACAATATCTTAATTTGATAGCATCACATGGACTTCTTCCAGCGTTTACATCATCCACCCGAATGTTCACATGTATTGATCACTTATTGCTCAAAACACGTCTGCCCGCTAAATCATTTATTATACAAACCTGTTAACTGATCACGAAGCTGTAAGCCTTAGTCTAGAAATAAAACAAACTAGATGTTATTTTAACAAAATTATTAGAAAAATTGATCATGTTGGATTTAAACAGTTTTTATTAGACGTTAATTTCGGTCAAATGTATCGAAATAATAATCCTGAAGAAGTAGCAAGTTTCTTAGTAGAAACTTTATCAAAAGCACTGGAAAACAACACTAAAAATATTAGATTGTCCCATCGTATAACCATATTAAAACCACGGATAACTCCTGGCATCTAAAGATGCATGAAAAATCGCGATAAGCTACATAAGAAACTTAAATTAACACCTGATAATGAAACACTAAGAATAACATATCGTAGATACCGCAATTACTGTAATAATATTCTAAAAAAACTTAAAATACAGTATCAAAGCAGTGAAATTAAAAAAGCTGGCAATAACGGTAAAAAGGTATGGGAAGTAGTAAAAAGTGTAACACTTCTGAATAAGCGAAGACTAGAGGCAAACGATTTGCTATGAAAACTCTCCTCTCGGATAGAATTTGTTAATGAAGTTAATAAATATTATATTAACGTCGGTGCGAAATTAGCTAACAAAATCCTAATAAGTAATTACAGTAAATCTGATATAAATCAAACTATGAACAAATCATTTGTTATGCTAGATACTGATTACGATGAGGTACATAATCTCATTATGTCATTAAAAAATAGTTGTACTACAGGATGGGACGGGTTAACAAGTGACTTACTAAAGACCTACAAAGATATACTTGTTCCCCCGATAACATACCTGTGCAACATCTGTCTTTCTACTAGCATATTTCCTCGCGCCTTTAAGAAAAGTATTATTCGCCCAATTTACAAAAGTGGTGACAGAGGCATTGTCTCCAATTACCACCCCATATCAATTTTAACATCCCTATCAAAAATGCTGGAACGCGTGATCAACATAAGACTTGTGAATTACCTTGAAACAAACAAGCTCCTTTCGGAGCAACAATATGGTTTTCGTACAGGTAGGTCCACAGATGATGTGGTTCACGAGCTCACAGATCGTATAGTTCAGAGGATGGACGACTTTAAAAAGTGTCTCGCAATATTCCTGGACTTAGCGAAGGTGTTCGAGACTGTCTCTGCCCCGCTTCTAATAAATAAGCTTGAGGGACTTGGGGTCAGGAATTTGCAGCTAGATATGTTTAAAAGTTAACTTATAGGTAGAACACAGTGTGTTCAAATTGGAAAGCACACCAGCGAGGAAGAAATAATAATGTACGGAATACCCCAAGGCAGTATATTTGGCCCGACCTTATTTTTGATTTACTTCAATGATTTGTGTTCAATTAAGGTATTTAGTGGGAGTATTCTGTCCTTTGCGGATGATACAGCATTAGTTTTTAGCGGCGATAATTGGAAAGATACGTTTGCTTATGCACAATCTGGATTAAATAGAGTTGGAATCTACTAACGATTAATATCGACAAAACCAAATTTGTAACATTTGCCATACGTAATGTCTCTCTCCCTTTAGATAAAAACCTTTCACTCATAGCCCATACCTGCGATTTAGTAAATATATGTAGCTGTATCAGATTAGAAACTGTTACCAAAATTAAATACCTGGGCATAATCATTGACCAGAACTTATCTTTTAGGCCTCATATTGAGCAACTTACGGCTCGTGCACGTAAGCTCATAATATACGTTTTGAGAACACTTCGTCAAATTGCTGACTTCAAAATTATACGCAGCGTCTATTTTGCTCTTTGTCAATCCATATTCTCATATTGTATTTCTGTATGGGGAGGTGCAGCTAAATCCTATTTAAGGTCTCTGGAGGTGGCCCAAAGAGCCATCCTAAAGGTTGTAAAGTTTCACCATTTCCTTTATCCGACTAGGGATTTATACAAGGAATACATTGTACATTGTCTTAAAACAACATTCTAAAACTTCGTAAGACCCTTCGATACAACGCTTAAGGAGAAAAGATATTGTCTGTGTCCACCAAAGATTTAGAACAGCATTTGCAAAGAGGTTTTTTTGTTTTATTGGACCGTTACTATATAATAACTTAAACCGTATACTGGCTATATACTCTTTAACAAGAGTAAACTGTAAATATACTTTAAAAACATGGTTACTGACTAAAGGCTATGATGAAAGTGAGTCACTTATCAAAACAATGTGATCCACTTGAACAAACTCTTACACCAACACACATACACACACACACACACACACACACACACACACACACTCTCTCACACACACACACACACACGACATGTGCGTGACGCACGTACACACACTCAACTCCTTTTTGCTTATTTGTCTCTTTTTTAATATATATTATATTTCATTTTAAATACATTCTTCATCAGAATATACATTACACGTGATTTATTGTCCGGTGGTGGAGGCCTGGTGGCTGTAGCACAGGGAATCCTAGTATCGTCACCAGTCTCTACAACTAGCATTTGTAAGTTACTTAATATTTAAATGTAATGATATTTTAAAAATGTTATTTTGTAGAGAGAAATAAAGTTTATTATTATTATTAAAAAAATTAAAAGGCGCAGGTTCGGCATCACATGGAATACTGTTCCCATCTCTGGGCAGGGCTCCCCAGTGCCAGCTCCTTCTACTTGACCGCATCCAGCGTAGAGCGGTTCGAATCGTCGACGACCAAGTTCTTTCCGATCGGCTTGACTCAATGGCACTGCGTTGAGATGTTGCATTTCTTTGCGTATTTTATTGCATGGACCACGGGGATGCTCTGAGGAATTGTTCGGACTAATTCCAGCCGCTCAATTTCACTATGGGACATTGCAACAAAACTCGCGATACCATCCATACCATCTGGATGATTGGCGATCCACCACTGTGCGATTTAGAAAATGTTTTCTTTCTCGCACAACTTCCTTGTGGAATCGATTACCACCAGCGATTTTCCGGTACCGATGCGACTTAGGGACCTTCAATAAAAGAGCCTACTCCTTTTTAAAAGGCCGGCAACGCATCTGCAATTCCCCTGGTGTTGCAGTTGTTCATAGGCTGCGGTAGTCACTTACCATCAGGTGAGCCGCATGCTCGTTTACCCCCTCTCCTATAAAAATAAAACGCTTAGTCACTGCGCTACGGAGTTGTCATTTATTTTTTTACTTATTAATTAATAGTATAATTGTGCGTTTTATATTTTGTATTTTCTTTATACATATTTTTGTACCTAATAATTGTAGAGATATAATTACAAATTGCTGTGTGTAAAATACATTGATTTCTCATAGTAGGGACAGAATAGTCCCACTTACGCAACATGTGCTATCCAATGCTCCTACGTTAGTGTACACACTTGACCTACTTATGCTACGTATATTGCCAACAAGTAAACTAGCTCTCCACCAGATTAAACTTCTAAAACCACCAGAAAACTAATAACAAAAAGCAACTCGTAATCCCTAAATTTTCTACTACATATTTTTTATTCATTACGAAAGAAAAAAAATAGGTATACATATTAGTAACTGTTTAATTTTATTATTACATTCTGTGTTACAAGATATGAAATTTCAATGTAAATAAATAGTAACTCTATTTGGTACAATTAATAAATCAACAAGTCAACATCTATTTATTATTTAATCAACTGCTATTTTCAATGATGGCTAATAATCTTCCACTCACCAGATGTCGATTTTTTGGTATAATTTGTTTTACAACGCTTATCGGAATTCCCATTTTCTTGCAGCATTTTCCTGCCAACCTCATACCGCAGCATACTCTTATTATGACAGTTAAAAATAATTAAAATATAAAGGATTTTTTTTTCATTTAATTTCATTCTATTTCTCTGCTTGTTTTTTATTACAGAGTAATCACAAAAGTCGCTAATAACTCAAATTTTAATTCAACTGGGATGGATCGCCTGACGTACGTCATGTCTGATGAATCATTTTTGCCTATACAGTAAAAATAAATTCTCCTGAAATAACGTAGATATATAATTTGAAACGTATGTGGCTTATCAGTCAAGTGATCATCTTTCCACAAATTAAAACTTAATTCTACTGACCCACTATAAAAAAAACACCAGCTGGAGAAATGTTGCACCACTAAAATCAATATCTCTCCACTAAAAGGGAGAGGATTTAACGACTAAAACTTGTGGTTAGAAACCACAAGTTTTAGTCGAAAATCCACTAAGTTGGCAACACTAGTGAAATTGCGTACGAACATCGCCACCACCTTTCCACGCCGATCTAGACATCGCAGATCGACGTTGCGTCGGACGAGTGTGATTGGGTTGGATATGATAGGTGTGTTTCTAGTGTATAGTCACAAACTAGTAAGAACTTTTCGTACAAAATCAAGCGTTCAGATTTCATGATGCGTTGCATTTGTTGCGTACGTGGGACTAGTCTGTCCCTACCATTATCCTCAGTGGTAATTTTACTCAAACCCCACGTTAAATTTATTTCTCATAAATAAGTCAGTATAGAGATCTTACTTTTATTATATAAAAATATCGATAAACGTTATATCAGTAAAATTATTCAAGGATAGACATTTACAGCACTATTATAATTCGCCTATGTTGTCAGCACAATTTATCAAAAATAAAATGTCATGTTTTGATGTTGGTAGAGTAGCTTGTCGCCCTTTCGTATATTTACTTTTTCTTAGGAAGTCCCGCTTCTGAAACGTAGTGATTATATTCTCTTTGGTCGTAAATAACTTTTTAAAGAATCATGCCCACTTCCCATACATTTAAAAACCTGATAGTGAAAGTTGATGTATAATTATAAAGTATAGTAGAAAAACTACATGTAAGCTTAGAAAATAATGTCATATAGTCATTTTTACGATTTAAACGCTACGAATCCCAAAAAATACCAATGTCACTTTTTAGGTTAGGATTTGCCGTAACCAGAGGTAATAAATAAATAAATGTGCTACAACTTATTATTAACGCTCGAAGTTAAGACAGCAATACTTATCTAGTTATGGTCTAAAACGTCTTTTTTACTTTGTGATTTTCTTAAAACCAACTGCCCCTAAATCGTGGTGACTTTCGATGATTGTCACCATAAATTGAGTGTCTAGCTCTATCTGCTATTTCTTCAGCTTACATAAATACTTACTAACTAGCTAACTACATTTAGTTCATTTTGTATTGTCAAAATTATCACTTATCAACCAAACACATTTCATTGGCCTATGGTACATACTTACATAAATACCTGATGAACAAAATGGGACAAACAAATAAAACACTATGTTAAAGTGGCATGGTTTATTAATTATCAACATTTACACTTAATTCTCTCATCACTACGTCATCCAGAAATTCTGCTGGAGCAGAAATATTTTCTTGATACCATATAAGGTTGTAAAAAGAAGTAACACAAACAAAATGGCACAGTACACAACGAGATGCAAACACAACAACGAAGAACTGCGCCGATGCAAATTGCAGAACTGTCAAATGTCAAAAAAAATCCGTTTCATTCGTCCGCACTCGATGACATACTGAATGATTAATTTATTTTATTATTAAATTATTTTATATTAATATGTACTATACAAATACAAATAAATAAATACTTACTGATTAAATGAAACATAAAATAATGTATAAAACTCAGAAACAGAGTTAAATAAAGTAAAGTAGCAGTGTATAAAATGGAACGACCTAGAAAAAGAGGTAGTTGAGATGCGTTCAAAATGTATAGTACGTTTACCCTTGACGTGGAATAAGCTTATAGAAATATGTAAAAATATTTTTTTCCTGCGTTTCTTTTAACATTGTGATAAGCGTAATTAATTTAAAATTCAATTAGCTGAATTTTAAGATTTATTTCATTTCTATACATTGTCAGGTAAAAAATGGGCATTGTTCTTTAATACGTCAGACTAGGCTCTATAGGCAAAAATATTTATATTAAAAAACAAACTACATCAATGCTGCGCTAGTACTTCTTATTAGATTGTGATCAGTGCCAAATCCCTATAGTAGGCTGTGGTAACCACGGAATATAAAAAACAAGAGGAAGCCCAAAGTGGGCGGGGCAGTCATGTAACAATTAGTGACCCTAAAGCGTAATTGACTGTCAGTCGCAGGCTTAAATTTTCGCGAGCTGACTGGTCGCTGCTTAAGTGACATCACTGACTAAGTAATATGTGCGAAAATATACCGTTTGTGCAATATTGGACTGTAAAAACGAAAGTATTTTGAATAGAGGGTGGTACGGCCTACGGCTGTTCATACAAAGATTTAATCTACGGGGCCCATAAGCGAAGATTCAACGAACGGACGCAGGTTGGGCCTCGATATGGCCACGTGGAATGTCTCTAATTACAATAAACTATATGGGAGCAAACTAGAAAGCAAAAGTACTTACCTGTATCAGGAGCCGACTTCGCTCCAAGGCTTGGGCAGGCCGTGAGTGTGTGTAATGGTAGATAGAGAGGCGTGTACAGTGATGTGTGAATGTGTGGGGCCTTGGTAAGCATAGACGACCAGCAGCGGCCGAGTTCCAGGCTGCTTCAAAATGCTGCATCGCTCCAGACAGCTCCAGCGCCGGACTACTTCTTTCTTCACTGTCACTGATTCAGTCTCTTAGCTTCATTGTACGTTTGATTAACTTCACTTCGCCTAATCGATAATAGATCGTATATCTCCTCCACGCGCGTACACTATTCCGCACTCTCGCACGAGATAACTATCGCACAATTCACATATCTACGTGACGAAGAAACACGCACCCAAATTCAGATTCTAGACCCTAATCAAACAAAACCCGGTCTCGCGCGAACTTCTGCAGCGCTAGGCCGAAAACCCGGCTTAACCCGGTCGCTGCTAGCAAGTGACTCTCACCTACTGTCTCGCCCGACAGCGCCAAGACGCTGGGAAGCTCCCTTCCGCTGCCCCCTCCCCGACTCACGCGTGACACCTGGTACGATCGGGCGATTGGCAAAGTTGAACGTGATTGGATGACATTAAACATGACCAAATTTAGGTGTAAACAGAGGGGTTTCGTACCAAAGACATGTTATTTATTCCTTTTTTGGATAGAAACTTTACTAAACATGGATAAAATGTCAAATTGCCTTTATTAGAAGTAATATTCAACCTTATTTCGTTATTCTAAGGTTCATATGTAAATACATTTTGAATAAAAATAGCTGCGATATTGTTGTGACTACGCCGATATTAAAGTTTTCGATAAAAAATTATCACAATATCCTTCATTGACTAAATAACATATACCTAAATGGAAATTTGCAAATACTGGGTGTCTATGATAATATACTAAATTATAGGGGGACAACCTATAAATAAACATTTGTTAGGGTTCTTAAGTCAGAGAATTAAGTAAGTAGTTTAGTAGTACTTATGACTTTTGGAAAGAAGCTGAAATAAAAGTGATCTTATTATCATAATCTACATTACCATCCGAATTCATTATCGTCTAAAATTTAACATTGAAGTGTGAAAACGATAATTTTTAACTAATATGTGTTATTTCAATGACAATATGCAATTGCTAAATAATTTTTTTTTATTATTTTCCTTATTTCCAATTCATACATGATAATCTAACTGTCAATGAATTTCAGTTAATTATA
The DNA here is from genome assembly GCA_033319125.1 of Parnassius glacialis. Taxonomy (NCBI): domain Eukaryota; kingdom Metazoa; phylum Arthropoda; class Insecta; order Lepidoptera; family Papilionidae; genus Parnassius; species Parnassius glacialis. The sequence goes on from JAVANC010000017.1 coordinate 35,067,342, forward strand.
TGATATAGACAATTAATTATATGCCGGCTATATAAATTACGGGGATATACGTAGTACATCAAGACAATTTTCAATAAATTTTGCTATTTTACTCATTTTATCATACATTTTTAAAAAATCAATTCAGTTTCGTCAGGCAATTCAATTCATATACTCGTACATGATAATAACTAGGAATGTTACGGAAGTGGTTATATCGGAACCGAATTCGGAAGCGGAGTTTTTAAATATTGTTTGTCGGAACCGGAACCGAAATCATAACCGGAATCGGAGGTGGAAGCAGAAAAATGATCATGTGAAAAGGGCAGGTCTATAGCATTGCATTTTTTTTTCTTCCCAAGGCGACAAGTATAAAATTGTTTGTACACGCTGATCGCGGCCGCCGCCAACATTGTGCTTCGACCTCCGATATATAACTTCCGATTAAAATTTAACGGAACCGAAATAGGAATTGAAGGTGCAAAATCAATTGGAAGTTCCGAACTTTCAGAATCGTAATCGAACCTCCGTAACATCTCTAATAATAACCATATACTGGATATCGATATAAGCTAGACCACGTTCAGGCAGAGTAATTACATCACTAACATCATTCACGTAGACGTACAGGTTAGCTAGGGCAATATCAACGTTATATCTATTTGTATTGTGTCTATAATAGCGTTAATTTATTATTGTAACATATACCGTCACGTAGCAATTTTTTTTCGTCAATTTTAGAAGCTTTTTGGATTAAGACATAATGATATTTATTAGTAAGAATTTGTGGTACGCTTTCATATAATCGCGTTATTACTGCGACTTCTAACATTAAGAAGCTAAATTTGCTCATTAATATTACAAACTTCGGTAATGAAAAGGAATATGATCTCTATTTTTATAGTCTTATAGTTCACACTCAAGTGAATGGTTAGGTAACATAATGCCTTTCTCTTTTATTTTTTAATAGCCAATCACGCGAAAATTATTGAAATGTTACACAATTGTCGGTACACATTTTTTTTTGTGTGTGTGAGTTTGGCGAAAGTTTTTTTTATAGAATAAGGGTGACAAGCGAGCACATAGTCCACCTGATGGTAAGTGGTTGCTGTGGCTCATAGACATCTACATCTGTCTTCGATTTTGAATCAAAATGCAGATGCGTTGTCACCCGTGAGGACTAAGATAGATTGCTTCTTTTCCAGTAAAAAGGGTCTCCAGTTCTCTACACTTACCATACGAAACACAACAGTTTTATGCTGCTATTTTACGCTGGTATTCTATGAGAGCGTGGTCCTTCCCCGGTCGGGCCAATCCATTCGTGCTACAACTATACTGTTAATATAGCTGCAGCATGGCTCTACCACGTATGAAAGTGGCTCCGCTAAAAATAATGCATTTTGCTACTTCCTCTTATTTTTTTATATTCCGTGGTGGTAGCAATGCGTAGTAATAGCTAGCTACATAGTTATTTATCTATGATGCGTAAGAATCATATTAGCATGTGGGAGTTTTGGGGGAAACTTGATCGGCGGCGGTTTGCTGTTCCTATATTATTGTTTAAATAATGGTTTGAAATGGATTTTGATACGTGAAAGTGGTACGATTTTGTGTGTTAAGTGTCTACGCATGTGAACTATTAGTGGAAACGGTGAAACAAGTGCATTAAAATATTGTGACATAGTGTACTATGAAAGATAAAAATACATTGTAACTTCAGGCACAGAAGACTTAGAACCCAGAGCCGTAATGCCAGTTATAAAGAAAATATTAGTCTGTACGTGTCAATTGTAGAGTGTAGAGAGAAAGAGGACCATCTCGATACAGGGTATTTTTGAAACGCTCCCGAAAACTAAGACAGACGACAGTACCAAGTACACTTTTGATGATGGGTGGAATATAAAATCGATCCTGATTAAAGAAAAATCATCTTTTCACAACGTTTTATTAGCTTTATTCATTCTCTATCATGTTAGTACAGCTAAATGAAACGATAATTTCATAAAAAAAAATCATGTAAATACTGAAACATAAAACCAGCAGTGGAATTACTGAATTGATATCACCTGACTAGAGGTCAATGTACGCACGAACGCAAATTCGCGCGGCCCGCAACTAGCGGACCATACCACAATACCTAATAATTTACAACACTTGTCTAAATACCTAACTTATCTACTTAACCTACTATTTTGCCACTGTGCTTGTACGTAGCCACTTTAATCTGAATTTACAGGTTAAATAACCCAAATAACTGGTTCGATTTCCCGATAATGAAAAAATACTTAAATGAAATGTAACCAAGATTAGAGTCATGCGTTTTTATTCATCGTGTAGGTATGTTTATTATTCTCATGTATTCAGTTATGTATCTATTCAGATTAGTTCAGTACTAACAGTGTTAGAGCCACGCGGCAGCTTTTGCTGTCGCACGGATGAGCCGGCTCGAACCGGAGTGGTACCGTGACCTCACAGAATACCAGCGTGAAGTAGAGGTTTACCTCTGCGTTTCGTTTGGGGAGTGCAGGTGACCGGAGGCCCTTTTTACTGGAAATGAAGCATTCCATCTTAGTTCTCACGGGTGACAACGCATCTGCATTTTGATTCGCAAACGAGGATATATGTAGATGTCTATGGGCCGCAGCAACCACTTACCATCAGGTGGACTGTGTGCTCGTTTGTCACCATTATCCTATAAAAAAACTAAGTTATTTAAAAAAAATAGTTAGGAAACAGCTTACCGCTCTAAATCCTCCGTGGTCTTATGAGATGCGGCTCAAATTGTGCTCCATTCATTTCAAGGCAGATTTGGGCTCGGTGTTGCGTTTCCTGATGCAGGCGGGGCATCATCGTGTGGTCTTCGACACAGTCCGTACGTAGTTTGTCGAAAACATCCACGATCCTTTGGCGCATTTCGTCAGCACTATCACACTCACGATTAAAAACCCTTTCTTTCACATACCCCACAGAAAGAAGTCTAACGGGGTCAGATCTGGTGAGCGAGGTGGCCAAGCGTGTGGTCCTAGTTCGCCATATCCAGTGATCATCAAATAATTCGGTGAGGCGCTCACGGACTAACCTCACGACATGTGGAGGTGCATCATCATGCTGGAACCATGTGCGGCGATATTCAGCCAACGATAGGTCATTCTACGATAACAATAATAACGATATAATAACGATAGGAAATTTCAACCAACTGTTCATTTATAAAGTTTAGGTATCGCTGTCCGTTCAGTCGCTGTGGCAGAAACACTGGTCCCAGTATGCGATCCTTAAATAAACCTGCCCATACGTTAACCGACCATCGGGTTTGGTGTCCGGTTTGTTGAACAGCGTGCGGGTTAACCTCTGAATACACGTGTGTATTTCTTCGGTTCCACAGGCCGTTTCTGGTAAATGTCGACTCATCCGTCCAGATAATGTGCTCAATGGAACCAGGCACACGTTGTTACTGGTCTAATAACCAACGGTAGAAAACTCGTCGGCGGTTGTGATCGCCGGGAACTAAAGCTTGCACTTTGTGCAATTTGTATGGGTGCATTCGGTTACGCTTCAACACCTTGTGCACTGCACAGTATGACTTGTTCCATCCCGACGTCTTAACAATTTATTTAGCGATACTTCGTGTACCTAGGTTCGGATACCTAACATGTTGCCGTATTCACGATCACTATAAACGTACGCGTTAGGCATTATTAAAACAAAAAAGAAACAAAAAACGTAACTACAAGAATAATACAAACACGTTATCACAAGTATAGTTCGGCCGTTCAGAGAATGCGTTCCTGACACCTATCAGTTAGTCACGACTAGTGATAGGCACAACATAACACTGAGTTCGTCACCGTTCCTCCAAAATGAACCGCCGCGTTATTTTTAAAATTATTTTCGTTTTAAATTGGCGGAATCATTTAAAATTTATATTTTAGTAATTTAAGTGGAAACCAAAAAAAGGTAATATTAATATAATAAAATTATTTTATTTATTCTTTGTTACAAAGTTACAATCTGTATTTCTATGCAATAAAGTACATTGAATTGAATGTGCGTACAGAATATTAATCAGACTCCGATTCGCTTGAGGAGGTGGTGTCTTCATCATCATCTTCGCCTACATGTATAATTATATTATTATCAATAACAGAATCAATCCTGATATCTCGGTCAAAATGTTCCACAATCAGGTTTTTAGTCTTTTCAACAACCTTTGCCCATTCATCTCTTGTGACTTCCCCGCAGGCTTCTTTTAATAGGGTCATCATCTTTTTCGTGCTGAATGGCGGGGAAGTATTGTGGCGGGCGGCGTAACCTTTTATTTGAGTCCAGATTAGCTCAATCGCGTTATATTGGCAATGATACGGTGGAATTCTTAGAACGCGATGACCGTACTCCAGAGCCAGTTCATCGATTTCGTATCGCACATTTGCCGCTTTATTTTCTTTAACTAATTTATTTAGCTCTGGTTTTAGCATCTACATATTTGCGTCAATGCCTTTTGCTTGTAACCAAGCCACCATTTCTTCTTTTTTATTAGCTTGGGTACGTGGTTTCTGTATTTGAACCGAGTGATAGGAGGCATTATCCATGAATATTACAGAAGGCTCTGGTAGGCTGGGCAAAAGCACGTTCTGGAACCACTCTTTAAATGTAGTGGCATTCATTTCCTCGTGGTAGTTATTTGTGGTTTTTGATTGAAATGCCAGTAACGCGTTCTCCACAAAGCCGTATCTTGCAGAACCTGCGTGGCATATTATCAGAGGGGCCCCCTTACCCATTGGTACTTTCGACGTCCAAGCTTGTGTATCATCCGTCCAAGAACGGGAAACCGTGTGATTGGCGTTTAGCCATGTCTCGTCAATAAACACGACATTATCCCAGTTATCAATATTTTTTGCTTCTCTCAAAAAACTTATCCGTTTTAAAATTATGTCGTATCGTTGTAATAAAATTTTTCTTTTGTCTGTTTTTTTATACGAAAAACCAATATCTTTTAAGATTTTGGTTAAAGCAGTTATACCCCCGCTAAACAGTCCAGCTTCTCTTAACGATGCCAAAGCTTCTTCCTGTTGAATATTCATTTCTGGAATAGTAACCATATATATGAGATTTCTGATTACATCGGAGTCAAAGGTGTCAATATCTGTCACGGGTTTAGTTCTACGTTTCTTCTTCGGAGTACGTAAAATATTATCTTCCGTGCCAGTAGAGCCGAACTTTTCTTTATTAATATTTTTTATCGTTCGTTTGCTAACTCCAAGCGCCTGAGAGATGCGTTCTTGTACTTGTTCGACAGGTAACAGGGGTCCGCCATTTTGCGGCTCCCGCTCAAAGTAATCTTGCAGCTTGATGATTAACTCACGGGCTCCACTTTTCAATGTTTGTCCACGTTTAGGCATTATTATGCACCAAAAGTAAAAAGAACGCAATACAAAACACAATCGAAGTCCGATTTAGCGCCGATGTCAGTTTGAAAAGCAGAAACAGTCCATTAAACGAAAGCCGGGTAATCAAATAAAAACAGATCGAAAACACTTGAAGAACGTGGTCTATGCACACGAAACGACAACGGACGACTGTTTTAGCGTCACAAAATGGCGGCCCATAACGCCATTTGGGGTTACCATTTTCAACCTAAATATAAAAATGCTACTTTCTTTCGCGCGTTCGGTTTGGTCGTAGTTTTATTTTCTTATATCTTATAGTCCATTATTTTCAAATTCTTAAAAAGAAAAACAAAACGTATTATTTTATAAAGTATAACTGTATAAGAACAGATTACGATACTGTTATTGCCTGTTATTGTTAGTACAGCACTACAAATATAAAGCGCTAAAGTTATTTGACACTCAGTTTGGCACAAAATTATAACATTCATTGATTATTGATATAATAATGTTGTTTTAATGCTCATCAATTGTTAAAACGGTAAACAACCAGCAAAAATATTTTTATCGTAACTGCAACGCCATTACAAAGTTACGTCGTCAGTTCAATCGCGACGTGTCAGGAACGCATTCTCTGAACGGCCGAACTATAACAACAATAACAATTTAATAAACAAAACGATTGAACTGTCGCTCGCGCACGCTTGTACAAAATCAACACGGAACTGTCTCAAAAACTAAAATCAATAACGAACCCCGACAAAACTGAAACCTACTGTGTCACAGCGAGGCGATACCAGCCGGCCGGGTTAGGCATTCTGCCGTCATAATAAAGAAGTACGCAACTAACAAAAACGTAAAATGGAAATAAAAAATAAATAGATGACTTTTTCTTTCAGATCCTGTGTCTAAAGTATATTAAAAGGTATCTATATAAAAATTGAAATATATACGTAGAGACATGAAGATTTTAAGGACGAACTTATCTTTTTGATAATTTGTTTATTTATTTAAATAAAACGAATTTTCCTTTTCATCTTAGCTTAAAAAATACACCTGGCAACACAAAAACATCGAATGAAAGACGCATATAACCATTTGCGTCTTTCCAACCTAATAAATAAAAAAAAATGCCATTCATTTAACATTTTTACATATTTTGGAAAGGTCATTTGAAGTTGAAAGGACGCTAATAGTAATTTACTTTCTTAGTAAATATTAGAAAAGCATGACACAAAAAATAACAACCCGCAACTCTTGAGTAATGATTTTAAAGGGGATATCATACAAGACTTAATACGATAATAATTAAAAAGTTAAAATTTTGTACAACCGACTTCAATATAAATAATTAAGAAAAACTCTAAGACTATTGGTCTGACCTCGATCAAATTTATATGGGACCACATGTGAAACACCAGCTCTTAATAATAAGATATTATAAGCTCTTACTAATAAGATATAGAATAATAAGACAAGAATAATCGAAATTTAAGTAATGGATGCAAATATTGTTAAAGATGACGTAGCAACTGGTTAAATAAGTCTCTTCTATTATGTTGAATTTGTATAAGTCTTTTCTACTAAAAAAAATATTATTTGTGGTCAATAGTTACGTCTAAAATTCTTACGATATTTTCTAAAATATTGATATTTTTGAATATTAAAAAAATTTAGTAGATGCGCCTTTTTATCATGAGTCGAATGGTATATTTAACTCATTTATTCAAAAATTGTTAGATGCGCCCTTTTTTCTTATGACGGCACCATTGTTTCGCGAGCTAGGTACAGGTCGACAGTGGAGGGAGTGTGGGTACAGTCGCGTTCTAAAGTACTACATGGTATTGGGCTATTGTTTTATAATATTATAGTAATTAACTGTTTTATAGTAGAATCATAATAGCTCTTTTACTAGCTACTTAGAACTTTGGAAGAGGTTGGAATTAAAAATGGATAATGTTTACTTGAGCATTATTTGTTATTTCTATCGTAAAATATAAAGTAGTTTGTAACAAGAAAACTTAAGCTAAGGGTGTACCCGCCGTCCATTATGTCGTCTTGGGTCACATGGAAGCCAGATGTTGATGGTGTGTTGCTGTTACTGGATGCTACTTTATCATCACTTTCATCTTCGCTTGAGCTTCCATCATCAGGTCGATCGCATGGTAATTTTTTCGGTATTCTTCCTCAACACTTTTATCTTTACTGCACAATTTTCCCCATTCACTTTCTCCTATCATGTTTACCTTTTCGTTCACTAGTTCAGTCATAAAACAATAGATATACATAAATAATTTTTCTTTCCTTCCTTTTTAAAACCATCGTCGCGAGTCACAAAGTAAGTTGTGTATGCGACTGTATTTTAGGAGCGAACAAAGCGCGGGAACCAATAGCGTGCGGCCACAGTAATACTTGGCGGATTGTTCCCCCGTCGCGCCCCCTTAGTACCACTCACTCATAAATCGCTCAGTGCCCAGCTTCAAGGCCAGCGTTCTTTTTTCAGCGTTCGCGCGTACATTGACCTTTAATCAGTTGATCTGAATTCAGTAATTCCACTGCTGGTTTTATGTTTCAGTATTTTCATGATTTTTTTTATGAAATTATCGTTTCATTTAGCTGTATTAACATGATGGCGCGTGAATAAAGCTAATACAACGTTGTAAAAAGACGATTTTTTTTTCATCAGGATCGAATTTATTTGTGACCCTTGATCAAAGGTATACTTAGTACTGTCGTCTGTCTTAGTTTTCGGGAGCGTTCCAAAAATACCCTAAATGAAAAGTGTCCTTAAAAACGTGTCCAATAAGGGTGGCGCTGCAGTAGCATAGGATAAATTAAAAAACAGCGCCAAAAGTAATTAGAATAAGATGGAGAAATAAACAAGGACCGACCAATCCGCTTGGTTTTGTACTACGTAAATAGTTGAGATTTTGTATACTGGCATTTTACTAACTACTCTAATCATGCAATTTTTTAAATATTTGAATTCAGCTGACTTCACTCCGTTCACAACAGCTCTCTTCATTTCGTAGTTTTTCAGACGCCAGCGCTATTGTGGTAGGTTTTGGAACCTCCTATTTTCAGTAAATAGTAGCATACTTTTTCAACTTTCGCCCCTTAACCCCCTTATAAGATGGTTCTCCTTAGTATCCACTAAGTAGTCTGTGGTTCTCCTTGTACTCTACAGTACATAATGCTAATGTCAACTTCAATTTTGGCCTAAAGGTCTAGATACCAGGCCATAAACTCCAAAAAAAAATGTCAACTTCAATTGTTTGACATATTTATTTCCCACAACCCAACCCCAAAATTTTCCCACAAAATAACTAACGCCCCTATATTATATTTTATTAGGAGAGATATAATAGAGACGACCCTGTTGTTCTTATCGCGTATCTCGCGTATTAAGTTGTGCTGTCATTTGTATTGTAGATGTGGATTGTGGTTGCTGGAGAGTAGCATTAAAATTGGTATATGAACGTAAATATATTACATTTATAAACTAAGCGTCTTTAACACGAAAGATTGCTTAGTGACAATGGGAGATAATGTTTTGACTACCGACGAAGTTTTACTTAATAATGGTGATATAGAATGGCAACCTCTTGCTTTGACTCTAGTGGAATATCCCAAAGGTAACTTTCTTCCCTGATTTTTCTCTTTCAATGTTAGTACTTCAAATTTTATAAACCTAACCTAACCTAAAACCTATCGAACCGAATATATACAGCAAGTAATGAAACATAACCTTATTTTTTCACCAAAATATCATTATCGTTCTAAATTTCATAAAAAAATTGTCTATTGTTCTAGGAGATTGGATTGGTAAATTTTTTGCACTAATTAGCTTGGCACCTTTTGGAATTGGAGCCGGATTTGTGACGCTAATTTTATTTAGACGAGATCTTCATACAGTAAGTTTTTGCAATATATTAACAATTAACATAACATACTATTTTTTTTATATACATAATAAAAATTGTTTCAGATAGCTTTCTTTTGTGGTACTTTAGCCAATGAATTATTAAATATCATCTTAAAACATTTAATTTGTGAAGCAAGGCCACTTGCAAGAGGTAATTTATATAATGAATATGGAATGCCTTCATCTCATGCTCAATATGTATGGTTCTTCAGTGTTTATGTGCTCTATTTCTTTATCATAAGGTAAGTGTTTGTAAAATTTAGTCTTGAAGTCATGAATAAATTATAAACATATTAAAGCTGCCATTATTGCACAACTTACAGGGGTTCAAAGGTCTCCTTTTTACAGAAAAGATAGTAAAGTAATTAGTCCACCTTGTTTCTCCAATGCATATTTGTCAATTTCACATTCCTTTATAATAAATTCTCCTACAAGCCGGTTTCCTCATGAGATTTTTCTAAACTGCAGATTATGTTATGGTGATTTGTTCAAACAATGTTAATACCAGTTTAAAAGAATTCAGATTTGAAAAAGTATTACCACAAGATATTGTCCAGCTCTTGGAAAAGATGAAAGATGTCAAAACTCAGTACCAATCGTACATGGTCTATGAGATCACAAAAGCTGTTGATGTGGAGGTATTGAGATTGCCTCCATACCCCTGTAAATTGTAAATTAATGTAAATTGAATCCCATCGAACTAGTGTAGGTAGACATCAAAGGGTATGTGGCCCGGAAAAATAGAACATTCAAGATGGCAGATGTTAAAAAGCTGCTCCAGGAGGCTTTAGGCAACATTTCAGCAGAAAAATGGCAAAATTGCATCAGTCATGTAAAAAAAGAGGAATGGAAATTAGATAGACTAGATGATAATGTAGACAAAACTGTTGATTCTTTTGTAATAAATGTGACAGGCGAAACATCGTTGGAAAGTAGTCCAATATAGAGAAATCGGATTCTGATTTTTAAATTATTTTTTTTTTTATTTCTGCTAAATTAGTTATTGTTACTCAATTTTTATAATTTTTTTTCATACTAAAATCAAAATAAATTATTTATATAATAACAATAATTTATTTAATAAATTAGTAAATTTATTTTTTTCAAATTTTGTAAATACAATAAAAGAGGTTTCAATCTGTGTATAAACTTTTTATGGAAACTAAAAAGATCTCTAGATTCTGTTGATGTGTATACATAAATTAAAATAACGCCTGGGAATGAGGTGATCGCCACCATGCTGGTTCTATTAAAATTCATTTAAAAATTGTGTAATATGTTTTAAAAAATCCTGCTGGGATTGCTGATTCTTACCAGGACAGAGGTATTTTCCGAACCAGTGGTAAATAAAAAAATTATTTTCAATAAGTATTTTGTAATAATCTCTATGTAATAAAATTATTCTATTCTATTCTACTATGCAATTTATGTTAAGTGTTGAACCCTCGAGCTATGACGACTTGTGCAATAAATAATAAATAAACAATTTGTTTAACATTATTATTAGAGATGTAACGACTAGTCGAAAAAGCCGACTATCCGGCCATATTTGTAGTCGGCGATTAGTCGGCCTATTATTTTGATTATTCACTAGTTTGAAAGCGTAAGCTAATTTGAAAGCGTTTGTAAATGTGTTAGCAACACACATCATTGAATACCTAGTGCTTATAAAAATCGTTGTTTCTTAACTTTATATTAAATTAAGAAATGAAAAATGCTACTGGAACTTTTCAAAGAGTAGAACCAGTTGTGTCGAGTTTGGCCTCATTTTGTTAGTTATGATGAGACCTTATCTCTGGACTTGATAGAGTGACCTGAAGGTGTATTTCGGTGAATGCTACTGGAACTCCTCGAAGAGCAATAATAGGTGTGCCGATTTTGGGCTTGTTTTGTTAGTTATGATGAGACCTTACCTCCGAACTTGACGGAATGACTTGAAGGTGTACTTCAGTGACTGCTACTGGAGCTCTTTGACGTTATTTCACTATCGTATGAGTATATGAGTCGTGCTCTTTTGGATTTTCCAAACTTTTTTAACTGAAGTTTGACATAAAAATATGGGAAAATTGGAAGTATAGTAATATAAGGTTGTTAGTGAAAACTTGTTTGTATTTAAACTACTTTAAAAAAAATTAGGTATAATCATGTTATACGTAATTTTTAAATGCACTAAAGGCATGCACAATTGGATTTACCAATAGTTTTAATTTTAATTACTTATATGATATTTTTGGATGACTCCTAGTGTTAGTGTTATACAAGCTGGTTTCCGCACCTCACGTATTTTGCGGGTGGGCAGCACTTAACGCTATTCGAGCCAACCAATTTCATCGAAGAATCCTTACAACTTTCTGATGTCGCCAAAGACCTCGGGGAACGACCTCCGTGCGTGGAGGTAATAAGCCCTGTAGCAGGCGTCCAGAGAGCACTCTTGTAGAACGTGTGTCCAATTAAAGCACTTGTGATAGTCCGAATTTGAGATTTATTTAAAAGAAGCAGTATTTTGGAAAAGCGACTGTTGATGTTTGGTAAAACCTCTCTAGCTTGCCTGCATTCTTTGTCCGGCCTCGCATCTGTGATTGCAAACAAAGTAGAAGTGGGATAATGAGTTCTGGTCCGATTGCCTTGCGTGCCGAACTACTGGAGGCTAGGAGGTCTGCGGCATCATTATGGTCTTTTATCCACTGAAGGATAAAGTTATTTGCTTCACCTACCTTATATAAAAACGTTATGTTAAAAAAAATAGATTAAGAAAACAGTTTCAAAGATTAGTCCCGAGTTCATAACATTACTATTCAAGGCCTTTAAAATCGCCCTTCTGTCAGAGGGTATTCGAACAAATCTATCCTTTGCTTCTCTGGCTGTGATTGCTAATGCTGCTTGAATAATGCCCATACATTTAGCTTGAAGGACTGAGTTTTGAGTACCTAGCAGTTTTGTCCTCGGAAAAGGTTCCGGAGCCAGAACCTGATCTTGTCTCAGAACCTTTAGTAAAGATTATCAATTATTTAGAATTTTGACATTTATCTTTTGATGTGTGGTCACTACTCCTTGTACAAGCATTTTAAAGAGTACTTGGTGTGTTTAATGGGAATATTGATAATGCAAATACTAACAACAGTACTGTTGCGTTGTATATACATTTTATTTTAAATTTAGTGTGTTATTTTTATGTACATATTTTGTAGTGTTATTTTTTTGCAGATTACATCATATTAACAACAACAGTATCATCTCGGCATTGTGGAGAGTGATAATTGTAGGCAGTTGCCTTACTCTAGCAGTTTTAGTAAGCATTGGTAGAGTATATTTACACTATCACACTACATCTCAAGTTGTAGTCGGTGGTATAGTGGGATTTATATTTGCAACTATTTGGTTTATAGTTGTACACAGGGTTCTTACGCCATTATTCCCACAGTTAGTTTCATTGTAAGTATATTTTATTACATTTACTTATGTTTTTGGTTCATGAGTTAATATATATATATGAAACTTAGGAGTCTGGTCAAACAACAGCGTCTATTCACTTTCACGATGGTCCTTACACTAACATGTTATTTCAGTTAGGAGGTTTAGGGACGACTGGCGTGACTGTGGGCGATCGGTGTGGGTGACATACAAAAATGTGCTGTCACCAAAATGCGTTACAATGTTGTTCCTATATACCTCCCCGTTTTTTAATTTTTGAAAAAAATCAATATTGTAAAACATTGAAACATAAATTGAATACGAAAGTACAAGAAATATATTGAAACTGCTAACTCCTTACATTCTGTCGTCCAGTCGTCTTGCTTACACTGCAATTTAAAAAGAAAGTAACTTTTCTATAACAGGGTGAGCAACAAACGAAATAACATGCCACCTGATTGTAAGTTACTACTGCAACCACTGCATTCCATCCATTCATAAGTGGTAGAGCCATGCTGCAGCTATATTAGTAGTATAGTTGTAGCACGAATGGGTCGGCTCGACCTGGGTAGGACCACGCTCTCACAGAATACCAGCGTAAAATGGCAGCTTAATGCTGCTGTGTTTCGTATGTTGAGTGTAGAGAACTGGAGACCCTTTTTACTGGAAAAGAGGCATTCCATCTTAGTCCTCACGGCTGACAATGCAATGCATTCTGATTCGTAAACAAGGATAAATGTAGATGTCTATGGGCCACATCAACCATTTACCATCAGGTGGACTGTGTGCTCGCTTGTCGGCCTTATCCCATAAACAAAACGGTGTATCATTATTTATAGTTTAGAACTTAAATCTAAAATTTGGCTACTCTTTGAAAAATAACCCTGTGTACGCAACATAAAGATATTTCTATAATTTATGTACTTATTGAAAAGAAACTACAAAGAACTTCTTGAAACAGCTAAAAAAGCAAGCAGTATTGCCAATATTATACTATTTATTGATAAAATAGAATTTTATATTAAATTATATTATTTTTAAATTTATATACAACTAGCTGACACCCGCGATTTCGTATATTAAAAAAGTTTTCGTATGTGCGAAGGAAAAAACATCAAAAATATCGCAAGCAAAAATATACTTTGCTTACAAAATCTTTGTTTCGTAAAACTGTAATAAATTTCTATTAAATGAAGATTTCGCAATATTTTTTTTTAGATAAGGGTCAAGTGTCTAAGAAATAAAACTTAATTGAAATCTATCCAGTAGTTTTTTCCGTGATGCGCGCGCAACTGCAAACCTCTATCATTTTATTTATATAGATTAGCCCCTTAGTACAATTACTACTCTAGATATAATATGCTATTTTTCGGTTGGAACTGATTTATTATCCTATCAAACTCATGCACACACTGACGCAGCTGTTTCTACAGAAACGTCACGTGGTTATCACGCACTCATAACTAAATGTCGACTACTATTATAATATAATGTTTGTTCCTCGTGCTCCATCTGCATTTTTTCTATGAACCGAGTACAATACCTATTTTAAAAGGGGTTTATTTATTATTAATTATAATATTGTTAACAAGTTTTAAAATTGTTTTATATTTTATTCTACCATATAACATTACATATTATAATGTTTTCAATTTCAACAAATGACACGAGTGGCCTATGATAGCTAAAGTATTAATATTATTTTAATATTGATTTATTGAATACTAGCTGACCAGGCAGACGTTGTTCTGCCCTTTTCGAACGACCATTTGCTTTCCCAAAAAAACTCCTCAAATTAGCAATAAAAAAATTGAGGATCACTTATCGGGATAAAAACTATCCTATCTCTCAAGTTGGACCAAACTGCATCAGTCTGCAAAATTTTTTTGAAATCGGTTCTATCTATTGAATACTTACAGCAACACGTGGTGGTTATACTACTAAATTGTAGCTAATATTAAACGTTTGTATTTTCTGCCGACTTCCAAAAAGGAGACGGTACTCAATTCGAGTGTATGTTTTTTTTTTCTTTTTTTTTTTTTATGTGTGTTACCTCGTAACTTTGTACTGGGCGAACCGATTTCGATGATTCTTTTTTTATATGAAAGCTAATAGTCCTCGTGTGGTCCCATATGAATTTGATCAAGGTCAGACCAATGGTTATTGAGTTATTCTCAAATAACCTATATTGAAGTCGGCTGTACAAAATTTTTAATTTTAAATTATTAACATAGCGCCATCTATTAAATATTTACTCAATCCAGTCAACAGATATCGTCATCTGACAGAATCGTTTGGAGCTAACAGATAATTGTGACTGTCAAATAATAGACAAATAATTTTCAATAAAATAATATTGTATTGCGACTATAAATTGAGATGTAAGCTATCCTATCTTTTAAGTTGGACCACACTGCACATTGACCAAAAATTTCATTGAAATCAGTTCAGTAGTTTAGGAGTCCATCGCGGACAAACAACGTGACACGTACTTTTTATATATAAAGAAGATGATAATTTTCAACCACAAGTGCGGCATAAAATATAAGATTAAAGTTTAATTTTTTGTAGCAAATAAATATGATACAATCTTTATTTTTAGACATGTAGAATCAAAATGTTTGTTTAATGAATCAAAAGAATATTTTCTTTCGAGTTAATGTTTCATCGAGTTCAAAAATCACTGTGATTCTAAAGAAGTTTCACTTCAAACATTTGTATAGTATTATCTGTGGTATTATACAGAAGTGGAAATCTAATCTTTAAACCTTAAATATGATTATTTCTTTTCTCCTTTATTGAGATTTAATAAAAATTATATTTTAATTTGCAGAAAGTTATGTGAAATGTTAATGATACGGGACACAACTTTGATACCAAACGTATTGTGGTTTGAGTATACTAAGTCGAGACAAGAAGCGCGAGCTCGAGGACGTAAGATGGCGTCTTTAAAGACAACACAATGACGGTACGCATGCGTACGCGCATGTGTCGCTCCTAAGATTCGTGCGTGACGCTTGGTTGCCGCGGCAGCTCTTGCGGTGCTCGGCGGTCTTCTTATTACAAAACCAGAGCCTCTATCTCTTCTCAAATCTTGAGAGTTTTAACACTTGGAGAAATGTATAACGTAAGAATATTTACTTCAGTTTTGTTTTTAAAATGTTTTACATTGCGTAAATTGGGAAAGCAGTACCTACCTAATGCAATAATTGTTTTATGATTTACATAATATGCTTGTTATAATTTTTAAGAGTACATAGAAAATGGTATTAGTCTATCATGGCAGCTTCTGAAATACATTTATAAATCCATGGTTATTTTTAGTAACTTATTATCACAGTCTAACTACTAGTACCAGTCGGTCATCGAAAGCGTCTAGACGGGGCAATGGTGCGGTGGTGCGGTGCGGTGCGAGACGCGGGCGGACCGGGAGTTGTCCGCTAGGGTTGTCTTGTCATGCAAATAAATTAAAATGGTAAAAAATTGTGGGTCGTCTTCATTTAAAGATAAGGAATTAAAGTTGCATCAGTATAATTATTATTTCTGAACACTATTACGATCTGATTAAGTTATTTAATTTGCTCACCATGAAATAAAATAAAATCAGTTTTTTTCGTAATTCCCGTACTGACAACCCTGTCAATTTATTGTTTATGTCGACTTTCCCGAGAAGATCACAAGCGATGACTGACTATGTTCTTCCGGCTGTGTTGTTATTATGTGACAAGGGTTAGATTACATAGATCTTTGAGGTTGTGTCATAGGTAGGGTATATACTCATAGATAAAAATTGAAACCATTTTATGGCTAATAACAATTGCTGTGTTATAACAACTCACGGTTGATATAATTGGACCCAATCATGCAATAAACATTAAACGTTATGTTTAAAAAATACTTAACATAGTACATGTTTAAATTACTAGCTTTCTAGGTAGATAATAAGAGTAATAATTCAACTTGAAAAAATTTCGAAAGATGTAAATATTTCTTAGATATTTAACATTTGTTATTTATATCTTTAGGTAAAAAAAGAAAAATGGTAATGTACAAAGTTTTATTTTAGTAGAATGTTCAAATCACGATTTTACTGTTTATATTTGACTTTAAACAAAGATAGCTTTTGCTAGAGATTTTGTATGAAACAGTTTTGATAATGTAATGCAGATAACAAAAACCTAGATAATATGGTTATTTAATATAGTGCAACCTCGATATAGTGAAACTAAAGGGAATTATAAAATATCAGTTATACCAAGTAATTCGTTATAATGAGATTTGTTATACAGAGGTTAGGTGGGACTACGATTCGTTTTAACAAGGTAAGAAAACTTGTTTATTAACTTCAACATTACGTAAATAGTCTAACGTGTCGTCTGAACCTGTCAAGACATGATTTATTGTGGAATTAAGTGCGAATAATTAATGGCATACGTTGTGTTAAGGTTCGAAGTTGAAAAAATTCGTTAAATAGAGGTAAATAATACTATCTATCTGCTGTATCTATTCTGCAATAATTAAAAATTTGTTATGAAGAGGTTTTTCATAAATGTATTTGTAATGTAGAGGTATATTTTGCATGTAGAGGTATATTTTGCATTAGCTCTTACGTGTAGTTCTAGGGGATTTCAAAAAATTCGTTAAATTGAGAAATTCGTTATATCGAGGTTACACTGTAGTTGCTCTTGCTGCCTTAGCTACACTGTTAATAGCAAAGATAAGAATAATTAATTGTAAAATCAACTTTTTTACCCGAAGTATTCTTAATAACATTCACTTAGTCATTTATTAATACAAGTTAGATTAGTGCCTCTGATGAACAGTAATTGATAGATTTGGTAATAAAACTAGTAGGTATTGTAAGACGTAATAAATCAATAATAATTTATATTTTTTTACTTAGAAATACAAACTTGAACTTATATGTCGATGTTGTAACTCAGCTAGAAAATAGTAATTATTATCATATGAGTTATGTAGATGTTTTGGTTTTATAAAGGTTTAATAAAACATAAATAACTTTGTCAAAACATACAGGGTTATTTTGCAATAACCGGTCAAATTTGTAGAGAATGTTCAGAATAAGTAATATACAGGCAAACGGTGAAGAAAAAGTAATTAGAAGAAGTCTTAAACATTGTTCTTTTAATCTTTTAAATTCGAAATCGTGGTAATGCATTATTTGAAATTATTGTCATTCATAAATATCTAACGTCTACTATTTTACTACGCACGCAGACATTCAGATAGAGCCATGCTACAGCTGTATTAATTATATAATTGTAGCACGAATGGGTCGGCTCGACCGGGGAAGGACCAAGCTCCCGCAGAATACCAGCGTAAAATGGCAGCTTAATGCTGCTGTGTTTCGTGTGGTGAGTGTAGAGAACTGGAGACCCTTTTTACTGGAAAAGAGGCATTCCATCTTAGTCCTCACGGCTGACAATGCATCTGCATTCTGATTCGTAAACGAGGATAAATGTAGATGTCTATGGGCCACATCAACCATTTACCATCAGGTGGACTGTGTGCTCGCTAGTCGCCCTTATCCCGTAAACAAAACGGTGTGTCATTATTTATAGTTTAGAACTTAAATCTAAAATTTGGCTACTCTTTGAAAAATAACCCTGTATATACATATATTGTTTTTTATAAATACTCATTAACGCAACATAAAGATATTGCTATAATTTATGTACTTATTGAAAAGAAACTACAAAGAACTTCTTGAAACATCTAAAAAAGCAAGCAGTATTGGCAATATTATACTGTTTATTGATAAAATAGAATTTTATATTAAAAATAAAAAGTCGACCTTGTACTAAAATAAGATTTTCTGTTTTTTGGTTATTAAAGAAAGAAATTAATTTTGTTAATTTTTTTTTATGAATAATTTGTAAAAGCACGGCTTACGAAACAATATTATTGGCACACAGTAAGGTTATCAACATCACTTTAACGTTGGATGAAAATGTATGAAAAGTGCACTTTGCAAAACTTTTGTTGAAGCATATCCTATGCGTGGTGAGACGGATTTAATAATGTTGTTGCAGCCACTGAGTTATTTACTAGTTAGTTAGCACTCGAGCTGTAAGGGTGTACATTATTAAGCATAAGCATTAACTCTTGGCTCATTTGCAACCGTCCGGTGGTCACTTGTGGGAACAAAAGTTTTCAGCACCTCATCACTCGAAATTGCAGCAGTAAATTGCAGTTTATCGATTATAATCCAACCCAAAGCGTATTCCCGCCCATACCATGATTGTTCCTCCTTGATATAGATGAACTTTCTGTGGATTTACCAGGCAGTTCTCACGTCCGTGGTGTTCGCGAAACACGTAATCTTCTATTAGCACTCCGAACCATTGCCGAATTTTCCAAACCAAATGTTCGTACGCCTACCTATTGTAATCTTGTTCCGCAATTGCCTTGTCGTTGAGCTGGAATCTGAATTGGTCTACGGGCATGAAGGTTCATTACGTGGAGTCCTCCCTCTTCTCAGTTTAATCATTCACCAGGACCAGGTGTTGCAACTACTTCGAAACCAATTGCCTATAGTCGTAAAGTTAGGTTATCTTCTCGCCCTAATTTGTGAAAAATCAGTCTTGGTCTTAACCTGGTAAACCGGCTCGTGTGCCGCTCAACCACCACGCCAGTGTTACTATAACGAAACCACAATCTTGATATGATAGATGCCAATGGCTTCAGCAACATTGCACTAGGTTGCACTAACTTCCGACATTCTGGATTATTGGATATTGCGCTTAAAATCTCATCTAAATCATGTAATTAATCAATTCAACATTTGAAAAATTCTAAATTTGTCGTAAATTGTATTTTATATGGTTAATTCAATTTTACCGCTCCGTTAGTTCTTTTTAATTTGAGCTTAGAATAAAGAAAACGGGTGTGCCAGGAGCAAATCTTTTTTAAATGGTCAGTACTTAGATATGCTAATAAACGTGAAATATCCATTGAAGCAATATATAAGTACCTATGTATGCCCTAAATATAGAAATAGAAGAAATAAATATGAAAATTGAAATTACTCGAGTTTTTAATGTTAAAAAGTCGATTTTTTAAAAGTTGGATCACAATAAGTTCAATTACATAACAGTTGATTACTATGCAATCCAATTTCATATTTAGTTTATAATTGTTAAATTAGGCATTAATTTAAACTCTTCTATAAAATTAGAATAGAAGGCAGTAAATGCAGAATTAATTTATATTGAATTATATAAATGTGAAAAATTTATATTTAAATTTGGTTATTTTGAAAACGCATTTCTGATTTAAGTATGTACCAAATTTGTTATTTATAAATATTGAATAATTTTTATAAGCAGTGTAGTTATCAACTTTATTATTTTAAATGTAGCAGTTTTATTTCTTTTACCTATCATTATTTTATTATTATTTCATTTAAAAAATGAAAGTAGTCCTATTACTTACACCATGCTCAATTTATTTTTGTACATTATTATGTGTATTTTGTTTCTCGTATGATTAATATTAGTGATTTTACTATATAAATAAAAATCATGTTTAGAAAGTCATGTATTTAACTTTTGTAAATTATCCTCTAATATTTGCAAGATTATCACTATTACATCTATGCCTAACAATTTAACTGATAAAATAATGTTTTATTTTTCATTTTTTGATTAAATAAGTTCCGTTCGTCATTTTGGCTAGACTATAAAGTCGAAAATCATAACATTTTCAAAAATGTGAGGAGCCCTATTTAATGCGAATAGGTGATTTTCCTTTTTTAAACATAAACATATTACAATATTTTATTTTAGTCTGAATATTATGCAGTTGTTATTTTGTTTTTAAAACATAAAAGAAAATATATATATATATATACTTATACTAAGGACTTTCTTTTTTTTTTTGCTAGCCCGTAGCAACGCATCGTATTATTACCAAATATCCCGAAACTTTGACAGTTCTCCCGGTCGCTGGCCTGAGTATTTTATTTATCAGATATTGGAGGTCATATTTCTGACTTTTCGTACTCTTACGAAACCCATCCACCATCATATTATATTGAAACAACAAAGTGTTTTAAAAATGAAACTTAAAGTTACTGCTCTAACGACAAAAACACCTAATCTTAGTTACTCACTACACTACTATGCATTCCATCAGTAAATATAAGTATATTTTTTATAGCATATCATCATTACGATTACAGCCCTTCACAGTGGGGGCGTAGCGTAGGTTGGCACCCAGGGCGGTTTTTTAACAAGCACCTCCCAAAATAAAACAAAAAATGATAAACCTGCTTACGGACTTTATTTTGCTAAAATATTTTATTGTATTATCAAAAAGATAGATAAATAAAGATCGGTTAGTCGCGATGGCTCATTTTGGACCTTAAGCAAGATTTTATTGAGTTTTGAAAAGCTTCTTTTTTATATAAAACAAGGGTGACAAACGAGCACACAGTCCACCTGATGGTAAGTGGTTGCTGTGGCCCATAGACATCGACATCTATCTTCGTTTGCTAATTAAAATGCAGATGCGTTGTCGGCCGTGAGGACTAAGATAGAATGCCTCTTTTTCAGTAAGAAGGGTCTCCGGTTCTCTACACTCACCATACGAAACACAGCAGGATTAAGCTGCTATTTTACGCTGGTATTCAATTTCTTTGACATGAAGCTACCGAAAAACAAATAGTTAATCCGGTTCTTGGGAAGAAATACTGGCGGCTTCCAAGTGTAAAAGCCACAGTCGTAAAATCCCCAAAATTATGTCTTCTGGAGAAAATGTATCGTAGATTTTTGTCAGATTTGGAACTATTACACAAAGATCTTCTGGTGACGTTAGCAGAATATTAAGCTGAACAACACTAAGCTAAGATATGCTAAGAGATGATATTTTTTTTATAGGAGTGGGGGCAAACGACCATGCGGATCACCTGATGGTAAGTGACTACCGCCGCCCATGAACCACTGCAACACCAAGGGAACCAGAGGAATTGCAGATGCGTTGCCGGCCTTTAAAAAGGAGTAGGCTCTTTTCTTGAAGGTACCTAAGTCGTATCGGTCCGGAAAAATCGCTGATGGTAATTGATTCCACAAGGAAATTGTGCGAGGAAGAAAACATCTTCTAAATCGCACAGTGGTGGTGGGAAAAGACTCGGTCGTCGACGATTTGAGCCACTCTACGCTGGATGCGGTCAAGTGGAAGGAGCTGGCACTGGGGTGGCCCGGTCCAGAGATGGGAGCAGTATAACATGTGAGGCCGAACCTGCACCTTGTAAAGTTGCAGGCGTTGTGCCGACATGAAATAATGTCCCGCTTTGCTGAGCACGCAAAGCTTTTTAGAGGCCAATTTGGCCTTCTCTTCCAAGTAACCACGAAACTGTACGTCACTCGATATGTCGACGCCGAGGATTCGGATACTGGCTGAGGCAACAAAGAGATTGCATTGAAACTGAGGAGATACGACAAAGGGTTTCTTTTAAGCGGTAAACGCGCAAACTTGTGTCTTCTGAGGATTAAACTGTAAAAACTCGCAAACGAGGATAGATGTAGATGTCTATGGGCTGCAGCAACCACTTACCATCAGGTGGACTGTGTGCTCGTTTGTCACCCTTATCCTATAAAAAAAACTGGACTAGATTTAGTCGCCCCAATCCGAGACTTTGTTCAGCAGAGACTCGACTTCAGACACAAGTTTGTTCCGGTACTCGGCGACGTTTTCCCGAGAAATATTGGCACGGCCGGTGTATAGAGCATCCTGGTGATGCTCTATACACCGGCCGTGCCAATATGTGCTGTCATCCGCATAGCAATGAATGTTACCAGTTTGCAACATATCATTGATATGCAGAAGAAACAGCGTTGGTGATAGCACACAGCCTTGTGGAACACCAGCGTTAATAGGCTTGTAGTCGAAGCATGCACCGTCTACAACGGCCTTGATGCTCCGATCTGCAAGGAAGCTGGTGATCCAATTGCACAACTTCTCGGGAAGCCCATAGAAAGGGAGCTTCGAAAGAAGCGCTTTGTGCCAAACCCGATCGAAGGCCTTCGTAACGTCCAAACTAACGGCCAACGCCTCCCCCTTGGACTCTACTGCATCCACCCATCTATGAGTCAGGTAGACCAGAAGATCACCAGCTGATCGACCCCGATGAAAACCGTATTGGCGGTAGCTAATCAGCTGGTGATCCTCAAGGTACCGCATCAGCTGGCAGTTTATAATGGATTCTATTATTTTGGAGACCTTTTTATGAGATTTTTTGTTTATGATTTTTTATTGATTGGTGATGGCGATAGGCCTGTAGTTGGACGGGTCCGAGCGGTCGCCTTTTTAGGGATCGGGTGAACAAAAGCTGTCCTCCATAATTTCGGGACTACGCCTAGGGAGTAAGAGTACTGAAAAAGACGCGTTAGAACCGGTGCCAACTCCGGAGCACGTCCTCAGCACAATTGGGAGGATTCCGTCAGGCCCACTCAACTTGTGGATGTCCAGGGAGAGGAGTGCATTGCGAACCGAGCGCTGTGAGAACCGCATATCCGGCATGGAGCACACACACCGCGGGATGGTCGGCGGTGTGTTCCCCCCGTCATCAAGAGTCGATTTGGACGCATAAAGGGAGCCTAAAAGGTCGGCTTTCTCTTTTGCGGCGTGGGTCAGTGAGTCGTCCTCCCTGCGCAGAGATGATAGTGATGGCTTACAGAAATTCCCTTGGACAGCCTTGGCGAGAGACCGGAATGCACGGGTTCCCGAAGGAGGGCGAACTAGTTTCTCGCCAATTCTGACTTTGCCTTGGCAATAACTTTTTTGAAGGACCTGGAGGCTAAGTTATACTTCTTTTTAAGCATGCTGGTGTTTACATCCTGAGTCGCCGAAGCCGCAGCCCAGGCTTGATAACACTCCTGCTTACTGCGTCATGCAGTCTTACAGGAGCGACCAAACCAAGGCTGAGATCTGCCTCCGATGGGTACCACAGATGATGGAATAAATAGTTCCATTCCCTGTAGCACCACATCAGTGACAGAGTCAGCAACAGTGCTGGGATCATCCGGCGAGAAGCAAACCCGCCCCCATGGGTAGGATGCAAAGAAAGACCGAATTCCGTCCCAATCCGCCGACCTGTAATGCCAAACACGGCGGCAACCTGCAGAACGCAACCGCGAGGGGAGCGTGAGTGGCACCCCACTCCGGATCAGACAATGGTCCGAAGAGCCGAGAGGGGCAGCGATGGAAAACTGATATCCGTTCGGATGAGAGGTCAGCAGAAGGTCCAACAGGGAAGGTATATGATCCTCCACATCTGGAATCCGCGTAGGCGAAGTAACCAGTTATGTCAGACCATATGCCAAGGCAAAGTTATAAACAGATCTCCTCGCGTGATCGGTTAAACGTGAACCGAGCCATTCGCCGTGGTGGGCATTAAAATCGCCAAGGATCACGATCTCTGCGGATGGGACCTATAGTAGCAAGGAATCTGTAGCCATTTGGACGTGGTCGATGAGTTGGTCTGTTTCGGCATTACTGCTATGGGACCTATAGACGCACCCGTAGACGCGCGGGTGGTCGTCGCTGTCTACGCGTAGCCAAAGGATGGACAGGTCCGAACCTTCAAGACTGTCGAGGCGTCCTCTCTGACCTGCACTCACCAGACGAAACGCAGAAACAGAGCTTCTACTTCACGCCGGTATATTCAATTTCTTTTCAATTCAATTACAATTGCTCCGTAACGATGGTCTATTTCTTCGTAAAATTTGTCAAGACATTCTTACATAGCTCTCCACAACTCTTCTGGCAATGTTAGTCCAGCATTTTGAGCCATTTCTCCTGTCAAACGTTTGTGAAAACTTCTTCTTTCTCTTATTCCTTTAATCGAAATGTCCAAGTTGTCCTGAGCAGTACGCACTACTATTATATTATTTTGGTACGTTTTGTTTACGCAATACTATTATACTATTCAATGGCTGTGGCGTGGCTGACTTCTTGGGTTGAAATGTCTAAGCTCTCTCCGCTGTACTAGATGTATGTACGTTTTATTATTTTATTTACTCGAGTCAGTTCAGTCGAGTGTCAGACACATTACGAGCTCGATGCTACGCGCGTATGATATATGTACTTACCTTTTTCGATCACGATACTCACTCGACTAAGCGGCACCTAACCTAACCCTAGATACATAACGTGAGTCAAAGTGACTCACGCTCCAAAGGTTTTCATCTGTCTGTTTCCAACCATTTTACTTATCGCGTCATCTGCCCGAGCCAACTCAAAACGCAGCCAGAGGACCTATATGGTACGCGTGTGTTTCAGGTAAGCATTGTATATATGTAGATTTAGTGCAATCGTGAGTCAAAATGACACCACGTTATGTGATTTGTAACATTTTGAACCTAATCAGCGGAATGCTTTTTCGATTGTTTTGGTTTATTTTGAGGATATGTATTTGTTTATGGTTTTATAGTTGATTATCCATCCAGATAACCTACTGTACGATGACTTCATCTTGGGCGTTGCAAGATTTTCAGACTGAAGAACTTTTGGAGGAAGAATCAGAAACTATCGATGCCTGTAGTGAAGAAGAAAATAACTTGAGTGAAGATGACGTGCAAAGTGACTACGAAGATGATTTATTTTAGATATGACGTGTCATTAGATCTAGCTCTGAAAAAAACAGATATAATTGGATTCTACAATCAAACAAAGGGAGGAGTTGATTCGTTCGACCAAATGTGCTCGCAGATGATATGCAGTAGGAAGACAAATAGATGGCCTATGGCGTTACTCTACGGCATGATGAATATGGCGTTTGTCAATAGCTAGGTCATTTACTGCCACAACATTCTTTTCAAAAGGAAAAATCCACCCATAAATAGACGGACATTTATGAAACAGCTAAGCACTGACTTAGCAATCCATGGATGGAAAAAAGGCTTGAAATTCCTAATCTGAGTCGCAAATTACTCGAAAACATACAAAGTATATTACAGAATTCTTATGCCGCGAACTTACCACGTGATAATGAACCTGCTACAAAGAGAATACTTTGCCTTCTATCCTTGAAAACTAAGAAGAAAGACGCAGGGAAAGTGCAAAACATGTAAAAAACCTGTCTGTGGAGAGTATAAAGTTTTGACTTGTTTAGACTGTATGTAGTTCCTATTTTGGGACTGATATGTTGATATTTAGATTTTTTGTTTTATTTTTATTCGTCTTTATAATTTTTTTCATTTGTGCTAGATACGTCATTTTTACCCAAACGAAATGAAATACTCGTTTTAAGTTTCATTATTCCAAAGAACTCCAGTTTTTGGTTTGTTTTTAAGTAAAATATAATACAACTTAATAGTTATTTTTATTTCATTTCTTAGACTGGTGTAGAAACATTATTCCATAGAATAAATTACAATATTAAATAACAATAACCATTGAGTTATACAAAACTAGAGAAGCAAACCACATTGCCGCGCGTCGTAAAAAGTGTAACCACTATCCAAACGCGACGACGTAGCTTTGAAATCATTAAAATTTTAAAGTAAACATATATCTGTCTCACTCACACAAGTCGCGGAAAACAATATCGTCCCAAGATTAGATAAAGATAGACACACAAACATGCAGTGGCGGATTGGTGTTGCATACTTTATGAAATTTTACCCAAAATGAGCAATATAAAGGAGTTTTTTTTAAAGTTGCAGTAAATTGTTTTTTTTTTTAATTTGTATATTTTCTTATTAGATGAACAGAAGTAAGCATAACTAATGAAATAAAAGATGTTTTCATATATTATTTTTATTGTACTAATAAATCAAACAAAAAAATAAAGCAAATAAAAAAAACAATTTAAGGTTTCTGAAGCGAGATCTGTATTGAATATGCATAAGTTGTGAAATCATCAGCAAGTTTTTGTCTCTTAAATTTAGTCTCATGACATTAACTACAAAAATTTTGGTTATCAATAAATTTCGTTGATTTACTTGTTTATAAAATTTCCATACTACTTAACAACTTTCAAAAAATTTATATTTTTTTTTTTTGCAACAATACTGAGGATAGTTAATGAATTCAGGCGTGACTTTGCGGAAGATTATTTGTAAGATAATATAAATGGTTTAGTCTGTAATACTAATCCGCTTAAATATTCATAATAGTCCATACTCTCAAACTCCGCTATGAAGCATCAGTTTGTTATATAATTGCCTTTTGGATTCATTTTTGTGTGTTTGAGTGTATAATTTACTTTCGTGGTACAATTTTATTTTTAAGTACTTATAAATAATGGCATTAATCAATAAAAAGGAATGATCAACTTGTATTGAAGATAAATGATCCCCCGGGTGTATTGCAAATTCTTTTAATAATTTATTTCCTTAAACCTCTTTTAATATTTTTGTAGCTAATGTCATAAGACCAAATTTAGTAGACAAAGACTTAGTTTCGGAAAATTTGCAATGCAAATTTATTAATATAAAATAAAATAATAAAATATAATTAATAGACCATTCATGAATAAACTAAAATAAGAATAATTAATTATTTTGTATAAAGGTTGAAACATAGTTTTTATTTTTAAACAAACAATTTTACTTGTTTATTTAAAAACAAAATTAACTTATTCCATAAATTATATAGTCTCCGATTAATGTGGAAAAATCACAAACACAGAAAAGTGGCAACATTGAACCTAAATTGCAATATTCGATATTTTATTTAATTTTTTAGTGTTTTAAACGTTAGTATGAATATATAAATAAAAACTTACGTGTGGAAAGTGATTCCGCTTGATTTATTATGTTTTTGTGACCTTGAATCGCATTCTTTCACTACGCATTTACCAATTTTTTGTCGTGAATCGTTCGGCTCAACTCGGTCGGCGTCGCATTGGACACTGAACCGACGTTCGCTGAGTATAAGGCTGTGGCCATATGTGAAGTGGCAACGCTTTGGCGCGGCAATTACTTATTTAGTGTAACATATAGATCAATGACAATAACGCAATCGGGTCAAAACAGTTGTGAGTCATATGGACCTCACGTTATGCTGTCAGGGGTATCAAAGAACGTTATGTATCTAGGGCTAAACTCATTTATTTAAGAAATTAAATTATGTTCGAAAGTCAATAGGAATAAACTATTGGTAAATCCAATTGTGCATGTCCTAAGCGCACACAAGTTTTCACTAATAACCTTATTAATATACTTCCAATTTTCCAATAATTTCATGTCAAACTTCAATTTAAAAAAAATATTAAACTGACGCGTTTCGTTTAAATTAATACCAACCATTGAGTTATATGTACTACGTACTAGAGAAGCCATTCCGAACATTGACTATGTTCAACTGAACTGTAGTGCAGTCCCTACATCATCATTTCATCATTACAGCCCTTCACAAGTCCACTGCTGAACATAGGCCTCCCCCAAGGAATGCCACAAAGCACGGTCCCGAGCCACCTGCATCCATCGACTTCCTGCATGTCTTACCAGGTCGTCACTCCATTTTGTGGGGGGACGCCCTACACTTCGCCTACCGGTACGAGGTTGCCACTCGAGAACCTTTCTTCCCCATCGGTTGTCAGTTCTTCGAGCTATATGGCCGGCCCACTGCCACTTCAGCTTACTAATCCGTTGGGCTATGTCGGTTACTCTGGTTCTACTGCGGATATCCTTATTCCTAAGTTTATCACGCAGAGAAACTCCGAGCATAGCCCTCTCCATAGCTCGCTGAGCGACCTTGAGCTTCCTCATACGGCCAGCAGTGAAGGACCACGTCTCAGTTCCGTAAGTCATCACTGGCAACACGCACTGGTTGTACAATTTTGTTTTAAGGTTTTGAGGTATTTCTGACGAGAAGATGTGTCGTAGCTTCCCGAACGCTGCCCAGCCGAGTTGAATCCGTCGATTGACCTCTCGGTCGAAGTTGGACTTACCTAGTCGGACTATTTGTCCCAGGTAAACATACTCGTCAACAACTTCGAGCTTAGTGCTCCCAACAACTACCGGCATAGGTGTGACATGGACATTAAACATAATCTTTGTTTTGTCCATGTTCATCTTAAGACCTATCCGTTGGGAGACACTATTGAGGTCATTGAGCATAGTGCTTAGCTCCTCCAGCGATTCTGCCATGAGGACTATATCGTCGGCAAATCGAAGGTGAGTGATGTACTCGCCATTGATGTTAATTCCGTATCCTTTCCAGTCCAGAAGCTTGAAAACGTCTTCCAATGCAGCGGTGAAGAGTTTCGGGGATATAACGTCACCCTGTCTTACACCTCTCTGCAATTGGATAGGTTTCGTACTCTGGTTCTGTACTCGGATAGCCATCGTAGCTCTACTGTACAAACACTTCAACACTTCGATATACCGACAGTCAACTTGGCACCGCTGAAGGGACTGCAGCACCGCCCAAATTTCGACGGAATCAAAGGCTTTCTCATAGTCCACATACGCCAGACATAGTGGCAAATTGTACTCTTCGGACTTCTGTACAATTTGCCTTAGGGTATGTATGTGGTCTATGGTGCTAAAGCCCTTTCGGAAACCGGCTTGTTCGGGAGGCTGGAAGTCGTCAAGTCTGCGCGCGAGACGATTCGTAATGACTCTCGAAAACAGCACGTAGACGCGGCTCAGAAGGGAAATCGGTCTGTAGTTCTTCAAGAGAGCGTTGTCACCTTTCTTGAAGAACAAGACCATCGCACTTCTGCTCCACGCCTCCGGTGTAATGCCACCATGGAGGACGGAATTAAAGAGCTTCTGAAGGACTTCAAGTACCGGTCTTCCACCCGCTTTCAGAAGCTCCGCTGTAATTCCATCCTCGCCTGGGGCCTTGCCGTTTTTAAGGTGCTGGAGAGCCATTCTAATCTCGCTCAGACTGACGTCCGGGATATCTTCGGAATAGTGTCGAATAAGACTCGCTCTTGGATCGTTACTCACACTTGCGTGTGGCTCCAACGATGACGTGTACAGCTGCCCATAGAACCTCTCAATCTCACTCAAAATCTCAGGTGCCCCGGAAACGATGCTGCCACATTCGGTCTTCAGCTTTGACAGTTGGCTCTTTCTGGCAGACAGATCTCTGGCAAAGACTTTGGAGCCTTGGTTCCGCTCGATTGCTTCTTCAACACGAGCTGTATTGAAGTTGCGTAAGTCTCGCCGCATGCATTTGGAGATCTGTCTGTTCAGTTGCCTGTATGCTGTCAAATCTGTTGAAGAATGTAGCCTCATCTCCCGTCTAACAGCCATGAGATTAAGAGTGTGATCGGAGAGTTTTTGTGTTCTTCTGCGGTGGGTCTTGCAGAACTTAGCTCCGACCGCATGGACAGTTTCCACGAGCTTGTCATTCATATCGTCCACTTCATTGCAGTCTTCTAGGCACTGAAAACGGTTTTGTAACTCGAGCTGAAAGGTTTCGGGACTTTGGATTAGAGCACGAGGGGGACGGAGCGTTGACTTCATCAGACGAGACCTCTCGAACTTAACATTTAGGTTCAGTGTGCCTCTAACCATTCGGTGATCGCTGCCGGTTTTCACCCTCGCGATCACAGAGACATCACTGAACAGTTGTCGTCTGGTCAGTCCTACTGGCAGTCCCTACAGTCCATACAAACTAAATATTGTGTAAATTGAAGATTTGTTTATTCCATAAAATAATAATTATTATATTTTATTTAGAAATATGTTTGTTTAGATTAAATGAAGATATTTTATAATAAATTCTTATATTTATTTTATATCAATATCTTATTTTAATTTATAATAAATTGCATTGGAAGACGTCATCAAGCTTCTGGACTGGAAAGGATACGGTATCAACATCAATGGCGAGTACATCACTCACCTTCGATTTGCCGACGATATAGTCCTTATGGCAGAATAGCTGGAGGACCTATGCACTATGCTCAATGACCTCAATAGTGTCTCCCAACGGATAGGTCTTAAGATGAACATGGACAAAACAAAGATTATGTTTAATGTCCATGTCACTCCTATGCCGGTAGTTGTTGGGAGCACTAAGCTCGAAGTTGTTGACGAGTATGTTTACCTGGGACAAATAGTCCGACTAGGTAAGTCCAACTTCGACCGAGAGGTCAATCGACGGATTCAACTCGGCTGGGCAGCGTTCGGGAAGCTACGACACATCTTCTCGTCAGACATACCTCAAAACCTTAAAACGAGATTGTACAACCAGTGCGTGTTGCCAGTGATGACTTACGGAACTGAGACGTGGTCCTTCACTGCTGGCCGTATGAGGAAGCTCAAGGTAGCTCAGCGAGCTATGGAGAGGGCTATGCTCGGAGTTTCTCTGCGTGATAAACTTAGGAATGAGTATATCCGCAGTAGGACCAGAGTAACCGACATAGCCCAACGGATTAGTAAGCTGAAGTGGCAGTGGGCCGGCCATATAGCTCGAAGAACCGACAACCGATGGGGAAGAAAGGTTCTCGAGTGGCAGCCTCGTACCGGTAGGCGAAGTGTAGGGCGTCCCCCCACGAGATGGAGTGACGACCTGGTAAGACATGCAGGAAGTCGATGGATGCAGGTGGCTCAGGACCGTGCTTTGTGGCATTCTTTGGGGGAGGCCTATGTTCAGCAGTGGACTTGTGAAGGGCTGTAATGATGATGATGATGATGATCTTATTTTATATCAAATTAAAGTCTTCGCTCATGCGCGACTACTACTACCGCGCATGCGCGAAGACATAGAGTAGGACACAATTTTTGTTTGGAATGGCTTCTCTAGTACGTAGTACATATAACTCAATGATACCAACCAATATTTCAGCCAGTAGCGATAGAACAAAGAACATAAAATTGACATCGGCCACTAATGAATTCAGCCAATTATTACATCTATGTGTTAAAAATATCATTTCGTACAGTTTAATAAGAATAACACTAAAAGATTTAATGGCAAACAATTTATTTAATATAATAATTTCCAACCACAATTTGAGCATAAAATATTGGATATAAGTTTGATTTTATAGAAAATATTTGTTACAATCCTCATATTTTAGACATGTGAAGCCTAAATTTTAATGTAATAAATCAAAGGAATAAATGTATTGATGTTTTTAAAGAATGTTTTCTTTCGAACAAAATGGCTTTGTAAATCGCCATCTACTCCTTTCAATTGGTAAAGTCATTTTATCGAACGAAAATTGATCGACTCTCACGGTGGTACGTAAGGAAAACGCTAGATGGCATAAATACGGCTAATATAAATCAGTAACGTCGTGAACTGTTTTGAATGGACTGGAATATATTCAATATGATTAATTTTATTTATTTAACAAATTTGTTAATTCTTTTAACTGTCTAGTTCAACAGTTAAAATATATATTAACCATCGTTACTATACAGTATATTATCTATGGCCCTGAGTGAAGAAGGCAGTGTATTGAGTTTTGGCGGGAACTTGACCTGGGGCGGTTTGTTGCTCCTGTATTATTGTTTAAATAATGGTTTGAAGTGGACTTTTATATATAAAAGTGGTGCGATTTTGTGTATTAAGTGTCTGCGCATGTGAACTATTAGTGGAAACTGTGAAACAAGTGCTCTGATGGTGATGGATTCTCAAGATAAGCTGTTTGTTTGCATAGGCGCCTTTAGATACCATCGCCAACTGTCAGCTGCCTGCTGGCTCAAGTTGCCGTCAAAATCTCCCAAGGGCTGCACAATGTGACGCATCAACATATTGTGAAGCAGTGAACTATGAAGAAATTATAATAAACCGAATAAAAATACTCAAGACTTGGCCTAAAGGTCTAGATACCAGGCCATAAACTCCAAAAAAAGGCAGTGTATTTAGTAAAATAATACAAAAATAACAAACTCGGGACATCTAGTTCTCCTCATCGAGGAGTTCCATTAGCAGTCATCAAAGTACACTTTCAAGTCACTCCGTCAAGTCCGGAGGTAAGGTCTATACATAACTAACAAATCGAGCCAAAACTCTGCACATCTAGTTCCCCTCGTCGATGAGTTCCAGTGGCAGTCTTCAAAGTAAACTTTCAAGTCACGCTATCAAGCCCGGAGGTAAGGTCTCATCATAACTAACAAAAGGAGACCAAACTCGGCACATCTAATTCCCCTCGTCGATGAGTTCCAGTGGCAGTCTTCAAAGTACACTTTCAAGTCACGCTATCAAGCCCGGAGGTAAGGTCTCATCATAACTAACAAAACGAGAAAAAACTCGGCACATCTAATTTTCCTCGTCGAGGAGTTCCAATAGCAGATACCGACACACCTTCTGGTCTATAAAGTCTAAGACGTATAAGTATATTTATTTATATATAAATCCTGCGTGCTTTTAGCGAAACAAAATATTGTAATGAAAATCTGTGATTATAAAAATAATAATAATAGTTATCTTACCTCAAATATGTACCTATCAAATTTGGTTTTAGGAATATTTTGTATTTCTACGGCAATCGATATTTTTTCAGCACGAGCCGCTGTAACAAACGACCACTCACGACGGCGTATGAGGCACTCTATCTAGTCTGTGGTATGAGGTCGGAGCAATAAAAAAGTACTCTGTGGGCCGGAGGGCCGGAGTAAATAAAGTACTCGGAGTGCGGCTTCGGCAATGTTGCCAACCTAAAAAAACTGAAAAACAACAACTCGCCAAAAAAAAACCAGTAAATAGCAGTAGGTAATGAAAAAAAGGCAGATTTCATAATTTTGCTCATATAATTAAATAATAAACAATTTTCTTAGTTACTAGAACTCACATACATTGATATTTTTATAATCACAACAACAAAAAACAAAAATGAAAGTAAAATTATTTTTCAGTTTCATTTTCAATTGCCATCTTCAATATTTTCACACTCATTTTTATTTTTAAAATCATATATATTTTTGTTGATTTTCTTCATGTGTCCTTCTGTGGCTTCAAATGAATAGCAATAGGTTATTTCGGATTTAGTGTGTAATACTCATTTAATAGCTGTAGTCGATATTCTGTTGCGTTATTTGGTTTTCATAATATTTATAGCTGAAAATAACCTTTCCGCGGCGGCGCTGCTATGTGGTAGGCACAAAAGTTTTTTTAACAATTCACACAATGTAGGGAATGTTTGAGATTCGTCTCCATTTCTTAATTCTTGTACACGTTTCCAAAAGTTTTGTTTTGGTTGAAAGAAAAATCAACATTTCTTAACATTGCCATTCTCTATCCAGTTCCGTTATATTATTTGGACAAATCTTTGGGAAGAAATAATGTAAATCTGCAATGGAAGGGAATTTCTTTTTTATTTCAGGATCCAGAATTGCTGTAGCATTTAGCATCTTCAGACATTTTAATGCTTGACGGTCTTTGTCGTCAAAAGGAAACCCTTTTAATATCTGTTTTGCAGCCTCCATATAAAACTCTTTACACTCTAAGTAGAAATTTTTCAGCTGTTCTTCCTCTAGTTCTCCTATTTCTCTCTTTTTTCTGGTCAGATTTGGCACCATTCCACCAACGTATATATGTTGTAACGGTAAATGTTTCTGCTCACTCGAGAAGTCAAGGTTTAATTTTTTTTCGTTCCCTTTGCGTCTAAAATATTCTGTGCTTCATTTTTTTCTTGTTCAGTGAGATTCAAATATTCAGTTTGTACAAAGAATTCCAAGATAGTTGTTTATGCGGTCAGTATTTTGTCGTATAGTAAATATAATTTCGGAGTCTCGGATTGCATTTCTTTATTGAGATCGGTAAATATAGGTAATGCAAATTTCAAAAACACCAGGTACAATTCAGTTGTCGGTTCGAGAGCCTTGGAGAGAATTGATTGCGCAGAAAGTAATCTCTCTACATGAACTGCAGCTTGAAAATACAATTTTATAGCTGGTAATTGTTCCAGAAGCCTAATTACTACCTCAATAAGTGACAGCCATCTGGTTTGGCTAGGGTGGTGCAATTTGTGTGGTTTAATATTTGTGAATGCTTGAAATGTTTTGAAATCTCCAATACGTTTTGGAGAATTTTGTATATGATTATATACATCTCTACAGAAATCTTCCACGCCCCTTGGTAATTTCTCACATGCGTATGATGTGCAAAGGCTAAAAGAATGACAAATGCACTTCATTGTAAAAAGGTGAGGTGTCATTTTTAAACAAAGTGATCAATGAATGTTTATCTCCAAACATAACGTTAGCGCCATCAGAAGCAAAGCCTATCATGTTTGATTTGTAAGAAATATTTTTTCAACAAAATATTCTACTATTTTGCCATACAACGCTGTTGCTGTACCATCTACGATTGGTATTAAAGTCAGAAATCTATCTTCAACGCTGAAATCTAATTTTACTATTCTTACGGCAAGCGCTAAATGTTTTATAGACTTATCTGTGCTTTCGTCAACAAGTAATGCAAAGCAATTGTTCTGTAACATCTCTATTATATTTTCTTCTGCTGTCTGCCCAGTTACATTAACAATAATAGCTCTAGCTTTCGTGCGGCTCATTGATAATTGTTTCGCAATTTTCGAATCTGGGCATACAGCGCAAATCAATTTATTCAAATGAGATGCTATGTTAAAAGACAGATTATTTTTACATTTACATTTTTACTTCACCCGCTTTAGCTATAATTTTTGTATCTTGTGAGTTGGAAGCTGAGGTAAACATTGATGTCAGTTTTTGTAATTTCAAACTATTCTTTGCGTGTTTTGTTATATCTCTGTGTCGTAACAGTTCGTGTATACCACATTTTCTGTCGCAATTACACGCAGAACAAAAGAAATAAGTCTCACCTTTAGTGCTTTTCTTTAACCAGCCTTTGAACCTATCATCTTTTAACCACAAATTTACGAATTTCTGTCCATATTTTACATTTATCTTCTTAGGAGAACTTTCCCCAGTCGATGAATCACTAATCATTTTATCAAAAACGTTGTAATTATTGTTTTTTTTTAATAGACGCCGCAATTCAAAGAAGCTGTGTGCCTAGTGCGAGATGTTGTTTTACGCGCTCGATACCGAGAAAGTTAAATACAATTTGTATGGAATAAAATCAGCGCCAACTAGTGGCAATAATCGGAATCACCATCGAGCATTGACCGTTAAATTAAATTGACATTAAATTAGCTTGCTACATATATATTTATCTATGGCATTGACTCTCATTCGTCAGTGAGAACGTTATCGCACGTGATTGGTTGGAGCGGCAATTTCGATCATTCAAGACGTAAAATTTTACGCGGTCGATATCGAATAAGTTTTCACCTAAATTTTTACAGTGAGATAGAAGAGTGAGAATAATTGTTGAAGAGTTAATTTTATTTCATTTTGTGAGAACGATATATAATTTAGGCAGGCCGTTTTTTTTTTCGTTAAGAGGATGTTTGCAACCACACAGTGGCGTAGCGTGCCTTAGATGGGCCCTGTATCAAAATTTGTTGGGGGGCCCCAATGAAGAGTAAAGATTTCATAAAAGGAACAAAAACGCTTGCATTGAATTCAAATTATTATATATTGATTTTAAGTTATTCATCATCATCATTACAGCCCTTCACAAGTCCACTGCTGAACATAAGCCTTCCCCAAGGAATGCCACAAAGCACGGTCCTGAGCAGCCTGCATCCATCGACTTCCTGCATATTTTACCAGGTCGTCACTCCAGCAAGTGGGGGGACGCCCTACACTTCGTCATCCGATACGAGGCCGCCACTCGAGAACCCTCTTTCCCCATCGGTTGTCGGTTTATCGAGCTATATGGCCGGCCCACTGCCACTTCAGCTTACTAATCCGTTGGGCTATGTCGGTTACTCCAGTTCTACTGCGGATATCCTCATTCCTAAGTTTATCACGCAGAGAAACTCCGAGCATAGCCCTCTCCATAGCTCGCTGAGCGACCTTGAGCTTCCTCATCTGGTCAGCAGTGAAGGACCACGTCTCAGTTCCATAGGTCATCACTGGCAACATGCACTAGTTGTACAGTCTCGTTTTCAAGTTTTGAGGTATATCTGACGAGAAGATGTGCCGTAATTTCCCGAACGCTCCCCAGTCGAGTTGGATCCGTTGATTGACCTCTCGGTTGAAGTTGGACTTACCTAGTCGGACTATTTGTCCCAGGTAAACATACTCGTCAACAACTTTAAGCTTAGTGCTCCCAAAAACTATCGGCATAGGTGTGACATGCATATTAAACATGATCTTAGTTTTGTCCATTTTCATCTTAAGGCCTATCCGTTGGGAAACACTATTGAGGCCATTAAGCATAGTGCTTAGGTCCTCCAGCGATTCTGCCATAAGGACTTAATCGTCGGCAATTCGAAGGTGAGTGATGTACTCGCCATTGATGTTAATACCGTATCCTTTCCAGTCCAGAAGCTTGAAAACGTCTTCCAACACAGCGGTGAAGAGTTTCGGGGATATAACATCACCCTGTCTTACACTTCTCTGCAATTGGATAGGTTTCGTACTCTGGTTCTGTACTCAGATAGCCATCGTAGCCCTACTGTACAAGCACTTTAGCACTTTGATATACCGACAGTCAACTTGGCACCGCTGAAGGGACTGCAGCACCGCCCAAATTTCGACGGAATCACAGGCTTTCTCATAGTCCACATACGCCAGACATAGTGGCAAATTGTACTCCTCGGATTTCTGTACAATTTGTCGAAGGGTATGTACGTGGTCTATGGTGTTAAAGACTTTTTTTTATAGGATAAGGGTGACAAACGAGCACACAGTCCATCTGATGGTAAGTGGTTGCTGCGGCCCATAGACATCTACATCTATCCTCTATTACAAATCAAAATGTAGATGCGTTGTCACCCGTGAGGACTAAGATGGAATGCCTCATTTCCAGTAAAAAGGGCCTCCGGCCACCTGCACTCACCAAGCGAAACGCAGAGGTAAACCTCTACTTCACGCTGGTTTTCTCTGAGGTCGTGGTACCACCCCGGTTTGAGCCGGCCCATCCGTGCGACAGCAAAAGCTGCCACGTGGCTCTACCACTGTTAAGTCTTAATTTAACTTTTCGGTTAAGTCTTAAGTCTGCGCGCGAGACGATTCGTAATGACTCTCGAAAACAGCACGTAGATGCGGCTCAGAAGGGAAATCGGTCTGTAGTTCTTCAAGAGAGCGTTGTCACCTTTCTTGAAGAACAACACCACTGCAGGACTTCAAATACCGGTTTTTCACCCGCTTTTAGAAGCTCCGCTGTAATTTCATCCTCCCCCGGGGCCTTGCCTTTTTTAAAGTGCTGGAGAGCCATTCTAATCTCGCTCAGACTGACTGCCGGTATATTATGGAAATAGTGTCGTATAAGATCTCTCTTGGATCGTTACTCACACTTACGTGTGGCTCCAACGATGATGTGTACAGCTGCCCATAGAACCTCTCAACCTTACTCAAAATCTCAGGTGTCCCAGAAACGACGCTGCCACACTCGGTCTTCATCTTCGACAGTTGGCTCTTTCTGCCAGACAGATCTCTAGCAAAGACTTTGGAGCCCTGGTTCCACTCCATCGCTTGTTTAATACGAGCAGTATTAAAGTTGCGAAGTCCCGCCGCATGCATTTGGAGATCTGTCTGTTCAGTTGCCTGTATGCTGTCAAATCTACTGAAGACTGCAGCTTCATATCCCGTCTAACAGCTATGAGATTAAGAGTGTGATCGAAGAGTTTTTGTGTTCTTCTGCGGCGGGTCTTGCAAAACTTAGCTCCGACCGCATGGGCAGTTTTCACGAGCTTGTCATTCATATCGTCCACTGCATTACAGTCTTCTAGATACTGAAAACGGTTTCATAGCTCGAGCTGAAAGGTTTCGGTACTTTGGATTAGACCACGAGGGGGACGGACCGTTGACTTCATTAGACGTGACCTCTCCAACTTAACGTTTAGGTTCAGTGTGCCTCTCACCATTTGGTGATCGCTGCCGGTTTTCACCCTCGCGATCACTGAGACACCACTGAACAGTTGTCGTCTGGTCGTCATAATGAAGTCAATCTCATTTTTTGTCGAACCGTCGGGGCTCGACCAGGTCCACTTCCTGTGGGGCTGCTTCTGGAAGAAAGAGTTTATCATAAAGAGTCCCTCTTTCTCCATGAAGTCGGCCAGCTGCTGGCTCCTTGGGTTCCATTGCCCTATTTCGAATATCCCTACTTTCAGCTCACCGTTCTCTCTTGTGCCTAATTTTCCGTTGAAGTCTCCCATTAACACCGTATAGTGGGTTTTGGAGGAATGCATGGCTCTAGAGATATTCTCATACATTTCCTCCACCTCCTCATCG
Organism: Parnassius glacialis; assembly: GCA_033319125.1. Taxonomy (NCBI): domain Eukaryota; kingdom Metazoa; phylum Arthropoda; class Insecta; order Lepidoptera; family Papilionidae; genus Parnassius; species Parnassius glacialis. Next base: position 35,106,266 of record JAVANC010000017.1, read on the forward strand.
GGGTGTGCCGAGGTTGGTGCGTAAACCTGTATGACCTTCAGCGAATACCGTTTGGTGATTCTGAGTTTAAGGTACGCAAACCTCGTCGACACACTCCCAATCTTTACAACGTTGTTAACGAGAGACTTGTGGACGATAAATCCGACACCTCCTTGGGACAGATGGTCGCCCTCCTGGTGATAGAACAAATTGCCGGATTTGAGGATTACCGTGTCCTCCCCCTCTCTTCGGACTTCGGATAATCATATGACATTCTAGCGCAACTTGTCTATCTCTTCTTCCAGCTCCAGTATCTTCTCGTCAGTCCTCAGGGTGCGCGCGTTATAAGTTGCCAGGTTGAGTCGTCGTAGGTGGCAACAGAACCTCCACCGGAGATTCTTATCACCCCTGCACCGCCGTTACCATGGTCGCCACCGTAGCCAGGAATAGCGGGGCCGCTGGGGACTGGGGTCGTCGCTTCGCTACTTTTATGGGGGGTATATTGCCATAGTTGCCACGCTTGGCGAGCGGGTTCGCAACCGCAGTTTTTTTATTGTTGTTTTGCTGTTAGCAGAAAGGTGCTGCTGCCCATCCTCTGCCTCAGTTTTCCTCTGTCGCCGTTTTACGACACCCACGGGAAGATATGGGGTAGTGAGTATTCTTACCCGCCACTACACGGGTTTTTGAGTTATTACTTACAATTAGTACTCCTAGGAACTAAGCTAGCCAAACGATTCAAATCAAATATACACTTTTCGTGCCTTTTGTTCGGCGAACATAGTTGAAGACGATTTGGCTGTAATCATAGCTGAAGACGATTTTAGTTTTACTAAATTCTTTACTTCTATAGACAATAGTGATAGCCTTTCCTGTCCCATAGAAGTCCTTGGAGTTTTTGCTCACACACGTTTGGGGCCCCTGTAGCCCGGGGGCCCCGTATCATTGATACGGCTGATACGGCGGTAGCTACGCCCCTGCAACCACAAAGACATTAATAACTAATAATAATAATAGATGACTACTATTATAAAGCCAGTGCTGAAGCAAGAGCTTGTGCATATTTTAGTCCGTTGTTACACCCCAATGACAGGTAGGTAATTTAAGGATAGATATCGCCTTTTCCAAGAAAGTATTCAAGTTTTTGTGTAAATAGCGTGTGATAAATCCAAGTTCCTACCAACAATATTTAATAATTAAGTCAGTAGTAAGTATCATAAGTTCACTTAACACTAAGTAACTAAATTACATTTACTGCTCCATAAATATCAACATAAAATCATATTAGAATGAAAACACCTTCATGTTTTTTGCTTTCAATTTAATACTTTCATTATTTAACATTAAAATAAAATGGCTAATTCTCAATCTCATAATACTAACACAAACTGACGAAACCTTGATCAAATTACGAAACATAAACAAATAGCTAATAATGAATTGTGATTCCGATTATTGCCACTAGTTGGCGCTGATTTTATTCTATACAAATCGCAGTTAAGCCCGCTTTTCACTACGGGATATAATATAATATATATTACATCTCGAGATATAAATTAATACGAGTATCGCTCACCACACATTTTATATGGAACCGTTTACGCTGTGCTATAATATACTTAGTCGGGTCATAAGTTCTGTCAAAACCTTGTTATTTAAAATTTTTGAATACTGGCTAGATGAACTTTACCAATTTTTGCGTTTTTTGCGTTGCCGAAAATGAAAAAGGACATTCATTTTTCAATATGGAGTGGTCGAAGAAAGAAGATGAGTAGCGGTTATCGCGTTGCACCGCTGTGGTTACGCGCCAAAAGAGATTTTCAATATTCTACAAAAATTTAAAATCACCCTACGATTTGTTAATCGCACTATCAAACGATTCACTGAAGATTCAAGCTTCGAAGATCGTAAGAGGATCAGCCGACCTCGTACAGTTAGGACACCCGCGATCATCAAAGCAGTGAAGGCGCGCATCCAACGAAATCCTGTTCGTAAACAAAATATCTTGGCTCTTCAGATGGGCCTAAGCAGAACCACGATTAAAGGAGTGATCAATGAAGACCTAGGACTACCAGCTTACCGTAAGAAGACCTGACGTTTTTTGAACGAGCCTTTGAAATAAATTAGGCCGGATACATCCCGCGCTTCGTTACGGCGGTACGCGGGAATAAAAATCCGCGAAATTTTGTTTTCTGATGAAAAAACTTTTAACATTGAAGAAAGTTATAATAAAAAAAATCATAAGGTGTATGCCCACAGCAGTGAAGAAGCCAGCACGCGTATTCCGAGGGTTCAACGAGGACATTATCCTTCGTTACTCATGGTTTGGCTTGGAGTCTAATATTCAGGCTTAACTGAGGTGTTTTTTCTGTGAAAAAGGTGTAAAAACCAGTGCCGAGGTGTACCAAAATACCGTCCTAACAAATATAGTGGAACCTTTTTCTCAAACAATATTCAAAAACAGACATTGGATATTCCAACAGGACTCTGCACCAGCTCATAGGGCACCAAGCACGCAAAACTAGTTGACCGCCCGTGGAATTGACTTTATCGGACATGAAGACTGGCCCTCTTCTAGTCCAGATTTAAACCGACTGGATTACAAGATATGGCAACATTTGGAGGAGAAAGTCTGCGCTAAACCCCATCAGAATTTGGAATCTCTCCGAGCATCTTTGGCTAAAGCAGCGGCAGAAATAGATATGAATGTGGTGCGTGCTAAGATTGATGATTGGCCGCGTCGATTAAGGGCATGTATTCAAAATAGGGGAGGGCATTTTGAATAATGTAAATAAAATTGTATTCTAAATTAAATTACCTTTCATTTCATATATAATTTCTATATAATTATCAAAAAGTCTATCATTAATTTTATAAAAAGTTTTTGACAGAACTTATGACCTGACTAAGTATATTACATCTCAAGCTATAAATATTTTTTCGATCGACCGAGCGATATTTTAATTTTATATTTCTCCCCCTGTACCCCGCACACCGTTCCGTGCCCCCGCAGACGGTGTGCGGGGTAAAGGGGGGTAATCCAAAGACCAATGACGAATGCACACTGGTTAAAAGATATATCTCACAGTGTGAAAGCCAATCACGGGATATAATATATATTATATCCCATAGTGAAAAGCCAGCCTTAACGTTCTCGATATCGAACGCGTTTAAAAACAAAATCTCGCACTAGGCACACTGTTCAAGGTGTGGTGACTATAAAACAATACGCAATACAATAGGCGTGTAGCTGTCATTCATAAATTGGGATTTCCCCATATATGATAAAAATATGATTGTCAAACACATATAATGTGGTCGGGAATTCCCTCGAATCCTGACTAAAGAAGATACTGCCATCTAGTGTCATTGCGTTTTACTACGTAGTGATTATCAAAAAATGTTTGCATAGCAGTGTAATAGGTGGCGCTGAACGCTAGTTGAAAAAGAAAATAGGAATGAAACAGTAAACATTGAAATCAATGTGAAAACAGCAAATCTACTGTTAAAACAGTAGGGTTCGTAACAGTGGCTTCGGCCTATTTAGTAAAATAAGTTAATATACAAGGCTGCTGATAAGAAAGTGTCATTAATAGGGCACACGACTTTTTGAAGTGAAAACTTCTTTAGCATCGTTGTTGTTTGAAACTCAATAAAAATAAAAACAGTCAAATATATAAATTTATAGGACAGAAGGAAATACAATCTAATATAATAAAGCGGAAGAGGTTTTTTGTTGTTTCCAGAAAAACTCATTCAAAGGGATTATACGAACCTAGGCGGTTGTATTGATGATTATAATTCTGTAAATACATACTCGCTACGGTCGCGAATCATATTTTGTTAAACATACAACCTGACCCTGACCTGCAAATTCCAAAAAAACGTAAGAAAATTTGAATTTCGCGGCCACCCTGGCGCTTTCACCTTAATGACCTTTTGAATAAAAAATAGAACATGTTTCAGATTTGAAAATGACATTTGACAGAATATTATTTTATTTTCTTATGTAGAAGAAATGGGTACTTATCTTTTTGTATACATTTTTCATTTGCAAATTAAGTTTCACATACCAGTATTTACTAAAAAAAAAATTATAGTATTTATGGGATAATAAAAAAAATTGATCATTTTAGAAATTTTATTGTTAATGAAATGTTTTCATTTAGCTGGCTTATGAGTAATCATCATCTTCATCCTCTTCGGTTTTTGCTCCGGCTAGAGGAGGCACATAGGGCTGTGGCATACCTTCTGCACCAGCAAGTCCCTGTTGTTGTAGCAGTAACCACTGCTGTTGTTCCTGCTTTGCTTGTTCTTCACGAGCCTGAAATTTTAAAAAAGTATTTTTTATCATCATCATCATCATTACAGCCCTTCACAAGTCCACTGCTGAACATAGGCCTACCCTAAGCTATGCCACAAAAATGGAAATTAATAAATATTAAAAAAAATATTAGGACAATGAATTATATACTAGAGATGCACCGAATATCCGTTTACCATTCAGTACCTGGCCTATCCGAACAATGTTTTTAGTCGGGCGACCTTCTGTACAGGCCCTGATGTTTGGTGCGTAAAAAAACAATGGCCTAACACAGGAAGGGTTATGGTTAAATGAAGTGAAATGTGGTTGATTAACTCTGCTTAATAATGGGCAGTAGAGATAACCACCTATTTATTAGCTTGTTTTACGATATAGTAACATATGTTGCTTACAATTTGAATCAATATGTATGATGTACGATATGAATGTAAAACATTTGAACAGCGCCAATTGTCAGTCTTTTGACAGATGGATGGATAAGTAAACTTTGAAACGAAAGTTGGTGAAAGAATTCATTGTTTAGCAACTGTTATATTTAATTGGTAAGTAATTATTTACAAATATGAATTATTTATTCTCTTTTTTGTTGAAATATGATTAATTATGTATAATAAATTTAAATACAAACATAATAGGTTTTGATAATAACGCGTAATTTTTTATATGTGGTAGAGCCATGCTGCAGGTAGTATAGTTGTAGCACGAATGGGTCGGCTCGACCGGGGAAGGACCACGCTCTCACAGAATACCAGCGTAAAATAGCAACTTAAAACTGCTGTGTTTCATATGGTGAGTGAGAACCTAAGACCCTTTTTAATGGAAAAGAGGCATTCCATCTTAGCCCTCACGGGTGACAACGCATTTGCATTTTGATTCGCAAGCGAGGATAGATGTAGATATCTATGGGCCATAAAATAGGCCAAAAAATAGCAATGGTAACCACCGTACTATAAAGGTAAAAAAAAGTTTTCAAAAGCAGATATAAATTGTATTGGTTGTATTTTTACAGAAAATGGAAAGAAGAGGCTTATTGGTTGGGAAATTGAGAATGCCTTATCGGAATATGTTGACATACCTTCCGATGATGAATGCGGGTGGCGATGGTCCGGATTTCGAATATGAGGTCATCATTGAAGGACAGAGTACGACGATGGGAGAAATTTTTCTGGGAGAAGACCTCTAATGTACAGACCTACGTAATTCGGAATTTGACAGCGAAGATGACACACCCCTAGCCAGATTATCTTTTTCTTAGCCTTTGGAATGGAACTATTGATAAAATTAGAGACTCATTCATAAAAAACTATTACCCTATGAAGAATATTGCAATAGATGACTCAATGGTGAAATTCAAAGGAAGGAGTTCGCTCAGGCAATATATACCCAAAAATTCAACGAAACAACAAAGTTTGGACAAAGTGTGCATCTACTGGCTATTGTCTTGACTTTGAAATATACACTGGAAAAATTGGGAATAAAGTGGAAAAAATTTAGAAGGCCGAGTTGTTACGAAGTTTTGTGTAGGTCTAGAAGGAAAACACCATTGTGTATATTTCGACAACTAATTCAATAGTTATTCGTTACAAAGTTGAGTTACGACAGAAGAAAATTTATGCCTGCGGAATTGTAAATCCTTCTCGTAAGCACCTGCTAGAACTAAAAGCGTACAGTAAACTGGAACGTAGTAAATATGATTATCGTATCCGTAATAATGAATTGGTGTCTTATACGAAATGGAAGGATAAACGGTGTGTTTATTTGTTGACAAATTTCCATGATATTAAGATTGATATTAAAATTACTAGACGCGAAAAAACTGACGACACTGTGAAAATCAAATGTCCGGCAACTGTCAAAGATTATAATGATTATATGAATTTTGTTGATAAGTTTGATCAAATGAAGGGGAGCTACGCAATGAAGGCTAATAATTTTCTGCTCACCAGATGTCGCTAGTTGACACTGAGGTTAAGTTTTTGTTACACAATGTAATTTAATTGAGAAGTTGTTTTTTAATAAAAGTTTATCAGTTTCTAGAGTATTATATTAATACACAAAACAATGCATCAGAGATTTGGTCTTTAATTTTTTGCACATTATTAACTTTTTATTTTTGAATTTTTCTACTTTTATGAATATCTGTGGTTTAACCAAACCACAGATATTCATAAATTTATTTTTAATTTTATTAATATATAATATAGCTAATAGTACAAAAAGAAACAATATTTTTTACATTTTCCGAACAAATTAACTTCCCCGCTATGAAATCTGTCAAATATTATAAGTACCTCACTTTCTAGTGGCGCCACATTGGTTGCAGAAAAAATTGTGGATGGAATCATTGATCATCATCATCATCATTACAGCCCTTCACAAGTCCACTGCTGAACATAGGCCTCCCCCAAAGAATGCCACAAAGCACGGTCCTGAGCCACCTGCATCCATCGACTTCCTGCATGTCTTACCAGGTCGTCACTCCATCTCGTGGGGGGACGCCCTACACTTCGCCTACCGGTACGAGGCTGCCACTCGAGAACCTTTCTTCCCCATCGGTTATCATTGATAGAAAACCTAAAAAAATAGTGGCATTATTCTTTCATTTTCTAAACTGCTCAGTTGTAGATGCATTTCCTCCGTTGTACGGAGTATCTTCAAGAAGATCCAAACACATGCCTCGACAAAGTTTGTCTAAAAGATTTTAGACGTAGAGTGTACCAAGACATGGTAGTGCCTGCTCATGTTAAGAATAAAACACTAATCAACCACAAAAACAATCCTTCATCACCCCGTATAGCTTCTAAAAAAGGCACAAACTCAAAGTGCCCCCAACCGATTCAACTAGCTGTCACTAATCATCAGTCAATTATCGGAACTTCTAGACATTGCAGCAGATGCAGTTCCAAAAAAGAGCCAGTACATACTATTTTGGGCTGTAAGTATGTACAGTACCATTATGTTACCGTGAGGGAAAGTCTTGCTTTGAAGATCATCATAAACAGTAATTTTATCTTTTATTAAGAAGTGATAACAACTATCATATTTTTTATGGATATATAATATATGAGCATTTATTGTTCTTAAATGTGTAAAACATAATATTTGATAGTAAAAAAAGACTATGTAGTGGGTTTATATACAAATTAGATATAAACAAAAATATTTGATTTTCTCTGAAAATTAACCCATTCATTGCCACTAAAATTTTAAAAACATCACCTGGGGTGCCACTGTGGATTACAATAGAAAAGGCGTACTTGAGCACGTATATTGTTTACAAAAACCACATTAATAACAAAAACCTATTTAAATAACTGTAAACGCAACATACACGATGGTGGCACAGGTTAAGAGAAATTTAATCACAAGTGCCATTCAACACCGTTTGCGTTGCCGCTTGGATAGTATTATTCAACATATTCTGAAAGATTGCTCATGCCCGATATATCGATATAAATGCCGTTGAATTCTTTATTCATATAATCTATGTCTGTATATAATTTAATATTAGTATTATTTAGCATGTTTCTTCGACATCTGATAAATGTATAGTTATACACTTTCTCGACTGTTACATTTACGGCACCCATATTTTATTATATGTAGGTATGGATTGTAGGTTGATAATCAATATTTCATTGGGCAATTAGGCTACACTACGGCAAATAAAAAAATAAAACCATGAAGATAACACTTTATACAATACACTACTTTATTCTGCACAATATATACGGTATCACTCATTACATAATGTCACTAACACTACACAATACTTGGTACACGTCTGTCGGTATACACGTATTAACAGAGATGTTGCCTTCTCGCTGGTTACAATTCAACTGCCCGATGTTCACAAGTCATAAGGCGGGCTGTATTTATACCCCAGTAGTGACGACTCACTACCGTTTGTCTATACACTACAAGACGTTTGTCTATACACTACATCTCTTCCTTTTTCTTAATATTTTTTATTTCTGGTTACATGGATGATCAGTAGTTGCTTTAACTTTTACAGAATTAGTTTAGATTATTCTTCAATAATCATTCTTATTTCATCAGTGTTATTATCTGTTACTTCTTCATTCAAATTGGGTACATTTCCTTCTTGTGCATCATTAACTACTCTCCACTCTCCTTCAATTTTTTTTAAGTGAACTACATTTCGTCGATATTGTGCTTTCGTATCATAATTGCGAATCACTACGTCTCCAGTGTTGTTAGTAGTTTTTACAACAGTATGTATGTCTGGAGAAAAGTTTGGTGCAAGCTTATTTTCTTTGGCGAAATTTTTTACAATTACCTTATCACCTTCATTTATGCTGTGATCTTTGGCCTTTCGCTTGCGGTCACTGTAATTTTTCCCTGCTTCTTTTTGCAATGCGTCTTTGTCCCTAACTTCTGAATCTTCTTGTTTATTATCAATATCTATGTATGATGGAATTTTATCCCGAAATTGTCGTTTGTAGAATAGTTCAGATGGAGTTTTACCAGTCACTGAGTGGGGTGTGCTATTGTACATCATCAGATAGTAAAATAAATCTTCTTTCCAATTCTTTCTTTCCACTTGACTGATTTTTATACGTTTTAGAATACTTCGGTTTTGCCTTTCCACTTCTCCATTCTGTTGGGGCCAATATGGTATTGTGTTGTGAAGAATTATACCACATTCTTGCAGGTAATTTCGAAACTCTTGACTAATAAATTGTCTGCCGTTATCTGCAGTGATGGTAACTGGATAACCAAGCCGTGAAAATATCTCCTTTAGTAACCTGATAATATCATTTGATGTTACACTTTTTGTCACTTTTACTTCCTTGTAACGACTGTAATAATCAACGATAACTAACAAGAAATCTCCAGAGAGATTGATCCAAAAATGACAATATCGTCAATAAAATTTACCGTACCTTCACACCGTATAAGTGTGCGTTCCATGATTTTCTGAAACATTTCTGGAGCACAGGAAATACCAAACATAAGTCTCTTGTATCTAAATAACCCTTTGCTAGTTATAAATGTAGTGATATATCGGGTGTCAGGATGGATTTCGATTTGGTGGAAAGAGTTTTTAATATCGAGGCGAGAAAATAATTTCGCATCTTTAAAATGTGGTAGCAGCTGGTCCATTGTTGGTAGTGGATGATTTTCACGAATTATTGCTACATTAGCTCTCCGCATATCGATACTGATCCTTATATCCCCATTTTCCTTTAAAACAGGCACCATGGGTGAAACCCATTTTGATGGCTTAGATACTTCTTCAATAATATCAAGCTGCAATAATTCTTGTATCTTTTATTAACCTTTGTTTCTAGGGGTATAGGTATTCTCCTGTAAGGCTGACTTACTGGCGTTATTTTCTCATCAATAGGTATGTCAACAACAACGTCTTTAAATTTTGGAAATACTGTAATATTTTCATCTGATGTTGACTCGACGGTATTTACTTTAACACCTAATCGCAAAACGCCCAATGCTATGGAGGTTACTTTCCCCAAGATATCCTTAGTGCCGTTTTTTATCACATAGAAAACAGCAACTTATGATCCCAATATAGTTAATGGCTTAGTGCTACCGTAGGCGTAAAATGTTTTATCCGGTGATCTATCCATTTCAAAAACATTTATTTTATTTGTTTTTAGTTTTCTCCATGTAACATCTGTTAACAAATTACATTTACATCCAGAATAGTTCAATAATGACGTCTTGACACCACCAACCCAACAATTAATAGTAGTGTCGTCATCTACATGAAAAACATAATCGATTTCTTCTTTTTCCTCAGTCCTTGATTTTTTGGTGGGGGTAGGGTCTTTTGAACTCAAAAATTGTCTTTTAAGTGGTCTTACTGTCAAACAGTACTTCCGAAAGTGCCCCGTTATACCGCATTTATGACATTTAATTTTCCTTGCGGGACATTCCATTGATTGAGGCATATGCTTAAAGCTCCCACATCTAGTACACGATTTGTTAGACATTTTTCTTCTGGTGTCAATTTTATTTACGGTGCTGCTATTACATGCGGGGTTGTGAGTAAATTCTTCCATCTGTCTGTTCACACTTTCTAGGGTATTGGCTTCTATAATGATGTCTTCTAATGTCATTTTGTCACCTTTTAAAATTTTTTTACGAAGCTCGCCAGAGTAACATTTTTCTGTAATTTGATCGATAATGCTTTCTTCTTTATTTGCAAAACAACATTTATCTAGAAATTTTTCAAATTTTTCTCCCGATTCTTGTTTCATTAGCCGAAATAAGTGTCTCTCATATACTTTGCTTTGTTTTGGAGCAAAGTACTCGTCTAACTTTTCAATGGCTATAACATAAATATCCTTCGTTGGATCATCTGTACTGCTAACATGGGCGCCTGGTATATTATAATATATTTCTTGGAGACTAAGGCCACCCATGTGTAATAATGTAGCCCTTTTTTTAGCGGGTAGTTCAATATTTGCAGCTTCTAGATAAATGTCTAAACCTCGCTTCCACTTTTCCCATTTTGCACTAATGCCATGAGAATCCCCATCACAATCAAATGATTCTAGAGGGGGTAGTGATGACATTTTTTATTTTTTTAAAGTTATAGTCTTATTACCTGTAAGAAAGAAGATATACAAGCAGATAAGTAATAAATTTTTACCAGTACTTTAATTTATTAGCTTTTCATACTAGAACGGGGAACATCTTGAATGCCTGCAGCATGATAACTCAAACAGTGACAAATATATCTTTTAAATACGTGTGTCTATTATTAGACCGTCACGCAATTACATTCTCATGATATCTCAGCCTTAGCTATTTTAAACCCTGTTTTAAGACCTAAAGCATGTCCATGACTGGACCTTTGCTTTAGTAATACTTGGACCATCATCAATAAGTGTCCGTGCTCCTGGACCATCTCATTGAGGTATCCATTTGATTTAAACAAAGATAAATCACGTCACTGCATAACTATCAAACTGCTATTGCTAAATGTCCCCAACTTTACAATCCGTATTTTAATCAATCTCTTAAAAGAGAATACAGCAAATCCTAGTATAAAATTTTCCAGTTCATATAAAAACATATGTAATTACTTACAGTATTTTTTTCCTCGCCGCCAATATACAATACACTACTTTATTCTGCACAATTTATACGGTATCACTCATTACATAATGTCACTAACACTACACAATACTTGGTACACGTCTGTCGGTATACACGTATTTACAGAGATGTTGCCTTCTCGCTGGTTACAATTCAACTGCCCGATGTTCACAAGGCGGGCTGTATTTATACCCCAGTAGTGACGACTCACTACCGTTTGTCTATACACTACAAGACGTTTGTCTATACTCTACACACTTTATTATTAAAAATAAGCAATTAGTAGTTTTTTTTTATAGGATGAGGGTGACAAACGAGCACACAGTCCACCTCATGGTAAGTGGCTGCTGCGGCCCAATAGACATCTACATCCACCCTTTATTACAAATCAAAATGCAGATGCGTTGTCACCCGTGAGGACTAAGATGGAATGCCTCATTTCCAGTAAAAAGGGCCTCCGGCCACCTGCACTCACCAAGCGAAACGCAGAGGAAGTTGTCCTACTCTTTGAAACAATCATTCAAGCAAAACCCGTATTGTTCGGGACAATTGGGACAGAAATATGAAGGATCTTTTTTGGCTTTTTTGAAACCCAGCACTGTCCACATCAATGTCAATTTTTGTCATTCTGCCATCACATTTTTCTTCTAAATCTTCATCTTCCAATTCCAGTATCTTAATAAGGTCTTCTTCAGTCAATAGTGTTGTAGATGGTAGTTTCACTTTCGGTTTTTCTTCTTTGTCTTCTCCTTTAAGTATATTTCTCATTTCATCCATAATATCTGAATCCCGAAATTATTTATCTAGGTCTGCCGTAATTGCCTTGGGTACTATAAATGCCACTGTGGAAGTAATAAAAATAAGTTCTATCCGTGGGTTCATAATTTAATCTTACATTTTCAATTTGTAAAATGTAATGGCCAGCTTCTAATTTATGTAGTAAGTAAATAGATTACGAATAGTAAATTTAACTTTATTAGTGTTAAATAGATTAATTGCCGTGTAGTGGCGGTCAAGAATATCCACTACCCCATATCCTCCCGTGGGTGTCGTAAAAGGCGACAAAGGGAAACAGGCGGGAGATGGGCAGCAGCATCTTCCTGATAATAGCCAAAAGTACAATAAAAAAACTGCGGTTGCCAACCCGCTCGCCAAGCGTGGCAACTATGGCAAATACCCCCCAAATGACGAGAGTAACAAAGAGACGGCCCCAGTCCCCGGCGGCCCCGCTATTCCTGGCTACGGTGGCGACCATGGTAACGGCGGGGCAGGGGGTGCTAAGAATCTCCGGTGGAGGTTCGGTTGCCACCTACGACGACTCGACCTGGCAACGTACAACGCACGCACCCTGAGGACTGACGAGAAGATCGTGGAGCTGGAAGAAGAGATAGACAAGTTGCGCTGGCATATTATAGGATTATCCGAAGTCCGAAGAGAGGGGGAGGATACGGTAATCCTCGAATCTGGCAACTTGCTCTATCACCGGGAGGGCGACCATCTGTCCCAAGGAGGTGTCGGATTTATCGTCCACAAGTCTCTCGTTAACAACGTTGTAAAGATCGGGAGTGTGTCGACGAGGGTTGCGTACCTTATACTCAGAATCACCAAACGGTATTCGCTGAAGATCATACAGGTTTACGCACCAACCTCGGCACACCCCGATGAGGAGGTGGAGGAAATGTATGAGGATATCTCTAGAGCCATGCATTCCTCCAAAACCCAATATACGGTGTTAATGGGAGACTTCAATGCAAAACTAGGCACAAGAGAGAACGGTGAGCTGAAAGTAGGGAAATTTGGAATAGGGCAACGGAACCCAAGAGGCCAGCAGCTGGCCGACTTCATGGAGAAAGAAGGACTCTTTATGATGAACTCTTTCTTCAAGAAGAGGCTCCACAGGAAGTGGACCTGGTCGAGCCCCGACGTTTCGACAAAAAATGAGATTGACTTCATTATGACGACCAGACGACAACTGTTCAGTGATGTCTCAGTGATCGCGAGGGTGAAAACCGGCAGCGATCACCGAATGGTTAGAGGCACACTGAACCTAAATGTTAAGTTGGAGAGGTCTCGTCTGATGAAGTCAACGCTTCGTCCCCCTCGTGCTCTAATCCAAAGTCCCGAAACCTTTCAGCTCGAGTTACAAAACCGTTTTCAGTGCCTAGAAGACTGCAATGAAGTGGACGATATGAATGACAAGCTCGTGGAAACTGTCCATGCGGTCGGAGCTAAGTTCTGCAAGACCCGCCGCAGAAGAACACAAAAACTCTCCGATCACACTCTTAATCTCATGGCTGTTAGACGGGAGATGAGGCTACATTCTTCAACAGATTTGACAGCATACAGGCAACTGAACAGACAGATCTCTAAATGCATGCGGCAAGACTTACGCAACTTCAATACAGCTCGTATTGAAGAAGCGATCGAGCGGAACCAAGGCTCCAAAGTCTTTGCCAGAGATCTGTCTGCCAGAAAGAGCCAACTGTCAAAGCTGAAGACCGAATGTGGCAGCATCATTTCCGGGGCACCTGAGATTTTGAGTGAGATTGAGAGGTTCTATGGGCAGCTGTACACGTCATCGTTGGAGCCACACGCAGGTGTGAGTAACGATCCAAGAGCGAGTCTTATTCGACACTATTCCGAAGATATCCCGGACGTCAGTCTGAGCGAGATTAGAATGGCTCTCCAGGACCTTAAAAACGGCAAGGCCCCAGGCGAGGATGGAATTACAGCGGAGCTTATGAAAGCGGGTGGAAGACCGGTACTTGAAGTCCTTCAGAAGCTCTTTAATTCTGTCCTCCATGGTGGCATTACACCGGAGGCGTGGAGCAGAAGTGCGGTGGTCTTGTTCTTCAAGAAAGGTGACAACGCTCTCTTGAAGAACTACAGACCGATTTCCCTTCTGAGCCGCGTCTACGTGCTGTTTTCGAGAGTCATTACGAATCGTCTCGCGCGCAGACTTGACGACTTCCAGCCTCCCGAACAAGCCGGTTTCCGAAAGGGCTTTAGCACCATAGACCACATACATACCCTACGGCAAATTGTACAGAAGTCCGAAGAGTACAATTTGCCACTATGTCTGGCGTATGTGGACTATGAGAAAGCCTTTGATTCCGTCGAAATTTGGGCGGTGCTGCAGTCCCTTCAGCGGTGCCAAGTTGACTGTCGGTATATCGAATCCGAGTACAGAACCAGAGTACGAAACCTATCCAATTGCAGAGAGGTGTAAGACAGGGTGACATTATATCCCCGAAACTCTTCACCGCTGCATTGGAAGACGTTTTCAAGCTTCTGGACTGGAAAGGATACGGAATTAACATCAATGGCGAAGTACATCACTCACCTTCGATTTGCCGACGATATAGTCCTCATGGCAGAATCGCTGGAGGAACTAAGCACTATGCTCAATGACCTCAATAGTGTCTCCCAACGGATAGGTCTTAAGATGAACATGAACAAAACAAAGATTATGTTTAATGTCCATGTCACACCTATGCCGGTAGTTGTTGGGAGCACTAAGCTCGAAGTTGTTGACGAGTATGTTTACCTGGGACAAATAGTCCGACTAGGTAAGTCCAACTTCGACCGAGAGGTCAATCGACGGATTCAACTCGGCTGGGCAGCGTTCGGGAAGCTACGACACATCTTCTCGTCAGAAATACCTCAAAACCTTAAAACAAAATTGTACAACCAGTGCGTGTTGCCAGTGATGACTTACGGAACTGAGACGTGGTCCTTCACTGCTGGCCGTATGAGGAAGCTCAAGGTCGCTCAGCGAGCTATGGAGAGAGCTATGCTCGGAGTTTCACTGCGTGATAAACTTAGGAATGAGGATATCCGCAGTAGAACCAGAGTAACCGACATAGCCCAACGGATTAGTAAGCTGAAGTGGCAGTGGGCCGGCCATATAGCTCGAAGAACCGACAACCGATGGGGAAGAAAGGTTCTCGAGTGGCAGCCTCGTACCGGTAGGCGAAGTGTAGGGCGTCCCCCCACAAGATGGAGTGACGACCTGGTAAGACATGCAGGAAGTCGATGGATGCAGGTGGTTCAGGACCGTGCTTTGTGGCACTCTTTGGGGGAGGCCTATGTTCAGCAGTGGACTTGTGAAGGGCTGTAATGAATGAATGAATGAGATTAAAAATTACTAGACATGCATACATTTTGGCGTGCTCATAATCATCTCCTCATGCATAAAACTAGCCATCAAAGATTTTTACTGCTATGTCAAAGAACGTACCGAATGTGTGCATGTGATTTTATTTTTAAAAATGATTAATGAAACAATGAAAAAGAATTATATAATTAAGAATATTGCTTACCTTTATCTCCCAATTTACAAATATATAATAAACATTCAATTAAACCTAAGTTATTTCAAATTCAAAATAGACCTTCTCAGCACCAAACTTTTTTGCACTGTCAAAAGAAGACTGACAGTACTTAGCAAAAACTATCAGTTTCCAAATTTAAAAATTATTCGTAGCTGTGAATGTTGCCACAGATTTAAATAAATTTCTACAGTTTTTATATAATGCCACAAAAATCTCAAGAAGTCACTAAACTCATACCGTGCGTTGATGGCATGACGTTGCAATCCCGATAAACGCTAATGGTGCGTTGGTAGCAATGAATGGGTTAAAATTCTGTGCCACAAAGTTATTATTAGGCGTATTCAATTTACTCATTTTACAAAATAAGTATAGCCAGTTTGTTTTGGCTAACACCTCTGGTTAATACTGCATAGTAATAAAAAAAAAAATTAGAACTTTTACTATCTTTGACAAAAACAAAGAATTCACCTATTAAGTACTGGTTTGAACAGTAGGTTTAGGGCAGCTGGCCCATAGCCACAGACATTTAATCCCACCACAATAGTTGCCTTCCATGCTCTTCCCCTATTTCTTTCAAACAGAATTCAATATGTAATAAATAAAGTTTATTTTAACTATAGGTTACTGTAAGTCTTCCTTTTCCCCTTTTTACTTTAAAACTGTATTAAGATGTTAGTTTTGTATATTCCTTCTTATTTCAAGGATTGATAATCTACTTACTTTTGCAAAAAGTTCTTGTTGTTGCCTTAATAACTCTTCTTCAGGTATACCTAAATTTTCTAGCCGTGTACTTTGTCTTCTTCTCTTCGCAGCTACAGCCTTGCAATCTTTTAAAACAGCTTCCGCTTCAACAGTGTAGTCACTAAATCCTAACCTGTCCAAGGCTATTCAAGAAAAGTTTTATTTAGTAAAAATATCTACGTATTAAATCATAAATTACTTAGAAAAAATTAGGTACCTGTTAGGACGTGTTCTGCGTTAATAGTTTTTTTGTTGCTTTGATTACACACTTCATTTGCCTCTGAACTAAGCAGATGAATAAATTCTGTACAACAATTTAAAATTAATTCCCTTGATTCGAAAGCGACACGCACAGAAGGTACCAGCTCCTTAATCATTTTGTTTATACTGGCTCTAGGAAGTGTAAGCTCATCTTCTTCTGAAGGCGGAGGACAAAGTTCTCGTTCTGGACTCCCCATATTTAATATAAACCCGTTGATTAGAAATTAATCAAAATTTTAAATCAAATCATATTTACATAATAATAAAAAAGATTTCACATTTCTAATAGCATTCAGAATTTTTTGATTTCAATTTTTCTGTTTTTTATTTGTTTCTTTACTTTAAACCATAAACCTTTGAAGCACTTTGAAGGTTTGAAGCATAGATAAATATATATGTAGCAAGAGGTATTAGTCATAGATAATACACTATATACCAG
Organism: Parnassius glacialis; assembly: GCA_033319125.1. Lineage (NCBI taxonomy): Eukaryota > Metazoa > Arthropoda > Insecta > Lepidoptera > Papilionidae > Parnassius > Parnassius glacialis. The sequence goes on from JAVANC010000017.1 coordinate 35,123,430, forward strand.
GAAGTATTAGTCAAAGAGAATATAATCACTACGTTAGTGTTCTGTGGTTTGAACATGAAGTTATAGATAAAGATGGAGACCACACTCCGAATACCTACTTGAAGCTAAATCTGTGTATTACTATCTCGCTCTCTGTGGGCAGAGCCTCCCTTTCTAAGTAGGTAACCTTTATTTTATTTTTCCCAGGATATCACTATAAGTAGTTGAGTTACATTAAGTGTTTTATTTATAAATATCTATATCTCTGTTTATTACTAAGACCTAGCCTATATAGATTATATATTTTTATAAATTTTTTTTGGAAATTGACTAGTTTTATGAAGAAAGGTTTTCATTTCCATGGGCAGAACCGGTATTAAAATATGACTACGCATTTCCGTCACAACCCATATAATGTAGAGCCTATTTAGAAAATGTGGAAAATAAATATATCAGAGAATATTTTATAATTACCATTTCGATAATGTATTTTCTGGTTATTGTATACAATTCCTAAATGGTACCATCGAAATATAAAATTAAAATTTATTATAACCCTGGGTGATCAATGAATTGGGCAAAATATACCTGATTTATTGTTCAGACAGACTAAATCTATTTCTGGACAATTATTTTTAAAAAATATCACGAGGACTAAAGCAGCGTAGCGGAGCTCCTGCCTTAGCCTTCTGACCTAACCCATCCGAGTCAGGCTTGTCTGAGCTGAAATGTGTATAATACTATATTCCACACATTCAGTTCATTTTAAGAATTATCTACAATTCCTAGGAATTCTATATAATAACGGATTTCATAGATTTCTAGTAACATATGTACTATAATAGGAACGATAATATATTATTATTTTGAGTTGTTATCAGGAAGATGCCGCTGCCCATCTCCTGTTTCATTTTCCCTCTGATACCTGTTACAACACCCTCGGAACGATATGTGGTAGTGGATATTCTCACACCGCCACTACATGGTTTGTTAAAAACCTTAAAAAAATAAATAAAAACACTTTCCATATTAAAATTATTTATTGAAATTTTTCACACCATGTGGATTACTCTGTGGCTTTTTAAAGTCCTTACAGATATGAGCAAAGCGGCCTTGAATAATATTTTCAATTTCTGACTGACCCGTATAGTTTTTAAAATTGTCCATTAAAGAACACCTATCCTGAATTTGTTAGTCTGGCGCGCCACTTTTTGCTTAAGAATCTTAGTTTTCGTCTCAAGTATTTCTTCTTAAGTACACTTTATTTTCACTTGCACGCCCCTATCAATCTTCGCGGGATCGTCGTATTCACTGCTGACCTAAGAAAACAAGAAAACTTTATGAAATCAGTATTTTTAGCATCGTACATCGTATTGCTCCGCTCATAAGAGTCGTAGCGTGATGTTAGATAGCCTTCTTGAAGTATTGGTTTTAAAAATACAAAAAAATATTTTTAAATCAGACTGGTATAGTTCCAGAGATAAGAGAACTCAAACAAAAAAGAAACAAATAACTCTTCTACATCATAATGTCAGTACAAATTTACATCACTTAATAGGTAACACATAATACACCGGAGCGCGCCCTCATGAGCACGCGTCTTCATGAGCACGCATAAATGAAGCATCAAACAAGAAGCTTTATGCTTAGTGTCGTAGTGACGGTTACCACACTGCGATTGGCACACAGTTTAAATATGTATGTGTTTTAAGCTATATAATACATTATGTAATGTAATATTAAAGTCATAATAAATACAAATAAAAGGTATTGTATTTAGTAATCAAGGAAAAGGAAACTTACAGGTAATTTGTTAAGATTGTTATTTACTAGTTTGGTCTTCAATATTACAGCCAGTACATTTCACTTCTGTTTCCTTAAGTGCAGAACTACTTTCATAAATGCCAGAACTAGTGCTTGGTACAGCCAGAGCAGCTATTTGCACAATAGACTCTTCATGTAATGCACTTGTTGTCTGCAAATAATAACATATTTTACAAAATGTTGCTTTATATCATACATTTAAACTTCTACATTTCTAAATACATAATTATTATAAACGTTATTAAAGTATCAGAATAATGAGAAATAAAAACTAAATAAAAATAAATTGTCTACCAAAAGAATATATTATGTTACTAATTTTTAATTTAATATTATGAAATCTATGAAATCCGTCATTATAAAGAATATATAGGAAGTGTACATAATTCCTGAATTTCATGCATTTCCGGTAACATAATAAAAAACATGTACATATAATTAGTTAAGGTCACACGGAAAGTCTCAGATACATCGTTAATATGGTCACACTACTTCAGTGCGATTTATTTTAAACAAAACAATGAAATTGTTCAAACTTAATTTAATTCAATGTAAAACTATTTGATTTTGACAAAGTTGTAATTCACTAATATGTTTAAAACACTGATAAAACATTTCAGCAAAAAATTAAGTAAAAATACAAAAAAAGTATGTTTACAAGTATTCAATGCCAGAAGTCACTATTTAAACACTTACGTGTGAAATCTTATATCACCTCCTGGACACCAACTACTGCCGCAACCACATACTACACAAGTTTGCACCATTTCTTGAATTATAACAATAATTAACTTACAATTAACAAACGACGCTGTGAACTGCTAAGTAAACAACCGCCATATTTGTCTAATTTATGTTGGTATATAGGGCTAATGTTGCCACATTACCGAACGCTTAGGAAATGGGATTGTAATTCACTGATTCGTTAATCCAATAATGCATACGAGACCTTCAATTTTGGAATTTTTAATGTAACTAATCGTAGATCAACTATTTATTTATTAGTACATTATTTTACAGAGCTTAACTTCTGATTTAGCTAGTGTGGATATTATTTCTAAGAATTTACCGGGAGATACAAATAAAAACATAGCAATATTGTGTTCTACACTAAAAAGAGAAGTCAGACCACAGAGAGTGAGATAAAGATACGTAGGTATTTGACTCAAGCTGTTGTTCCAAGTGTGGCCTCCATCTTTATCTATAACTTCATGGGTTTGAAGTAGTTTTTTTACTTTTTTATGAGAATCACAGAGTATAGCATATAGCATGGGCTATATCAAAGACCACAGAACACATACAACCAATCATATTAGTCTGTGCATATAACCCTAAAGGGGTCATAGACTTAAGAGCCCCCGAGACTGTCTTCGCGATGTGTTTGATGAAACCTCATCAGTCTTGTGCTGAATTTCGAAGCAATACGTTCTGTGTGGTTTCCAAAATGCTAAATACCTCAATGTTATAGACAATCTTTGACTTACTGCAATAGCTTGCCTCATGTTAGTAGGTATCCTGTGTTTGAATTAATGGTCGAACTTTATTCAATAAATTTTTATAAGAATCATTGTCCATTCTCAGAAAGTTCTTTTAATCATCTGGTGCGCTAGTTTCTAGCACTCTTTGTAGATGTTCGTGTATGAAACGATATCTTAATTTGTACCATTCTTTGCACCAAATTCTTTTTCTTTTTTTTTCTTATTATTTAGACAAGACATTAATACAATATACGCGAGAAAATCTTTATCCATAGTCGACGGCATTTATTGAAACCGCAATAGGACTTTCTTGTTTGAACTTTAAAGCCACACTGCACGCTTCTGTTTGATGCGAATTCAAAGCGACATCAAACGGTTTGGTCAAACACGTGAGGTTTGAATCAAACCGTTTGACCGTCGCGGGGGCCCTTTAGAATATACTGCCGTATAGTAGAGATGAGTCAGATATCATGTCACATGTAAAATCATCGATATTTTAAAATCATTTAATCGTGCAATGATAACGACAAAATCATCAACGCTTTTAAATCATTACTCGTTACTCGAATAGAATGAATGAACACGAACTTCGGTAATTTGGATGGACCATATCGCTCGGGGGCTGTGTTTCGAATTGCGACGTTGCGACTTTTGCGAGTTGCGAGACTGCGCGGTCGCATTACTGGGCGCACGGAACAGCAACAATGCTTTCACTTCGTTGTTTACGTTTGCGCGCGACCTTTAGAAGTACGTGAGCATTTATTTAGTACTAGCTGTTCCCCGCTATTTCGCCCGCGCGTAATTTATTACGGCTGGATTTCATGGGTTTTAATTTTTTTGGCCGGAACCCTAATTCTTTTTTTTTCCAAAATAAAAGTAGCCAAAGTTACTTCTTATAACATCAGTTATTGGCCAGTGAAAGTCCGGTCAAAATCGGTCCAGCGGTTTCGGAGATTAGCCGGAACAAACACACAGAGAGACAAAAATTTAAAAAATCGTGTTTTTGTTATAAGTAGAGTATATACTTTCATATGCATATAGTAAAAAGCTATTATTTCGACATTACAAACAAACACTTCAATTTTATTTATTTGTATAGATATAGAATTCGTGAATCATTGTTGTGATTAGACAAGAACGCCAGATTGCCATGAAATACTCAATAGTCTTAATTATCGTGCATCAAAAATATCACATGAAAGTGGACGAAGCGAAACAAGTATGTAAGGATCGTAGCAAGTAGGTAGAAGTGGTCTCTGCTTACCCCTACGGGAAAGAGGCGTGATTATATGTATGTAAAAATATCACATTTGGAAACATATTGAAGATTTCTACGATTATAAATCAATACCTATTATTATTGAGTTATAATGTACTACGTACGTAGTACATTATAACTAAATGACCTATATACACTGCCAGGAATGTCGCAAAATAAATGGATAATAATTTCGCGGGCTAACTCATAAAGTCGATTCATGCCAATAACTAATGATAAAGTCACTAAGCCATTAAACCGTCACGCTATCATTTCAGTATCTACTCATTAGTCATTACTCATAATTGAAGTGCCGTGATCTTATACTCAAATAAAAATCATTGATGATTTTGTCATTGTTCCCGTCACCGACATTTTTTGTCATTGTCAATCAGTCATTGATACAGAAACATCATCACAGCCCATCTCCACCATATAGACGACCTGACAGCCCGAAAACGCGTGACTAATTTCGATTTCTCATTGTGTATGTTAGCTAGTGATGTACATTTTACTTACAAGGACTATCGAAAAATGATTCTTAAAGAAGCGAAAAAAGGTTAAAAAAAATTTTAGTGCACGAAATTGAATAACTTCAAAAATTAACTAAATTTTTACCATGATAGTTCTAAAATAGTTAAAAAATATTCATATAACAAGTTCCTGGGAATAAGCTAAACCTGTGCCTTTTGTTGATTTTAATTCAAATATATAAAATCCCAGGTGACTCTGCCGATAAACTAAAAGAAAACTTCCTAAGAATCAGATCGGAATGTTGTATTTTCGAGCTATGATCTTTGAAGAAAAATATATACTGCCATTGACATTTTCTCCGGAATTTCTGTTTTGACATATTGTTAATATAAATACGTAGATAATTAACAAAGTATAAGCTTATTTACATTTTATATATTTTATAAAAGGTTTTGATGGGGAAATAAAAAAACGGGGATGCGGAGTACGTAATGGCTGCTTTATTTTTCATATAAGTATTACTGTTGATACTTACGAATATCTAATTAATAATTAAATACATTATAGAAGTTTACTTTAACATTCGACTTAAATATGAATGTAAACTTAATAATAAGGAATCAGTTAAATAAGATTGCTCTGTTTAAAGACCAATAAATTTATAAAGCGTCATCATACTTCATGTTTATATTCTTTCATATGTCCCTGAAAAGAATAAAGTAATAATAAACTTATTATCATTTTTGCTGCCTGAATTTTAGAACATAATGATCTTAACAGAATAAAGTGCACCAAGTGTCTAAAGATACAGATGCACTCTCTATTCTCTCAATCTCGGTATGTTAAGAAAATGGTCGTTCATTCATGGACTAACCGCAACAAGTGCAACTTTACGGACGGTATATCACGGTTTTGTATCTTCTACTGTGCGCTACGGTATAATTTTTTGGGGCAATGCTACAAGGCGCGAAGATATATTTAAAGCGCAAAAAAAGTGTGTGCGTGCTATTGCAAGTATACCGAGTACAGAAAGCTGTAAACCACAATTTAAAAAATTTTAGTTATTGACATTTCCTGCAATGTATATTTATGAAGTTGTGATATTTGTAAAAACTAATCCTGAAATATTTAATGATTACTTAATAACAAACAATCGACGTAAAAATAAAATTAATACAATTTCATCAAAGACAGCTTTACTTAGAAAAAGTGTTTTCGGTATACTATCTAAAATCTACAATAAGGTTCCATCTACCTTTCATGAAATGGAAAATATTCAAAAATTTAAAAAAGAATTTAAAACATTTCTAATTGAGAAATGCTACTACTCAATTGATGAATATTTAAGCGACGCATCAGTAGGCGTATTATAATGGCATTACATAAAATATGATTTTTGACATTCGACTATATATTATTGTAAATAATTTCTAATTAATAATTACATCACTGTTGAATATTTGAATATAAATAATATAATGAAATAATTTAAATGTGGAAATGTATTAGTTATAATTGTTGCTATAATATTTGTACACCTACCGGGTTGAATGCAGCGAACATAATTTTTTTTTAAGATCTATTGTGTCTCATTACCTGTATTCACAAATAAATAAAATTTGAATTTGAATTTAATCTCGCAAATCTATTAATCCGTGCAGCTATTACTTAACCACGAGTTCCTCTTCTCTACGACTAACACTGTAGGCAATGAACCACGCTATTTAAGCCCTCGGCATAATGTCGTCGGCATTCAAGCGTGAATCGGGCATCGAGCATGGTGTGTATCAAATACTATGGAATTTATAATAACACGTCTCATGCGCGTGCGTCTAGTGGCGCTTCAGGAGCATTACTAAATATCTATACCTAACTACGCTAAAAGTTTTATGACTGCGACTTGGGAATCTGATCCGAAACTCCGCTCAACTCCTTGTGGAAAATAGCGTGATGCTATGAATATTGCAATATTGTGACCGTGAGGCTGTGCGGTTGGTTAAGTAAGGTTATACACTTATTTTGGTTGATAAATAAATACTTAGTTGGGTCATAATGGCTTAAAGAGGATAATCTTACGATTTTTTTTTTATCTTTAATGTACTACAGTTTCATGATGTATAAAAATCTCTCTATTTTTTGCCGACTTCCAAAAAGGAGACGGTACTCAATTCGAGTGTATGTTTTTTTTTTATGTGTGTTACCTCATAACTTTGTACTGGGCGAACCGATTTCGATGATTCTTTTTTATATGAAAGCTGATAGTTCTCGTGTGGTCCCATATGAATTTGATCAAGGTCAGACCAATGATTATTGAGTTATTCTTAAATAACCTATATTGATGTCGCTTATATTGAAGTCGGCTGTACAAAATTTTTAATTTTAAATTATCATCTAAAGTTTCGAAAGTTAAATTTTTGAAACCTTATTATAACAAAATTATACTTACTGCCGTGTAGTGGCAGTCAAAAATATCCACTACCCCATATCCTCCCGTGGGTGTCGTAAAAGGCGACAAAGGGAAACAGGCAGGAGATGGGCAGCAGCATCTTCCTGATAATAGCCAAATTTCAATAAAAAAACTGCGGTTGCCAACCCGCTCGCCACGCGTGGCAACTATGGCAAATACCCCCCAATGACTAAAGCAACAAACAGACGGCCACACCTTAGACGACTCGACCTGGCAACATACAACGCACGCACCCTGAGGACTGACGAGAAGATCGTGGAGCTGGAAGAAGAGATAGACAAGTTGCGCTGGCATATTATAGGATTATACGAAATCCGAAGAGAGGGGGAGGGCACGATAATCCTCGAATCCGGCAACTTGCTCTATCACTGGGAGGGCGACCATCTGTCCCAAAGAAATGTCGGATTTATCGTCCACAAGTCTCTCGTTAACAACGTTGTAAAGATCGGGAGTGTGTCGACGAGGGTTGCGTACCTTATACTCAGAATCACCAAACGGTATTCGCTGAAGGTCATACAGGCTTACGCACCAACCTCGGCCCACCCCGATGAGGAGGTGGAGGAAATGTATGAGGATATCTCTAGAGCCATGCATTCCTCCAAAACCCAATATACGGTGTTAATGGGAGACTTCAATGCAAAACTAGGCACAAGAGAGAACGGTGAGCTGAAAGTAGGGAAATTTGGAATAGGGCAACGGAACCCAAGGGGCCAGCAGCTGGCCGACTTCATGGAGAAAGAGGGACTCTTTATGATGAACTCTTTCTTCCAGAAGCGGCCCCACAGAAAGTGGACCTGGTCGAGCCCCGACGGTTTGACAAAAAATGAGATTGACTTCATTATGACGACCAGACGACAACTGTTCAGTGATGTCTCCGTGATCGCGAGAGTGCAAACTGGTAGCGATCACCGAATGGTTAGAGGCACACTGAACCTAAACGTTAAGTTGGAGAGATCTCGTCTAATAAAGTCAACGCTCCGTCCCCCTCGAGCTCTGTTCCAAAGTCCCGAAACCTTTCAGCTCGAGTTACAAAACCATTTTCAGTGCCTAGAAGACTGCAATGAAGTGGACGATATGAATGACAAGCTCGTGGAAACTGTCCATGCGGTCGGAGCTAAGTTCTGCAAGACCCGCCGCAGAAGAACACAAAAACTCTGCGATCACACTCTTAATCTCATGGCTGTTAGACGGGAGATGAAGCTACATTCTTCAACAGACTTGACAGCATACAGGCAACTGAACAGACAGATCTCCAAATGCTTTTTTTTTGCGGATGGAAAATCATCTAATGACGCCTTTCGCTCTGGGTGGAGCGGAAGGGAGTGTCAGACTTTTACTGAATAAAAACCATCCGTGTTCCTTCAGTGCCCTTACGTTCCGGAGCCGCGGTATCTCTTTCGAACAGCCCGCAGCCCCGGCAGGCGTCGGCCCTTGCGGGCCCCTTCACGCTGCTGACAGCTCTTTGAGGCGCGCGTGGAACAAAACGCGCCGTCGACACAGCCTGTCGTCGTTAGACGGACGGACGGCGAGCTACCCATTGCTCGCCGTCCACAGGCCCGCGCCTACGGTGGCCGGGGGCCACAACGTAGCCCCCGACGCCCGGGGCGTCTCCCGCGGCGGCCGGGAAGGAAAGCTGCTGCTCTCTCCTTCTCCCGCTCCGCCACCTCCTTCGCTAGCATCACTGCTTCGCAGAAGGTGGTGACGGCATCCCATTCCGTCTCGCTCCGGACCATGGCTTCGACCAGGGCCGGACGCGAGAAGTCGCCGCCGCCTATCGCCGCTACGAGGACACGGCGGTGCTCCGCCCAAGCAGGGCACACCTCCACGGTGTGCTCCACCGTGTCCTCCGGTCGATCCTCGCAGTGGGAGCACCCGGGCGTTTCATCCCGCCCGATTTGGTGCAGGAACCTCCCGAACACACCGCGTCCGGTGAGGACCTGCGTCAGGCGGAAGGTGAGGACGCCGTGGCGTCTCTCAAGCCACTCCTCAAAGTGAGGTCTTATCGCCGCTATAGTGGCGTGCCCAGCACGGGGTTGCGACAGTCGCTCTCTCCATGTCGCCATGAGATCATGCCGGAAGTCTATCCGCTGCGCGACAACTTGCCTCGGCAGCGGGGTTTCCCCCCGGCATAGTGCCTCCGCGCGCCATTCGTGCAGGCGCGCGAGGACTATCGCCTCCAGATCCCATGGCAGCAATCCGGCAAGGAGGCTCGCCGCCTCGCGGGAGATCGTGCGGTAGCCGCGAACCATTTTTACGGCAACCACCCTTTGGGGCGCGTTCAGGTGATGGACGGCAAGCCGCGCCAAACCACGCGCCCACACCGGGGCCCCGTAAAGGGCCATGGACCGCACGATCCCCGCGTAGAGCCTCCGGCAGGAGGCGTTTGGCCCCCCAGGTTCGGCAGGAGCCGCCTGAAGGCAGCCCCGGTCCGTTCCAGTTTGGGAGCCAAACGTCGGAAGTGCTCAACGAAGTTCCATCGGCCGTCGAGGACGAGTCCTAGGTACTTCAACGTCGACTCGACGCCGATGGATACCTCTCCTACCATCACTGAGGATCCCGGTGGTGGCCTGTTCCGAGGACCATGGAAGTGCATGGCCTCGGACTTGTGCAGAGCCACCTCGAGACCCAGTTGCCGGATCCTCTCAACGACTATCGCAACCCCGCGTGTCATAGTTTCCGCCGCCGCCTCGTACGACCCCCCTTGTGCCAGTACCAGTGTGTCGTCAGCGTAGCAAACTACGCTGACGCCGGTAGGGAGGTCGGCGCGCAGCACCCAGTCGTAACCGATGTTCCACAGGGGCGGCCCCAGAACCAAACCCTGTGGGACACCACACGACATCTCTCGCCGGTTCCACTCACCGTTGCGACCGGGATAGATGACGGCCCTGTCCGTCAGATAGTCCCCGACTATACGACGGAGATAGGTCGGCACCCGGTGATACCGGAGTGCCTCCCTAATGCAGCTCCAGGGCATGGAGTTGAAGGCGTTGGCGATGTCGAGAGACACCGCCAAGACAACACCCCCCCCTGGCCACTGCATCCCCCGTCGTGAGGGCTCTCACGCGCATGATGGCGTCCACCGTAGAGCGCCTCTTGCGGAAACCAAACTGGTGTTCCACAAGATCCGGCCCCGTCCCCGCAAGGTGCTCGGCGAGGCGGTTTGCAATTACTCTTTCAAAGAGCTTGCCCACCTCGTCGAGCAGCACCACGGGCCGGTATGCGGACAGAGAGTCCGCAGGGCTCCCCGGCTTCCGAATGAGGACCAACTTCCCCGTCTTCCATCGAAGCGGGAATTGGCCTCTCTCCAAGCATGCGCTTAGGAGCCCCTCCAGTCGGGGCCCGTGAGCCTCCGAGGCCAGTACCCAGGCTTTGCCAGGCGAGCAAAGCCTGGGTACTGGCCTCACTGGTTCGGGTCCTGGGGCGGTATTCCTGGCCTTGAGCCTACGTACCGCCACTCTCAGGTCTACCCCGGTCCCTTCCGGGATGTCGTCGTCGTCGTCGTCGTCCTGGTGGTCCGCTTCCGGCACCGCAGGTGGCGGAGCCATAGGTGGGGGCGGATGTTCCCCTCGCGCAGGGAACAGAGCGCTCACCACGTTCTCCACGAGCTGAGGCCGGAGACTCTGCGTCTGCGGGGGGGCCCAGTACACCTGACGCCGGGCGCTTCCTGGCCGGACGCGGGGCATTGCCACGTCACATATCTCGGACATGGCCTCCTGGAACCACCCTGCCTCATCATTGACGTCGGCAGGCCTGTCCGGTGATGACACCCAGGCCTGCACGATCGAGGCTTCCAGGAGGAGCTCCCGGTCCAGCTGCTTCAGCGCCCAACGCGGACCACTCGGGGCCTGTTGGACTGGCGTGCTCGAGGGCTGGGTGGAGACGTCAAACCGGATGTACCGGTGGTCGGAGTAGGTCTCCACCCCCTCTATGATACGCCAGTCAATGGCACGCGGCGACAGAGCGGGGCTAGCGAACGAAATGTCCACCACCGACTCGCCCCGCATCCGCACACACGTGGGGACAGAACCCCGATTTAGGACGACCAGGCCTGTCTCCAGAGCCCAGTCTTCCACCACCCTACCCCGCACATCTGTACGACGAGAACCCCAAGCCAAGTTCTTGGCATTGAAGTCCCCGAGGACAAGTACGGGGAGGGGATAACTTCCGACGACGACTGCTCTCAGCTCTGCAAGAGAGTTGTGGAACTCGGCGAGAGATCGGTTCGGGGAGAAGTACACCCCCACAACGACGAACTCCCCGAACCGTGCTGCTACGCACCCCTGACCCCTCCTGACACCTTCAAGGGTCAGGAGTATACAGCTGCGGTCTTCGGGGCGCGGAGCCTAGCCGCGATCTTGCGCGCCCTGAACTGGCGCTGCCGCTCCTGCTCTTTGGCCTTTTTGGCTGCCTTCTTCCCCTTCTTTTTGTCCCCGACCACCTGCCAACCGGCTTCAGCCGCGGGAGGTGTAGGGAGCTGGGGGGGCGGTGGCGGCGGCGGCAGCTGGCTTGCCGCTGGCGCTATCACAATCGCCGCAGGCACTGGGGCTGGCGCAGCCACCCCCTGTGCTGCCGCCTTGCCCTTTTTCGCCTTCGCCTTGCCTCTCTTTCCCGTCGCCGGCTTAGCCGGAGCCGGTGCAGCCGGTACCGGTTTTGCCGGAGCCTGCTTTTCAGGGGGGGAGGGGCAACTGCAGCCCCGCCCGAGGGCTAGCTGGACGGCCCCGGCCTGGATGCGGCAGCCGTGGCCGCCGCGTACGAGACCGTTGCAGGCCTCGCCGCCGTCTTGTTTGCCCCTAGGGGGGGGGGGGGCGCAGGACGATGCCCTCCAGCACGGAGAACCGGTGCTGGAAGGCAGCCAGCTCCTGCCGGACCAGGTTCAGAACCTGGTTCTCCACCGGCACGGGCTGGCTTGAGCGCTGCGTCTGGGGCGCCGCGCGAGAGGCAGGCTCACGTAGACTGGCCAGGTCTGCGCGGAGCCTCTCGTTCTCCTTCTGGAGAGTCTCCATGGCGGACGTCAGGCGGGCCACGTCCGCCCGCAGCTTCGCTACCTCGTCCGCATTAGGCTCGGCCCCAACAAAGTTGGCCTCCGCAGCCGCCATGATGGAAGCGGAGGCCACGGGAATGGCCTTGAACTTCGAGGAGGGCTTTTGCTTGTAGGCCACGACCTTGATCGCGGCCTCCACCTCCTTTACGAATCTGGCCTTACGCTGCACCTCGGAGCCGTCAGTCGCATCCGTCTCTTCGCCTGATACCCGAGCCGTATCGCCCGGGTGGCGCCCCTCCTCGGCAAGCTTTGCCGCTCGTTCGGCCCTCTGATTGTCAGAGGGCCCCCTCCCCTTGCCTCTCAGCTCGCCCCGCCTGTTCGTGGGGATTTTCCGGGCCGAAACCTCTTCTTCACCGGCTGACGACCCCTGGTCGCCATCCCGCCTGGACCGCTTGCGGAAGAACTTACTGGTCTCCACGGTCCCAGGCCCCACGCGTCGGGAGCTCTCTGAGCCTCCCACGCTGCTTGATGCGGCGTCGGACTCTATCCCCGCATCGTTCCTCCTCTCCTCTAAGTTGCCGTTGCCGGCGGTTTTGGTTTTTTTGTTTTCTTTTTCCATTTTTATACCCACGAGTATGGGGGAATTAAAGGTCCACCTTGGCAGAGACCCCTTTACCAAGGTAAGCAGATTTAGAGGATTTATTACTCGCCAGGGGGTCTGCAGGTACCCTAGCGAGGAGCGCACTAGCGACTGATTTGTTCATAGAACCCCGTCAGCCATCCATCCCCTCGCGGTGCGTCGCCGCTTGAGATTTGGGGTAACTTTTTATAGAGGTTTTCTCCCTCGCGGTCCGGGCGGTTAAGCCAAGACCCTCGGTCCCTATCAAAGCCGCGAGACATGATCCACGACACTTCGATACTGGGATTACGAGACCGGCGGTGACAGCAAAGGATGAATCCTTCACTGTCTGCCCGGAGGCAGGGTAAGTGCACACCGAGCCCGCCCTCACTCCTCTGCTATGCCCTCTGCTGATCAGAGGGTCACACAGGGAACACACCGTTGGTCCGGGACGGACCCCACCCATGTCAGAATAATTAGCCGCGGCAGTAACATTCCCCAAGGAATAAGAATTTCTTCTCATTTCTCGAGGAAGATTACTGCCGCGCCCAAGGTGCACCGGCCCAGTAGCTGCTCTTCCCTCCAGACGTATCGAGAGCGACCCGCAACTATCAGGCACATGTGGAGGACTTCTGACTTCGCACCCCATCTCCAAATGCTTGCGGCGGGACTTACGCAACTTCAATACAGCTCGTATTGAAGAAGCGATCGAGCGGAACCAAGGCTCCAAAGTCTTTGCCAGAGATCTGTCTGCCAGAAAGAGCCAACTGTCAAAGCTGAAGACCGAATGTGGCAGCATCGTTTCCGGGGCACGTTCTATGGGCAGCTGTACACGTCATCGTTGGATCCACACGCAAGTGTGAGTAACGATCCAAGAGCGAGTCTCATCCGACACTATTCCGAAGATATCCCGGACGTCAGTCTGAGCGAGATTAGAATGGCTCTCCAGCACCTTAAAAACGGTAAGGCCCCAGGCGAGGATGGAATTACAGCGGAGCTTCTGAAAGCGGGTGGAAGACCGGTACTTGAAGTCCTTCAGAGGCTCTTTAATTCCGTTCTCCATGATGGCATTACACCGGAGGCGTGGAGCAGAAGTGCGGTGGTCTTGTTCTTCGAGAAAGGTGACAACGCTCTCTTGAAGAACTACAGATCGATTTCCCTTCTGAGCCGCGTCTACGTGCTGTTTTCGAGAGTCATTACGAATCGTCTCGCGCGCAGACTTGACGACTTACAGCCTCCCGAACAAGCCGGTTTCCGAAAGGGCTTTAGCACCATAGACCACATACATACCCTTCGGCAAATTGTACAGAAGTCCGAGGAGTACAATTTGCCACTATAACTGGCGTATGTGGACTATGAGAATGCCTTTGATTCCGTCGAAATTTGGGGGGCGGTGTTGCAGTCCCTTCAGCGATGTTAAGTTGACTGTCGGTATATCGAAGTGCTGAAGTATTTGTACAGTAGAGCTACGATAACTATCCGAGTACAGAACCAGAGTACGAAACCTATCAAACTGCAGAGAGGTGTAAGACAGGGTGACGTCATATCCCCGAAACTCTTCACCGCTGCATTGGAAGACGTTTTCAAGCTTCTGGACTGGAAAGGATACGGTATCAATATCAATGGCGAGTACATCACTCACCTTCGATTTGCCGACGATATAGTCCTTATGGCAGAATCGCTGGAGGACCTAAGCAGTATGATCAATGACCTCAATAGTGTTTCCCAACGGATAGGTCTTAAGATGAACATGGACAAAACAAAGATCATGTTTAATGTCCATGTCACACCTATGCCGGTAGTTGTTGGGAACACTAAGCTCGAAGTTGTTGACGAGTATGTTTACCTGGGACAAATAGTCCGACTAGGTAAGTCCAACTTCGACCGAGAGGTCAATCGACGGATTCAACTCGGTTGGGCTTCGTTCGGGAAATTACGGCACATCTTCTCGTCAGGTATACCTCAAAACTTGAAAACGAGACTGTACACCCAGTGCGAGCTGCCAGTGATGACATACGGAACTGCGACGTGGTCCTTCACTGCTGGCCGGATGAGGAAGCTCAAGGTCCTCTCAGCGAGCTATGGAGAGGGCTATGCTCGGAGTTTCTCTGCGTGATAAACTCAGAAATGAGGATATCCGCAGTAGAACCAGAGTGACCGACATAGCCCAACGGATTAGTAAGCTGAAGTGGCAATGGGCCGGCCATATAGCTCGAAGAACCGACAACCGATGGGGAAGAAAGGTTCTCGAGTGGCAGCCTCGTACCGGCAGGCGAAGTGTAGGGCGTCCCCCCACTAGATGGAGTGACGACCTGGTAAGATATGCAGGAGGTCGATGGATGCAGGTGGCTCAGGACCGTGCTTTGTGGCATTCTTTGGGGGAGGCCTATGTCCAGCAGTGGACTTGTGAAGGGCTGTAATGATGATGATGATGATGATATACTTACTGGTACAAATAATGTAGAAATGGCTTCTTTTAGTTTAATTGTTTTTATTTATTTATTTATTTATTCTTTATAGCACCAAATATTAATACAAAAGGCGAGTTTAATGCTAAATGGCATTATCTACCAGCTAACCTTGGGTAAAACAGAGAGTGAGTTTGGGCAGTTAAGTTGTCATGATATAATTCATTTCAAATATATACATGCAACACATAGATAAAAAAATGTATCCCTCTTTTTATTTTATACTTCGTCTTCTTCTTCTTCTTTTATGGATTCCAAACAACCCGTCCAATTAACATTAACCATTTTTTCTAATTATAGAATCCGGATGAAATCTGTTTGACAAACAGCAAAATAAAATAACATTGTAGAACGCAAACCGAGGATTTATTTTCTTGTTGTGTGGGCAAGTCTATCGAAATATTATAAACATTGAAGATAAACATCGACATTAATTTTGATATAGTTGAGTCAATCCCTAGCGTACATGTAAAATATTTTGTATAAAAATGTATTTACCAAATTCTTGCAAATTATCAATAATATGACTTTTTCATTGAAAAAATAACAAAATTAACAAAATAATTGAAAATATTCTGTATTTTAAACAGTATTTAATGTAAATTTTAACCAAAAATAAAAGCGTCATAACATTGACGACGTCTTGAGAATTTACCTGTAAAATATGCAATTATCAGTATTATTTCTATTATTATCATCACACTCACTCAAACAACAAGTAACTGTTTTTGGAAGAAAGTTACTTACTAAAAATAACCACTACTGCACTCTAAAAAATTACAAAATACCCAGGAGCTATTTCTTGCGTGCCGACTTGTGCCGATCTAGGCTTGGGCAATAAATATCAATATATCGAAATATCGATTTTTTAATTAAAATATCGATATATATATATATATATATATATCGATATTTTAAAACGCGATATATCGATATTTATTTTAGTGTATCAAATTCTTGTCAATTTTGATATACTTTAAAATATTGTATCGTATTTTTCGTCGTCCAACTGTCAGTAAATAAAATTTTACACCTCATCTTTACATCATGCAAATGATATATCGATATATTTGGATTTTACACGCGATATATATCGATACTGTTTAAAAATATAGATTCGATATATATCGATATATATTTTTCCCTTGCCCATATCTATGCCGATCTGTCATTGAAAATCAGTTACAGTCATGAGGTTTGGTATCCTTTTCTATCTAAGAAAATTCCTTACGACAAAAATGCATGCCGTAAGGAATTTTCTTCTCCCTTGCACACTATGTTGGTCTATACGCCAGTATATTCTAAGTCTATGGGCTATACTGTATTTTTGGAACGCTCCCGAAAACTAAGACAGGCGACAGCACCAAGTATACCTTTGATCATGGGTCACAAATAAATTCGATCCTGATGAAAAAAAAAACATATTTTTACAACGTTTTATTAGCTATATTCACGCTCCATCATGATAGTACAGCTAAATGATACGATAATTTCATAAAAAAAATCATGAAAATACTGAAACAAAACCAGCAGTGGAAACTGAATTGATATCACCTGATTAGAGGTCAATGTACGCGCGAACGCAAATTCGCGCGGGTAGCGGGCCATACCACAATACCTAATAATTTACAACACTTGTCTAAATACCTAACTTATCTACTTAACCTACTATTTTGCCACTGTGCTTGTCTCTACGTAGCCACTTTAATCTGAATTTACAGGTTAAATAACCCAAATAACTGATTCGATTTCCCGCTAATGAAAAAATACTTAAATGAAAAGTAACCAAGATTAAAGTCATGCGTTTTTATTCATCTTGTAGGTATGTTTATTATTCTCATGTATTCAGTTATGTACCTATTCAGATTAGTTCAGTACTAAGTTATTTAAAAAAAATAGTTATGAAACAGCTTACCGCTCTAAATCCTTCGTGGTCTTAAGAGATGCGGCTCAAATTGTGCTCCATTCATTTCAAGGCAGATTTGGGCTCGGTGTTGCGTCTCCTCATGCAGGCGGGGCATCATCGTGTGGTCTTCGACACAGTCCGTACGTAGTTTGTCGAAATCATCCACGATCCTTTGGCGCATTTCGTCAGCACTATTACACTTACGATTAAAAACCCTTTCTTTCACATACCCCATAGAAAGAAGTCTAACGGGGTCAGATCTGGTGAGCGAAGTGGCCAAGCGTGTGGTCCTAGTTTGCCAAATCCAGCAATCATCAAATAATTCGATGCGGCACTCATGGACGAACCTCACGACATGTGGAGGTGCACCATCATGCTGGAACCATGTGCGGCGATATTCAGCCAACGATAGGTCGTCTAAAATGTTAACCAACTGTTCATTTATAAAGTTTAGGTATCGCTGTCCGTTCAGTCGCTGTGGCAGTAACACTGGTCCCAGTATGCGATCCTTAAATAAACCTGCCCTTACGTTAACCGACCAACCGGGTTTGGTGCCCGGTTTGTCGAACAGCGTACGGGTTAACCTCTGAATACACGTGTGTATTTCTTCGGTTCCACAGGCCGTTTCTGGTAAATGTCGACGCATCCGTCCAGATAATGTGCTCAATGGAATCAGGCACACGTTGTTGCTGGTATAATAACCAACGGCAGAAAACTCGTCGGCGGTCGTGATCGCCGGGAACTAAAGCTTGCACTTTGTGCAATTTGTATGAGCGCATTCGGTTACGCTTCAAAACTTTGTGCACAGTATGACACACTTGTTCCATCTCGACGTCTTAACAATTTATTTAGCGATACTTCGTGTTCGGTTCGGATACCTAACATGTTGCCGTATTCACGATCACTATAAACGTACGCGTTAGGCATTATTAAAACAAAAAGAAACAATAAAAACGTAACAACAAGAATAATACCAACACGTAGTCACAATTTAATAAACAAAACGATTGAACTGTCGCTCGCGCACGCGTGTACAAAATCAACACGGAACTACCTACTACTACGAAACCTACTGCGTCACTGAGGCGACATCAGCCGGCTGGGTTACATTTACACATTACAGACGCAACTAACAAAAACGTAAAATGGAAATAAAAAATAAATAGATGAATTTTTCTTTCAGACCCTGTGTCTAAAGTATATTAAAAGGTATCTATATGAAAATTGAAATATATACGTAGAGACATGAAGATTTTAAGAACGAACTTATTTTTTTGATAATTTGTTTATTTATTTAAATAAAACGAATTTTCCTTTTCATCTTAGCTTAAAAAATACACCTGGCAACACAAAAACATCGAAGGAAAGACGCATATAACCATTTGCGTCTTTCCAACCTAATAAATAAAAAAACTGCCATTCATTTAACATTGTTACATATTTTGGAAAGGTCATTTGAAGTTGAAAGGATGCTAATAGTAATTTACTACTTTTTTTCTTAGTAAATAGTAGAAAAGCATTGGTAGTGAGACACAAAAAATAACAACCCGCAACTCTTGAGTAATGATTTTAAAGGGGATATCATACAAGACTTACTACGATAATAATTAAAAATTAAAAATTTTGTACAACCGACTTTAATATAAATAATTAAGGATAACTCAAAAACTATTGGTCTGACCTCGATCAAATTTATATGGGACCACATGTGAAACACCAGCTCTTAATAATAAGATATAAGCTCTTAATAATAAGGATATAGAATAATAAGACAAGAATAAATGAAATTTAAGTAATCGATGCAAATATTGTTAAAGATGACATAGCAACTGGTTAAATAAGTCTTTTCTTTTATGTTGAATTTGTATAAGTCTTTTCTACTAAAAAAATGTCATCTGTGATCAACAATTACGTCTAAAATTCTTACGATAATTTCTAAAATATTGATATTTGTGAATATTAAAAAAAATTAGTAGATGCGCCTTCTTATCATGAGTCGAATGGTATATTTAACTCATTTATTCAAAAATTGTTAGATGCGCCCTTTCTTCTCATGACCGCAGCATTGTTTCGTACCGAGCTAGATACAGGTCGACAGCGGAGGGAGTGTGGGTACAGTCGCGTTCTAAAATATGGTATTGGGCTATTGTTTTATAATATTATAGTAATTAATTGTTTTATTGTAGAATCATAATAGGTGTTTTACTAGCTACTTAGAACTTTGGAAGAGGTGGGAATTAAAAATGGATAATGTTTACTTGAGCATTATTTGTTATTTTTAGTGTAAAATATAAAGTAGTTTATAACAAGAAAACTTAAGCTAAGGGTGACACGCCGTCCATTATGTCGTCTTGGGTCACATGGAAGCCAGATGTTGATGATGTGTTGGTGTTTTTTTTTTTTTTTTTTTTTATAGGATAAGGGTGACAATCGAGCACACAGTCCACCTGATGGTAAGTGGTTACTGCGGCCCATAGACATCTACATCTATCCTCTATTACAAATCAAAATGCAGATGCGTTGTCACCCGTGAGGACTAAGATGGAATGCCTCGTTTCCAGTAAAAAGGGCCTCCGGCCACCTGCACTCACCAAGCGAAACGCAGAGGTAAACCTCTACTTCACGCTGGTTTTCTGTGAGGTCGTGGTACCACCCCGGTTCGAGCCGGCCCATCCGTGCGACAGCAAAAGCTGCCGCGTGGCTCTACCACTGTTTGGTGTTACTGGATGCTACTTTATCATCACTTTCATCTTCGCTTGAGCTTCCGTCATCAGGTCAATCACATGGTATGTTTTTCGGTATTCTTCCTCAACACTTTTAAACTTTACTGCACAATTTTCCCCATTCACCTTCTCCTATCATATTTACCTTTTCGTTCACTAGTTTAATCAAAAAACAATAAATATAAATAATTTTTCTTTCCTTCCTTTTTAAAACGTCGTGAGTCGCAAAGTAAGCTGTGTATGCGACTGTATTTTTGGAGCAAACAAAGCGCGGGAACCAATAGCGTGCAGGCACAGTAATACTAGCGGATTGTTCCCCCGTCGCGCCCCCTTCATACCAATATGTGATAAATCGCTCAGTACCCAAGTTCAAGGCCAGAGTTCTTTTTTTACCGTTCGCGCGTACATTAACCTCTAGTCTGGTGATATCAATTCAGTTTCCACTGCTGGTTTAATGTTTCAGTATTTTCATGATTTTTTTTAATGAAATTATCGTTTCATTTAGCTGTACAACATGATGGCGCGTGAATAAAGCTAATAAAACCTTGTAAAAAGACGATTATTATTTCATCAGGATCGAATTTATTTGTGACCCATGATCAAAGGTATACTTGGTGCTGTCGCCTGTCTTAGTTTTCGGGAGCGTTCCAAAAATACCCTGTATACACAGTAAAAAAAAATTATAACTGGTTTTACGGCTTTGTGTTTACAATATGTTGTTGTATCACATTGTGTAGTTTTTGGGAGATTTTGACGGCAACTTGTGCCAGCAGACAGCTGACAGTTGGCAATGGTATCTCAAGGCTCCTAAGCAGAACACCTTTTATTGAGAATCACATCACCATTAGAGCACTGTTTCGCCATTTCCACTGATAGTTCACAAGCGTAGACACTTAATACACGAAATCGCACCATTTTTACATATCAAAGTCCACTTCAAACGATTATTTAAAAAATTTCATGACTAGAGTAGTTAGTAAAATGCCAGTATACAAAATCTCAACTATTTACGTAGTACAAAACCAAGCGGATTGGTCGGTCCTTGTTTATTTCTCCATGCTACTGCAGCGCCACCATTATTGGACACGTTTTAGGGACACTTTTCATATATAGAGATGGTCGTCCTTCTACTCTACACTCCATACCGAAAACGCGTGACTTAGGCCGGCCACATACATACGGAATTCCGTTTTGGTGTTTCCGTTTCGGAATCCTAAATCGGAATATCGAAACGGAATCCCGAAACGGAATTCCGTATGTATGCGGCCGGCCTAATTTTGATTTGTCATTGTTTGCGTTAGCTAGTGATGTACATTTTACTTACAAGGGCTATCGAAAAATAATTGTTAAGGAAGCGGTAAAAAAATTTAACTTAGTTTAATGCACGAAATTGAATAACTTCATAAATTAACTAAATTTTTACCATGATATTTCTAAAATTAATTAAATAATATTCACATAACATCCTTTTGTTGGATTTTAATTCAAATGTGAACATTCCTAGATGACTCTACCGATAATCTTAAAAAAACTCGCAAAGAATCACATCAAAGTTGTATTTTCAAGTTATGACTGCCATGGATAGTTTCCTCGGAATTTCTTTTTTAACATATTGTTAATATAAATAACTTAACTAAGTATATACCTATTTATATTATATATATATTTTATAAAATGTCTTGATGGGGAAATAAAAAACGTGGAAACGGAGTACATAATGGCTATTTATTTTTCATATAAGTATTACTTTTGATAATTACAAACATTTAATAATTAATTACATTATAGAGTAAAATGTCCCAGGTGACTCTACCGATAATCTTAAAAAAAAACTAGGAAAGAATCAGATCGGAAAGTTGTATTTTCAAGTTATGATCTTTGGAGAAAAAATTCACTGCCATGGACAGTTTCCTCGGAATTTCGTTTTTAACATATTGTTAATATAGTAGGTACAGTTCGGCCGTTCAGAGAATGTGTTCCTGACACGTCGCGATTGAACTGACGACGTAACTTTGTAATGGTTTTGCAGTTACGATAAAAATATGTTTGCTGGTTGTTTACCGTTTTAACAATTGATGAGCATTAAAACAACATTATTATATCATATATATATTTTGTGCCAAACTGAGTGTCAAATAACTTGGTAAACAATATTTTTCTAAATCTATACTGCGCTGTTACAAGGTTATGTCAGCGCTTTATATTTGTAGTGCTGCGCTAACAATAACAGGCAATAACAGTATCGTAATCTTTCTTATACTTTATAAAATAATACGTTTTGTTTTTCTTTTTAAGAATTTGAAAAGAATGGACTAAAAGATAACTTTTATTAAATATAAAAATAAAACTACGACCAAACGCGAAACGCGAACGCGCGAAAGAAAGTAGCATTTATCTTTTAAGATTTTAACCAAAATCTTAAAAGATATTGGTTTTTCGTATAAAAAAAAGACAAAAGAAAAATTTTATTAGAACGACACGACATAATTTTAAAACGGATAAATTTTTTGAGAGAAGCAAAAAATATTGATAACTGGGATAATGTCGTGTTCATTGACGAGACATGGCTAAACGCCAATCACACGGTTTCCCGTTCTTGAACGGATGATACACAAGCGTCGACGTTGAAAGTACCAATGGGTAAGGGGGCCCGTCTATATGCCTAATATGCCACGCAGGTTCTGCAAAATACGGCTTTGTGGAGAACGCGTTACTGGCATTTCAATCAAAAACCACAAATGACTACCACGAGAAAATGAATGCCACTGCATTTAAAGAGTGGTTCCAGAACGTGCTTTTGCCCAGCCTACCAGAGCCTTCTGAATACAAAAAACACCTACCCAAGCTAACAAAAAAGAAGAAATGGTGGCTTGGTTACAAGCAAAAGGCATTGACGCAAATATGCAGATGCTAAAACCAGAGCTAATTAAATTAGTTAAAGAAAATAAAGCGGCAAATGTGCGATACGAAATCGATGAACTGGCTCTGGAGTACGGTCATCGCGTTCTAAGAATTCCACCGTATCATTGCCAATATAACGCGATTAAACTAATCTGGGCTCAAATAAAAGGTTACGCTGCCTGTCACAATACTTCCCCGCCATTCAGCACGAAAAAGATGATGACCCTATTAAAAGAAGCCTGCGGGGAAGTCACAAGAGATGACTGGGCAAAGGTTGTTGAGAAGACTAAAAACCTGATTGTGGAACATTTTGACCGAGATATCAGGATTGATTCTGTTATTGATAATAATATAATTATACATGTAGGCGAACATGATGATGAAGACACCACCTCCTCAAGCGAATCGGAGTCTGATTAATATTCTGTACGCACATTCAATTCAATGTGCTTTATTGCATAGAAATATAGATTGTAACTTTGTAACAAAGAATAAATAAAACAATTTTCTTATATTAATATTACCTTTTTTTGGTTTCAACTTAAATGACTAAAATACCAGCGTAAAATGGCAGTTTGACACTGCTATGTTTCGTATGGTGAGTGTAGAGAACCGGAGACTCATTTTACTGGAAAAGAGGATTGATATAGATGTCTATGGGTCACAGCAACCACTTACCATCAGGTGGAATGTGTGCTCGTTTGTCTCCCTATCCTATAAAATATAATATATTGGTAAATCCAATTGGGCATACCTTAAGCGCAATAAAAAATTACGTATAACATGATTATACGGAATTTTTAAAGTAGTTTAAATACATTTTGACAGCACTATTGGCTTCAACGCCCTCGAAAACCATGAAAATAACACCAATGATGAAAAAATTGATACCTATTGCAGCCGCCATCTTGGATTTACATTTCGACAGCACTATCGGCTTCAACACTCTCGAAAACCATGAAAATGACACTCAAGATGAAAAAATTGATACCTACTTCAGCCGCCATCTTGGATTTATATTTCGACAGCACTATCGGATTCAACACCCTCGAAAACCATGAAAATGACACCCAAGATGAAAAACTTGATATCTATTGCAGCCGCCACCTTGGATTTACATTTCGACAGTACTATCGGCTTCAACACCCTCGAAAACCATGAAAATGACACCCATGATGAAAAAATTGATACCTATTGCAGCCGCCATCTTGGATTTACATTTCGACAGCACTATCGGCTTCAACACTCGAAAACCATGAAAATGACACAAAAGATGAAAAAATTGATACCTACTTCAGCCGCCATCTTGGTTTTACATTTCGACAGCACTATCGGATTCAACACTCTCGAAAACCATGAAAATAACACCCAAGATGAAAAACTTCATATCTATTGCAGCCGCCACCTTGGATTTACATTGCAACAGCACTATCGGCTGCAACACCCTCGAAAACCAGGAAAATGACACCCAAGATGAAAAAATTGGTACCTACTTTAGCCGCCATCTTGGATTTACATTTTGACAGCACTATCGTCTTCAACACCCTCGAAACCGATAAAATGACACCCATGATGAAAAATTGATACCCATTGCAGCCGCCACCTTGGATTTACATTTCGACAACCCTATCGGCTTCAACTCTCTCGAAAACCATGAAAATGACACCCATGATGAAAAAATTGATACCTGTTGCAGCCGCCATCTTGGATTTACATTTCGACAGCACTATCGGCTTCAACACCCTCGAAAACCATGAAAATGACACCCAAGATGAAAAAATTTAAATATTTTGCAGCCGCCATCTTTGATGGAATTTTTAAAGTAGTTTAAATACATTTCCACAGCAGTATCGTCTTCATCACCCTTGAAACCCATGGAAATGACATCCATGATGAAAAAATTGATACCCATTGCAGCCGCCACCTTGGATTTATATTTCGACAACCCTATCGGCTTCAACTCTCTCGAAAACCATGAAAATGACACCCATGATGAAAAAATTGATACCTGTTGCAGCCGCCATCTTGGATTTACATTTTGACAGCACTATCGGCTTCAACACCCTAGAAAACCATGAAAATGACACTCAAGATGAAAAAATTGATACCTATTGCGGCCGCCATCTTGGATTTACATTTCGACAACCCTATCGGTTTCAACACCCTCGAAAACCATGAAAATGACACCCAAGATGAAAAAATTTAAATATTTTGCAGCCGCCATCTTTGATGGAATTTTTAAAGTAGTTTAAATACATTTCGACAGCACTATCGGCTTCAACACCCTCGAAAACCATGAAAATGACACCCATGATGAAAAAATTGGTAGGTACCTAATTCAGCCGCCATCTTGGATTTACATTTCGACAGCACTATCAGCTTCAACACCCTCGAAAACCATGAAAATGACACCCATGATGAAAACATTTATTGCTATTGCAGCCGCCACCTTGGATTTACATTTCGACAGCACTATCGGCTTCAGCACTCTCGAAAACCATGAAAATGACACCCATGATGAAAAAATTGATACCTATTGCGGCCGCCATCTTGGATTTACATTTCGACAACCCTATCGGTTTCAACACCCTCGGAAACCATGAAAATGTCATCCATGATAAAAAAAAAATTATACTACTTACTTTTAGTACGTACTATTATTATTTATTCTGTGCTTTTAAATATTGTAATAAAAAAATCTCTTATTATTATTATAATCAATTATTTACGAAATTTGGCTAATCGAATATTGTGTATTTGTACAGCGATCTTTTTGACCCGCTGCAAACAACCGAAACAATGTCCACTCACGACGGCGACTGAAGCCGAACTAAACTGCTCTGTGGCTGTAGCTCCCCATTTACAGAAATAATTTATATACGAGGTTACCAAATCAACGAAAATTTCATCATTTTGGAGCCAAAAAAAATTAATTATAGCTAAACAAAACAAAATTACACTGCCATTTACATTCAGTGGCTTCCCACATGATAGATGAAGAGATTAAAAAATAGATTGAGTTAAACAATTGATATTTTCAAAAGTTATCGTGTTTACAAGCCACATGGACATGATAAATCCACACCATAAGCCACTAAAACCCTTTTTTATTTAAAAATAGCAATTAATCGATTTAAAAAAAAATATTAATAAGTTCAACAATCATTTATCTTTCTAACAATGCGCTTTTTATATCATTTATATGTATAATATGATTGCTAGATACGATTTAATTCGATAAAATGTTGGAAACTTAATTTTTAGGCGATAGTAGAACATACCTTGCGCTTTCGCTTAAGGTATGCAATATAAATTTTAAAAGATTCCGCCAATTTAAAACGAAAATAATTTTAAAAATAACGCGGCGGTTCATTTTGGAGGAACGGTAACGAACTCAGTGTTATGTTGTGCCCATCACTAGTCGTGTGACTAACTGATAGGTGTCAGGAACGCATTCTCTGAACGGCCGAAGCCGAACTATAGATACTTAACTAAGTATATACTTATTTATATTTTATATATTTTATAAAATGTTTTGATGGGGAAATAAAAAACGTGGACACGGAGTACATAATGGCTGTTTATTTTTCATTTAAGTATTACTTTTGATAATTACAAACATTTAATAATTAATTACATTATAGAAGTTCATTTTAATATTCGACTTAAATATGAATATAAATGATTTCTTATATTTACGCGAACACTACACATTTAAATAAAACTAATTTTACGGATTTTATCGCTTATATTAACTTTTTTACATTCCCGACGTTTCAAGCAATTTACAGCACTCATGGTCACGGGGGGGACTGAGGTGTATGACGTCCCAATGTCATAGTTAACCACGGCTACCTCCAGATTTAAAAATTATTAATTTTT
This sequence comes from Parnassius glacialis, assembly GCA_033319125.1. NCBI lineage: Eukaryota > Metazoa > Arthropoda > Insecta > Lepidoptera > Papilionidae > Parnassius > Parnassius glacialis. The sequence goes on from JAVANC010000017.1 coordinate 35,150,390, forward strand.
GATCCGATCTACGCAGTATGAACTTACAGTATCATGAAGTCCAGATCATCCTTGGAAGGAATCGGTGTTCACACGGAAACACCGATTCCTTCCAAGGATGATTCGCGAGGCTATTGAAATCAAGAAACATCCTAATTTCAATAGAGAAGATGGCTGGGTGCTACCATCTGCTTGGGATCCCATAATTAATAAAATTAAATCTCAACCCAAGCATACAACTGCAAGACTTCATGATACTGTAAGTTCATACTGCGTAGATCGGATCAAAAATTAATAATTTTTAAATCTGGAGGTAGCCGTGGTTAACTATGACATTGGGACGTCATACACCTCAGTCCCCCCCGTGACCATGAGTGCTGTAAAGTGCTTGAAACGTCGGGAATGTAAAAAAGTTAATATACGCGATAAAATCCGTAAAATTAGTTTTATTTAAATATGAATAAAAACTTAGTAAGGAAACTTGTAGGAATCAAATAAATAAGATTGCTCTGTTTAAAGGCAAATATACTGGTTGCTTGTGAAACTCTCCCGAAAACGAAGACAGATGACAGTAGGTATTACACCTTAGAACATGGGTCACAAATAAATTTAATTCCGAGAAAAAAAAATTTTTCACAACGTTTTTTTAACTTTATTCACGCTCCATCATGTTAGTACAGCTAAATGAAATGATAATTTCTTAAAAAAAATCATGAAAATACTTTAATGGTGGCCACACACGGTCAGTTAAACTGATCAGTTTAACTAATGTACATCCAAAAACTGACCGTGAATATGAAATCTTAAGTTGAAATTTTTAACTGACGGCAACACACGGATTTTATTCGGGCGTGCTGTCAGTTAAACTGCTCCGTTGAACTGACGTACATCCAAAAACTGATCGTGGATGTGAAGCTTAAGTTAAAATTTTTAACTGACGACAACCCACGTATTTTTCCGGGCGCACCGTAATCCGCTGGCTTCAGTTCGTTTCCATTATTGGTAAGTACATACTTTCTTAGTAGCTTTTACATATATTTTATAATTTTTTATAACATTTTTTTAAGATTTTATATAACTTTATATGTTTTTTTATTAAAAAAATTGTTACCCCCCCCGCTAGGATTTTCTCCTGTATCGTGGAGGCAGTTTACAAACACAAATTGCACAAGGACAAACATTCAGACCCGGAACAATCATTTGTAGGCCATACAAACACTTGTTCCGTGCGGGATTCGAACCCGCGCCCCCCAGCGCAGCAAATCATTGCTAAGCCACTGCGCCACAGAGCCGTCATATATATTTAGAGAAGTTGGTTTGACAGAGGATGGAGACCAAGGCGATGGTAATAATGTCACCTTCCTTATGGTGGACTCAGAAGGTGGCTAAAGGATCTCAGTGATGCTACTACGTAGAACCATCGTGTTTGGACTCATTTTCAAATAGGTAAATGGAGACCTAGATGACTGTGATGATATCACCTTTATGTTGGTGCAATCCGAAGGTGGGTATAGGATCTAAGTGACGACACTAGATAGAAAGACGGTGTTTGAACTCATTTGAATGGGCTCATAAAGACCTAGGTGACTGTTATGATCTCACCTTTCTGATGGTGCAATCCGAAGGTGGATATAGGATCTCAGTGGCGGCACTAGATAGAACGATCGTGTTTGAGCTTATTTGAAAGGGCTCATAAAGACTTAGGTGACTGTTATGATCTCATCTTTCTGATGGTGCAATCCGAAGGTGGATATAGGATCTCAGTAGCGGCACTAGAAAGAACGATCGTGTTTGAGCTCATTTGAAAGGGCTCATAAAAACCTAGGTGACTGCTGTGACCTCACCTTTCTGATGATTCAATCCGAAGGTGGATATAGGATCTCAGTGGAGGCACTAAATAGAACGGTCGTGTTTGAACTCATTTGAAAGGGCTCATAAAGACTTAGGTGACTGTTATGATCTCACCTTTCTGATGGTGCAATCCGAAGGTGGATATAGGATCTCAGTGGCGGCACTAGATAGAACGATCGTGTTTGTGCTCATTTGAAAGGGCTCATAAAGACCTAGGTGACTGTTATGACCTCACCTTTCTAATGGTGCAAACCGAAGGTGGGTATAGGATCTCAGTGGCGACACTAGGTAGAACGATCGTGTGTGAGCTCATTTAAAAGGGCTCATAAAGACCTACATGACTGTTATGTCCTCACCTTTCTGATGGTGCAATTCGAAGGTGGATATAGGACCTCAGTGGCGGCACTAGATAGAACGGTCGTGTTTGAACTCATTTGAAAGGGTTCATAAAGACTTAGGTGACTGTTATGATCTCACCTTACTGATGGTGCAATCCGAAGGTGGATATAGGATCTCAGTGGCGGCACTAGATAGAACGATCGTGTTTGAGCTCATTTGAAAGGGCTCATAAAGACCTAGGTGACTGTTATGACCTCACCTTTCTGATGGTGCAAACCGAAGGTGGGTATAGGATCTCAATGGCGACACTAGGTAGAACGATTTTTTTTGAACTCATTTGAAAGGGTTTACAAAGACCTAGTTTAATGTGACTATATTACTTTCATTATGGTGAACAAATAAGGTGGGGTAAAAGATTTCAGTTATGCTACTACGAAACACCATCGTGTTTGGGCTCATTTGGAAGGGCTCAAGAAGTAACTACAGAAATAATATAAATATAATAATAGTACAAACAGTATTACTACTCACTTTATAATGTTTTCAGGCAATTAAAAAGCAGCAAAATTCCTAAGTAGGTACAAAATTAGAAATCGACCATATATTTTACAGGCAATAAAAAACAAGGCAGAACGGAAAAAGCATAACCAACTACAACCAGAAGACGAAAATATCTGCGTACTTCAAGAAAACCTACAAGCACCATTAACACCAATTCCTATAAATGACCAAGTTACCTGTACGCAGTATTTAGAATTCAATGATTTTTGACTAATTTTTTACACGAATACTACACATTTGATAAAACAAACTTTACGGATTTTATTTTGTTTAACTTATTTTAATTCGTGACGTTTGGGTGCTTCAACTTTATTTTAGTATGTAACACGTCGAGAGCTCAATTAGATAAGCTAGGCCATCCTAACTATTTCCGTTACCGAAAACCGATAAGCATTATCTGGTCATCATAAGACCTTCAGAATGTACCCATGCCCACGGATTTTTTTGGGTTCACCGTAACCGGAGTGCAAGTTAGTAGATATCAGTGGGGTGTCGCCCGCTTTACAGATAGGTAATTTAATAAACAGATAAAAATAAATAACACATTTATTAAATAAATAAAATTTACCATAATCAATTAAACTATCATAATATCTGACCCATTTCTTAAAAGTGTCTTAATACTGACCTTGTCATGAATAAAAATATCTTTTGAAGTGTTACTATATAGGAAACGTTATTTATATACATATATACGGAACGGGTTTCATTTCTCGATCGATGGAGCTGCACCCGTGCGCGTTTTGTTGGCGTGACTCCTATAAATTAAAAATATCATTTCCTATCTATTAACTACCTAGCGACCCTGCGACATCGCCCGCGTGTAATTTATTACGATTGGATTTCATGGGTTTTAATTTTTATTGCACGTAACCCTAATTCTTTTTCTAAATTAAAATTAGCCTAAGTTCCTCCATATAATATCAGTTATCTGCCACAGAAAGTCTCGTCAAAATCGGTTCAGCCGATTCGGAGATTAGGCTAAACAAACAGACAGACAGATAGACAGACAGAAAGAAAGATAGACAAAGATTTTAAAAATTGTGTTTTTTTTATAAGTATCGTATGTACTTTCATATGCATTTAGCAAAAAACTGTTATTTGACATTACAAATAGACACTTCCATTTTATTTATTTGTATAGATATATATGAATAGACAGGAAATGCTATTAAATAAGGTTTAGGTATTATTAAATATTTTTTAATTTATCTCTATATATGATATTTTATAGGAGTCACGCAAACCAAACACCCACGGCCACGCCCCATGTTTTAACTAGGACTGTTGATAAAATATCGATATATCGAAAAATCTATTTTATTATTTAGAAATATCGATATTTATTTTTAATATTTTGACGACATATATTGAAATATAAGTTTGATATTGAAATATAGATATACGACAGTCGATATATTTTTTAAAATAATTTATTTTTTTATTTTTTTCATGTAAATCATTTAATCTACAACACCATCGTAAACTTAAATCCTAATTCTTGATGGACCCAATCTACTATACTTTATTTACTCTATATTATGTTTTTCATTTTTCCCCAGTTTATTTATTTGCTTATTATCTTAAAAGAAATGTAATTTTGTAAAGTATATCTCTGTGATATTAAAATCACTATAATCTATGAAACTTAGTACTACTTTACTTACTGTGAGTTTTGGCAGGAGCTTGACCATTGACGAATGGTTGCTCCTGTTTTATCGTTTAAATAATCGTTTGAAGTGGATTTTTATCAAAGTGATGCGATTATGTGTATTAAGGGTCTGCACATGTGAGCTATTAGAGAAAGCGACGAAATAAGTGTTTCGATGTTGGTATAAGCCTCAAGTTATTTTAATCGCTTAGGCGTCTTATGATTTACTTCCGTGCTATCAGAAATAGCTGTTAAATACTTGATTACTTCAGCTGCATCCAAAGCATTTGAATGAATTACTTCTACAATGAATATTTTAGTGCCCAATAATTGGAGTATTGAAACAGCTGAACATATAAAACAACAAGTATTTTTGAAAACTCTTACTGACAAATATTGGTAAACATAAAACTATAATTCAAGTTAAAGTTACAGCCTATATACGTCCCAATGCTGGGCACTTCTCAGCTGGGCAGGCCTCTCCTAACTTCTGAGAGGGTTTTAGGGCAATGTCCGCCGCGCTGCCCCAATGCGTGTTGGCGAACTTCACGTTTTCTGAAATTTTTATTTTATTTCTCAGACATGCTTGTTGCAGGTTTCCTCACGATGTTTTACTTCATCGCCGAGCACGTGGTAAATCAGCACTTAAAAATGAAATTGTTATTTCATTGGTGCCGGTGGGGATCGAACCCGGGTTACTCGCGTACTGTGAAATTTACAGCGAGCGCTAACCATCTGAGCTACCATGGCTCTTTAATAATTAGATTATAGTTCTTAGTAAAATAATTACTAACATATAATTTTCATACATTTGTAATTTAATTTGTTTAAGGCGCAGGTTGAGCAAAATGTCGCGCTAGTCGTTATTTGTGCGGTTTTTAGGAGCTATCTACTTTTTATTTAAAAGATATATCAACAAATAAAAAACACATTATATTTCTACATAATCTTGATTTCATAAGAGCTATATCCAATTTTACTTTAAAGGAATAAATATTAATATAATCTCCTTATAACGAAACCACATAAATGTGAAATTATTATTGATAACATGCATCTCCTCGTAAAGTAAGTATTATTTTATTTTGCGATTTACACCAATGGATAGGCAATTTATTAATGAACATTTCTGTTGTAAAATTTTTTTCAAAAGACCAAAATTTGATTTTATTAAGAAATTATTTTAAAATCTGGGCGTATTCACTGCCCACGAGCTTGCTCAAGTCAGTGAGCCCTGAGCTCTTCGACGTGAAGCCTGTGTCGTCTGTCAGCGCACACGCTCACGTCATGTCAGTCGATAATATTATTACTTATTAGGTTATTTATAATTAGTATTATTTGTTTGTTTTGGGTATAATTTTTCGTATTAGTTATACATATATTTGTTGTGTTTTTACTGCGCGATGAAGCTTTTTGCGTGTATTTTCTTTGAAGGAAATGCAAATAAAAAACGAAGCACCATTAGCATGTAAGGTTCGAATCCATAATTAACATTTCGACAAATATTATAATTTACACTATAAAAGGCTAATTCAATATTATCAGTATAGTATACAGTTAAAATGATTCTAATACCCAACCGCAATATCTTATCAGGTATATTACTGCCACGTTGGTCTAGTGGTTGTAGTATTGCGACTGCTGATCATGAGGTCCCGGGTTCGAATCCTGGGTCGGGCCAAAAAGTCAGTTATAAGTTTTTCATTTATGTTCTAAGTTATAATTAGTATTACTAAGTTATAGTTTTTTTTTGCTAAAATATAGTATATTATTTATTGCTTGTTTTTCCTTCTTTTTTAAAAAATAATTGAGTACATAAGGTGTTCTTTACTTATAATTCGGTAAAAAGTATCTAAGTAGGTACTAATATTACCTACCTACTTACTTTTTACTATAAACTAAAAAAAAATAAAACTAATTTAACTAAAAAGACTAAACTGACCATTTATTTTTTAACTCAAAACAGGACATGGGTTTTTTTTATACTCTAAAAATTTTATTTATTTTCTTTGAAGTAAATGCAAATAAAAAAATGAAGCACCATTAGCACGTAAGGTTCGAATCCATAATTAACATTTCGACAAATATTATAATTTACACTATAAAAGGCTAATTCAATATTGTCAGTAAAGTATACAGTTAAAATTATTCTAATACCTAACCGCAATATCTTATCAGGTATAGTACTGCCACGTTGGTCTAGTGGTTGTAGTATTGCGACTGCTGATCATGAGGTCCCGGGTTCGAATCCTGGGTCGGGCCAAAAAGTCAGTTATGAGTTTTTCATTTATATTCTAAGTTATAATTAGTATTATTAAGTTATAGTTTTTTTGCTAAAATATAGTATATTATTTATTGCTTGTTTTTTCTTCTTTTTTAAAAAATACTTGAGTACATAAGGTGTTCTTTACTTATAATTCGGTAAAAAGTATCTAAGTAGGTACTAATATTACCTACCTACTTACTTTTTACTATAAACTAAAAAAATTTAAAACTAAATTTAACTAAAAAGACTAAACTGACCATTTATTTTTTAACTCAAAACAGGACATGGGACAGTTCCGTGTTGACTATCACAAGAGACTATTTATTACTTAATGATATTATTCTTTTTGTTACGTTTTAAGTTTCCTGTTTTGTTTTTATAATGCTTAACGCGTGCTTTTATAGTGCTTGTGAATATGGCAAGTGCCTTGGATAAGCTCGCGGGAATGCGATGCAATAAATTCGTAATGCATGCGAATGCATTACGAATTTACCGAGAGAAATTCCCGACCGCTCGACATCCAGCTGACTCTCGTCTGATAACAACAGCATTTCAGCGAGTTTTGGTAAATCAGCCCATTGCGCTGGTAGCGGCAGGAGGTGGAAGTCAAGTGGCTCTTCACTCAGAGGAGCGCATTTTAGATGTCGTTCGGCGGAATCCGAACCTAGGTACACGAAGTATTGCTAAACTGCTCAGGCTGCCCCGCGTATTCTGGGGGGGGGGGGGGGGCAAAATTCCGCTCGCGACTAATACTGCTCGGGGCAAGCTGAGCAATAAGACCAAGGCGACCCCTTTCACACTATCCGTGAATTTTTGCAATATCAGGGGACTTCATTCCAACCTTAACGCTGTCCATTACCATCTAGAGACGGCGAAGCCGGCCTTGCTCTTTTTAACCGAGACTCAGGTGTCCTCTCCGGCTGATACTTCATATCTCTCTTACCCGGGGTACAAATTTGAACACTCCTTTGTGCCCCGGGCTGGAGTTTGCGTATACGTCAGGGAGGACATCTGTTTTCGACGCCTCGGCAGTCTTGAAGGTACGGACCTGTCCATCCTATGGCTGCGCGTAGACAGCGACGACCATCCCCGCGTCTACGGGTGCCTCTATAGGTCCCATAGCGGTAATGCCGACACAGACCGACTCATCGACCACGTCCAAATGGCTGCAGACTCCGTGCTACAACAGGTCCCATCCGCAGAGATCGTGATACTCGGTGATTTTAACGCCCACCACGCTGAATGGCTTGGTTCTCGTTTAACCGATCATGCAGGTAGATCTGTCTATGACTTTGCTTTGGCATATGGTCTAACACAACTGGTTACTTCGCCTACGCGGATCCCAGATGTGGAGGATCATGTACCTTCCCTGTTGGACCTTCTGCTGACCTCTCATCCGGACGGATATCAGGTCTCCGTCGATGCCCCACTGGGCTCTTCGGACCATTGTCTGATCCGGAGTACGGTGCCACTCACGCTCCCATCGCAGTTGCGATCTGCAGCTTGCCGCCGTGTTTGGCACTATATGTCGGCCGATAAGGAACGGGATGCTGTCTTTTTTTGCATCCTACCCTTGGGGGCGGGTTTGCTTGTCGCCGGAAGATCCCAGCGTTGTTGCCGATTCTGTTGCTGATGTGGTACTTCAGGGTATGGAACTTTTTATTCCATTCTCTGTGGTGCCCATCGGAGGCAGATACCCAGCCATGGTTTGGTCGCTCCTGTAAACTAGCATCACGCTATAAGCAGGAGTGCTACCAGGCCTGGGCTGACGCATCAACGTCCCGGGATGTAAACACCAGCGCTCTTAAAAAGAAGTACAATTCCGCCTCCAGGTCCTTCAAAAGTGTCATTGCCAAGGCAAAGTCAGAGCACATCGGCAGAATTGGCGAGAAACTAGTTCGCCTCCTTTCGGGAACACGTGCATTCTGGTCTCTGGCCAAGGCTGTCCAAGGGAACTTCTGTCAGCCATCTCTGCCATCTCTGTACAGGGTGGACGACTCACTGGCCCATGACGCTAAGGAGAAAGCCGATCTGCTAGGCTCTCTTTTTGCTTCCAACTCGACTCTAGATGACGGGGAGAACACACCGCCGAACATCCCGCGATGTGAGTGCTCCATGCGGGAAGTGCTGTTTACACAGCGCTTGGTGCGTAAAACACTCCTCTCCCTGGACGTCAACAAGTCGAGTGGGCCTGGAGGAGTAGTATTATTTGTTTGTTTTGGGTATAATTTTTCGTATTAGTTATACATATATTTGTTGTGTTTTTACTGCGCGATGAAGCTTTTTGCGTGTATTTTCTTTGAAGGAAATGCAAATAAAAAACGAAGCACCATTAGCATGTAAGGTTCGAATCCATAATTAACATTTCGACAAATATTATAATTTACACTATAAAAGGCTAATTCAATATTATCAGTATAGTATACAGTTAAAATGATTCTAATACCCAACCGCAATATCTTATCAGGTATAGTACTGCCACGTTGGTCTAGTGGTTGTAGTATTGCGACTGCTGATCATGAGGTCCCGGGTTCGAATCCTGGGTCGGGCCAAAAAGTCAGTTATGAGTTTTTCATTTATGTTCTAAGTTATAATTAGTATTACTAAGTTATAGTTTTTTTGCTAAAATATAGTATATTATTTATTGCTTGTTTTTCCTTCTTTTTAAAAAAATAATTGAGTACATAAGGTGTTCTTTACTTATAATTCGGTAAAAAGTATCTAAGTAGGTACTAATATTACCTACCTACTTACTTTTTACTATAAACTAAAAAAAATTAAAACTAAATTTAACTAAAAAGACTAAACTGACCATTTATTTTTTAACTCAAAACAGGACATGGGTTTTTTTTATACTCTAAAAATTTTATTTATTTTCTTTGAAGTAAATGCAAATAAAAAAATGAAGCACCATTAGCATGTAAGGTTCGAATCCATAATTAACATTTCGACAAATATTATAATTTACACTATAAAAGGCTAATTCAGTATTGTCAGTAAAGTATACAGTTAAAATTATTCTAATACCCAACCGCAATATCTTATCAGGTATAGTACTGCCACGTTGGTCTAGTGGTTGTAGTATTGCGACTGCTGATCATGAGGTCCCGGGTTCGAATCCCGGGTCGTGCCAAAAAGTCAGTTATGAGTTTTTCATTTATGTTCTAAGTTATAATTAGTATTACTAAGTTATAGTTTTTTTGCTAAAATATAGTATATTATTTATTGCTTGTTTTTTCTTCTTTTTTAAAAAATAATTGAGTACATGAGGTGTTCTTTACTTATAATTCGGTAAAAAGTATCTAAGTAGGTACTAATATTACCTACCTACTTACTTTTTACTATAAACTAAAAAAATTTAAAACTAAATTTAACTAAAAAGACTAAACTGACCATTTATTTTTTAACTCAAAACAGGACATGGGTTTTTTTTATACTCTAAAAATTGTATTTATTTTCTTTGAAGTAAATGCAAATAAAAAAATGAAGCACCATTAGCATGTAAGGTTCGAATCCATAATTAACATTTCGACAAATATTATAATTTGCACTATAAAAGGCTAATTCAATATTGTCAGTATAGTATACAGTTAAAATTATTCTAATACCCAACCGCAATATCTTATCAGGTATAGTACTGCCACGTTGGTCTAGTGGTTGTAGTATTGCGACTGCTGATCATGAGGTCCCGGGTTCGAATCCTGGGTCGGGCCAAAAAGTCAGTTATGAGTTTTTCATTTATGTTCTAAGTTATAATTAGTATTACTAAGTTATAGTTTTTTCGCTAAAATATAGTATATTATTTATTGCTTGTGTTTTCTTCTTTTTTAAAAAATAATTGAGTACATTAGGTGTTCTATACTTATAATTCGGTAAAAAGTATCTAAGTAGGTACTAATATACCTTTAAATTTAAATTACCTACCTACTTACTTTTTACTACCTACTTTTTACTATAAACTAAACATTTTTAAAACTTAATTTAACTAAAAAGACTAAACTGACCATTTATTTTTTAACTCAAAACAGGACATGGGTTTATTTATACTCTAAAAGCTATAACAGCAATCAGTTGTTGCGCTGGGGGCCGCGGGTTCGAATCCCGCACGGAACAAATATTTGTAAGGCCTACAAATAATTGTTCCGGGTCTGGATGTTTGTCCTTGTGCAATTTATGTTTGTAAACTGCCTCCACGACTCTCATTCTATATTACTCTCACTCTGCGAAACATCCTATTTATTTGTTTATTCTTTATTGCACCAAATATTTGTACAAAAGGCGAGATATCTATCTATTTACCTATAGTGAGTAGGGATCTTTTAAACTCACAATTTTCAATGCTTCATTTTTAATATATAACTAATTATAAAATTTCATAATTAGATAATATATGAGAATACATAATTCTAATATAATGCAACTAATATACCGAATAAAAAAATTAAAATACATTTATCGTTGTACGCTGTGTGTATTTCCATAAAAGCGAGTAGCGAGTCGGCGCGACACGGCACACAAAATACTCAAGGTCGTTCGCATGGAGTAGCCCCTTAATAAATATACTAAATTATAAACTGTGTGAATCATTTTTAGCAATAAGCATCAATATATCGCTTATGTTTCCGATATATAAAACTCCGACATTGATATATTTATAATTATCGATATATTGAAAATCCGATTTTTTAAAAATATAAACAGCCCTAGTTTGAACTGATCAGTTGGAATGATCAGTTGAACTGACCGTGAGTGGGGACCATAACAAAAAACCAGCAGTGAAACTTAAAAAAAAAACATCAGCTGACAATAGTTTCAATATCCTCTCGGGCGCCGAACTCTTATAGGTCCCGTCACGTAAAAACGCTGGCCTTGAACCTGGGCACTGAGCAATTTATCCATCAAATTGGTGGTACAAAGTTTCATTTTTTAGTTTCATTTTTCATTTTTATTTTCTTATACAAAATTAAAGATAGCGATGAAATAGTGTTTATAATTGTGTGAGTACTGGGTACCCAATTAGGTACGTTTATTAATTTCAATAATTTTTGTGGTAAAGAACTGCTTGTTGCGTCAGGGTACAATTGATCACAATAAATTGTACCCTGACGCAACAAGCAGTTCTTAATTTAATTTTTTAATTCTAAATTATATTAAAAATGACAACCATAACTTTTAAATTCCATATGAAGACTGGTCGTAGGGATAAAACTTATAAATTAAATGAATGTTGGCGATGTCTTAACATATAACGCATTAACGGTGTGTGGAAGGATCCAGTGCTTCAAGGACTTTACCTTGTGCGCATTTATTTCAGCGGAATTGATTAATAATTTTAGTTTTTGAGACAGTTCCGTGTTGACTATCACAAGAGACTATTTATTACTTAATGATATTATTCTTTTTGTTACGTTTTAAGTTTCCTGTTTTGTTTTTATAATGCTTAACGCGTACTTTTATAGTGCTTGTGAATATGGCAAGTGCCTTGGATAAGCTCGCGGGAATGCGATGCAATAAATTCGTAATGCATGCGAATGCATTACGAATTTACCGAGAGAAATTCCCGACCGCTCGACATCCAGCTGACTCTCGTCTGATAACAACAGCATTTCAGCGAGTTTTGGTAAATCAGCCCATTGCGCTGGTAGCGGCAGGAGGTGGAAGTCAAGTGGCTCTTCACTCAGAGGAGCGCATTTTAGATGTCGTTCGGCGGAATCCGAACCTAGGTACACGAAGTATTGCTAAACTGCTCAGGCTGCCCCGCGTATTCTGGGGGGGGGGGGGCAAAATTCCGCTCGCGACTAATACTGCTCGGGGCAAGCTGAGCAATAAGACCAAGGCGACCCCTTTCACACTATCCGTGAATTTTTGCAATATCAGGGGACTTCATTCCAACCTTAACGCTGTCCATTACCATCTAGAGACGGCGAAGCCGGCCTTGCTCTTTTTAACCGAGACTCAGGTGTCCTCTCCGGCTGATACTTCATATCTCTCTTACCCGGGGTACAAATTTGAACACTCCTTTGTGCCCCGGGCTGGAGTTTGCGTATACGTCAGGGAGGACATCTGTTTTCGACGCCTCGGCAGTCTTGAAGGTACGGACCTGTCCATCCTATGGCTGCGCGTAGACAGCGACGACCATCCCCGCGTCTACGGGTGCCTCTATAGGTCCCATAGCGGTAATGCCGACACAGACCGACTCATCGACCACGTCCAAATGGCTGCAGACTCCGTGCTACAACAGGTCCCATCCGCAGAGATCGTGATACTCGGTGATTTTAACGCCCACCACGCTGAATGGCTTGGTTTTCGTTTAACCGATTATGCAGGTAGATCTGTCTATGACTTTGCTTTGGCATATGGTCTAACACAACTGGTTACTTCGCCTACGCGGATCTCAGATGTGGAGGATCATGTACCTTCCCTGTTGGACCTTCTGCTGACCTCTCATCCGGACGGATATCAGGTCTCAGTCGATGCCCCACTGGTCTCTTCGGACCATTGTCTGATCCGGAGTACGGTGCCACTCACGCTCCCATCGTAGTTGCGATCTGCAGCTTGCCGCCGTGTTTGGCACTATATGTCGGCCGATTGGGACGGGATGCGATCTTTTTTTGCATCCTACCCTTGGGGGCGGGTTTGCTTCTCGCCGGAAGATCCCAGCGTTGTTGCCAATTCTGTTGCTGATGTGGTACTTCAGGGTATGGAACTTTTTATTCCATCCTCTGTGGTGCCCATCGGAGGCAGATCCCAGCCATGGTTTGGTCGCTCCTGTAAACTAGCATCACGCTATAAGCAGGAGTGCTACCAGGCCTGGGCTGACGCATCAACGTCCCGGGATGTAAACACCAGCGCTCTTAAAAAGAAGTACAATTCCGCCTCCAGGTCCTTCAAAAGTGTCATTGCCAAGGCAAAGTCAGAGCACATCGGCAGAATTGGCGAGAAACTAGTTTGCCTCCCTTCGGGAACACGTGCATTCTGGTCTCTGGCCAAGGCTGTCCAAGGGAACTTCTGTCAGCCATCTCTGCCATCTCTGTACAGGGTGGACGACTCACTGGCCCATGACGCTAAGGAGAAAGCCGATCTGCTAGGCTCTCTTTTTGCTTCCAACTCGACTCTAGATGACGGGGAGAACACACCGCCGAACATCCCGCGATGTGAGTGCTCCATGCGGGAAGTGCTGTTTACACAGCGCTTGGTGCGTAAAACACTCCTCTCCCTGGACGTCAACAAGTCGAGTGGGCCTGATGGAGTCCCACCTATTGTGCTGAAGACGTGTGCTCCGGAGTTGGCACCGGTTTTAACGCGTCTTTTTCGGTACTCCTACTCCCTAGGCGTAGTCCCGGACTCATGGAAGACAGCTTTGGTGCATCCGATCCCTAAAAAAGGCGACCGCTCAGATCCGTCCAACTACAGGCCAATCGCCATCACCTCCTTGTTCTCCAAAGTAATGGAAACGGTTATTAACAGCCAGCTCATGCGGTACCTTGAGAATCACCAGCTGATTAGTGACCGCCAGTACCGTTTCCGTCGAGGTCGCTCAGCTGGTGATCTTCTGGTCTACCTGACCCATAGATGGGCGGAGGCAGTGGAGTCCAAGGGGGAGGCGTTGGCCGTTAGTTTGGACATAGCGAAGGCTTTCGATCGGGTTTGGCATAAAGCGCTTCTTTCGAAGCTGCCTTCCTATGGGCTTCCCGAGAAATTGTGCAATTGGATCACCAGCTTTCTTGCAGATCGGAGCATCAAGGTCGTAGTAGACGGTGCACGCTCCGATTACAAGCCCATTAACGCTGGTGTTCCACAAGGCTGCGTGCTATCACCAACGCTGTTTCTTCTGCATATCAATGATATGTTGCAAACCAGTAACATTCATTGCTATGCAGACGACAGCACTGGTGATGCTTTATACACCGGCCGTGCCAATATTTCTCGGGAAAACGTCGCCGAGTACCGGAACAAACTTGTGTCTGAAGTCGAGACTTTGTTGAACAAAGTCTCAGACTGGGGGCTAAATCTAGTCTAGTTCAATCCCCAGAAGACACAAGTTTGCGCGTTTACCGCTAAAAAGATTCCCTTTGTCGGCGTTCGCACGTACATTGACCCCTAGTCAGCTGATTGTAATTCAGTAATTCCGCTGCTGGTGTTATGTTAAGTATTTTCATGATTTTTTTTATGAAATTATCGTTTCATTTAGCTGTACTAACATGGAGAATGAATAAAGCTAATAAAACGTGAAAAGATGATTTTTTTTCATCAGGATCGATTTTATATTTCACCCATCATCAAAGGTATAGTTGGTACTGTCGTTTGTCTTCGTTTTCGGGAACGTTTCAAAAATACCCTGTATTTATGAGGCATCATCATGCTTCATGTTAATATTTTGTCATCTGTCGCTGAAAAGTATAAAATAATAATAAACTTATTATCATTTGAGCTGCCATAATTATAAAAACATAATGATCTTAACAGAGTAAAGTGCACCAAGTGTCTGAGAATACAGGTGCACTCTCTATTCTCTCAATCTCAGTATGTTAAGAAAATGGTCACTCACTCATGGACTGACTTTGGTAAGTGCTACTAAATTTCGCAAGTCTATTGATCCGCGCAGCTGTTACTTAACCTCGAGTTCCTCTTCTGTACGTCTAACGCTGTAGGCGATGAACCGCGCTATTTGAGGCGTCACCGCGAAAAAATGCATCTCCTTTCACGAATAGTATAGGATTATGACACGACTAACAAAACTGGAATTTTCATATACGTAAATTCATTTCTTTATCTTGAATTTGCTTGTTCAAAAACACGATTGTAAAATTTTGACTCGCTCATAATTATTTGCGAAAACACTAAAAAATTACTATAGTTGAAATTAAAACGAGAATTACTAAATCTATATACTGGGGAACTACTCAAATACATTCATAACATCAATATTCGTAATTTACTTGCTCATTAATTTGATTACTAAAATCAATAATTTTTTAAAAATATTTCTATTTCTTAAGTTCTTAATTTCTAAGCGATTTCTAAGCGGTCTTAATCGTCGCGGGCGCTACGCAATTTTAGACCTTATGACGGCGTTTTTGTAGTTTTTATAGAAATTATGTTTCACTCGGGTCAGTCCGGCGATAGTCCGCTTCAACGGTTTTCGATGTGTCGCCTTAAGCCCTCGACACAATATGGTCGACCATCAAGCATGAATCGGGCATTGAGCGTTTTGAGTATCAAATACTATGGAATTTAAACTATCCTTTCCTCTTCCTCCTGGACCGCCAACTGGTGTAAACGTGTGCACTATCCATATGTTTTTTTTCCTTTTTAATAATATTAATTTAATCAAAATTCGAGTCCTTTAATTCAAACGTAAAAATAGGGCCACATAAACTGAAGGACGTTCGCTAGCAAGTAGCGCAATTCAAACAGCGCAACATAATTGAACTCTTTGGTGCTCCTGGTATCGTGGTACGTGCAAGCAATTCGGCCACTGATAACGTATGACTATTTACCTTCTCACGCGCAACGACACGCCCTCGAAGAGTGCGAAACAGCGCCTACTCACATGTCACTGGGTCGTGCAAGACTACAGACTTTGAACGATATAGACAATCATGAAATAGCCCAAGTGATCGACTGTGAACTCAACGAACTTACTAACCATATTAAGTCTAACTCCCCTGGCTTTACTATTGTTTCACAAAATATTAGATCCATTTACTCTAACTTTGACGACCTTCAACTAAACATAATATTTCTTAAAATAGATATCGACCTGATAATCTTAACTGAATGTAGACTAAATCCAAATAAACAAATACCTCATATAACCAACTATAATTCACACCAATCTACTAATCATCTTAATAAGGCTGATGGAGTGGTCGTATATATTAAAAACACATATCAATATAAAATAATGGAAATAAAGCTTACTCATGCATCTTGTTTGGAGGTCCATATCTCACCTGACCTTATAGTCATAGCGATTTATCGATCCCCCTCAACTACAAACGCTGACGAATTTATCCATTCCTTAAATTATCACCTTACTACCATTGAATCAACTAAAAATGTAATTATCACAGGTGACATTAATATTAATCTGATACTAAATCAAGGTGAGCAATCACATGAACGCACAAATAGGCTTAATTATCTCAATATGCTGGCAATGCATGGACTCCTCCCTGGTCACTTGGTACCCACGAGAGGCAAAAATTGTCTAGACCATATCAATATAAAACTCGAACCTGCCAATAAAACTGCGGTCATTGCAATTATTCATACAACTATCACAGATCACTTCATGACTTTCCTAAAAATTACAAACCATACAAACATAATAAAACCTACTAAAATAAAATCAGTTCTTAACGTTGAGAAAGGACTCGACTACTTAAAAGATAGCAACCTGACCAACCTGCTGCAACTAACAAACCCTAACACACTAACTAATAAATTAATAGATATTCTTCAAAACTGTATCGCTCTTAGCTCTTAACTTTATCGTACTGTTGCGCGCCACTATTAATGTCTTGTACATAGCAACACTAGTTACACTAGCGCCCTCTAGTGTCGAGTAGCAGAACCAGTAGTTAAGATCCTTCCAGAAATTTCAGGACCGATATGTACTCGAACATTTTAGATGTCGCTATAGTAGAAGGTTCTGGAAACTATCTGAGGCCCTATATAAGGCCGGTATAGACCACGACCAAGTCAGTATTGAATTAGCGATACAGGAGAATACTTCGAAGCGAAATAACTGCGAACTAAAGTGATTGTGTTTTATTATTAGTGTGCTTTTAGATTGTAATTAGTGTTGTGTAATTAAAGTGTCAATTTTGGTAATTCATCGGCAGTTTTTAATTGTCTCGAACCCCAAGCTCGTAACAGTACTATCACTATTGTAATCCCATCAAAAAATAGAACCCTGAAACCGTGGATGACTATTGATTTATTGCGCTGTATTCACAACCGAAACAACATGCAACATGGTGTCAGAAGTGGGATCAAATCATGCCGATTTTACCAAAGGACGACATGGAGGGTATCTGTACCCGAAGGCAACGCCAGCTGGAGGCGGACCAGAGACGATTT
The DNA here is from genome assembly GCA_033319125.1 of Parnassius glacialis. NCBI lineage: Eukaryota > Metazoa > Arthropoda > Insecta > Lepidoptera > Papilionidae > Parnassius > Parnassius glacialis. The sequence continues at coordinate 35,168,125 of JAVANC010000017.1, forward strand.
GGTAATGCAACGCCACAAACGTCGAAGGGCCAGATGCTGACCACGGAGGCCGGCCCGCCAGCAGCTCCTGCATCTGCAGCACCTGACTTAGGTGCTCTGATGATGATGTTGCAAGATCAGGTTCGCTGACACGAGGAACAGACCCGCCGACAGGAGGAACAGGGCCGTCGGTTGGAAGAGCAGCTGCAGTGTGGACAGGAGGAACAGGCCCGTCGGTTGGAAGAGCAACTGCAGCGCGGACAGGAGGAACAGGCCCGCCAACAGGAGGAACAGGGCCGTCGGTTGGAAGAGCAGCTTCGTCTCATGAAGGACCTTCACGCTACCTTCGGGAAAGAGATAAGGGAGGTGAAGGATAGGGTTGCTCAACATGACAACCGCCTGTCGGATACTGAAACCCGAATCGACCAAGTGAACAATCGGATTGACAACGTGATGGTTGACGTGAAGAAAACGCTGAACGACCTCAAAATTGGGGATGGAGTTACAGCTCCCGTGGTAGCTACAACACCTTTGCTACGTGGATTTAAAGTGCCACCGTTCGATGGGACTTCTTCCTGGTCGGCATACAAAATCCAGTTCGAGGCTGTCATGAAAGCGAACAGCTGGAATAAAAGTCAGGTCATGATTGCTCTCACCCTAGGCCTACGCGACCAGGCCTTAACTATTCTGGAAGCTCTCGATAAGGAAGTGACTTACGTGCAGCTCCTTGAGGCATTGGAGGCGAGATATGGCGACGCTCACCTGAAACACGTCTTTCGTGCGCAGCTCAAAGATCGCGTGCAACGCAGTAACGAAAACCTGCAGCAGTGGGCCCTTGAGGTGGAGAAGCTGGTTCGAAAAGCGTACCAGTCTGTACCTGCGCTCATTTTAGGGAACCTGGTGCAGACATTCATCGACGGCATCCGCGACCTTGAAGTCAGAGCTGCTGTGAGGCTCGGGCACCACGAGACGCTTAAGGACGCTTTGACCCATGTACTGGAGGTGGAAGCCGTGCGGCAGGATCATCGTTCCCACCGCGTCAGAGAGGTTGCAGCAGCTACAGTTCAGGACCGCAATAAAAGCTACAGCTCTAGGTGCTACAGCTGTGGGGAAAGGGACCATCTTCGATCCAGCTGCCATAAGCGAACTGTAGAAAGGGAAGGTGATAGATTTCGAGAGGGTAGTGCGGCTAACAGCACCGCCCAGCGCAGCGGGAAATCTCATGGCAACGCAGATGCATTGTCAAGGAGACCTTGCCCTGAAGATTGCAAGCATTGTACTAGGCAAGAGGGTAAGGAAGTGGTATCTGTGAGGCTACTCAGGACAGACCAGCTCAGCAATGAGTGGAAGGACAGCCTACAACATGCACAGCACGAAGATTCGGACATTAAGCCGATTCTGGAATGGATGAAGACCAGTGCTCCTAAGCCCAAGTGGAGCGACGTCTCAGCGATGAGTTCGACCACGAAAAGCTGCCCAATGGGACAGCTTGCTGGTTCAGGATGGAGTCCTGTGCCGTAAATGGGAAAATGGTCGGGGAGACAGTTGTCATTTGCAAATGATTGTCCCTAAGGCTAAAGTACCGGATGTTCTACAGCTGTACCATAGTGGTTGTTCAGGAGGCCACCTGGGAGTTAAACGAACTCTACTGAAGGTCCGAGAACGGTTTTACTGGGTCCACTGTCGTGACGATGTCGAGGACTGGTGCCGCAAATGTACAAGTTGTGCGGCTATAAAGGGACCTCAAACTCGTAGTAGAGGCGCATTGAAATTGTACAATGTTGGTGCACCATGGGAGAGGATAGCCATTGACGTAGCGGGGTCGTTTCCGGAAAGTGAATGTGGTAACAAGTATTTCATGGTTGTGATGGATTACTTCACTAAGTGGCCAGAAGTCTTCGCCATTCCAAATCAAGAAGCTTCAACAGTTGCGAATAAACTAGTTCATGAAGTCTTCTGTCGTTTTGGAGTACCCTTAGAAATTCACAGCGATCAAGGAAGGAATTTTGAGTCTCAAATATTCCAGGAAACTTGCCGAGTTATGGATTCTCATAAAACATGAACAACTTCTTACCACCCACAATCTGATGGAATGGTAGAACGATTTAATCAGACATTGGAGAGGTACCTAGCAAAAGTTTTGGAAAAACGGCAATGAGACTGGGACAGGCACATACAACCGTTTTTCTTGTCATATCGAAGCGCTGTTCACGAAAGTACATCAGTGACTCCAGCTTTCGCAAACTTTGGGAGAGAATTACGGCTGCCTGCAGACCTGATCACCGGAATACCGCCTGATGACCCACGCAGTATAACCGATTATGCAAATGATTTGCGGAACAAAATGAATGACATTTATGAGCACATCAGACAGACGGACCAGCAAACGTCTGAGAAGATGAAAACACGGTATGACCGCAAAATGAACCACCAGGGGTTTGACGAAGGTTCACTAGTGTGGTTACACAATCCAGTTCGCAGCAAAGGGGAATCTCCTAAGCTTCAAGCTAAATGGGACGGACCGTACCGGATTGTGACAAGGTTCAATGACGTAGCCTACCGGATACAGAAAGGTGCCAGAGGTACTCCTAAGATCGTCCATGTGGATCGACTGGCGCGTTATTATGGGGCCAATAATGCTCGGGACGAGCATGGCTTAGGAGGGGGCAGTATTGCGCGCCACTATTAATGTCTTGTACATGGCAACACTAGTTACACTAGCGCCCTCTAGTATCGAATAGCAGAACTAGTAGTTAAGATCCTTCCAGAAATTTTGGGACCGATATGTACTCGAACATTCTAGATGTCGCTACAGTAGAAGGTTCTGGAAACTATCTGAGGCCCTATATAAGGCTGGTATAGACCACGACCGAGTCAGTATTGAATTGGCGATACAAGAGAATACTTCGAAGCGAAATAACTACGAACTAAAGTGATTGTGTTTTATTATTAGTGTGCTTTTAGATTGTAATTAGTGTTGTGTAATTAAAGTGTCAATTTCGGTAATTCAATCGGCAGTTTTTAATTTTCTCGAACCCCAAGCTCGTAACAGTACTATCACTATAGTAATCCCGTCAAAAAATAGAACCCTGAAACCGTGGATGACTGTTGATTTATTGCGCTGTATTCACAACCGAAACAACATGCAACGGAGACTGAGACTAGACCCTTTCAATGAAGTACTAAAAGTTACCTACAAAAGGTACCGCAATTACTGCAACTGCATCATCAAAAAACAAAAACGAAAATATGACAGAGACGAACTTGCCAAAGCACATAAAAATCCTAAAAAACGTGGGAGTTCATTAACAACATTACACAGCGAAAACCTAAAAAAACAAATAACTTGGAAATCCTAGAGCTATCTAATACTCCACAACACTCTATTAACAAAGTGAATAACTTTTTCTCTAAGAGGAATGATTCTTGCGGACAATATCTCACCACCTCCGTCTTCTACAGTAGCTAGTAACGGTCCTAGCTCATCTTTGTCTGCCTGTACATCGGCCTCTTCTTTTGCCCTACTCAACACAGACTTTTGTGAAGTTCATGCTACACTAATGAGCTTAAAACCAGATAGTGCTTCAGGTTGGGACCACATTCCAGTTAAATTCCTTAAAGCTGCACACGAACAAATTGTGCCAATCTTAACTGATTTGACAAACCTTTTCTTTAAGCAGGGACTTTTCCCGGATGCTTTGAAAGTAGCCCTAATAACGCCTGTGTACAAGTGTGGAGACAGGTTAGACCCGTCAAACTATAGGTCAATTTTAGTTCTGCCATCCATGTCAAAAATCCTAGATAGACTCTTAAATTCACGTTTAACTACCTTTCTAAGTATAACATTCTGTCACCTTCTCAGTTTGGGTTTAGCCTGCCTAAAAGGAAGGAAAGAAAGGAAGGACTGCCTAAAAGGAAGGTCTACTCAGGATGCGGTCCTGTCTCTAACATCTACTATAGTTGACAAAGTGGATAAAGGTAGCAAATGTCTGGCAGTTTTCCTCGACCTTAAAAAGGCCTTTGACACAGTATCTGTCCCCATACTTCTAGACAGGCTCAAAAACATAGGCATAAGGGGAACCCCTCTCGATCTGTTCAAATCCTACCTAAGCAGTCGCAAACAAACAGTCAAAATAGGGGAGTTTACTAGCTCAGAAGAAACAATTTCATACGGTGTCGGCAGGGAAGTGTCCTTGGTCCGACATTGCTTCTTATATATATATTAATAATCTATGCAATATGACTATTGACAGCGGTCACATTTTCTCATACGCGGATGATACTGCCATTGTCCTTGCTGATAACACTTGGACAAAAGTTAAAAGGTCAGCCGAAATCGGCCTGTCTAAGATTGCAGTTTGGCTCAAGCGTAACCTCCTCACACTAAATGTCTCCAAGTCCAATTACGTATGCTTCACCAAGTATACACACACTCAACCACCACTCGAATTCCAAATAAAGATCCACTCCTGTGCTAACCCCCCAATTCCTGACAAAAAATTCAAAATTAACAGGTTAGAGTATACTAAATACCTGGGTATCATGATTGACCAACGCCTGTCCTAGCATATGCATACTGAGCTGATCATGAATAGGGTTAGGAAATTAATATGGACTTTTAAAACATTGCGACACGTTGCCTCAAAGAACCTTTTGCAGAAAGTCTATGTATCATTAGCCCAATCTATCCTTACATACTGTCTGCTATGCTGGGGTGGAACAACAAAAATTTAATTTTTATAACTTGAGAGGGCGCAGCGATCTCTGCTTAAGGTTATGCTTTTTAAACCCTATAGATTTTCAACCCAAAGCCTTTACCTAACCTCTAACCTACTCTCTGTAAGAAAACTTTACCTACTCCACCTTATTCTGAGTAAACATAAATCCCTCCCGTATGACCCCAAAAGCCGATTACGAGTAGCAGAAGAAGCTACTTGGTCGCTCCAACTGTCCCAGTTAGATCTGTTTTTGCCAAGCGGCAGTATGCAAGGCAATCTTCCTACTTATACAACCTATTGAATAAAGAGCTAAACATCTATCCTCTAAAATTCAACATTTCTATTGTAAAATTTTTTTCAAAAGACCAAAATTTGAAGGCGTATTCACTGCCCACGGGCTTGCTGGTGTTAGTAAGCCAAGGACAGTTACTATACTCTTTGCAGTGAGCGCTTAGCTCTGAAAGGTGGAACCCGTGTCGTTTGTCACGACGTCAGCCAGCGCACATGCTCGCTGACGTCATCTTATCAATCGATAATATTATTATTACTTATTGGGTTATTTATAGGTTGTATTATTTGTTTGTTGTGGGTATAATTTTTCGTATTACTTATACATGTATTTGTTGTGTTTTTTACTGCGCGATGAAGCTTTTTGCGTGTATTTTCTTTGAAGTATAAATGCAAATAAAAAATATTAAATAAAAATATTATAATAATCTTATTAGGTATAGTACTGCCTTGGTCTAGTGGTTGTAGTAGTACGACTGCTGATCATGAGGTCCCGGGTTCGAATCCCGGGTCGGGCCAAAAAGTCAGTTATGAGTTTTTCATTTATGTTTCTAAGTTATAATTAGTATTACTAAGTTATAGTTTTTTGCTAAAATATAGTATATTATTTATTGCTTGTTTTTTTTCTTCTTTTTCAAAAAAAAATATTGAGTACATAAGGTGTTCTTTACGCCGAATGTCAGAGAGAAAAGCTAGTATCCTTTGCTAAATTTTAAAATTAAAATCTAAAATCAATTTTAAAACAGACGAATTGATCATAACTCCCTTAGCTTATTTTATAGTTATGATCTAATTAATGGTATTTATTCCAGTTTATGTCAGCCCTGATTTATATTACGTGGCTGAAATTAGGTACGTCAAACCAAATAACAGCCGGGCGGTTGACATTATGCACTCCATACATTTCTTATATCTAATTACAGCCTCATTAATTTCCACTAAAAGAAAATAAATAACTTGTAAATTCAAACAAAAATAACTGCATTACTATGTCTATAGTCATATTCATACAAATCAAAAAGCCTATATATGAGATAATGTAAAGTAAGCATATTTTTACCGGGATAGCTTGTCAATAAATTAGGAAAATGATCGTTTTTCGTTGCGTACCTGTTTTGATTTTAACACTGTTAGGTTTAAAACTGCGAGGTAATATTTGAATAAATATACTTTCCTCTAGGTATACAAAGATTTTTTTAGATGACAATATTTGTAGTTAAGACTACTCGAAATCTTATTTATGGAGTAAAAAGGCGAAAAAACCACTTCCACCCTAATTCGGTAAAACGTATCTAAGTAGATATTAATATACCTACTTTTTACTATAAACTAAAAAAAAATTAAAACTAAATTTAAGTAAAAAAAACTAAACTGACCATTTATTTATTAACTCAAAACAGGACATGGGTTTATTTATACTCTAAAAACTATAACTTTATACAATTAGTGTTCACTATAAAATTATATTCGGTATAGATGGTAATTATTAAATGCAACATATTTTTTTTAATTGTTGATTACATTTGTCAGTGGATTAAATTTGCTTTAATAAAGTTGGTGATGATTTTAAATAAGAATAAAATTCTGCTCAAGTTTTTTTATTGTTACCTTTGTCAACATCGCCTTTAGAACTGGAACCGTAAGTGTTTCTTTCAGACGTCCACAATTTATTCAAAATAAAAAAAATACTCTTTCTACTGGAGCCAGGCAGACATAAATTATATTCGATTAAAATAAATTGTTGAAGATTGTTGACTTTGAATACTTCCACCCAACGAGTTACGGGACAATTTTGTGTCCCGGAGCTTTGTTTGGGGACAATGGGACAGGTGACCGAAAAAAGGGACAGTCCCGTTCAAAACGGGACGTATGGTCACTTTAGCTATAACCCGGCGACGGCTCCGTGGCGCAGTGGCTTAGCAATCAGTTGTTGCGCTGGGGGCTGCGGGTTCGAATCCCACACGGAACAAGTATTTGTATGACCTACAAATAATTGTTCCGGGTCTGGATGTTTATCCTTGTGCAATTTATGTTTGTAAACTGCCTCCACGACACAGGAGAAAATCCTAGTGTGGGGGTAACGTTTTTTTACAATTGAAATTGAAAGATTGAACCCTTATACTTCTTGTTGATTTTTGTATTATCTTTATTAAAGTTACCGTTATGTATAAATAAATATAATTACGTATGTAGAAATAAAATTAATTTTCATCCTCATCAATCATTGGGGTGAGGATAATGTTTGCCAGCATAAGTAATAAGCCATTGATTTAATAAGCAGGCTAAGTTACAAGGTGCTCAGTTCAAAAATTAGTAGGTAGGCTTAGAATAATAACACCTAGAAGCCGAGTCCGCGTCCGTAATGCGAGGCAACTCAAACTAAGCCAGTATGGCTTAGTTCAATACTCGGCCCGTTAGTGCTCAAGGTCGTGTCGTGTTGACAACAGTTCCCGAAATTTTAATTAAAAATGACGGTTTGTGCAGTGAACGGATGTCACAGCACATCAGAGAAACACAAGAAACATAATAACATTACATTTCACGTGTAAGTAATACTTTTGAACTTATATTTTTACGTAAAATATTCATCAAAAATAAATATGAATTTTTAAAAACTGACACATGACATTGTAACATGCCTATATGGAAATGTTGTCAGTGGTAGAAAAAATCTCCCACTTTTTGTCGTGTTATTAAAAATAAAACAAATCAATAGGAATTAATTACTTATAATAATAATACTTCATTTTCCGAAAGATTTGATGATGAAGATAAAGAATTGACTCAACACTTATTGAAAACACCGATTCCAAATGATGTCGGATTTGAAATTACACGGGGTAACGATGATCCTAACTGCAGAAACCACATTGTTGACTATATAGGTGGAAAGACATCTCACAACCCAAGTAAAATGTAAATATTGCATTGATAACATGCTTGCAAAAGAGACACTTTCGTTCCATAAATCGGTATGTATGAGGGATAAAGGTGGATTGGTTTACGCCTCAAAAGAAGTTTATTCTATTTGTAGTGTTGCTGAAACTGATCTGAGACGTTACCTAAAAGAAAATTCAGGCAATATTTTCGAAAAAGAAGTCACACTTCAAATTATGAGAAGATTCATAGGAGGAACTCGTATTTTTTCTATAGAACACGTTAACTCCCACTTCCATGATTCGAATTTGACGAAACTTATTGTCGGGCGCTACTTAAGAATTAGACTGTTCAAAAATCCAAAAAAGAAAATACTTTACGATTCGTATCATCAAAGCGGTAGTTGTTCAGAAAACAGTTTCAGTTACAAGGCTACTGATATAAATGATTTTAATATTCATTTGTGTTTTTCTTATAAAGTTTTCTCAATAACTTTAAGCTGGAATGCATCTACTGTGTAAAACCTGCCAAAATTAAAATGTTCTTATGTTTTTCATATTGTAGCTTACGTTATGCATGCAGTGAGGCGCGATGCACCATTATTCGACGATTATTAAAAACAAATTAGTTAAAACAAACTGAATAATGCATACTGAATTCACCAATCGTTCGTTGAACAGTCGTGTGTCGGGCATTGGGCGGGTGTGTATATTGAACTTGCATTAGTCATAATTATAACGTCTCTATTCAGTTACAAAGAAAAATATGCTACAATCACATTTCGATAGCTCATAAAAGTGCTTGGCTAGACAGGCAAATACCCTATTCAAGAATGTTTTGAATTTGGCGGACTACACTTCGATAACAGAATTCGAACAAACTTATTTTCACATTTGTATCAGTAATACGTTACGTCGTAACTGTTAGTTTAATATAGTTTCAACTTCCCTACTTTTGGGGAAAAATTTAATGTATTGGGAACATTGTTTTTTCACTTGTTTGCGTTTCGTCTAGCATAAACACAACTTGCTAACGCAAACATAAATTTGTTCTTGCCTCACGTTTGAACGTCCGCTTTGTAGGGAACTATCGTTCTAGGTGTTATTATTCTAAGATAAATAATGGCTACCGGCGTGTGAGCAAGTCGTTGTTTTCACGAACGCTTTTGCTAATTATGTAATTTTCGGTTGTTGTTGCTACTCGTATTTACAATAAGTTTGGTTGAGTTGAGATTAGCCCTCATCCCGTCTTATCGTTTAGTTTTTCATGCTGGAACCACATTGTATGTACATATGTGTAGTGTTGTGCGAAATATTTAACAACAAATATTTAATTTGGTTTGGTGCTGTATTGTGCGGAATAGATGCTTTTACATCTTGTTTGTTAAAATGCCGAGGACTTGTGCTATTGGATGTACATAAAACAAAGTGAAATCAATATTTCATTGATGTTATAAATAATATACGTTTTCACGAACTATTTTGTACTTTATATAATTTTAGGTTGTTGTAAATAAATGTTTAAATGTTTCAAATAAATGTTTAAATTACTGAAATCTGTAATACTTATTTAATAGAACCCTAATACCTTAAAATATAAATATAACTGCCTATAGTATAAATAGCTGTATATGCATAACTACATATAACTATCTATAGTCAAAATTAGTTCAACGGATATGGTACCAGACGGCGACACTGTGCCACTATTTGTATTGGGTGACAAAAAATCGTAGAAGCTGGCTCTCTATTCCGGTATATATTACTCTACTCTATGGCACTAACGGGCCGAGTATTGAACTAAGCCATACTGGCTTAGTTTGAGTTGCCTCGCATTACGGACGCGGACTCGGCTTCTAGGTGTTATTATTCTAAGCTATTTATTTATTCTTTATTGCACCAAATATTTGTACAAAAGGCGAGCTATCTATTTATTTACCTATAGTGAATGGGTATCATTTAAACTCACAATTTTCAATGCTTCATTTTTAATATATAATTATAATTAATATAAAAAGTACGTGTCACGTTGTTTATCCGCGATGGACTCCTAAACTACTGAACTGATTTCAATGAAATTTTTGGTCAATGTGCAGTTTGGTCCACCTTAAAAGATAGGATAGCTTATATCTCAATTTATAGTCGCAATACAATATTATTTTATTGAAAATTATTTGTCTATTATTTGACAGTCACAATTATCTGTTAGCTCCATACGATTCTGTCAGATGACGATATCTGTTGACTGGATTGAGTAAATATTTAATAGATGGCGCTATGTTAAAAATACAAACTTTTAATATAAGCTACAATTTAGTATTTTTTAGTATTTAGTAATGTAAGTGAGTGGGGCTTTGAGTGTACGCGCAAACGTGTTTGTGTGTGTGTGTGTGTATGTGTGTGTGTGTGTGTGTGTGTATGTGTGTGTGTGTGCGTGTTTGTTCGTTGTTCGTTGTGTTTATGGGTTAATATTGTTGACCTGCGTGTAGATATGAGTTTTGGGTTTAAGTTTAGGTTTAGGTTAGCCCTACGACAATGTCTTGGGATCGGAAGAAGCCAGGCAAAGCTTCCTCCACTAACGATTTCGTTACTGCGGCCCTGTTGGTTACTATACAGATTATGGTAACGATGATACCATAGTCTCAATGTCAATGTAGGTTTTAGTCTTAAGGGGCTACTCCATGCGAACGACCTTGAGCATTTGCCCGGCGCGCCGCTCGGAACAATAAATTGCGTAGTATTATTTTTTCAACATCAATAAACTATTTTATGGAAATACACACAGCGTACAGCGCAGCGATAAATGTATTTTAATTTTTTTATTCGGTATATTAGTTGCATTATATTAGAATTATGTATTTTCATATATTATCTAGTTATGAAATTTTATAATTAACTAGCTGACCAGGCAGACGTTGTTCTGTCCTTCCCGCACGACCATTTGCTTTCCCAAAAACCTCCTGAAATTAGCAATAAAAAAATTGAGGGTCACTTATCGGGATAAAAACTATACTATCTCTCAAGTTGGACCAAACTGTACACAGTCTGCAAATTTTTTTTGAAATCGGTTCTATCTGTTGAATACTTACAGCAACACGTGGTGGTTATACTACTAAATTGTAGCTTATATTAAACGTTTGCATTTTTAACATAGCGCCATCTATTAAATATTTACTCAATCCAGTCAACAGATATCGTCATCTGACAGAATCGTTTGGAGCTAACAGATAATTGTGACTGTCAAATTTTAGACAAATAATTTTTAATAAAATAATATTGTATTACCACTATAAATTGAGATATAAGCTATCCTATCTTTTAAGTTGGACCAAACTGCACATTGACCAAAAATTTCATTGAAATCAGTTCAGTAGTTTAGGAGTCCATCGCGGACAAACAACGTGACACGTACTTTTTATATATAAAGATATATATACTTGAATCAAACAGACACCATGACTCGAGAAACTGACCGAGCTTGCGTCTAAATTTCAACGACTTGTCAGAAAAGATGTCGATGTTGTAAGACTTAGATAATAAGTTGTACTGTCTCTGTAAGCGATTCATGGTGGCGTGGTGACCTAAACTACTTTTGGCACCTTTTGGTGAGAATGGAACGTACGCGACGCGGCAACTTGTATGGGATATTAAAATTGACAGATCGCAATAACGCAGGGCAGTCAATGAGGCCATCGATAATCTTATAAAAAAGCAATTGATCCAAAAACAATCTTCGCCCTTGTAGGCTATTCATTTTAAAATAGGCAAGACGTTCTTATATGAGGGCAGCAGTTTGGCTTTGTTAGATTGGTAGGATAGGTGCCAGAGAAATCTCTTCTATGTTCGCCCGATTTGCTTAATATGGACCTCATAATGTGGAGACCAAACCTGACTACAATATTCCAAACCCGAACGAACCAATGCCAAATACAGGAGAAATTTTTTGAGGACTTTTTGAATTCCTTTAAATTCCACAGCACAAACCCTAGCATCTGGAAACCTTTTGTTGTGACTTGATCTATGTGCTTGTGAAAGCGTAGTTTTTTATCCATAATGACGCCCAAATCGCGAATAGAGTTCACCTCTTGCAATTTTTGACCGGCAATATTGTAGGACGGCGACAAGTTCGTTTTGCATCACGAAAATCTAATAAATTTACAGTTTTCAGTATTTAAATATAACCTGTTTTCCTTAAACCATCCAGCGAGTCGATCTAGATCCTCCTGTAATAAAAATGAATCATTAATACATCTGATCCGCATAGACAGTTTCATATCATCAGCGTAAAGGAAACAAACAGCATGATCAAAGATACCCACGATATCATTAATAAATATATTAAAAAGGATTGGACCCAGATGAGAACCTTGTGGAATACCGAAAGTTCGCTGAAAGGAATGAGAGAAGTAACCATTAACCACAACGTGCTACTTGCCTCGCAATCAATTTCAGAAGCTAAGGCTTTGGCGTCTTCAAGAACTTGAGTAAAATAGTCAACTGAACGTGAGTTTTCAAAGAAATCTTTTGTATTTCTAAGTAATTTAATGACGGAAACTAAGTCAAAATCTTTATTTTGCATTAATTTACTAACAGGGTTATTGCTATTCAAAGTTTCATACAAAATTATAATAGAACATAAAAATTTAAACCGTTTAATTTGGTTCAACAAACCCGAAGCTTCGTCTCGTGTGGAGGTATATCTGTGTTTTAGTAAACACTAAACAATGCATCGTAAACTTGTCCTATTTGATATCTTAGTGGTTTTATTGCTTCGATTCGACTTTCTCATCTCGTTTAACTAAGTGTTTTTAGAGTAATACCTTTTACATTCTTCAAAAGAATTGAACACCTTAATGTTGAAATGAAAAAAAAAACAAATCTTTTTTGCACAGTATTAAAAAATTTGTAGCTTCTAAGGAGGACTTTGCCATGTCGTTTACCACTAAGCTTACAGAATGACTAATGCAAGGAACGTAAAATGCCCATGGATTGATGTTATAAATCCTGGCTTGGACGCCACTTTGAATACCTTTCATATTAGACCTATTATCGTACCCTTGCCCACTTATGTTTTTTAAGGACAATCTAAGTACTGATAATTTTTCCACGATAATTTCTGTTAGTGTTAGACCTGTAGATTTCTCTATTGGTATAAATCCTAAAAAACTTTAATTTATTACAATATCTGACGTTCTTGAATGGTCTTGGGATTGAATAATAGAAATATACCTAATTATCATGGTCATCTGCTCAACTTTGCTGGCGTCTGGAGTACAATCTAAAAAAATAGAATAATATTTCGATGTAATGATAGCTTCCCTAATATGATTTAAAGTGTGTTTCTGAAAGTGTATTAATAAATTCATTTTGAATTGTTTTACTTACAAAGTAAAAGCGCCAGGGTGGCGCGCGAAATTCAAATTTTCTTAGGTTTTTGTAATTTGCAGGTCAGGGTCAGGTTGTATGTTTAACTAAATATGATTCGCAATCGTAACGAGTATGTGTTTATAGATTTATTATCATTAAAATCACCAATACAACCCTCTAAGTTCATATAATCCCTTTGAATGAGTTTTTCTGGAAATAGCCATACAATGGGATTTTACGAACTTAGAGGGTTACATTGATGATTATAATTCTGTAAATACATACTCGTTACGGTAGCGAATCATATTTTGTTGAACATACAACGTCACACTGACCTGCAAATTGCAATAAACGTAAGAAAATTTGAATTTTGCGGTCTACCCTGGCGCTTTCACCTTAAGTAGGTTGCTTGTTTCCCCTTTTTTTTTTCAAAACTCTGCGTATATGTTCCTGCATAACGGGATCAAATTCGGCTAACAACTCTACTAGTTTTAAAAAATTACATTGTTATGTTGATACAGATTATTAGAAGTACCTTGAAAATCCAAGCCATTTTTAGCCAACATATTGATGATCGTGGCAATTCGTAACAATACTCTATTCCAGTGTTCTATTTCTCATTTAATTATTCTCTGTGACTCGGCATCTATCGTGCGACACGATTTGAGCCTACGTGAAATTTCTACCTAAGATTTTACAGTTTCTACATGGTTTCGTGATGTCTCATGAGATTTAAGCATATCACCTACATGCTTCCAATTTTTGTAGCCATCTTCAGATAGACCGGAAGTTGTAGTTGTATTGAAGATTTTACAGCAGAAGGAATACAACACACATTTGCCACAGCATTATACTATTATTGTATATATATTATTAAGCTTTCGTTTAGAGTATCTTGAAGTAAACCTCCGACCATTGATATCTTGTGGAAATTCAAATACATACAGTGGGAATGGAGAACCTCTATTTACCAAATATATTCTTTCTGCATCTATTAATCTATTGAGCCACGTGGCTGGTTCGACATCTTAAATATATGTTGATTCTGTAGAAACACTTAGAGTTGCAATATCACCTTCACCTACAATAACAGCTTCACCTGCAATAGCACCTTCACCTGCAATAGTAGCTTCACCTGTAATAGCACCTTCACCTGCAATAGCGCTTGACCCAGAAGTAGAAGCACCAGGTACGCAGATTATATTGGAATCGGACGTATTTTCTTCTCGAGGCTTAAGCGGAATCTCAGCTATAGCATCGGTTTCTGGTATGAGTGACGATGGTTTCTTTAGCTCACTTTTCTTCAAAAAGGACTCTAATATATGAAATAAGATGTAATAACATTGCTAATGTCAAAAATTCAAAAGTCATTCCCTGACTTTTACGTTTTTTTTCGATTAAACCAATGAATGAATTTGGATAAATTTTGATATATAGATATAAGTTTAAGTTCGGAAAAGGACATTGACGTAGGCTACTTTTTACCTCAGAAAAGTTACTCATTCCCACGAGAATAATAAACATAGCAAGCTAACAGCATAGCAAAGTGGCGAAGCAATCAGCTTTGTAGCGGTTTCTAACGGTTGCCGTTGAGCAATCAGTTTCAAAATAGGAGGTTCAGATGCCTGAGTGATCAGTAATAGATTGCTGAAAACAGAATTTGAAAATTCAAAACCGTTCTCGAGATAATCGTTGGACAGACGGACAGACGGACAGACATTGTGAAATCAATAAGTGACTTCGCAAGCTTCGCCACTTAATAAGCGTCTTCGCAAGCTTCGCCACTTAATAATTATAGTGGGCGCGTGAATGAAGCCGTGAGTGACTGCTAGTTAGCAGTCACAGATGAGAATTAACAAGCCGAAAGAGGAGCAATGTTCATTTTCACACGATTAACATACCACTTAAAAGAATTTTAAGATAGGTACCTTTCAGTCAATATTAAATTAAGGGCCGGTTTCACCACATGTTATTAAAGTACCGAATACCATATTTGTTAAATAAGAACTGTCAAACTCATACAACAACTGTCATAAAACTGAAAATATATTGACGAATAGGCTAACCGGAGATGGTGAAATCGGCACTAAAACTATTTTACTATTTACCTTAAGGAACAAAAGTAACTACATTTTTTAGCAAGGTGTGTTCGATATTACGTATTTTTTTACGTACTACAATTTACAATATTATACAATTTACTTTAGAAAACAGACTTACGTAGTAAATTCACACGTGCGCTTCCATATTTATATGATTAATCTGCCCCACTAAAAAGCACGTCACTTTCGCCAAATCCTGTCCTAAACGAAAATTGACTCAAAAAAAAATTACTTGTGAGTGTTTGGTAGACTAGCGCCGGTGCCGTTCACTACAGCTATCTAAAATCTAGCCAAATGATTACGGCAGATATCTATTGTCAGCAACTGCAATCCATGAAGGAAGAACTACAACCCACAACCCACATGATCTTTTTAGTAAAGGGATGGAACTACCTATGAGATGACAAAAGTACATAGATAACAACGGTGCATACTTTGATTAATTAAATATATTTTACAAAAAAAAATTGACTTTATATTCCTCCCGTACAAACCGCCAGTTTCATATGTAAGGACCTAATAGATAAAACATTTTAATTCTGTATCACTTATTAACCGCAACATTATTCACGAATATGATGAAAATTTGTTTCTAGGGCAGAACATTTTTACTAGGAGTCTTCTAAATAATTAATGGAAAAATAGACCAGATGGAAGTTAGCGTAGAACATTCTATTTTTTAACTAAACTGTATGCCAATTAATTGCTCCATAAATGCTCCAGCAGAATCCGAAATTGCTCCACCTCTATTGTTATTAGTTAATTTAGAATTAATTTTTCAAAAATTTAAGTATCGAAAATTTAATTTTGCTATAAAATATGAAATATCTACTTTGAATGAAACTGTTTTTTACGGATTTTATCGCGTTTATTTTATTATTTTTATTCCCGACGTTTCGAGTGCTTTTCAGCAACCCATGGTCAGTCCCCCCCCGTGACCATGGGTTGCTGAAAAGCACTCGAAACGTCGGGAATAAAAATAATAAAATAAACGCGATAAAATCCGTAAAAAACAGTTTTATTCAATGTGTAGTGCTCGCGTAAATATAAGAAATCGTTAAATATCTACTTTTTAAAATTAAACTGTGTGCCAATTAATTGCTCCTTAAATGCTCTAGCAGAATCTAAAATAGCTCCACCTCTATTGTAATTAGTTAATTTACAATAGGGTATTACACCCATTTTCGAAAAGTGTTTAAATGAATCCTAGAGTGATAATGAACCACTATAATTTTTATTTATTTTTTTTAAAACCGAATAGTGACATAAAAATTACTTTTAATCTATCAATTTCAATTTTCGTGTGAAAACGCTAGCCGCCATACTGTTCAACTCGTGACGTCACTGTCGTAGAATTTTGACAATTTTGCAAAGGAATAATATACTTTTGAATGTTTAATAATGAATTATATATCATTGTTGTGTTATGCCCAATTGCAAAAATACGAGCACAAGAACGCCGGGTAAGTTATGGATTAAAGTGCCAACTGATTTAAATATGAGAAATACTTGGTTAAAACTGGCAAGAAGAGACGCGAATGCATTGTCTACAAAATCTAAACCATACTTCTGTGAAGATCACTTTGATTTAATTATGACTTATATTTAACTATCGATTAAACAAAATAAAACATCATGACATGATAGGTACATATTGCAAGTCAAATTTTGTAATAGATTAAGTTTATCGCTCGTCTGTCCCGCCCTTTGTGGGTCATTTTGATAGCCCTTGCAAGTGCAGTGCAGTGTTTTACTTAATTCGTGTTTTCTTCAATTATATGGGAATAAAGACATGGTTTGTACTCAGACCAAATAAAAAAGTGACTTTTTATTTCGTCTGAGAGTTTGTACAAAAAAATGTAAGAAAAAGTTTTTCTCACCTAAGCTTATATTATAATATCTATAACATTAGTACTAAAAGCGAAATAATAAACTCGCTTTTACGAATTCGTCTTCCATGATGCCTTTTGATAATAATTCAGGATAAAAGTCAACAATCGTAATAATAACTTGAAAAAATTCGAAATTAGCTAGTTAGTACACAGCACATAACTTAGTTCTTTGACCTAGTGACGTCACGACGCTATCTAATATGGCGGACATTGTTTTGCAGATTTGAGGCACAGGTAAAAAAATTATTCTTTAAATTGAAATATAAAATTTATAATGCATTTTTATAAATAGAAATCAATATTTCTCGTTTACTTTTTACAAAATCTATCATAAATATTTATTCTTTGACTTTTTTTTACATGGTGTAAAATACCCTTTTAATTTTTAAAAAATTTAAGTAAGTAGCGAAAATTTAATTTAGCTATAAAATATAAAATATCTACTTTTTAAAATTAAACCCTATGCCAAGTAATTGCTCCTTAAATGCTCCAGCAGAATCCGAAATTGCTCCACCTCTATTGTTAATTTATAATTAATTAAAAAAAAATAGGTATCGAAAATTTCATTTTGCTATAAAACATAAAATATAAATTTTTTTAAATTAAACTGTATGACAATTAATTGCTCCTTAAAAAGTCATTTTATCGAACAAAAATTGATTGACTCTCAAGGTGGTACGTAGAAAAGACTCTAAATGACATAAACACAAAAATACTATTAAGATGGTTGTCTAATCCATTCATAAGAATCCATAATTTCAAAACTCACCCATCAATACTTTTTTGGTTTTATGCCATTAGGCATCTATTCTACGTACCACCTTGAGAGTCAATCAATTTTTGTTCGATAAAATGACTTTAACTATAGAATGTTGCTACATTATATTGATGATGGCACTATTACTCAAATAGGATCACTCTATCTCAAAATTAAGTATAAATTAATAAATAATAGCAAAAGACAGAAAAATTACGGGTTCTACTTGGAGAATTTAAGGAGCAATTAATTGACATACAGCAAAGATGTTTTATAGGTCCAGATACCGTGTTGCTAATACACCGCAACATTCATAGTGAAGACAGTCTTTGATTCATGTTTGCGTGAGTACCACGTGACGCGCATATCTTACGCACCATGGCTGCATTAATGTGCGTGACTTCGGTAATAACAGTGCGAATCGATTACCCAAAAAATGTGGGAGATTTTATTTTATGTAAGTACGAACATCGCACTAAAATATTGAAGATATGTAATAAAACCTATAATTAATGTAACAGTTAAAATCAATAAAGAAGCACACTAGATATTTATGTATGTAACATATATTTATAATCTATTATTACTAAATATATACAGAGTACTACACTTTTGTACTGTAGAACACAAAATATTGCCGCTTTTTACGAAGACATTAAATTATTTTTCAATCCTAAGTAAAATGACGAAGAAAAGTACGTTTGGTTAAGCGTAAACTTCGGCCAAGAGATAGCAAAATGTTTTATTTTTTTAAATTGCTCCGTTCCGTTGCTGCGTGAAGGAAGGACAAAAACAAATAAACAAAAAATCACACTTTCACGTTTATAGTATTACTAGCTGTGCCCCGCGGTTTCACCCGCGTCATCACGTGTCCGAGGTGCGCGACATGACCTAGTTCAAGCATTTTATAACGGCTAGGGTTTAAGCGTCGTTCGCGCGCCAAGTCAAGTATTGAATTATTTTAATTTTACATTATCTCTTAAACTATGCGTCCAAATAACATGGTATAAAGAACAAAGTTTATCTTCATTAAATTGTCTTGATGATGAAGTAACTTTCGTTCGTAAGGATAAATAGCCATGCCTAATAATAACGCTCATAAATCACTTTTAAATTTTGAATATTTTTTTGTCACAAAATACCAAATTATAGCTTATGTATAAGAAATAGACATATGGTATCGCGGACTTTTTTTTAGACGGTATACTCCGTCCATATTTTTCTAGAACATTGTATTTACGTTAAGTTATCGATAACACCAGCGTACGCCGATAAATCATTTCGGGAGTGCTTTTTCTTCTGACTTGCTTAACAAATATCCATATTTAAGGCTAGTTGAGTAATATAGCTTAGTGCTATTTCACATAAATCTGGCTATAATATACAAAAAGAGTTTTTCAAATCGGACTGGTAGTTCCAGAGATTAGCGCGTTTAAACAAACAAAGAAAAACAAAAAACTCTTCCGCTTTATTGTATTAGTATAGATATTAGAATGGATTGTCAAGAATGATAGATAAACATTTAAAACCGGTTTACAATCGGCTTTTTGAGGGTAGAACTATACACTCGCGCTCTCTTTCTCGCTCTAGTAAATAACGTTTCTGAATGACCAAAAAGGATAGAAGCACAGGAAAGTGCAATTTCATGCTGCCAGATGTAGTTCAACCCTAACCCTTAAAACGGTTTAACTCTATAGGTTGGGTAAAATCTGTAAAATTAGACTGTTTAAAACCCCTATACAGATAACATTTGCGGTTGATCATGACATTAAAAAATGGTAAAAACATTTCATAGACTAGGCAACACTCGAATATTATTGCGCAGTATTATTACTTGTATTGTCATTTAGCTTTCGTATTCTTTTACAAAGAAATACACCATAAAATTGTATAGTTACTTATAAAAAGTGATGTTCTTATCCTTATCTTTTTTCCAAGAGTAATTTTTAAATGATTTCACAGCCCAAACAGTCATTTTGCGAAATTAAAAACACCGGTGCGTGATGTATGTTCACAGTGAACGTCGCTGGCGTAATGGCGGAACGATCGAACGAATACGCCAATATTGGCGCCTTTTAAATGGAAGCGTTTTAGGCGCGCGTACACGGTATCTGGACCTATAAAACATCTTTGACATACAGTTTAATTAAAAAAAAATGATATTTTATATTTTGTAGCAAAATTAAATTTTCGATACTTAAATTTTTTAAAAATTAATTATAAATTAACTAATAACAATAGAGGTGGAGCAGTTTCGGATTCTGCTGGAGCATTTATGGAGCAATTAATTGGCATACAGTTTAGTAAAAAAAAAGAATATTCTACGCTAACATCCATCTGGTGAAAAATAGTACAATCATTTGCTTATATATGATATTTAAGGGATTCCCCTAAAATGTCGCGTTGTACGAATGTATCTAAAGGGTATTCCTCCGAAAGGTTGAGGGAAATCCCCATCAAACATAAACAGACTGAAAGGATTGCCAGTTCAAATACGTAAAATCGGCAGAAAATTCTGGTGAATTTTTTTGGATCCTAGTTTCTAGGTTCTAGTCTAGTTGGTTCCTTATTTCCTATTTAGGTATTTCTTCTTCTTCAGCTTTCCACAAAATTTCAGAAGTATTGATACTTTACTCGAAACCAGTATCGGAACAGATTTAGTGATACAGAGAAAAGTATCGAACCAAAATTATCGATATTGTTAGGTATCAAGTACTTTTCAATTTATTTTCAAAACTTACGATTAAGTAATATCCGTAATATCAAATATTATCCGAGAAATTTCGGAACTTGGAGTTCGGAACTTATCATCAATGAGACACTTAATAATGGTATCAAATTAACTAAATTTAAATTTTGACGTATTAAATTGTCGATACAAAAATAAATAAGAGCAACAGTAAAAAGTAAATCAGGATTAAACTGTATTAAATATTTTTTATTTAATTGATAAAAATAAATCTACTAAATAGGTATCAATCACGAGAAACTAGCAACACACGCTCTAAACATAAGCTATTGTCTATAGAAGGGTAATCCCCTACTCCTAAGAACTAAATCTAATGATGTAACTCAAATGTTGTTGAAAATATCGAGTACTTATAAAAGTATCGATACCTCATAAATAACGCAACAAAAGTATCGCGTCGAAATATAATTAGTATCAAAATGAAAGTATCGATACTACTCAATTACCGGTACTTTTTGCGGATCCCTGCTTCTTCTTTCGAACAATTTTAGTTAAGTAAAATACTTAAATATTTCCACTATCCAACCTGAAGTAGGTTGGGTGGTGGATGGCAGAGTGAAAAAACGAAAGTAAAAAGAAAAATATTTTGAATGGAGGTGTTTCGTACCAAAGGCACGTGTAATTTTTTTTTTGGATCGAAACTTGACTAAACATGGACAAAATATCAAATTGGCTTTATCACAAGTAATATTCAACTTTATTTCGTTATGCTAAGGTTTATCTGTAAATACATTTTGAATAAAAATTGCTGCGATAGTATTGTGACTACGCCGATATTAAAGTTTTCGATAAGATTTTATCACAGTTCTGTTCATCCACTAACATATTAATGAAAATTTGCAAATACTGGATGTCTATGAAAATATACCAAATTAGAGGGTGATACCCTATGTATGAACTTTTGTTAGGGTTACTAAGCCAGAGAAGTAAGTAAGTAGTTTAGTAATACTCACGACTTTTGGAAGGAAGCTGAAATAAAAGTGATCTTAATATCATGATCTACATTAGTACCCGAATTCATTATCGTCTAAAATTTATATTAAAGTGTGAAAACGATAATTTTTAACAAATATGTAAAATGAAATGAAATATTTATTTGCATTTGGTTAAGGTACATTGAAGATGGTCACAGTAATTAAACATCCGCTTAATCTGCAAATTTTTAAAACTATAAAATATCGAGATAATAGTATTTAACAGTATTGATTATAACAAAATGTCAACAGGTAGTCGATAAATAGGAAATAATTAATAAACATTTCATAATTGGTTCATTAAATATGTTTGTCTAGTAACTATTACCTATCGTACTCGTAGTTCAAATATTCCTGTACAGTGTAAAAAGACTTTTTATTTTTTCCAACCACTGGTGTGAAACGGTAGAATGAAATTGATCGCTCGAAATCACTATGGAAAGAAATATAGTAATATTCTGCTTATTGGCAGAGGAAGAAGAAAATAAAATTCGAAGAAAAAGAAGATTCTGGATTCATAATATTAATTTAAAAAGGCAATTGTATGGAGAATATGAAAGAGATAATATACTTTATTTAAAGACTTATTAGATGATGATGAACGATTTTTTTTAGATATTGGCATTTAAAATACAAAAAATTTCAAGAATTACTACATATACTAAAACCATATCTTTCTATGGCAAACTCAAGATTTAGAAGGCCAATTGAACCACAGAAAAGACTATTTTTTGGTTAGTTCAGTATTTAAATAATTTATCCCTAAGTATACATATTGATAATCAATGCAAAAAAAATTCAAATTATGTATAAATAATTACGAATGAATTAAAAGTTATAAAAATACAAAAATTATCTTGTAAGTCGAAACCACCAGTTATAGTGGAAAATCCACTAAGTTGGCAACATTAGACAACACTGAGTATCAGCACGCGGGAGTTTTAGCGGGAACTTGATCGGCGGCGGTTTGCTGCTCCTGTTTTATAGTTTAAATAATAGTTTGAAGTGGATTTTGATATGTAAAAGTGGTGCGATTTTATGTATTAACTGTCTACGCATGTAAACTATTAGTGGAAACGGTGAAACAAGTGCTTTGATGGTGATGGATTCTCAAGATAGCTGTTTGCATAGGCGCCTTCAGATACCATCACCAACTGTCAGCTGTCTGCTGGCTCAAGTTACCGTCAAAATCTCCCAAGGGCTGCACAATGTGACGCATCAACATATTGTGAAGTAGTGAACTATGGAGGGAAATTATACATTTGGAGAAATTATAATAAACCGAATAAAAATACTCAAGAGTTGGCCTAAAGGTCTACATACCAGGCCATATACTCCAAAAAAAAAGTATCAGCACGCGCCGCATTATATGACGTCATCAGCATTCGTCCTTCGATATCGTATACCTACCACCAACCTACCGCATTTTAT
Source organism: Parnassius glacialis (assembly GCA_033319125.1). Taxonomy (NCBI): domain Eukaryota; kingdom Metazoa; phylum Arthropoda; class Insecta; order Lepidoptera; family Papilionidae; genus Parnassius; species Parnassius glacialis. Next base: position 35,191,258 of record JAVANC010000017.1, read on the forward strand.
AAAAGTCGGCGCGTATGGTGCGGGTGTAATGTGCGAAGTTTCATATGATTTCATAAAACGAATTCTAAAATTCAGTGCGTACGGCACGTACGGCGCGTACGGCGCGTGCGGCGCGGACAAATGTGCGTTCAGCTTAAATGTCACCGGCCCTTGAAATCTCACGTACAGAGAGTGTCACCGCTGTGGTATAGGTTAGGTAGGGCAATGTCAACAATATTGTCATTATATCTATAATAGTGTGAATTTATTATTGCGCCATCTAACGTTAAGAAGCTAAATTTGCTCATTAATTCTATAAACTTCGTTGGTGAAAAGTAATATTATGATTTCTATTTTTAGGAAAATAAGGTTCGTACTCAAGTGAATGGTGAGTATCATAAATCATAATGCTTTTCTCAAAGATGTTTTATAGGTCCAGATACCGTGTAAGCGCGCCTAAAACGCGTCCATTTCAAAGGCGCCAATACTGGTGTATTCGTTCGATCGTTCCACCCATAGATAATATACTATATAGGGTTCCACCATTACGCCAGCGACGTTCACTGTGAACTTACGTCACGCGCCAGTGTTTTTAATTTCGCAAAATGACTGTTTCTGCTGTGAAATCATTTAAAAATTACTCTTGAAAAAAAATAAGGATAAGAACATCACTTTTCATAAGTAACTATACAATTTGGTGGTGTATTTCTTTGTAAAAGAATACGAAAGCTAAATGTTAATACAAGTAATAATACTGCGCAATAATATTCGAGTGTTGTCTAATCTATTAAATGTTTTTACCATTTTTTAATGTCATGATCAACCGGAAAGGTTATCTGTATAGGGGTTTTAAACGGTCTAATTTTACAGATTTTACTCAACCTATAGAGTTAAACCGTTTTAAGGCTTAGGGTTGAACTACATCTGGCAGCACGGATTCGCACTTTCCTGTGCTTCTATCCTTTTTGGTCACTCAGGACCGTTATTTACTAGAGCGAGAAAGAGAGCGCGAGTGTATAGTTCCACCCTCAAAAAGCTGATTGTAAACCGGTTTCAAAAGTTTATCTATCATTCTTAACAATCCATACTAATATAATATTATAAATGTGAAAGAGTGATGTTTTTTTTTATTTGTTTTTGTCCTTTCTTCACGCAGCAACGTAACGGAGCAATTTAAAAAAATTAAACATATGCTATCTCTTGGCCGAAGTTTACGCTTAACCAAACTAACTTTTTTTCGTCATTTTACTTAGGATTGAAAAACAATTAATGTCTTCGTAAAAAGCGGCAATATTTTGTGTTCTACAGTACAAAAGTGTAGTACTCTGTATATATTTAATAATAATAGATTATAAATATATGTTACGTGCATAAATATCTACTTGCTTTTTTATTTATTTTTAACTGTTACATTAATTATAGGTTTTATTACATATCTTCAATATTTTAGTGCGATGTTCGTACCTACATAAAACACACATAACTAACCATATCCCCCTATACGCACGCACACAAATGCACACGCCTCGCACACACATTTTATACTCGTAGAATCAATAGGTACGTCAATATTAAATGAAATATAAAATCACCCACATTTTTTGGGTAATCGATTCGCACTGTTATTACCGAAGTCACGCACATTAATGCAGGCATGGTACGTAAGATATGCGCGTCACGTGGTACTCACACACACATGGATCAAAGACTGGCATCACTATGAACGGTGCAGTGTGTTAGCAACACGGTATCTGGACCTATAAAACATCTTTGGCTTTTCTCTTTTATTTTTTAATAGTCAATCACGCAAAAATTATTCAAATGGTACACAATTGTCGGTACATATTTCTTTCTTGCATATGTGTAAGTTTGGCGATAGTGGTTCTCACAGAACACAATTACTCTTCTTCAGGCACAGAAGGGCTAAAACCTAGAATCCAGAGCCGTAAAGCCAGTTATAAAAATATGTTGCGGCACTGGAAAAAATCGTATTTTTCTAAGATTCCAAAAAAAAATAGTACGCATTAAAATTTCAATAAAACAATGGTAAAAAATACAAAAATAATATTATTATAACGTCAAAGCAAAATTTAACATTTAGGGTATAACATTTAACAAAACACTAAACTTTACTACGACTTTTTTTAATGAAAGAAAAAGGGGTTCGGACTGTACCACCCACTCTGTCATAAATTACAATAATTTAAAATTAAGGATTTTGTACAACCGACTTCAAAATAAAGTATTAAGAATAACTCAAAAAATATTTGTCAAACCTTGATCAAATTTATATGGGACCACACGTAAAGCACCAGCTTTCAAATAAAAAAAGAATCATTGAAATCGGTTGATAGGAAACACATAAAAAAATAAAAATAAAACACAGTCGAATTGAATACCGTCTACTTTTTGAAGTCGGTATAAAATAGGGCTACTTCTACTATTTCACCAAACATCAATAAACAATAAAATTCACACTCAACATGGAAAAACATACTTATATCTATTACTATTAAGCGCTGAGATCATTTTACATTACAAAATAATTAGCAAAGTTAAAATATTAATCATATATAAATCAATACAAATATAGCTCTTAGAGTATATTATGATCTATCAGGTACTTGAGCATACGATTGAGACTATAGTAATAGCGCAATATTTAAATTAAAATTAACCGAGTAATACTCCTAATGAACTGGCACAACTTTGAAACAATATCAATTGATATATTTTGATAAAGCTTTTCTTTGGTCTTCATATAAAGGACATTGCTAAGAAGTCATTACCAACAAGTCATTGCACAGTGCCATCTACGATTTTTCGTAGAATTTGGCCCTATAAGACCCATAATAACAAATAGTATTTTGAATATTATTCACTATCAGAGTCATTGAGCGCAGCAGCAGACTCGGGAGACGAAGTATTTATTCTTTTGTACATATTTAAATTTAATTTGCACAACATCTCGTCAGATGGCTTGAAATCGATACATGATCCAGTTTCCTTAATATGTTGTGCAGCCAACAAAGTCCCATTCACTGTTTTTGTCAACAATTTATTCCGAATTTTTGTTTTCATTAGATTGACGTGACTGAATACTCGTTCACATTGTGCATTCGAATGGGGAATGCACAAAGTGTCTAATGCGAATTGTGATAGCTCCCTATAATCTCGACATAGGTGCAATTCACTCCAAAATTTATCAATCGGTAAAGTCAAATCTAATTCATTTAATTTAGCTGGAAGATTTCTCCATTGATTATCGATGTTTTGAATTAAGCTCATGTTGTCCATCGGTACTACTCTAGGAAGTAACTCGATTAGTGAAAATGTCGAAGGAACAGATTCTCGAAATTTTGACGATGCAGCATTCGCAGTATGTAGTATATGAAGTTTTGATAAAAGGGGGTCATTCATGCGATAACGCTTTTTTATTTCTTTAGCACTCGTTACCAGGAAATTGCGGCAAACACTAAAAAATTTATTGAGTTCCAGTTTATTTCTTGAAATTTCAAGATTTTTGAGATCATTCATTACTCTGACGCCTAAGTACATTTGCTCGTTTCTTAACCACATTTCTTCATTGGCGAAATTTATTGCTACAAGTTCATGTTTCATAACGTAATCTCTCTTTAAAAAACAGAGTAGAATGTCCCGGTATATTTCGTGAATTTTGTCATTTAGCGAAGTTATCACAACGTTTTCT